>CM033717.1:51826103-53026103 GCA_019671005.1 Hibiscus mutabilis
ACAGATCGAATTGATTATTATCAAAATGATTCGGCCTATTTCAAAGACCCAACATGCATTTTTTTGCATTGGGCTCTTTCATTAACTGATAGAAAGATCAGCTAGTCTACCATATAATTTTTTTTTTTCTAAGAGAAAAAAGAAGATGGTTCCGTGTGCTTTGATTCATTACTGATACATGAGCACTCCAAAAGTGTTTCAAATAAAGGAAGGGTTATCTTGACGTAGGTCTGCTTCTGGCCTAGATCAACCTAAGTTAAATGGAGCCTCTATCATCCTGATTAAAAAATCAAACATGAAACTTCATACACCTTAAGATTCATAGGACGAAAATAGCACTTTTGAGGTCCTTATACTCATTATGCCTAGCATTGAATAGACTGGGTATTCACCCTATCAATATCTCAAATCAATGATGGGTTCGCTTCGGATCCTGCCTAAACTAAACGGCACCCGAATCGGACCGAACCTTTTGTCAGGCTATTGTTCTTATGTTTTGTTCTTTCAAAGTAATGGAGTAAGACATTGATTTCTCAAAAAGATCAATTCTTTTGATTGCATGATAGACTTCCCTGAAAAACATTGGCGCGCGTGTAAACGAGGTGCTCTACCAGCTGAGCTATAGCCCTTGTATTTGTGATACATAGTTTATCATATTATGTAGATAATTTCTTGTCAAGATGAATATTAGATGATCCAACAACATAATCATACCTTTTTGGTCGGTTTGATTAGTATTGATTAGAAGTAATATTGGATTTATAATCCATCGATGTGATAGGTTCCTTTTCTTTCTCTTTATGATTTCTTATGATAATAAATGACCTACTTAACTCAGTGGTTAGAGTATTGCTTTCATACGGCGGGAGTCATTGGTTCAAATCCAATAGTAGGTAGAACTTATTAGATACCGTCGATCCCGGTGTCTAATAAGTTTTTCTACCCACTTTCTTTTATTGATTTTCTATCTTTTTCATCATATTCTATTTTCGTTTTCAATTTTCAATTTTTCGTTAGATCAAAATATGATTTCACTTTTGATTGTATTTGATTCTATTTAATCGGCAGAATCAAAATGGAATGTATAAACGAAAGTTCTGTTTATACGAAAATTCTTTCGATTAACCAACTAGTTACGAAATCGCGTTGATAGCCTCTACTCGTGTCCTAGCCCGTCTGAGAACTAGATTTGCCTCAATTGTTTGCCTCTTGCCTTCAGCTTTCCTCAAGTTAGCTTCCGCTATTTCAATAGCTTGCTGAGCCTCTTGTGGATCAATGTCACTACCCTTCTCCGCATTATTTACTAAAATAGTGATTTCATTGTTGCTATTCTAGCAAAACCACCCATCAGATCCATCGTTAACCATTGGTCGTTAAGGCGTATTCTTGTTAATTTTTATTTGATGTTTGAATTTTCGATGTTATTTGGAGAGATAATTTAAATATTTTGTGTTAAATAGGTAGAGAGATTTTGAGAATATGGAAAATTGTTTGAATATAAGAGAAAAACGTTTAATTTGATTTATTTATGAAGAAGATATTTGAGAAGAAAATATAGTAAGCTGATTTGATTTGTATTTTATTATTTTATCTAAGTGAGTTAATTTATTTAGATTTATTTATTTATAGGTGGTTGAATAAAAAACGACGACATTAATGATTTAATAGAAAAAAAAGAAAATACGTAATTAAATTTCAAGTATTGAAATCTTTTCCCTTTGATATAGTAGTTTAAAGTAAGATTATCCGAGTTATTTTTTTATTTTATTATAATTGTTATTTTTTAACATGGTAGATTTAGTCTCAGTTTACTATTATTTTCTTACTTGTCATGTAGGATGCCTGAGCACGCTCCATTATTGCATTTATAGAATCGACACATTACTAGCCTTAGAGTTGATGAGCTGGTATAATTTTTTAAAATTATTTCATTACGAAATAGGTCACTTCTATGTTTTCTGTTAATAATTATGTTTAAATAATGTGTTATTTATAGGGTGCAGGGGAAACATTTAAACATCATTTGTGCATGGTAGAAAAACCCCTCAACCACAGAATCGAGAATTTCTTAGATATGGCAGGATTTTATCATGCCACGTTCCTCCGTGGGTACAAGTTGGTGCTCGAATTGATTACTGCTCTAATTGAGGGTTGGAGATCTAAAACGCATACCTTCCATATGCCTTGCGGAGAATGCACGATCACCCTCGAGGATGTGATTTATCTTATTGGGGTCCCAGTAAATGGAAAGGCAGTGGTCGAGCGTATCGAGGGCTCAACGGCTGGAATTTATGAAAGGTGCCTTGGGAATGTACCCTATGGAAGTAACGTGAGAGGGTCTCGTGTGAAAATGAGTTGGCTAGAGAGTGAATTTCAACTCGTTGAGTATAATACAGTTGAAGAAATTTTTATGGTTAGTCGAGCATATATCCTACAGATGATTGGAGGGATACTGATGCCGGATAAATCTGGAAATATGGTCAGTGTAAGGTATCTTCATTTTTTGGATACGCCTTAAAAACTTGGTTGTCAATATAGTTGGGGATCAGCTATATTAGCGTGCTTGTATCGCGATTTGTGCAAGGGCGCTTTACTACAAAAGGGTAAGAGGGTAGGCGATATTGGTGGTTGCCTGTTATTGTTGCAAGCGTGGGCTTGGCAACGACTTCCCTTTTTTACACCGCTTACTCGAACACATGTGCAGTTTCCTCTCGTTGCAAGGTAAATATATATCCTTATTCTTAGTTGAATCTTTAAATTAATTAAATTAACTTGTTCTTTAAATATATTGTGATTTGTTTGCAGATGGTGCGAGGAGAAGCATGAGACAGGATTGGCATACAACAACGTCAGAGTTTGTAGATCTCTTATTGATTCTCATTGTCAAGAACAGATATATGAATAGAAAGTAATTTTTGATGTTAAATGCGTTTTTTACATCTTAGTTAGTTAGATGTATTATTTTAAACCATTATTTTTTGCAGTTTATTTGGAAGGCCTACGATGATGACCAAATATTTCTACATGGATATTTGATGAAGGATTCACTTTTATGGTGTAGTGTTACACCGTTGATCCATTTCTCTACTGTCGAGTTCCACTTTGCGGATAGAGTATTGAGGCAATCTGGCTTCCACCAGCCTATTCCGCGCATTCTACGTGCCATTACCATCTTCATGGCTATGATGGACGTGGCAGGCCAGATACGGATTGGGAAGTCGAACATAGAGACTATATTGCTTTGTGGAACGACAGAGGTTCGTCGGTGCCAGAATGACATCCAATAGAAGCTGCTGATTTTGATTTCGAGAGTTCAGAGTACATGATCTACTATCATAATCATGGAATGTCGTACTTAACAGATCAGCCTGAACGGGAGGAATGCGAAAGGTTCCAAAAAAAATATAGAGGCAAAAGTAAATCGCAACGAGCTCATCACAGGGGCAACAAATTTGTTGTAGAGACCCTACGGGTTGGCCAATAACATGGGAGCTAGATATAAGTAGAGTAACGCAATGGCTATATGGGAAAAAGAACCGGCTTCTACTTGTGTACAATCAGAAGTAGCCCCGAGATCCTCGGATAATATAGGGTTATTTCAGTCTGCTACATTTGTATATCCACCAGTTGGGTCGAGCTATTCAGGTAATGTAGGAGGGAGCTCTTCAGGTAATGTAGGGTTTGATGATCATAATTTATACAGACCCGAGTTTATTTCACCACATGCACCCAATTACTCAAACTTGGGCGAGAATATGGATTTTTTGACGCCTCTTGATGCCAACCCCTATGGTACATTTTCGCTGATGATGATTGTCTCGTCGAGTGTTTCTCAAGGATCGATCCCTCTATATCCTTATCAACACGATTTTGGGACCCCCTATGTTCAGCAAACACCACCGCAGTCCTTGTTCTTTACAGGTGGGCCAATTGGAACGAGTGGTACTACTGTAGACGGAACCGAGAATGAGAATGATGATGATGGCAATGAAGAGCATCAACTTCAGCCCCGTGGTAGACGCAATCCCGATCGGTCTCGTCATCCACCGGGGTGCGGTGCCGGTGGACATAAGCATCGTTAGCTTTTTATTTTAAGTACTTAATAACTTTAGTAGACTATGTTAAAATGCAATGTTTGAATAAGCTTTTTATTTTTATTTTGTATCTAACATTGCAAGCAAATCAGAGGACCAAAAAAGAAAGTTGTTTAGTTTCTTCTATCCTTCGTTTTTATTATAGCCAATCGATTATCCAAATTAATTGGTACAATATAAGATCAAGAACTGAATAATCTGAATTTAGCAATTGTTGAACTAATCGATTATAACAATTTAAAAGAAAAATGTTTTTGGACTTAATCAATTATATTAGATCTTTCAAAAATAATTTAAAGTCCAAACAAACTTGAACAACATAACATAACATTAATAATATTTTCAAATTCAAACATTGAAAATCACATAGGCATTGACACGAACCTTGGTTCATTTGGACAGTTTGATCTGGAATGTCCTTTAGCCCTACATATGGTACATCACTTTTGCTGTCCCTTCTCTCTATCATGAAGATCCATACTGGTATAGATGCGAGTTGATCTAGGTCGGCCATTTGGAGATCTATAGAGTGTAAGATCTGGTAACCATTTTCATGCTCTACCAACGACCAATAAATTGAATTTGCAATCAGTGGGAACTCACTTCTGTAAATATTAACCATCCTGTGGAGATCGAAGCATTCATCAACAAAAGTATACGGGTCAACCCCTACATGCATACACGCTCAAACTGCATGAATACATGGATATCGCCATGCCTGGAATGCTCCACAATCACACCACCTATATTTGAAATCGACTCGAAATACATTTGAGTGTGTTGCGTCGTTGTTGAGTCTGGCACCAACAACATCAAATGTCTGATTAGTTCGGTCGAAGCTGTGAACCTTTAGCGACGTTACTTCCGTCATGTTCTATTTCATTTTTGTCACAAGATTGGGAGCCCAACTTTGCCCCCTATTTAATAAGGCCTCAATTCCTTTCCCTTTAACTACCCAAACTTTCGGTAACCTATAGTACGTCTCTTTCACCAGGCTTGCTATCGGTAGATGACGTGATCCTTTTAGTACTCCATTTATGCATTCCACAAGGTTGGTAGTCATTTGCCCGTATCGTCTACCACCTTCGTCATATGATTGGGCCCATCTTTCCCTCTCGATTTCATTTGCCCAACTCCAGACCTGCTCGCCGTACTTCATTAAATTCGCCATCTTCCTCTCAAAATGTGGTCACGTTAGTAGATATCCTGTGTCATAATATTATTAGTATCGACACAAATAAAAAAAAACATTAATAAATAAATAAATGTATATGCAAATTATGGAAAATTTAGTTTGAAAAAAAGATGCTTACCCATGCTTACAATCTCACTGCGAAGATATTTATTTTTAAACCGCTCGTAGCTGTTCTTACCAATATGACGAATACAGTAGACAGGGTATGAGTACAACGGTGTCCAACGACTTCCGTCTCGATTAATTGCTGCTTTGATACTCGTCCCTCGATCAAATATAATGCAGACCCCATCTTTTTGGACGACATGCTCACGTAAATTCATCAAAAAGAAATTCCAAGCGTCTGCCGTCTCTTGCTCAACAATTGCGAATGCAATCGGGAAGATGTTGTTTTCACCATCTTACGCAACAACAACCAACAGTATATGAGAGTATCTCCCGTACAACCATGTGCCATCAACTTGGATCATACGTTTGCAATAGGGAAAGCCTTCGATGGCAAGCTTGAACTCCTAGAAAAGTCGATGAAAAATTTATGGCCTTCAACAATTTGGCCTTCTCGGTCGTACGCATACTTGGTTTGATAGCTCACTATGGTGCCCGAGATAAAATGTGTTAGTGCTACTAATAAAGTCAGTAGCTCGTTGTACGACTTATCGTAATCACCGTACAACAAGTCCATTGCCTTATCCCTTGCACGCCACGCCTTCTTGTATTTTTTTGGTATTCAAATTGTTGCGCAATGCTTGCCTGAATCATTGAAACTGGAACCCGTGGATTTGCTTCAACCAACTTCATTACGTGATGGCTTATTACGCTGGAGTCTAATTTTCGGTGGTCTTGGTTGATTGAAGTTTGTAAGCATGTGTGAACACCATTATACTTTGTGACCTCCCAACGATTTGACCTCTGCCGTTTTGTCACTCGGATCTTCCAATTGCACCCTTGTCTGTATTTCACACATTTGGCAAAGAAAGTCCTCTGGCTGGATTTTGTGACAACGTAGTCCACGTGGTTCTTGATGTTGTACTCTTTCACTGCCAATATAGCATCATTCTTTTCATCAAATTGAAGCTTAACATATAATTCACCGTGCTGACTCGATGTTAATCGGGGCAAATTCAGGAATTCAGGCGCCCTCATTGCATCGAAATCGACCGAACTCATGTGAGAAGGAGGTTCATGGAATGTAATGTCACCCCCGGTCGAAATGAATTCTCCAACACCAAAACCAGGGGCTACACCAACGTCATTAGGGAACAAATTGTGATCCCCAATATCTTCATCTTCGCTGGAAATCGTCAAGTGTTTCTCCCCATCGACCGCGTAAGACTTCCACATCAACTTCAACAGTAGGATCGACACCCAGCCCGTGAGATGAAGCATATGTTGAAGGCCCGGCTTGATGAAATGCATTTGATGTCCCACTTTTCAACATTGCAATAAAACTGCCTTCGGACATATCAATCTCATCACCAAAATTCATTTGAGCTGATTCTCCAACTACGTTTCTAGATGGGCCGGGAACATCACGCACATCGGCAAATAACATGATATATCGAATCCCCATCGAATCATGCTCTGCGATCATTATTGCAACATCCTCATCATCTTGGATAGTGATTGCACAATATCTGACCGGATTGTCAGATGTCATCCATCGGTAACGTAAACCATGAATCTCTTTCCTAATTTTCTGTGATATTTCCTCCTTTATTTTTCAAAACATGATTTCCTTCTCGAATCTCATCTTCGTATTGCTTTCAGAATCAAATACAACCCCGACATCAGATTTCACCATTTGTCCATTGTAATGAACAATCGCCATAAATTTGTTATTGCTCATTTTCTCTGCATGATCGAAATAAAACATACTAAATTAAAATGCTCATAATGAAATAAAAAAATAACTTCGGTTACTAACATCATGGACGAGTTTTTTTACGAATATATATCTTTTAATAAATATATTATATTAATTTTCTAAAATATATAGTTCGAATATATTTCCTAATAATATACTTATCCTATCAAAATGAACATAATAATTTTTTCTAACATAGTAAATCAACTTTACAAATAAATTTTAAAAATATCCAAATCCAATCCAAATTCGAACTAACTCAAATTATAAACTACATGAAAAAAATTAAAAATATATGAAACATACAAAATAACAAAATAAAATTACGAAACTCAAAAAAAAATACCAAACTAAAAAAAAACTAAACTCTAAAAAAATTCAAATCTACTTACAATCTTTTCTCCACTATTTTCTTTATCTTCTTCTTCTACTTCTTCAATATTAACTTCCTTCCAACCTTAACTTAACCATTTAAAAAATAATAATTTTTTATCCCTTATACTACCCCTATCTCTGCCTAACTAACAACTATAAATTTTTAACCTCTACCCCTATACATTTTAAAATACCCTAAACCCATCACCATTCAAAAATCACATCCACCACTCCCAAAAAATGAATCTGCTACCCACTCTTCCCCAAAAATAAACTGTAAGCCCAACCTAAACCTATATTCGAATCATAACCCATTTTTTCATGTATAAACCTATACCTATATTCGAATTAGAACCCTTCCCAAAAAATAGACTGCAATCTATTCATCTAAAAATTGAGAACCCTACTAATCCTAATTACACCCAATTAGAAGCCTGCATTTTTCTTTCTCAATTTTCGTTTCTCCCAGATCCAAAATAACTCAAATTATAAACTACATGAAAAAAAATAAAAATATATGAAACATAAAAATAACAAAATAAAATTACGAAACTAAAAAAAAATACCAAACTAAAAAAAAATCGAATCTACTTACAAAATAATAACAAAATAAAATTACCAAACTAAAAAAAACTAAACTCTAAAAAAATTCGAATCTACTTACAATATTTTCTCCACTATTTTCTTTATCTTCTTCTTCTTCTTCTACTTCTTCAATATTAACTTCCTTCCAACCTTAACTTAACTATTTAAAAAAATTAATTTTTTATCCCTTATACTACCCCTATCTCCGCCGAACTAACAACTATAAATTTTTAACCTCTACCCCTATACATTTTAAAATACCCCAAAGTCATCACCATTCAAAAATCACATCCACTACTCCCAAAAAATGAATCTGCTACTCACTCTTCCCCAAAAATAAACTGTAAACCCAGCCTAAACCTATATTCGAATCATAACCCATTTTTTCATGCATAAACCTATACCTATATCCGAATCAGAACCCTTCCCCAAAATAGACTGCAATCTATTCGTCTAAAAAATCAGAACCCTACTAATCCTAATTACACCAAATTCGAAGCCTGCATTTTTCTTTCTCAATTTTCGTTTCTCCCAGAGTCCAATCTTTTCTCCCAGGCACCAATCTTTTCTCCCAGTTTAGAATCAGATTCTCATGCATGCTGTGCATGCAGGTTGGCCGGCTAGTAATTCCTTGAAGTCGGACTCTGCTGCGCAAGACTTTAGGGAATTTTTTTCCTTTGAAGTCGGACCCAGCTGGGCAAGACTTTGGGGGTTTTTTTCCCTTGAAGTCGGACTCAACTGGCTAAGACTTTGGCCGGAAGTCGACTCCATCAGGCACCGACTTTGGCTGCACTGTTCAAAGTGCAATATTCCTGGAAATAATCTGCCCAAAACAATAGTGTGGGGAAAAAAATTCAACAGCAATATCAGTGTAAATTCTCCAAATAATCCTATAATATTTAAAAGCTTATATTATAAATAGGTACGTAACATATATTATATTTTTATCTAAGTTTATTATATTTTTTATCTAAGTACTTAAAATATTTTTTTATCAAATTAAGTATTTAAAGTATATTTTTTTGTCATAATAAGTACTTAAAGTATTTTTCAATTAATGTCACATGTAAGCTTTTAGGAACTTATTTTGACTAAAAAATATACTTTAGATATTTATTTTGACAAAAAAATATACTTTAAATACTTATTTTGATCAAAAATATACTTCAAGTACTTATTTTGACCAAAAATAATTTTAATATTTAAATAAAAAACATAATATACTTTAAGTACTTATTTTTTATGATATAATAAATGTTTAAATTCAAAGGCAGTGAGTAAGAATAATAATCCAATTAATTTACATTTTCATGCATCTTTAACCTACAAAATGGGTAACATATTTGGATTGTCCAAGGAAATCTTATCTTGGAAATAATATATTATGCAATAATTTATGGGTTAAGCGTGCATCTGCAGCTGACAAGTGGCCATCTACTTTGCATTTGTTTGGGTAACTCAGATGTACTTTGACATGGGTTTTTAAAAACTAAGTTTACTTTTGTGCTTACAACGAGCACCATAGTGCTTTGCGCATCCTAATACTTTATTAGTTAAAACTATTTTCAAAGGCTCCTCTAATGGACAAAAAATTTAAATATGTAGATATCTGTGCTACGTGCTTTTCTAAATAAAGTTTTTGTATTGTAAATGAAGTAAAAGAAAAATACGAACAAAAAGGATTAGAGATCAAGTGCGAAAATTGTATTATATCTTTAATGTGGAGTTGTGTTCAATGATTTCTCTAAACTCTATATTTAAACTCTAATTTAATATATGAATATCTAACATAAATAAAGTACATTAAAGTCTCATTTAATATATGAATATTCATCATAGATAAATATTCATAACACTCCTCATTGGATTATAATAAAAACAACGTGTCTTGTTAAAACCTTACAATGATAAAAACCCTATGAGAAAAAGATACTTATTAAAAAAAAGTACACACATATTTGATACGCATAACATGTTGCCTTATTAAAAACCTTACCAAGAATACTCATTGGGGACAAAACCTTGGTTGAGAGAAAAAGAGTGCAACATGTATTTACTCCTCTCATGAAAACATCACATAAAATCTTTGAATCTTCATAATTCATTCTTAAATACAATCTTCAAATGTTGAAGTAGACTATACACTGATGAATAGATCTTCCAAATTATTGCTTGAAAAGATTGGTCGAATATTATTCTTCTAAAGATTATGAAGGACGAAACTTTGGAGAAATATATTTCGTTTTGTCACATTTGATGTATCCACCTTTTGATTGAGATATAAATTTTGCATTATCTCTGCACAAGATAGCTTGCATCTTATCTTGTGAAAGCAATTCACTTATCTTCTAGATATGTTTAGCTAAACACATTTTTCGACTTTGTCTAGTGCATAACAATTATTTCTACATGATTTGAAGAGACATCGAGGTTGGAGATCTAAAGGTAATGATGTTGTAGCACGTATGTAGTACTTTTAGATCAACTAAGATCTGATGCTTTTAAATCAACTAAGATATGGTGCTTCTGGACCAACTAATATGATGCTCCCATATAAAAGATTTCTTTATCTTTCTTTCCAAGATAAAAATATCTTTATTCTCATCCAACAATCTTATAATTATTGGGTACTCAATAAATACGATTTATTCATATTGAGTCTCTTTAAGATTCTTTCAACGCGTGTCTATTCATAGATAAAAATTTATATTTAAGTGCTCAATTTTTAGATCGAGACAAAACTTAATTTTTAAATTTTTTCTCAAATAGTCTTTTTAGATAATCAAATACTTTTGAAACTCTTCATGGCTTCCAATTTGAATATCCTCAAGAGTTCTAATAATACTCAAATTATCAATATGTATCCTGACAAGTTTGGATCCAAACCTTTTTTATGGAAATAAAATCATTCTTATAATATTTCCTCAACGACTCATTCAAGCGATTATACTAAATGCCCCAAATATTTTTGATACATATAAATATGGAGAGGATATATCCGAATAAATTTCCTCATAACTGTCATTGCATCCACCATAAAGTTGTTGTCACTGAATTTTTTTCTTATGTTTTATATTGTTATTGTTTTCATAATTAGTATTATTGTTATGTGTTAGTGTCATATAATATTGTTAATGTAGTAGTATTATCATTGTATATACATACTTTTAGTGTTATAGTTAAAATAATAGTTAGTATAAAATGCAAAATATAAAAAAAAAGATCATTACAAAAATAGAGCCTATTACATTAGAATCTATGTTCATTTACAAACAAGGGCCCGTTCGGACCAATTTTATCCGAACTAAACCTTAACACCCATTTTTAGCTTATGCGCAGCCATTGGAGGGTCGTTGGATCACAAACTGATCCAACGGTGCAGATCGTGCGCGGAGAACCCTAGCTGAGGAAGGAATAGCGCCGCATTCTCCCAACCGTTAGATCTAGACGAGATCTAACAACCTAGATCGCTCCAAAGCAAGGTACACAAATCATCACTCGCACGTGGCAGCCACACGCACAATGTTTTAGCTCTGGCCAGTCGATTCATCTTCTTCGATGAACGCTTGAGTCAACTCCATCACCGTTTGCACCTCGCCGGTGTTTCCCCGATTATTTTCAGTCACCAAAAACATGCAAAGAGGGAAACAAAAGGGGTTAGATCTCTAAACTGAGGCAAAGTCAGAAGATTTAATCCCTAAATTAAAGCTAAGGCAAGAATCAAGCTGAAATTAGATCAAAACAGAAGCAAATCGCGAGACAATGGCAACCAGCTCACAATCGAAACTGAGACAAAAGCAATTGTGGAAGATATTCGGGATTCAAGCTTGAAAATCAAGCAAAATTGTAACTATATAAACCCTCTATAATCTTATGTAACACACACAAGAGATTCATACGCTATTTACACAATACATAGCAGAATACACAAAAATCATTCGAATTCCAGTGTAGTATTAAGGAGCAACAAGCATTTGTAATCAGTTTCAAAGGAACAAGAAGCTTTTTTCTGGTAATTTTCTTTCCTATATTCATTCTTTCGAATTAAAGTAAGAAAAAGAGATAGGTTTTTACCCTTTTTTCAAAACTCCGTCGTGGGTTTGGTTTCGATGTAACTCCGGTAGAAAAATATGATTTGGGGTCCGTCAGATTCTGGAAAAAATGAACTTTCTGGGAAATTTTGCCACCGACAACGGTGGCCGGCGCTGGTGGAAGGCGGCCGGCACGACGGATGTTCATCATGTTCTTCAGTTTATGAAGAACACGAAGAACATTTCAGATGATTTTTAAGGAATCGTTTTGATCCGTTTTGAGAAGAGGTGGCAAATGTTATTTTGTTTCTGATATACGACTTATATATCGACCAGATGACTCGACCCGTACCCGGATTAAACTCGCGCCCTTCTTTGCTGGATCTCTTATCGCGACTCTTCAGTTTTCCAATCTTTCAATTTCGTCCTTTTTCTTCTAAATTGACGACCGAATTTCACTTTTCATTTTATTTTAACCTTCACATTTTGCTTCCTTTCAATATAGTCCCTAATTCAGATTTTCCTTTAAAAATAAAAGTTAATTACCCTTTTCCTTTATTTAACTATTTAGACATTTAATTTAATTTAATTTAAATAATTTAGTTGCTTCTTTTTGTCTTTTTTATGTACCTATGCGTTTGTTAAAACCCTAGGAATAGGTTCTTAGTAAGCTTAGAATAGAGACATCTCTGTTGTAAAATTTCCTTCAGAATTAAATAAAAGCACATTTAATTTTATTTAAACCTTAATAGTTAAAATAAATGTAGACAATTTTAGGTTTTTAATCACTAATTAGGTTTTAATTAAAAGGCTACAACTCATTTAATTATTTATGTGGGTTTGTTTAAAAAGTGAAAACTAACTAATGCGGTGTCTTACCAAACGGAAATGACGGGTTAGTGCCAAGAGTGTTGGCGGTGATTGGAGTTCATTTTCTGAGCAATAAGGCCATTAAAATAGGTTTATATTCATAAAATGGACGAGTAAATCGAAATCTTGTGAACTTACAAATTCCAGTTTTGAAAATACTTTTTTTGAAATCAATAAGGTACCAATTTTTGGGCACGGTGGGGGTGCTAACCCTTCCCCACTCGTAACCGATCCCCGAACCTATTTTTTGGTTTCCACAGACCAAATATGTTGTTTTAATAAATAAAATGTTTTTTTATTAAAATAACCTCATTTTAAAATTGATCCAATCACACTTTTTTAAAAAAATGATTAATGGCGACTCCGTGTATTTTAGTTTTCAAAATGTCGGGCCTTCCTAAGAAAAAGGTTGCGACAGCTTGGCGACTCCATTGGGGACGTTTTTGTTTTTTTCAAAAAAAAGAAGGTCAGGCAACAAATTGGTTTCAATTTTTTTAAAAAATGGAATTTGCAAGTTCACAAGATTTTCAATCTTTTCATCCGTTTAATGAATATAATTATATTTTACGCATTCTAAAATTGTTCAAAAAAGCTCTATACCCGAGCTTCGTCCCAATTATTTAAGTGGGGGGAAACGCTTTGCTCATGTCAGAATACTGATTCTCCATATGAGCCTAGCAAGTACCTTCGGGACTTATATGTCTTATGTTTTCGTAAGGATGTCGATCCTTCGAGAAGACATAGGAAGTGAGTCCTCTTGAGTTGAACTTGGTTTGTTTGAAGCCTATAATGGGTGAGAACCAGGGGCCTTGCTACCCTTAGTATGGGACATCAATGATAGCTCGGGTACCTTTTTAGAACCTAACCAAGTTTGAGAATTTTGAGCCTACCCCATTAGAGCCATGTGGAAAACTTAGGTTCTTTTTAGTTTGATCAAAATCATTTCGCAAAGATAATCCGTGGAGACATGTCATGGTGTGTTGGAAAGTCTGCCCAGAGTTATTTATGCAATGAAACTATTTTGGGCCCTCTTGTTTTCTTGTATCTAATCTTTTCCTTTTTGTTGTTTTGCATGTGTAATCTTGCATCATTATTCTATTTCAAGAAGGGCTTTGGTTCTTTAGAATATCTGCTTAGTTAGAAAAGTGGTTACCATGGATGGAAGGGTCCTGAAATTGGAAGAAGAGAATGCTAAGGTTCGTCACTGGTCTGAAGTTAATCAGCGAATGTATGGGGATAGTTTGGTAGCTGATCATGAAACAGAAATTTCAGAATATGCCCATAGCATCATTAAGCAGAATAACGTGCAAGAGCTGCAGAAAATCTGGGTGCACTTTGACTATAAGACCAAACAATTGTTCTATGAAACTTACAGAGACATAACATATTTGTTGTACATAAGGGTCGATGAACAATTCTTGAAGGCTTTGGTCCAGTTCTGAAATCCAGGTGTTGTCGCCTATTTTATCCGGCCCCCTTTATTTGTTTTTTGTATATATGTATTATTATTAAACCCAATAAGCAAAAAATATAAAAGAGTTTAGAAAAATAAAAAAGAGTCCATGTACATGAATAAAGGCCCAATTGGCCCAATTTTTATCTCATTTATTAATGTATTTTAGTTTTTCTTGCGGACCACACAAAATCTTAATTAGGTCAGATATGGAAAGATTACAAGAGATCCCGTTCGACATGTATGGAAAGTCAAGCTATGTGCAAGGATTCTTTACTGTGGATTTATGGCAAATTTCTGATAGGATCCAAGCATTTTCTGGTGAGTGTGTCTTCTTACGTATTGGCCTTCTTTCAGTTACCTTTCCAACACATCTTGAAATGCCTCAATCGGACCTCGAGAGCTCAAGATATGCTCATTTTACTGAAGACAGCGTATGCAAAAAACTGTATACGAGTTCAATACGTGAGTTTAATTTTATTACAAATTTTCAATTGTTTTATTGAATATTTGTAATTAAATTCAAGGTTAGACATTTCCCTATTTGTTTTAACTCATTTAGGACCATATTGAATGTAAGGAAAGAGTTTGATGCCCAAGTAATGGCATTATTCCCTTTCCAAGAATGTTGAGCATAAAAAGGGAATACGCTTTTAGGGTTTTGGGATTTTTAGGTTTTTAGGGTTTCTTGAAGCTTATAAATAGGCTTCACCCATTGTAATTCATACACATTCACATTCTCACCACACAACATTCATCCTTTGTAACACACACGCACATAGAAAAAATACTCAAAAAATTGAAGAGCAATAAAAGTGATTTCTTTGAGGTATTTTACCCAAATACTATCTCCACATATTTTTACATTTTATCCTCTTTGTTCTCTTGGTTACTTGGTTCGAGTAAAGAAAAGGGGGTACGAATCCTCGCTAATCGAAGCTCGTGGAGAGTTCTTTGTCGCCTAATGGTAGAGCCGGTACTGCCACCGGAGCAAAGGCAACAACGGTGACATTCTATCGGTATGTAGCGAAAGCAACAACTGGTGACCAGCAGCGGCAGCAGCGACGACATCACCATCGTAGTCCAGCTTGTACCCTCACGTTGACAAACACGTGTTTGGATCTCACTGTTTGCAAATTCTTCACTCTAATATTTTTATTTTTAATTTAGTTCTTAATTTTTTTATTCCATGTGCTTTAATATGTTGATTGTCTTGTTCATATTTACCATATTCTTTAATTTGTTCACCATTATACACTAAAACTTAATAGCATTAGGGTTTATAGGTTTTTTTAATAATATGTGTTTTGCAATAAAAACAACCAAATAAGTTAAAATAAATACCTTTTAGGTTAGTTACTTTAATAAATAGCTTACATATCTTTGTAAGGTTAATTACTAATAATAATGTTTAATTGAATACTTGAGCTTAGATTCCTAAAATAATGTATCTTAAAATATTAAATAACTTAAACTTCTTTACTCACTTTTAATTGTAGATAATTAAATAACATCCTTAGGTAAATTTTCTTGAAATGGTAAATAATTTATTAATTATAAATAATGGTAAATAAAAAACTGACTTGGTAATTTTCTAAAATATGGTAAATAATTAATTAATTGTAAATATTGGTACGTATAAACTAACTTGGCAATTCTTTTATTAAAAAAGTAAATAATTTTCTCTCTTTAATTGTAAATAAAACTCTTTAGGTAATTCTTAGAAAAGTAAATAAATTGTAAATAATTAAATAAAGCCTTTTAGGACCAGTTTCTTTAAACACATGCTTCTAATAATAATAATTAACTTTGAAAATTAAACCACCCATAAAAAGTCAAAAAGAACATAAAACTTCATTTAAAAAAGGGAATTTTTATTGCATCATGAAAAATGAGATATTTTCTCAATAAGGGTTAACTCGGTCTCCCCCTAGCCGTTGGGGAACGGTCAAAACTCTGATGCGAGACTATATTTTCGGATTTCAAAGGATTAATGTCTTAATCCCTTTGCGTCTAAAATGACCAGGGTTTACTCAGCCGTGCGCGAATTCGGGTCATTTCCAGAACTCTGTGGATTTTTACATTAATTTCTGCATGCACGCATCCGTGTTACAAGGAAAATATCAGTGATCAAGTAAGCATCGTTCTACGGGCGTGATGGAGGTGCTAATCCTTCCCCACACGTAACCTTGCCCCCGGACCCTTGAGATTTCGTAATCTCTGGTTTGTTTTTTAGGTTTCTGGTCCGCTTAATATAATAAAAAGGACCGGTGGTTACTCCGCTAGGGAATGTTTAAGATGGCACAACTTTTACTTGATCATAAGTTATTTTCATTAGTAATCCAGTGCATTTTTGTGTGTACTTTTTTTGGGTGCCTTAAACTATTTGCATCATAACATAAGCCTTCTACTCGGGCTTTTCAAACTTAAGTGGAAGAAAATAGCTATGCCTTCGTGAGTAACCCTTCGTATGGGCTAGTGAATGTCTTCCGGGATCTAGAGTACTTATGCTTTCATGAGTAACCCTCCACATTGGCATAATAGAAATGCATCCCCTCGAGCCGTGTTCGATCTGCAAGCTTGTAATGAGCCAGGATCGAACGTCTTATCCAGCTTGGAGTAAGGGATAAGAACGGTTCGAGAACCTTTTCTAGATCCAAACCCGCATGAATAAATGTTTTAGAAAGCCCACCCCATTAAGCCTTATGAAGCCATAGGTTTTAATTTCCATTTTATTTATTGCTTTACTTTCTGTATATTACCCTTGTTGTTTTATCTCACATACTAACACTTTTTTGAATTTCTTAGAGCACACATCACATTGCATCCAGTTGGTATTCTGAGATATTGTTCAGTCAGAGATCATGAGTATTAGGGTCACATTATCCAGTTCTAGAGTCCTCCGCTCGAACACAAAGGTCTGAAGTGAGTCCACAGAGCTTCAACGCCAACTTAGAGAGAGCGTGCATAAAGAAACCATTGTAGACCTGCCGAAACAAGTACACATGGGATTGCCTCATAATTATTTTTCAGGATTGGTCACTATATGGGAAAGCCTGGAAGCCCAAGATCGAGCCGTGTTCACCAAAAGGTATGGAGATATAGCCCTTTTTCTTGGAGTGGAATAGACAAGCCTATGGTGCTGGCAGCCGTCGAATTTTGGGATCCTGCTTATCGTTGTTTCGTCTTCAATCAAAAGGACACGACTCCCATTATTGAAGAGTACATGGTCTTGTTGCACCCGGATCTAGAGAAACCTGATAAAATATACTGGAAAGAGAAAAACTCGGGATAGCGGAAGAAGTTTGCCAAGCTTGCCAGTCTAAATGTTGAAGAAATAGATGCCTATGTTGATGTGAAAGAATAAAAGCCCTTGCTTCACGTGGGAATTCATCTACGCCCAAATGATGAAGGATGTAAAACACGGAAGAGTCCTTGGTTTACTCGTCTTGGCTATCTATGGATTGGTGATCTTCCCTAAAGTTTTGGGCACGTTGAAATAGCTTTGGTAGACTTGCTGGCTTAGAAAAATGTGAATCCGATCCCAACTATTCTGGCAGAAACCTTCAGGTCCCTGAACTTTTGTAGAACTCTAAGAAGGGGGCGTTTCACTGGTTGTTCCCAACTTCTTTACCTGTGGCTACAGAGTCATTTTTGGGATAATGAAAAGATAAGCAGACATCCCACATCCAGAGATTTGGTCCCGATCAAAGAGGTCACCGTGAAGCAATGGCCACGAAATGGGAAGCAAGAACAATGGATAGCATTTTTTAAAAACCTCACTAATACCGACATAACATGGAGAGCCCCGTGATGTACCTAGTGCCTATCTTGTACAAGTGGAGGAAGTTGGAGTGGGTTCCTCTCATAGGCCTATGGGGAGCTACCAGTTATGCTCCTTTGCTCGTACAGCGCTAGTACGTTTCTCGACAGTTCATTTCAGTGACGCATAGGTTACGCGAGGAAGATTTTTCTTATATAGAAGTTAATTCCACAAGACGAGTCTTGGAGTTGGCTAAAGAGTGGAAGCAAGCCTTTCAGATGGAAGTAACTCTATTTGCTGGTATTGTGCCTGAATATGCCAGTTGGAGGAAGCAAAGAGTCAACAATATAGGTGTTCTAGTCTTGGCGAGTGCATCGGGTAATCCTCAGCCCGACATTGTGCTAATCGAGCTAGAAATCTATAAACAAGACTATGAGAGGGAGAAAGAGAAGCTGTGGGGTAAAGTGACCGAACTTGAAGGCAAGCTCCTTGCGGAACAAATCCAAAGGGAGGGTTATCAGAAGAAGGTGAAAACCTTGATGTCAAACCAAGAGCTTCACCTAAAAAATGTGCAAGAACTGACCCAAGAAAACAACTGCTTGAAAACTCCTGGGGCATGTGCTAGTAGCTTCAAGGCCTCGATGGAAGAAAAGGTACAGCTCGAGGAAATGATGAAAGAACTAAAATTTTGGAAACGCGAGGCCCGAAAGCAAAAAGAGAAGGCAGATCGAATTGCTAGAGAAAAATAACATTTAGAAGGGCAATATTCGGATGTACGTTATAGCCTCAGAAAATACCATGACCAGAACCAAGAACTTCAAGATAAATTGGAAAAAGAAAAAGAAAAGGAGTCTAGGCCGAACTACTCTGCTATGGTGTTGAGGATTTGAAGAAGCAGCTGCAAGCACATAAAGACCATATATGTACTCTTATTGATGATTGGGACTATGAAAGGATTCAGTAGACCGACACAAAGCAGGTTGTGGATGTTGCGTGCTTGGGTCAGAAACTCTATACTGATCATCCGAGGTGTCAAATCTAGAAGGCGTTTTCCAAGGCTCTGAGATGAAGAATCATGCCAGAGATATGAGGTTTAGATTCCTTCTAGTCGGGGAAGACACACAACAACTGTTAGACTTCCTAGATGAGGTAGTCAACCAGTACTAGTAGGTTAGCCAGTTTTTCGGTCGTGTTTAGAGAAAGGCTGCACCAGTTTGAGAGTTTGAGCAATTGGCACCAAAACGTATCAAGGAAAAAGAGTAGAATGACGTCTTTGTGCACAAACTTCATGATCAATGAAATGTGCTTTCGGAATATCAACAATCTTGCATCAATACATCATGCACATCATCATTTCCATTTGCATCACATCTAGAGCAATTATGGAAAGATCCGTGGACTAAGCTTAAGCAGAAAAACTATGGTACTCGCGCACGAACCATAATCATGGCCATTAAAGATAAAGAAATATTTGATAGATGAAATTGCACAAGCTCAGCAAGACATTGTGCCCAGATAGTAGCTATGGCGAGTAAGGCTGTTGACACCAAACTCGGAGTAGCTTATTTTCACTCAAAGGGCCATCAAAGGGGATATTTCAAATCCATATTCTGGTGGAGTCTAGAATTTGAAGTTTCTAATCTAGACGAAAGTCCTGAGCCTAGTACCTGGCCCGATAATTCCTCTAAAACTCAAGGCCCTAGAACTTAAGAAGTACGACAAACAGAATCAATGGTTGTGCAAGCCCTGATAACGATGATCGCCCTAATGAACATAAAAAGAAAAATTGAAACTTTGATATCATTCGAAGATGTTCAAGGTGGAGATGAGCCTTGCTACGAAGATTCCCATGCAAGCAATTCAAAATGCTTTACAAACAAAAATTTGAGAACTTACGCTGAAAGTGCTTCGCCAATCTTTCTTCCATAAAAATCAGAACAATTGGAAGAGGTAGATGCTTTCATTTGATCCATTCAAGAAGGTATTCCGCTCAAAATTGACGTGTCAACTACAACGATAACTCAATCTGGTCTGTAGTGCTTGCTAATCAGAATTCTAGAGACCCCCACTCACTTGATCAAGGCTAGAGAAGCGTTTAAGAATTAGGCCTACCAACCGGGAGTACATGATCACTGGATTGAGTGAGCAAAACAAAAATGAGAATGAAAAAACAAAGACAGTGAAGATGACCATCTATGACCACAACATACATCTGGTGATTTTCTATGCAAGATAAAGTTCCCCGTTGATCTATGTTCTTGGTTATCCTGGCAACGCTGTACGAAAGCTCTAACCACCTCACAAAGAGCATCCCTGGTTGAAAGTTCAAGGCAGAAGTCACAAAGAAGAATGCATGTATAATGGGACCAGACCTGCGGTCATTCAAGTTAAAGGATATGTCCTACAAAGTCAAGGGTAAGTAACAACATAGATTCTATTCCAAGAAACGGGCGTTGGAATTTCAACAACAAGAAACTGGTGATGTCAACTAGAATTAAAAGATGGGCCGTTGCTAACTTTTCTGCTTCAAAGCCTGATTTAGTATACGTTTTCCACCTATCACTAGAGTTGACGTTTGCGATGATGCGATCCAAGCTCACTAAAGCTCTTTCTTTTATTGCCTGATGAAAAAACCTTGATCTCTGCAATTTTTTTTGAATTTGGTATAATGAATCAGAACATAACACCAATTGAAGTAAATGATCAACACCCTCTGGAAATGAATGCCAAGCTCTATAGTTCAAATTTGATGTTAGCCATTGAGAGATCAATACCTATGGATCCTTTGAAGGAATACAAGAACAAGACGAATGCTACAAGATCATCGAGGTGGCTAGATATGTGAAGCTGCAGCTCTCCGCCCGTAAAAAATAAGAAATGCAATCGAAACTTCAAAATTCTTGACTTCAAAGAGGCTATCATTAAGAAGGTGGAATTGATAATACCACCTACCCCTCAGCACACTTGATCATGTGCTACCAAAGACGAGAGGTTGCTCATCTACTGTCTATTGGAGTCTGTTACCTGACGGCATACCTAACTGAGTCGAGTTAATCTAAGGACATAAGAGGATTCATCAAGGGCTTCTTTTGAACAAGTTAAGAAGATGACCAACATAGTCCCAAATCAGATTTTTCTACAAGGCGTGGACTAGAGATCTAACAAGGATTTTTGCCAGTATACGATGGTAATACAAGACAGTTCTGGTATAGCCACCTTTGTCGAAAAGTGAGATTTTCCTGATGACTTTGAGGAAGCCCTTCTATGGTCGCACGAAAAACCATAAATACATGGTTACAAATACTGACAGCCATCAAGAGTTGAAGACTTAATTGGCAAGCCCAGTGCGTCAACAATGGGACCCTAATGAGAGAACTAGCTCCTTAGTGGAATTCAAAGGAAAATAGAGTAAGTAGAGGAGTTTCTTATTGTTTCTAGGACAATTGCAAAGTCATACTCGGAACCAATCCTTTTGCATTTGCCCACAAGCATTAAAGATCTTTTGCAAGGGCAACTATGTTATTTTAGTTGTTTAAAAGATGTATTTTTTTATTTTCTCAAGTGGCAAACTTTTTATTCTTCTAATTTCATTCATGAATTATTCATTATATCTGTATTCGCCATTTTTTGCAGGGCCCCTATTATTGATTGCATGAATGATTCTTGAATTTAATCCCGTGATAGAGGGGGGAAATGTGCTCAGGATTAATGGGAAAGATCCCAAATACATATTGGAGAGAATTTTCCTCTCAAACATTGTTGTTTAAGGTTTTTGAATTAAGTGATAAATCTAAAACATCTACCAATTGAGGACAGCTTTTCTTCAATGATATCTATGCATTAGAGGAGATTTGGCATTCCTTCATTTCTCTTCACAAAAAGGAAAAGTATCCCTTGTTGTCCCTTTTGAGCCTGATATTTTTCTTTCAATTGAACCCTAACCAATGATCACTCCCCACACCAGGGGGCAAAAGTGATGGAAGTATATTTTCATGAGAAAGGTGATTGGTTCTGACCATGCTGTGAAGATAACAATAATGAGTGCATTGGATACAAGAAGCAACATGAGCAAAGCAACATGAGCAAAACAACATGCAGACCAAGATGGGTATCCAAAAAAAAAAAAAAGAAGAAAAATATGTGAAAGAGAAATGTTGAAAATATCCCCATTGGAGGAAGCACCAAGTTACAAGTTTTCAAGAAAGCATCGTATGAACTATGTGTCAGTTGAAGATTCTCTAAGCAAAGAAGGAGATTAACTCTAGGGTGAAAACCCAAAAAAACGGGCAGTCTAGAGCGGTCCAAAAAGGAAAAGAAAAGGGGAAATTAATAAAGCAATACAAAGCAGAGACTTCATCAAGAATAATTGATCCTTGGTTTAATCACCCTCAAACACTTATTTGGGCCTATATATCGTTTCTTTTGTAACCACGAACCTTAGCCATATTACAAGCCTTGAAAGACCATTTCGATCATATATGGATATCTAAGAAAAGGAGTTTATTTTCAGAACACATTCCACCTAATTGAGTTCACCTTTTTTCAAGGACTTCAAAACTTCTAATATTTGTTTGAGATTAGAAAAGAAGAAAAATGAATTTGGAGGAGTGGTGAGTCAAAGAGAGCCACCTAAATGGGTAGAAATTAGGAATGCTATCCTATCGATAGGCTCATGAACCATGCATGCTATGAATTTGGGGGCATCTGACTTTATTTCTTGATTTTACCTTTTCCATGTTTGCCATGATTTTTTAATTTTCCTTTAAATTCTCATGAATTATCATTTCAAGTTTTTACATTTTTTATTCACAAGCATCTTACAAGTAGATTAACATGGATTCATGAAAAAAAAAACAAAAGATTTCTTGGTATGACTTCCAATTGTAAGGATCCAGAAGTAAATGTTCACACTCGCGTAAATGAGGCGTTGTTGAATGTGAAAGAATTTATTTGCTGTTGAAAATAGAGATAAAGAAATGGTGTAGCCATCATCAAGAGACGACTCGATCACGTTGAAGATAGCTGATCCCAAGGTCGAATGGGGCATTACCTCGCATAAGGGGCATGAGTGTTAGATGAAAAGCTCATGATTGAAAGATCTAAAAGATAAAAGAGCAGGGCAGAGGTTCTATTTACGAGCCAGCCATGATAGAATGCCTAAGTCTAGCCAGATTAAAGAGGTCGGAAGGAGTTCGTCCCAGAGCCTTTAGTAGTGGGGTATCATTACCCATGGAACGAAAAGATAAACCCACATGCGAGCAGAAAATATGTGAAGTAGAAAACAACTTGAGCAATGAAGACTCGGAAGGTTCAAAGTTTTGGGGCAATAGCTTGTCGAGACATGAAGATTGAGTTGACTCCTCAGACGGCAGAAATCAAGTAGAATGAGTTGAGCGAGATTTAAGAAACGGATCCTAAAAGGGAATGACATGCATCATGAGTTTACATGCGTCTTTGCATTACATGCATCATTTGGATTGTAGTATGAAGATGAATCAGCCTAGTTGGAGAAGATGGTTAATCAAGAATTTTCTTTATTTGTTCATTCTCAAGGACATATCTTGCATTCATGAGTTAGGCATCCCTAGTAGCATGCTAACTCGTCAGAGTCATAGCATTTGTTGCATTTTGACAAGAATACAAGGACCATTTTATGGAAGAGGCTATAGACGCAAGACACCTTATGTCACTTTAGGGGCAAAGTACCCCGCGCTATTTTTCAGAGGAGGCCATAGGTGCAAGACACCCTATGTCATTTTAGGGGAAAGACACCCCACATCACTTTGAAGGAGGAAACCACACGTCTTGCCATCTTTAGAATCAATATATCATTTTTTGATTCAACGGATATCTGTTTAGGCTCAAGAGGGATGGAACTTTGTTTCGATATTTAGCAAACTGCCTATCTGTTTAGGCTCAAGGAGAATGGAACCTTATTTTTAGCAACCGCCTATCTGTTCAGGCTCTCAGAGAATTGAACCTTTCAATGGATATCCGTTCAGGCTCGAGGAGAATAAAAACCCTTATTTTTCAGCATATGGCCTATCAGTTCAGGCTCAAGGAGAATGAAACCTTTGTTTTTTAGCATATGACCTATCCGTTCAAGCCTAAGGAGAATGAGACCTTTATCTTTTGCAGCAACCGCCTATCCATTTAGGCGTAAGGAGAATGGAACCTTATTTTGACGTTCAGCGTCCAATTTGCAGTCTGACCAAAAAGTTACAAAGATATGAAACATGGTTAGTTGTGACTCAACATTTTGCACCATTTGAAGAAATGTTATTCGATTTGTTTCTTCCGCTCCAGAGAAACAAGTTATTTCATCATCTCGGTATCCACAAGGATAAAAGTCATATCGCCATTTGATTTGTTCACTGCCACTTCAGAAGAATGGGTCAATTAAAAAATTATCTGGTTTGTCCACTACCGCTCCGGAGGGACATGCCAGTGTTACCCAATTTGTTTCTGCCGCTCTAGAGAAATAAGTTTTCTCACCAACTGAAGTCATTTGACTTGTTCACTGTCGTTTTGGGGGAATAGGTCATTTAAAGAATTGCTTTGTTCATTGCCATTTCAAAATGACACGCCAGTTGTACCCGATTTGTTTCTGCCGCTCCAGAGAAATAGGTCATTTGAAGAATTGATTTGTTCATTTCCGCTTCAGAATGACATGCTAGTTTATTTCTGCTACTCCGGAGAAACAGGTCTTCTCATCGACCAAAGACATTTGATTCGTTCACTACCGCTTCAGAAGAATGAGTCATTTGAAGAATTATCCGGTTCGTCCACTATCGCTCTTGAGGGACATGCCAGTGTTACCCAATTTGTTTCTGCTACTTCGGAGAAACGAGTTGCATCATCGTCAAAAGAAATATCATCTGTTCCATTTATTGCCGCTTTCGGAAGAAAGGGTCATTTAAAAAATCGTTATTTGGTTTCTTCGCTGCCACTTCGGAGGAGCAAATTGTCCAATCAATTCGACCGGATAAAATTAGTGCCTTTTGTTCTTTGCCCTATTCCTGTTTCACTAGAATGAGCAAAGAGGGGCAGTTGTAGTCACATATTTTATCCGGCCCCCTTAATTCATTTTTTGTAGATATGTATTATTATTAAACCCAATAAGCAAAAAATATAAAAATAGCTGATTAGAAAAATAAATAAAAAAAGTCCATGTACATGAATAAAGGCCCAATTGGCCCAATTTTTTTATCTAATTTATTAATGTATTTTAGTTTTTCTTGTAGACCATGCAAAATCTCAATCAGGTCAGATATGAGAAGATTACAAGAGATCACACTCGATATGCATGAAAAGTCAAGCTATGTGCAAGGATTTTTCACTATGGATTTATGGCAAATTTCTGATAGGATCTAAGAATTTTCGGGTCAGGGTGGCTTCTTATGTATTGACCGTCTTTCAGTTACCATTCCAACGCATCTTGAAACGCCTCAATCGGACGTCGGGAGCTCAAGATATGCTTGTTTTACTGAAGACAACGCGTGCAGAAAACTGTATACGGGTTCAATACGTGAATTTAATTTTATTACGAATTTTCAATTATTTTATTGAATATTTGTAATTAAATTCAAGCTTAGACATTTTCTTATTTGTTTTAACTAATTTAGGACCATATTGAAAGTAAGGAAAAAGTTTGATGCCAAAGTAATGGCATTATTTCCTTTCCAAGAATGTTGAGCATAAGAAGGGAATGTGCTTTTAGGGTTTTAGGATTTTTAGGTTTTTAGGGTTTCTTGAAGCCTATAAATAGGCTTCACCCATTGCAATTCATACACATTCATATTCTCACCACACAACATTCATCCTTTGTAACACACACAGAGAGAAAAAAATACTCAAAAAATTGAAGAACAATAAAAATGATTTCTTTGAGGTATTTTACCAAAATATTGTCTCCACATATTTTTACATTTTATCCTCTTTGTTCTCTTGGTTACTTGGTCCAAGCGAAGAAAAAAGGGGGTACGGATCCTCGCTAATCGAAGCTCGTGGAGGGTTCTTTTTCGCCCAAAGGTAGAGCCGGTACCGCCACCAGAGCAAAGGCAACAATAGTGACATTTTGTCGTCGTGCAGCGACAGCAGCAACTGACGACCAGTAGCGACAGCAGCGACGTCATCACCATCGCAGTCCAGCTCGTACCCTCACGTTGACAAACCCATGTTTGGATCCCACTGTTTGCAAATTCTTCACTCTAATATTTTTATTTTTAATTTAGTTCTTAATTTTTTTTTCCATGAACTTTAATACGTTGATTGCCTTGTTCATATTTACCATGGTCTTTAATTTGTTCACCATTATACACTAAAATTTAATAGCATTAGGGTTTATAGTTTTATTAATAATATATTTTTTGCAATAAAACAACCAAATAAGTTAATATAAATACCTTTTAGGTTAGTTCCTTTAATAAATAGCTTAGATATCTTTGTAAGGTTAATTACCAATAATAATGTTTAATTGAATACTTGGGCTTAGATTCCTAAAATGATGTATCTTAAAATATTAAATAACTTAAACTTATATACTCACTTTTAATTGTAGATAGTTAAATAACATCCTTAGGTAAATTTTTTTGAAAAGGTAAATAATTTATTAATTATAAATAATAGTAAATAAAAAACTAACTTGGTAATTTTTTTAAAAAATTATATAAATAATTAATTAATTGTAAATATTGGTACTTATAAATTAACTTGATAATTCTTTTAATAAAAAAGTAAATAATTTTATCTCTTTATTTGTAAATAAAACTCTTTAGATAATTCTTAGAAAAATAAATAAATTGTAAATAATTAAATAAAGCCTTTTAGGATTAGTTTCTTTAAACACATGCTTCTAATAATAATAATTAACTTTGAAAATTAAACCACCCATAAAAAGTCAAAAAGAACATAAAACAAAATTTAAAAAAGGAATTTTTATTGCATTATGAAAAACGAGATATTTTCTCAATTAGGGTTAACTCGGTCTTCCCCTAGCCGTTGGAGAACAGTCAAAAATCCTATGTGAGACTATATTTTCGAATTTTAAGGATTAATATCTTAATCCTTTTGCGTCTAAAATGATCGGGGTTTACTCAGCTATGAGCGAATTCGGGTCATTTCCAGAACTCTGTGGATTTTTACATTTATCTCTGCATTCATGCATCCGAGTTACAAGGAAAATATTAGTAATCATGTAAGCGCCATTCTACGAGCGTGATGGGGGTGCTAATCCTTCCCCACACGTAACTGTGCCCCCGGACCCTTGAGATTTCGTAATCTCTGGTTTATTTTTTAGGTTTCCAGTCCGCCTAATATAATAAAAAATGATCGGTGGTGACTCCGTTGTTACACTAGGGTATTGCTGATTTACCTTCAATGGAGAGGATATGATACCCACGTTTGAAGAATACTTGGCTTTGTTCAACTTACGCAAAGTGAAGAAAAATTAGGTCTATGCTAAGCCTCCTAAGAAAAAAAATCCACACTCAAGACTTCAAGCATTTACTGGAATGAGTGAAGGATGGGTTAAGGGGCTGATACGAAAAAGAGGTGGTAGTTTCTCTTTTCCTTGGTCAAGCATCAGAAACATAATCCCAGTTCACCCAGACAAAGTAAAGAGAGTGGATCTCCTGGAAATTGTGATCTACGGATTGGTTATCTTCCCAAGGGTTCTGGGAAATATTGATATAGCCTTGCTTAACTTCTTTGAACAACTAAAGAGGGAAGTTAATCCAGTACTTGTTGTGCTAGCTGAAACCTTCATCTCCCTGAATGAGTGTCGAAAGATGGAAGGTGTGCGCTTTGGAGGATGTGCTCCTTTACTTCAAGTTTGGGCTCTCATCCACTTCTGGAAATGCCCAACTTTGACTCTATCTAATAGGTACTCCTCAAACTTTTCTCGTTTTCTGGAATACTTGGCAAAAGATTTGCCAATTGTCAAAAAAAGCAAATGGGTTGAGATTTTCAAAGAACTCCATGATGAAGACATCAGATGGAGAGTTCCGTGGATGGGTCATACTAGGGTTCTGTACAAATGTGGAGATTTCAACTTCCTGATACTGTTGGGTTTATGGGGTGGAATTGGGTGTGCTCCTTTGTTAGTATCCTGCCAGTATGGTTCTCGTCAGTTTATCCCATTCACAACAGGTCTTAGCTCGTCGGAGTTTAAGTTCTAGGGAGAGTTCAGGCAGAAGGTACAAATAATTAGTGACTCATGGAACAATTGTTATTACATGAAGCTAGAGTTTGACGGTCAGTGCATGTTTACCCCCAACCATGATATTTGGAGGCACACGAGAATAAATGACAACGTCATATTACCTACGCCCGGACATGCTAAGCCTTTAGAGGAACACTTGAAGGTGGTCCCTTCTGAGGTAGATATTTTGAGAGAAGAGTTAAGAAGAGCTAAGCTGGAGATAGAAGCCTTGCAAGAAAAGAACCAAAGAGATAGGTTTGAGTCACAACTCGACATAGACAAATTCAAAGGAGAGACAGATCGAGTAACGGAGTTGTATACGGACCCTAAAAGAAAGGTATGAGATTCAAAGGGTTGACTTCCTCAAATTTTAGACAACTATTTAAAATGTTGACTGGCGAAAAAGCCCAGATCAGTGGAGGCAGAAAATTGAATAAACTGTGGGCCAAGAAAGAGAACGAGGTAAACGGGAGATTGAAAAGTATAGACGGACACTCGCAGAAGAACGAAAGAAAAATAAACAAGTGGCAGAAAATGAGAGGGGTAAACGAACCCTTAAAAAAGAGAAGGAAAATATAGCTGCTTGGAAAAGGAAGGCCCACGACAACAAAATTCGTTTGCTTGAGCTACAGGCAGTATATGATATAACCTATGAGAAGTTGAAACAAAGCCAGACTTTTGTTGTTGAATTGCAAGACAAGTTGGATGACTTGAACCAGCCTCTTCACAAGTTTCAGAACGATCACACCTATATGGAGCTCCAGGCTAGTCGGAATGAGAATGATTCCTTGAGGGAGCAAGTAGAAGAAATGAACAACATCATCCAGGAATATAGAACGAAAATCTTGGTCTTGGAGGATATAGCTGATGGAGGCAATGATTACTAGTTTACTCGTCTCAGAGATAATGCACGAAGGTTCCAAGAGCGGGATGATTTCGATAGGACTGCCATGACCCAAGTTCAAGATGTGGCTCAACATGTGATGTTGTTGGCCATTGAAGCTACAGCTCTTCATTAGTACATCAAACCAGTAGGGGAGGTGGGACCAAGACTTATGTGGCTAATTGAAAAAGTCAAAGAATTATGAGTTCATGCTGAAAAATATTTGTAAAAAGATATGGAAAAGTTGATGTAATAAGGACCTTTTGACATTCAATAAAACTGTTTCTAAAAGCATATATTTTATTGAACCAATGTTCTTTTGTTTTCATTCATGCATTTGCATCATTTCTTTGTTTGTTTGGTTGTTTTGTTTTTGGCTTTGCATTGCACTGCATGCATTCATAACATAGAAAGACACTAACTTAAATATAAAAAAATTAGAAAACGCCAAAATAGCCCACAAGTATGGTACACGGTCACAAACGAAAGTAATGGAAGACATAGTACCAGCCCTGGAAGTTAACCACAAGAGCACCCAAGATCGGTTGGACAAGTTAGAGACTGATTTAAAATAGGAAATTGAGATAGCACACAGGAAGACAGTCAGTTCAATTGTGGCTATGCTAGGGTTCAAGGACCTAGATGCAGCAGAAGCTGGTGAAGAAACCAATGCGCTACCTCGATTCTAGGGAATAACTTTCATCCATCCTGGAATGCAGAAGGAAGCTTCTACACCAAAGGTTAAGATATCTTCCCACTTTGCTGAAACTTCCAACTGGAATGAGTCAAAGGCCAGTATTGAAGGAGCTCACAACTATGAGGTACCCGATCTCAATAAAATTGCTGATAAGGCTAAGGCCAAAAAAAAGTGGGAGGATTGTTATGAGAAGCTTGAAGGAATGATCAAATCTTTCCAAGAAGAAAGCGCTCATGGAGGAGTAGATGCTAGGGAATTGAGTTTGGTGACGGATTTGGTGGTGCCCCTAAAATTTAAAGTCCCTAATTTTAAGAAATACGATGAAACCACATGCCCGTCAGCACATCTAACCATGTACTACAGGAAGATGTCAATGTACTTGGACAATGAGAAGCTACTTATTCATTGCTTCCATGATAGCTTAGTAGGGTCAGCTGCACGTTGGTATACGCAGTTGAGCAGAGTCAATATTCGATCATGGAAGGATCTATCAAGAGCCTTTAGTGAGCATTACAAACACATCACTGACATGGTCCCAACAAGACTGGTCCTGCAAGGGATGGAACAGAAGCATCATGAAAGTTTTTGTCAATACGTGTAAAGGTTGAGGGATGTAGCTGCTCAGGTTCAACTGCCATTACTTGAGAATGAAATCACCTCAATGTTTGTAGAAACCTTGAAAGGTTCATTTTATGGTCGTATGATAAATCACACAACCAAAAGCTTCAAAGACATGTTAATGAATGGTGAATTGATCTTGGCAGCTATCAATAGTGGAAAATTGGATGAAGGAAAAAAAAAAGAAACCCTACAAGAAGAGGGAGAGTGAGGTGAATGCAACCAATGTTTACAACCCCAATTATTCAAATGGGATGTTTTTCAATAAGCCCAATGCTTTAATTCCAGCCCTGTTGCAACAAACTCACCAAAGGAAGAGCGAAGATATCAAGGGAACTCAAAGCCATACTTCCCTCTCATCCAAATGACATATGCAGAACTGTTCGTTGAACAGATCAAGTCTCAGATGGTACTGCCACGCCATTTTCCTCCTTTCTTACCTCTATATCGCGCGTGGTACGATGAAAAGACGAAATCTGAGTACCATACAGGTATTATGTGGCATACAATTGAAAATTGTACTGCCTTCAAAAGAGTTGTAGATGACCTGAGGAAATCAAACATGTTGTCATTCGAAACATTTGAAGAGAAAGGAAACCCTTTACCAAATCATCGAAAAGCAGGAGTGAATGCCATCATCGAAGAAGAGGACAAGAGGGTCAAGAGGTATGTTATGAAGTCAAGGCATCAATGAAATGGGTGTGGACCCAAATGGTTACAGTTGGGTTGTTAGAAGTAGGAGACCAGGAGATGACAGTTGAAGATGAGCTATATTGCGAGTACCATAAAGCAGGAAGATATAAGATTGAAGGCTACCGGGAATTCAAACGCCTGGTTCAGGCTAAGATGGATAATAAAGAGCTTGAGTTTTTCGAGAGAGGAAGCAAGAAACACATGATGGATGTATGTGCAACAGAAGAGATAAACCCAAGGAAAGATTATACAGGGATGAGGCCTTTGGTTATCAAGTCCAAGGCAAGAGTAAATGAACCTATGAAGGGTGTGACCGCGCGACTAGTAATTAAGTCACCAGCTCCATTTCCATACAAGAACAGTAAGTAAGTCCCTTGGAACTATGCTTGTTCAGTGGAAATTCCAGGAAAATCATCGGTTAGAGATAAGACAAAGGAAGATCCAGTGAATGAAGTAAGCCGCTTCACGAGGAGTGGAAGATTGTATTCCCAGCTAATGATAGAAGACAAAGATGCGGTACAGAGAAAAGCTGCCGCTAAAGAGCCAGAGAAGAAAGACGAAAGAGATTTCTTTAAAAAAACCACCAGTGTATCATGAGCCTGTCAAGGAGTTAGAGGCTCAAAAATTTCTAAAGATACTCAAACACAATGAGTACAGTGTAGTGGAGCAGCTTCACAAGCTCTCGGCCCCAATCTCTATGTTGTCTCTGTTACTAAGTTCCGAGGGTCACCGTGAGACCTTGTTAAAGATTTTGAATCAAACGTTCGTGCCAAAGGAGATTTCGACTGACAAGATGGATATGATGGTCAGAAATATTATTGTGAATAATTTTATTTCTTTCAATGACGATGAGATACCGAAAGGAGGGAGAGGATCATGCAATGCTCTGCATATTTCCACAAGATGCAAAGGATACATGTTACCAAGTGTCCTAATCGATAATGGGTCAGTCTTAATTTTCTCTCATTGGCGACATTAAAGAAGCTACCAATAGAAAGCTCGCATATGAGGGCTTATCAGAACACTGTGAGAGCATTCGATGGGACACATAGGGAGGTGATAGGAAGAATTGAAGTACCTTTACAAATCAGACCATCAATTTTTGAGGTGGAGTTTGTGGTCATGGACATAAAACCCAGTTATAGCTGTTTGCTTGGGCGTCCATAGATCCATACAACAGGAGCAGTTCCCTCCACTTTACATCAAAAGTTAAAATTTGTGATTGATGGACAACTAGTAACGGTAGGTGCAGAGGAGGAAATCATTGCATCAGAATCCACTGATGTGCCCTACATCGAGGTTGATGAGGGTGCGCTCGAGTGTCACTTTAGGACATTAGAACTAGTCAATGCAACCTTTGTCACTAAATGAAGTAAACTACCAGAACCTGAATTATCCAGCTACGTGAAAATACAGGTGAAGCAAACACTCAAAAAATGAGCTGAAGCTGGAAAATGATTTGGGAAGAGGAATCAAGGGAGGTTGTATCCCGTAGTTATCCCTACAAGATTAACCGATTTGAGTTAGGCTTCAAACCTAACCATTGGTAGAGAAAAGTAGAAATCAGAAAGCATCAAGAGAGAAGAATGGCAAGATTGAAGGGTGGGGAGATTGAATGGGAACCAATGGCATTCCTACCTTTAAGCCACAACTTCAGATTTGGAGACCTGTTAGACCTAAATGCTCAAGTTAATGAGGATGAGAAAGAAAAGAATGACCTATGTGAAGTATTTGAGAAGATGAACATCAATGCTATAACAGACGAGGAATGAGGGAACAAGTACTTTTCCAAGATTCACCCCTACTCTGAGCTTGATAACTGGACTGCTGAAGAAATTCTTGTAGTCTTTAAGACATTTTCAGAGTAATTCTCAGAACCTGCCCTTTTGCCTTTGGACCCGAAGGCAATTAGGAATCTTATGTAAAGGGTCTATGTCTAAACTTATAATTTGAATTTCAATTAAGATGCATCTTTTCCCTTTCAACAAATCTTGTGTGGAAACTCTTTTCATAAGTAAAACTCAGAGCAAAGTACAAACTAAAAAATCATTTCAGTCATTCCATTTATCTCTTTCCTTTGCATATATTCTATCCCTTTTTCTTTGCAGGTCTTCAGATATCAATGAGACAAACGATTTTGAGTCTGACCTTGAGGATGATTTTGAACTACCTTTATGCCTAGAAGAAGTCGAGAATGTTGACGATGAAGAAGAATATGAATTGCCCAGTGATCTGCTCAGAATAGTAGAAGGAGAAGAAAAATAGATTCTACCCCATAATGAAGAGTTAGAAATTATGAACCTTAGCACAGAAGAAGAAAGACGTGAGGTGAAGATTGGCACCACCATCACAACAAGTACCCGACAAAGACTGATTGAGCTTCTAAAAGAATTCAAAGCTATTTTGCCTGGTCACACCAAGACATGCCTGGTCTCGACACTGACATCGTTGTACATCGGCTTCCTATAAATGTGGGATGATTTCCTGTGAAACAAAAGCTTAGAAGAATGAAAGCTGAGATACTCTTAAAGATCAGAGATGAAGTGAAGAAACAATTTGATGCTGGATTTCTCGAAGTGGCCAAATATCCAGAATAGGTGGCTAACATCGTCCCAACTCCTAAAAAAGATGGAAAAGTACGTATGTGCGTTGACTACAGGGACCTTAATAAAAGCAAGCCCCAAAGACTATTTCTAGTTGCCACATATCGACACATTAGTGGACAATACAACTGGACACTCCCTTTTCTCTTTCATGGATGAGTTTTCTGGGTATAACCAAATTAAAATATGCCCAGAAGATATGGAAAAGACCACCTTCATAACACTGTGAGGATCCTTTTTCCTATAAGGTAATGCCCTTTGGTTTAAAGAATGCAAGGGCAACCTACCAAAGATCCATGGTCACCCTTTTTTCATGATATGATGCACCGGGAAATAGAAGTATACGTGGACGATATGATCGCCAAATCTCGGTCTGAAGATGAGCATTTAGTGAACTTAGAGAAACTTTTTCAAAGGTTGAGGAAATTCCAGCTAAAGTTTAACCCAAACAAGTGTACATTTGGGGTTACATCAGGAAAATTATTAGGCTTTATGGTAAGAAAGAGAGGAATTGAGATTGATTCTAATAAGATTGAGGCTATACAAGAGCTTCCACCACCACGAACATAAAAGGAGGTTCAGGGTTTTATAGGGAGGTTAAATTACATCACCCGTTTCATCTCCTAGTTAACTAATAAATGTGATCCAATGTTCAGGATACTTAGGAAGAATAACCCAGGCACATGGAATGAAGAATTTCAGGTAGCCTTAGAAAGAATCAAAGAACAGTTAACTAATCCTCTTGTGCTAGCACCGCCAGTTTCTGAGAAACCTTTGATTCTATACCTAACGGTGTATGAAAACTATATGGGTTGTATGATGGGGCAACATGATGAAACAAGAAAGAAAGAAAAGGTAATATATTACCTGAGCAAGAAGTTCACCGACTGCGAGACCAGATACTCCTCAATAGAGAAGCTATGTTGCACTTTGGTATATGTAGCTAAGAGGCTTAAGCAGTATATGCTATATCACACTACATGGCTAATTTCAAAATTAGACCCTTTAAAGTTCATGATGGAAGCTCTAGCCCTATCGGGAAGATTAGCACGTTGGCAAATGTTACTGTCAAAATTTGATATCCAATATATAATCCAGAAAGTAGTAAAGGGAGTGCCATAGCTGACTTTTTGGCAAGTCGTGCTTGTGATGATTATGAAGCTTTAATTTAATTTCCCTGATGAAGAGTTGGTGTGTATTTCTGAAGATGTTGAGGCTATAGCGAATCATGGATCTTGAACTTCGATGGTGCTGCAAATGCTTTAGGACGTGGAATTGGGGCAATTTTGGTTTCACCATAAGGGAATTACTACTCTTTCACCAGTCGTTTGAAATTCTTCAACACCAATAATATGGAAGAATATGAGGCGTACATATTACGGCTATGGGAGGCCATCAAAAGGAAGATATGTAATCTAAAAGTTTTTGGAGACTCGGTGTTGGTTATCTATCAGATATAGGGCGAATGGGAGACAAAAAATGCAAAACTGATAGAATATCACAAGTTGGTCCTTGAATTAACCAAAGAATTCGATGAGATCACTTTTAAGTATCTCCCCAGAGAGGATAACCAGATGGTTGATGCCTAGCCACTTTAGCCGCCATGTTTAAAGCAAGTGAAGGCTCTAGGATGATGCACATCAAATTGCAAATGATAGATTCCCTAGCTTATTGGTATGATGTGGAAGAAGAAGTAGATGGCTAACCATGGTACTATGACATTCTGCAGTATATGAAATATCAGCAATACCCGCCCTAGGCAACTGACAAGGAGAAGAAAATGATCAGGAAATTGGTATCATGGTATGTTCTTGATGGAAAATTTTTGTACAAGAGAAGTCGAGATCAGGTGCTTTTGAGATCTGTGCATGCAAAAGAAGCTCAGCTGATCCTAAAAAAGGTTCATGAGGGAGTTTGTGGAACTCACCCTAGCGGCTTCACCATGGCTAGAAGAATCATGCGCTTCGGATATTATTGGTCGACTATGGAAGGAGATTGCATCAATTATTCTTGCAAACGACATAAATGCCAAATTTATGCTGATAAGGTTCGTACACCTCCTCAGTCACTCCATGTTGTGATAGCTCCTTGGCCATTCTCCATGTGAGGTATAGATGTCATCGGTCAGGTTTATCCAAAGGCGTCAAATAGACATCGATTTATTCTGGTAGCCATCGACTACTTCACAAAATGGGTTGAAGCAACCTCTTATGCTAACTTCACAAGATCTACGGTTTGCAAATTCTTGAAAAAAGAAATTATTTATCGGTATGGCTTGCCTGAATGTATCATTACCGATAATGCCTCCAATCTGAGTAACAAGATGTTAGCTAGAGTCTATGAGCAGTTCAATGTCAAGCACCATAAATCAGTGATATACTGCTCAAAGATGAATGGGACAGTAGAGGCTGCAAATAAGAACATCAAGAAGATAGTCACAAAAATGGTTGACACATATAAAGACTGACATAAGAAATTACGTTTGCCTTATATGCATACCGAACTACAGTACGAATGTCCATTGGAGCAACACCATTTTGTTGGTGTACGAAGTAGAAGTAGTATTGGCAATTGAGGTAGAAATACCATCGCTCCGTGTCTTAATGGAAGCAAAATTGGAGGAGGCAGAATGGATCCAAACAAGATATGACCAACTGAATATAATTGATGAAAAGAGGTTGAAGGCATTGTGTCATGGGAAAATGTACCAAAGGAGGATGATAAGGGCACATAAGAAGAAAGTTCGCCCGAGAGAATTCAAAGAAGGAGATTTGGTGTTAAGAAGAAGTTACCAATCCAAAGTGATTCTTGAGGAAAATGGGCACCAAATTGGGAGGGACCTTACATTGTAACAAAAGTTTTCTCAGGTGGGGCATTAATTTTGGCTGAAATGGATGGAGATGAACTTCAGAGCCCGATAAACTCGGATTCAATCAAAAAGTATTATGTCTGAAGAAAAAGAAAAAGAAAAATGAAAAAGAAAAAAAAAAAAAAAAAAAAAAAAAAAAAAAAAAAAGAAGGGTTCAAAATGAAAACCCGTAAATGGCGTTTTGAAACCAAATGAGGACTTGAGTTGAAAACCCATAAAGGGCGGCTCAGGTAGTTGATATGATGAGTAATTCTCTCGAGAAGATGACATAGATGAATTATATATCTTCTCGCATTGTCACCATTTTTGAAGTCTGCTCGGCATGAGTAGCATTCAGGACATCTCATGAAGTCTTGATAGGAGGGGTTTTGGTCATTGATATCTGAATATTTGTAATTTCTTTTTTTTTGTTTGCCACAGTATTGATAAATCTTTTGTTTCTTGGCTTTCCTTTCTTTTCTTAGGCCCTTTTTCCCCTTTCACATAAGCATCATACATTGAAATAAGAATTAATAAGTTTGACATCATTTAAAACATGTAGAATATTTTTTAGCATTACTTTGAAATTTTTTTAAAAGGGTGTCGAAACTATGAGGCATTCTGTAGTTAAGTTTTGAACTTGGGGCATAAAAAGGAATGAAACACATGAAGATGTTCAAGGTGGAAACAAGTCGTGCTGCAAAGATTCAAATGCAAGCAATTCAAAATGATAAGAATCTGAAAGTTCTAAAAAAATGGAGGGTTTGATCTTAGGGCAGCATGTTGTAAAACAGAGATGCCTACACAAGACAGTCTAACTCCCACAATAATGAGAACAATTTTACAGACATTGGGGGAGACAACTAGAGATATAAGGGTTTTCATTCGAGTTTCAAGGCCACTCAAGAAGGCCTATCATTGAATATTGATGATAGCATAATCTTTCTACCACGACAATGAGAACAATTTTACAGACATTGGAAGAACAGTAGAATCTTCATTCAAGGAGGCTTGTCACTGAACATTGATGTATCAACTACAATGATAGTTTGACAAAGGCTAGAAGAGTGTTGAAGAATATGAGGATAAAGTCAGTTCTTCTAGCCAGAAGTACAAGATAGCTGGATTGAGCAAGCAAATGTGCAAAAGATTAGAATGGCGAAGATTTCTTGGTCAGTGGACTATTAACAACAAGAATTCGTTAGAGCCATCTAGGATTGAAAGATGGGTAGTTGCTAACTTTCTTGCTCGTTGTAATCCTAATAACAATGTGCAAAGTCTTATTGTTAACATTCCACTGACCAAAGAGGGGCAGCTGTTGTCGCTGAATTTTCACTTATGTTTTATATTGTTATTGTTTACATGATTAGTATTATTGTTATGTGTTAGTGTCATATAATATTGTTAATGTAGTAGTATTATCATTGTATATACATACTTTTAGTGTTATAGTTAATATAATAGTTAGTATAAAACCCAAAACATAAAAAAATAGATCATTACAAAAAAAGAGAGCCTATTACATTATAATCCATGTTCATTTACAAACAAGGGCTCGTTCGGCCAAATTTTATCCAAACCCTAATCTACAGCCATTGAAGGGCCATTGGATCATAAACTAATCCAACATCGCAGATCGCGCGCGCGGAGAACCCTAGCTGAGGAAGAAATAGCGTCACATTCTCCTAACCATTAGATCTAGACAATATCTAATAGCCTATATCGCTCCAGAGCAGGGTACACAGATCACCACTCGCGTGTGGTAGTCATGCACACGACGTTTCAGCTCCAGCCAGTCAATTCATTTTCTACTACGAACGCTCGAGCCAACTCCATCACCGTTTTCACCTCGCCGGTGTTTCCCCGGTTGTTTTTAGTCACCAAAAACATGCAAAGAGGGAAACAAGAGGGGTTAGATCTCTAAACCAAGGCAAAGTTAGAAGATTTAATCCCTAAATTAAAGCTAAGGCAAGAATAAAGCTGAAATTGGATCAAACCAAAAGCAAATTACGAGACAATGGCAACCAGATCACAATCAGAACTGAGACAGAAGCAATTGTAATCAGTTTCACAATACATAGCAAAATTGTAACTATATAAACCCTCTGTAATCTCATGTAACACACACAAGAGATTCATACACAATTTACACAATACATAACATAATACACAAAAATCATTCAGATTCCAATGTAGTATTAAGGAGCAGCAAGTATTTGTAATCAGTTTCAAAGGAAAAAGAAGCTTTTTTCTGGTAATTTTCTTTCCTATATTCATTCTTTCAAATTAAAGTAAGAAAAAGAGATAGGTTTTTACCTTTTTTGCAAAACTTCGTCGTGGGTTTGGTTTTGATGTAACTCTAGTGAAAATATGATTTGGGGTCCGTCGGATTCTGGAAAAGATGAACTTTCTGGGAAATTTTCCCGCCGGCATGGCGGGTGTTCATTGTGTTTTTCAGTTCATGAAGAACACGAAGAACACTTCAGAGGATTTTTAAGGAATCGGTTTTGATCCATTTTGAGAAGAGGTGGGAAATGTTATTTTGTTTCTGATATACGACTTATATATCGACCCGTACCTTGATTAAACTTGCGCTCTTCTTTGTTGGATCTCTTATCGTTGCTCTTCAGTTTTCCAATCTTTCAATTTCGTCCTTTTTCTTCTAAATTGACCACCAAATTTCACTTTTCATTTTATTTTAACCTTCACATTTCGCTTCCTTTCAATATAGTCCCTAATTCTGATTTTCCTTTAAAAATAAAAGTTAATTACCCTTTTCCTTTATTTAACTATTTAGATATTTAATTTAATTTAATTTAAATTATTTAGTTGCTTCATTTTGTCTTTTTTATATACATATGCGTTTGTTAAAACTCTAGGAATAGGTTCTTAGTAAGCTTAGAATAGAGACATCTATGTTGTAAAAGTTTCCTTCTTAATTAAATAAAGCACACTTAATTTTATTTAAACCTTAATAGTTAAAATAAATGTAGACAAATTTAGGTTTTTAATCGCTAATTAGGTTTTAATTAAAAGGCTACAACTCATTTAATTATTTCTGTGGGTTTTTTAAAAAAGTGAAAACTAACTAATGTGGTGTCTTACCAAATGGAAAGGGCGGGTTAGCGCCTAGAGTGTTGGCGGTGATTGGAGTTCATTTTCCGAGCAATAAGGCCATTAAAATAGATTTATATTCATAAAATGGATGAGTAAATCGAAATCTTGTAAACTTGCAAATTTCAGTTTTGGAAATACTTTTTTTGAAATCCATAAGGTACCATTTTTTGGGCGTAGTGGAGGTGCTAACCCTTCCCCACTCGTAACCGATTCTCGAACCTTTTTTCTGGTTTCCACAGACCAAAAATGTTGTTTTAATAAATAAAATATTTTTATTGAAATAACCTCGTTTTAAAAGTAATCCAATCATATTTTTTTAAAAAAAGGATTGGTGGCGACTCCGTGTATTTTAGTTTTCAAAATGTCGGGCCTTCCTAAGAAAAGGGTTGCAACAAAAGTAATTAAAAATTCTTCATAAATTATAATTCAAGTCCTATTTATATCTTATGACTACTTATTTGTACCCCACTTGCATTACACCTTTAAGTGTTTGGACTACTAGTCCACAAACTTCACTTTTGAAACTTAAAATATCCTTTCAGCACTGGCAATTCATTTCAATATATATACTTCTAGATACATTTTTATACAAGATCCCCATTTTCTTCTTTTACTTCTACATAAATATTCTTTTCTCAATATATATGACCATCTCATACTACTTTCTATTTACGAGAATTTTGATCATTGGAACCAATTCCCACAATCATGCTTCAGGTATGATTTAAATCTATTCGCTCTAACATGTTATTCATTTGAGATGGATTATCATTCTTTAGAGTATTTTTAGCTGGTATATGAGACTTGGTTATCTCATTAGGTCAGAAAATATCTGGTAATTGATATGTAATAACATGAATTATCTTATGAACTTTTGGTTCCTATACAATAATCTAAACAATGATAATTCATTTGACGTCTTTATCATGCTGATTATTCTCTCCCTCTGATGTTGATAAATATCATCTCATAAATAATTCTACAATAATGTTTAAGAATTTAAACATAAAAGGAGATATATACTCAATATATATTCTCAACCATTTTTATATACTCATTTATGCGTTGTGGTGGGGCAATTCAACTATATATCGCACATTTAAAAAATCTAAAATGAGAAATATATGGTTTCTGACCAAAAATCAATCATAATGGAGAGTTTATTATAACTCATTGCTTGATGCATATAAGTGATTTTATATGTGAAATGTCATATAGATAAAAATGTTTTGTTCTCATAGTTTAGCTATTAAAAATGAGACATCCAATCAAATTTCTACTAAATTGTTTTGTTCATAATCAATAGGCTTTGTGTCAGTTATTTCAATTAATATACGATATAATCATTAAAAATTAAAATATTTGATTTATGTTTCAAATATTCTAGTGTTTAATTTTATGATCTATTCAATTTAATAATAATTTCAATATATGATTTACTCAAATTTAAATTCTAACACGTTGACATTTGGGCATGATACATCAATTGTCGTTAGCTGTTTAACAGTCAAGTGATTGAAATGAAAGTTTCTTAACAAAAGTGAATTTAATATAAGTTTTTTATTCTACCAACCCTATTAAAAACATCCTAAAAGTTCAATGACGAAGAATATAATATTTCTGAATTCTTAATGATGTATTTTAAAAAATGGTTTAAAACATAAAACAATTCATGCAAACTAAACTTAGGGTTTGTTTGATTCACTGAAAACGGATTACGAAAAATGAATTATGTAAAACAAATTACATTTTCTGGAAAATGATTTACATAAAGCATTTTTTGGTATTTAGATGATCTTGTGTAATTCATTTTACGTTGTTTGGGAATTTTCTTGAAAGCATTTTGCATAATTTGTAGTAAAACAAGTAAACATTGTAAATTTTATTGATTTTTATTTTTTTTATTGAGTAATTTTATTTCTATAGAATTGTATTTTGTAAAGTTTAGAATATGTGTTACAATATTTTATTTTTATATAAACACATTAAATTAAAATTTGATACTATTCGTAATTTTTTAATTATAGATAATATGAATAACTTGGTTTATTGCATTAAAAATACATTTTTTTGTTAAATATGAAGTTATTCCTTAAAAAAATTGTTATGATACCCAATGTTTTAGAAAATATGCGTTTAAATAACAAGATACAAGGGAAATGAAAAAATTAAAAATTGATAATAATCACAAATACATTGGTAAGCCATTATCTCCGCCATCTCACATTGTTAGTTGTTACAACAATATGAACATTGGAAAAATAAGGGTTGGGTCAAGAAAATTTAAGAGAAACAACAATAGATCAAAATCTTGAGAGTTAAAATTGTTTTACTGAAAAATAAAATATTGCTTTTCTTGCATTCTGAAGAATTAGAAGCACTTCTTATGCACAATCCACATCTGCACTCCAAAGTCCAAACACAATACATGAGTATCTTTAGTATGTGTATGAAGCTTGCTAGCCTATGTTACTTGGACCTCAAATGTGTGTCAGATACGAATACATGTCTAATACAAATATGCTACGTTCTTCTTTAAATTTTTTCATATATTTAAAGGATTCTTGAAGAGTAATATCTCCATATAAACGTCCAGAAATATATTGAACAAGGATACTTAGAGAAGAAACGAGTAAATGCATTGAAAAACAATGTTTGCATGCTTCAAATCTAAAAAAATGATTATAGAACAATCTTTAGTAGAAAAACAAAGTTTGGCAAAAAGCAAAGTTAGCAGCTCAATCATGCAAAGAAAACTAACAATGTTACATACATAAACTTCTTATCATAATGTAGCTTGCTCTGGTGCCCAATCTTCTCGAACACGAACTAAAAGAAAAAAAACGGAGATATATACCTTTCACCAAAGAATAACGAGAAATTAGATGTGTTTATTTTGTACTAACAAAGAAAATTTTGATAAAAACAACAGTTGCAGGATCCAAACAAATGGAATCTCCCAACCCCAAAATTCAGTAATCAAATAATACATACGGGGCATTATGAAATAAATTGAAAACATTTTAAAAGGGGCTAATTGTCGAGTCTGCAACTTTTACCTCCCAAACCTGCAAGAAGTTCAAAAAAAAACATTTTTAAAGGAGCTAATTGTCAAGTCTGCAGTAGCCTAAAGCTTATACAGTCAGATTTATTGAATGCATAAGGGAGATTAGCAAGGTAGTTCTATATGCACACAAAAAATCAGAAAACAATTCTTAAACCATTTAGGATCTAAAACATGTTTGAATTTTTGTAGGACACAACAATAATCATCTCAATTGATTCAACAGAAACAATTTAATTTTTTGATGTGAGACAAAAATTATTGTATATTTTAAAGAGTGATATTCAAAAACTCATATTTCAACAAATATAAACAAGTATGTTGGAGTATGCCCAAAGACCAATCATGAGATGGTTGTAAAAGACATACTTACTTTATCATGTTTATTAATATAAAACCACTATTATTTTTCAGTCTTATTCTGTGTATTTATGTAACACCCTCTTCCTGGCCTGGTAGAGAACCGGATCGAAAAGTGTTACTAGAAACTTATTCGGAGTTCGGAATCTTATTCGGAATGTCTTATTAATTTTTTTTAAAACCTAACGGGATAACTTATTAATAGCTTGTTCAATTTGGGGTCAATTTTAAACATTTTCGAGTATAGGGACTAAATTGTATATTTTACAAATTAGGGGTATTTATTAGAATTTTCTTTTCCTTGCCTTCAATTAAACTTATAAACTATTAGCATGTAAAATTTTGTTATTAACGGAGGTTATTTACCCATTGGATTAACCTTCTTAAGATTTAGTGACTATTCTTTGAACTATTTAAAACTATGGTTTAAGTCTTTTAAAAGAATTAACTGACACCGTACCGATACACTTAGGACCGTATCGGTACGCTAAGCCAAATTTCTCAATTCTAGAACTTGGGGTGATAAGCCCGTATTGAGACATCCAAACCTGTATCGATACGTGTTGACCAAGGTTGACCCGTTTCGGTACACCTCAAGGTCGTACCGATGCAATTAATTTCCCAGACCTCACTGCCAAGATCCGTATCGATACAACTTGACCCATATCAGTACGCTCTATTTTTCTAGGTCCAAATATGCAAGGCCGTATCTATACAGCTTGACCCGTATCGATACGCATGTCTTGTAATGACAGATTTTATCTGGTTTTTATTCAAATTAACATGTTGAATGATGTCCAAATGCCATAAAAATTTACCAGCAAGTTATTAACTCATAATTCTAATAGCATACCAAAATTTAGGGCATTTCAAACCCGTTTATTAAGTTTTTATCTTTGAGTCCCTTTAGGGAAAAAAATAGCTAGTTTATCAATTTGCAAACATGTCATATTTCCCATTTTACACCTAGGCATTTTAGGACCATTACATACATATCAGAATAGACCATTGAACATGTCTAAGCCTTATGCCACCCCTACTAGGAGTTTAGAACAAAACATAACATACATATGATTGATGATAGTGACTTGTAACCGCAACTACACGATCGGAGCTCAGAATTCTTCAAAGTCCTGAAATGCATGAGACCCGTACATGTTAGGCTTAGATAGCCTAGACAGGTAGTTATAACAAATGCAACCAAGTTCTTATTTGGCGTAAATGACTTATGAACATGCTTGAATGACATAAGTACACCATTAATCATATATCGATCATATTCAAGGTCAATTGTTACATTTTCATATGTCACATGCAAAGCATAAATACATAACATTTCCTTGGACATGGTAACCAATGGATACACGGATTCCCCTATACACCAAATCAATCGAGAGTAGGCCTTAGCTTTGAGCCGTAGCTCCTAAAAAATATCCCTTACACAAACCAACCTTATCTCACCGCATATAGGCCGTACCCCCAGACCATAGTCCAATCCCTTACTTAGTGAGCTCAAATAACCCTATAGCATGCCAATTGTGTACCACCCCCTTCCTCGGTCTGGTAGAGAACCGAGTCGGAAAGTGTTATCGGAAACTTATTTGGAGATCAAAAGACGAAATCGGAGTTGGAAACTTGTTCGAGATGTTTTAATAACCATTATTAAGACTTATTGAATCTATTCATTACTAGTATTATTAGTATCGGGGTCAATTTTAACCTTTTTCAACTTAGGGACTAAATCATAAACTTTACAAATTAGCGATCCTAATCCGAATTCATTATTAACAACTTGTAATTAAACCTACCAATTATTAATCTGTGAAGTTTCGTTGCTATTGGATATCATGTACCTAATCAATTAAACTATATGACTTTAGTGACCATTTTGTAAACTATCCAAAACTTCTCTTATTCATTAGAACAGAATTAACTAACACCGTATCAATACCCTAGGGGCTGCATCGATACGCTAAGCCTAATTTCATATTTCTAGATTCAAAGGATGTCAAACCCGTACCAATACAGCTAAGCATGTATCGATACTAGTCGACTTGCGTTGACCTCGTATCAATACGCTATATGACCGTATCGATACCATTTTTCAAACCTAATTCCAGTAACCAAAATCCGTACCGATACCCCAAACCGTATCGATACACCATGTTTGACCAATGTTGACCAGTCCATTTATACAAGGGCCGTATCGATACGCCATCACCCGTATCGATACCCCTTGACCTGTAATGACGGATTTTTACTGGTTTTTATTAAATTAACCTAGCAAATGTTGTCCAAACATTACCAAATTTTACCAACAAACTAATAAACAGTAAATCGAATAGCATGTCAAATTTTAGAACGTTTTGAATCCATTTACTAATATTTTACCAATTAGGGCTTTTAAGCTCATTTTAACCAATTTACTAAACTCAAAACATGCCATATTACACTTACAACACCTAGGTACTATTATTCTTACACAACCACATCAAAATAAGCTATTATAACGCGTTTAAACCTTATGCCTCCCTTCTAGGAGTTCGAAAACAAAAGTAGACATACATATAGTAGTGGAAGTGACTTGCAACCGCAAAATGCACGATCGATGTCCAGGGAGCTTTAGGATCTTGAAATGCATGAGACACACATATGTTAGGCTTACATTGCCTAGTGAGGTAGTCATAACAAACGTAAAACAATTAAATGACATGAGTGGCATACTATGGTCATGAATAACATAGCATCATACTCAAATATCATAATTACACTATTAACCACATAAGTGTCATACTAAAGTCATTTATCATACTTTCACATTATCATAGCAAAGCTTAACACATATAATTCCCTTGGTCATACAACAACATATACATTTAAGCCAAAATCATATTTCTGCATAACAATTATCAATCATATAAACAGATCATTCCTCTTGGACAGTGTAACAAATGGATACGCGGATTCCCCTTTACACCACACATATATCGAAAATAGGTCGTAGCCTTGAGCCGTAGCTCCAGATAGTATCCCATACACAATCCATCCTTATCTCCCCCACATATAAGCCGTAGCCCAGACCGTAGTCCAATCCCTTACTTATACGAGCTTAAATAACCCTATGGCATGCCAATTGTATCCAAAACTCACAAATGTCCAAGGTTACACATATTTCATCATAGAACTTACCTTTATGCCCGTAGGCCATAGCATATCGAAATCGGAATTGAGCCTTAGCTCCTTATAATAGATCTTATCATATACGTACCATATCATAGCATATTCATATTGGATTCACATATAGCATATTCATATCGGATCTACATATAGCATATTCATATCGAATTCACATATAGCATATTTATAGCACATTCATACCGGATTTACATATAACATATTCATAGAATATTCATATCAGATTCACATATGGCATATTTCAAACATAGTACATGAACTTACCCATATCAACCATATCGAAGACATACCATGTACCCATTAGCATCCACACATGTTTGCTCTATGTGAGCCTTTAAACAAAATGCAATTATAACACAAACGAATGCAACATGATGGCTCCTTGCCTATCCCTTGACACTACTACACTCACCTTGACTATGGGATTCTCAGATTACAATTTCGGTGTACCTAGCTTCCTTTAGAGGTGGCAAGGAATCCTTCTCCACTATTTGAGCTAGCACAAAATTAGGAGTTGCATTAGAATTCATTCGACAGATTCAGAATCATACTTCAAGCTTACCAAAGCTTGTAGGCAACATCGGGATATCGAAATTAACTTTTTAGGTCATGGGCTTTCTTTTGAAAATAGAAAACCTAGTTGCGAAATTAAACCTCAACAAATAATAGAATCAACAAATTTATATAGGGATTGTACTCACCGAGTTGTGGGCTTTCAAATGGAGTATCAAAATCAAATGATGGTCGAAGGTTGCACCAAGGTGCTAGCTTAGCTCAAGCTTGAAGATGGAAATGGAGATGTGTGCTTCTTTTGGAAACAAAATGGAAGTTTGGTTTATCGGGAGTTCAAGGTAGGATGGTGAAAGCTTTCCTCTTCTTTATTCATTTTAAAACTCAATTAACCCCATAATCATTGTCTACCTTTCCAAGAACCAATAAGGGGATTTCCTACCCTAAAGGGTTTGCTTAACCTAAAGTCTTTCACATCATGTTTCCTTATAATATGAAGAAATTTGATGGGTACTCACTCCCTTTTCTGAGACAATCACGTGGGGAATTAACAAACAAGGAGGTGAGTAAGCATTTTTGTTTTAATTCCCTCTCAATTGGCTTCAAACAGATTCAGAACAGGGTACCTGTATCGATACACTCATGACCATATCGATACACCCTCGCTAAAACAAGTAAGTTACTTATTGGTAGTTAGACCGTATCGATATTGGCTTGACCGTTTCAGTACACCTAGCTCAGAATTTGCAATTTGGATTTGAATTTCATACAAGAAAGACTTAGACTATTCAAATGGGACCAAGATGTGATTTCATTATAAAGCAACGGTTCAAAGGTCAACTATTACAATATTTTGCACATCAGATCAAAATTTTTGGTCATCAGAACCAAATTCTGATTAGGCCGATTTTAGGGATGTGACAACTCTCCCCCTTAAGAAAATTCGTCCTCGAATTTTCACATCAAGAAAAGAGGTGTGGATACTGCTTTTTTATGGTTTCTTCAGGTCCTCACGTTGCCTCTTCCATCGAGTGGTTTTTGTGAAGAACCTTCACTAAGGGCACAAACTTGTTACGAAGTCTCTTGACCTCTCGTGCAAGGATCTGCACAGGTTCTTCCTCGTATGTCAGATTGGATTGAATTTCCACATATTCCAGCTCAATCACATGGGAAGGATCCGAACGGTACTTGCATAACATAGATACATAGAAGGCATCGTAAATTCGACTTAACTCATCGGGAAGGGCTAATTAGTACGCAACATGCCCAACTTTTTGATCACTTCGAACGGGCCAATGAAAGGAGGACTTAACTTCCCCTTTTGCCAAAACAAATAATCTTCTTCCACGGAGACACTTTGAGGAAGGCCTTTTCACCAACCTCATATTGGATATCTCCTTTCTTCAGATCAACATAGGACTTTTATCGGTCGAAGACAACCTTAAGCCGATCACGAATAATGGTTGTCCTTTCTTCGGTTTCCCGAAGTAAGTCAGGACCTAGCATCTTGCCTTCACCGAGTTCAGTCCAGCAAAGAGGAGTTCTACATCTCCTTCCATATAGAGCTTCGTACGAAGCTATTTGGATTGAAGCTTTGTTAACTTTCGTTGTAAGCAAATTTGACCAAGGGTAGGGATTTCTTCCAGGTATCCTCAAAGTAGATAACACAGGCTCAGAGCATATCTTCCAGAATCTACAAGAAAGAATCAGAATTCATATGGGTTACTTATACTCATGAATCAAAGGAAGATATATGGTTACCTGAATAACCCGTTTAGATTGACCGTCAGTCTGAGGATGAAAAACAGTGCTTAGGTGAACTCGAGTTCCCAAAGCCTCGTATAAGGTCCTCCAGAACCGTGTTGTGAATCGAAGGTCACGATCGAAGATAATAGATACTGGGACTCTGTGTAAATGGGTGACTTCGCAGATGTACAGCTCCGTGAGCATAGGCAAACTGAGGTTCATTCTCATTGGAAGAAAATGGGCAGACTTAGTGAATCAGTCCACAATGACCCATATAATATCATTCCTCTTTGGAGTCACAAGCAGACCACATACGAAGTCCATCATGATACGTTCCCATTTCCACTGTGGAAGCTCAATAGGTTGTAGAAGACCAGTAGGCACCTTATGTTCGGCTTTGAATCGTTGGCAAGTCAAACACCTAGTCACAAAGTCTGTGATCTCATTCTTCATACCAGACCACAAATATAGCTCTTTTAGATCTTTGTACATCTTGATAGCTCATAGATAAACAGAAAATGAGCTAGAATGTGCTTCACTTAGAATCTAATTTCGAAGATCATCATCATCGGGCACACAGATACGGTTGCAAAAATATAACAAGCCCTTAGAATTCATAGCAAAGTCGGGATCTGTGTTATCCTTGACCTTAGCAATAAGAGGTTTTAACTCCTCATCATTTTCTTGGAGTGCTTTGATTTGGGATACAATGGTTGACTGAACTCTCAGTTCGGCCAACAACTTGCCATACTTCTTGAGTCGAAAATGAGCGTTCAAACGTCTCGTAGAGGAAGTGGGTTTTCGACTAAGAGCGTCGGCCACAACATTGGCTTTACCAGGATGGTAATCAATAACCAAGTTGTAGTCTTTCAAAATATCCATCCACTGACGTTGACAGAGGTTCAACTCTTTCTGAGTCAAAAGATACTTCAAACTTTTATGGTCAGTGTACAAATAACACTTCTCACCATAAAGGTAGTGCCTCCAGATCTTCAAGGCAAACACAACGGCTGCCAACTCCAAATTATGCGTCGGATAGTTCAGCTTGTGTGGTTTGAGCTGACGTGAGGCATAGGCAATGACCTTTCCTTCTTGTATCAATACATAGCTTAATCTCAAGTGGGATGCATCGCTGTATACGGTGAAGTCTTTACCCGACTCAGGTTGTACCAAAATATGAGCATAAGTAAGGACTTGCTTAAGCTGATCAAAACTCCTTTGTTGATCCATTGTCCATATAAAAGAAGTATCCTTACGGAGAAGCTTCATCAAGGGTGCAGCAATTAGTGAGAACCCTTTAACGAATCTACGGTAGTAGCTTGCAAGGCCCATAAAACTACAAACTTCTCCAACATTCTTCGGAGGAATCCAATCAATGATTGATTAGATCTTCTGTGGGTCAACTTGAATTCCCGCAAAAGAGATCACATGGCCCAAAAAGGAGACTTCGGATAGCCAAAATTCACATTTGTTGAATTTGGCGTACAGTTGTTTCTCTCAGAGAGTCTGAAGCACAATCCGGAGGTGTTCTTTATGAGCAGCAGCATCTTTCGAGTAGATTAGGATGTCATCTATAAAGACAACCACGAACTTGTCTAAGTAGGGCCAGAACACGTGGTTTACCATACCCATGAAGGCCGCAAATGTATTCGTAAGCCCAAATGGCATTACTAAGAATTTATAGTGGTCGTATCTAGTTTGGAAAGTAGTCTTTGGAACATCAAACTCTTTCACTAGCATTTGATAATAACCGGATTGAATGTCTATCTTTGAGAAGATATAAGTATCTTTTAACTGATCGAAAAGATCACCAATTCTTGGTAACGAATACTTATTCTTGATTGTCACCTTATTCAACTGTCGATAGTCAATGCATAAGCGCATTGATCCATCTTTCTTCTTTACAAACAAAACCGGTGCTCTCCAAGGTGAGGAACTCGGTCGGATGAATACCTTATCCAAAAGGTCTTGGATTTGGGCCTTTAGTTCTCTTAACTCTACCAGGGTCATTCTATACGGAGTAATAGAAGCTGGAGTAGTCCCAGGTTGCACTTTTATCCCGAATTCCACTTCATAGGTGGAAGGGAGTCCCGAAAGTTCATCAGGGAACACATCAGAAAACTCCTTCACAACTGGTACCTCTTCGAGCTTTAAGTCTTCTTTAGACTCCATGGCACACAAAAGAGTCTTCTCTGGCTTGGGTTTGGATTTCATCAAGGTTATGCTTTCCTTACCGAGTCCATGGAGATATAACTTCTTCTTAGAACAGTCTACCCATGCATGATGTTCAGCTAGCCAATCATGGCATAAGATGAGATCGAATTCTCAAAATGGCAAGGCCATCGAATTAGCCGAAAACGGGATCCCTTGGATCTTTATAGGGCAGGCTTTACAGATCCACCGAATAACCACATTATCTCCTAACAGATTAGAGACAACCACCTCGGAAGCAACAGGTTCGAATTCTAAAGCATACTTAGCAATCAAAGGTTCACTAATGAAAGAATATGTGGACCCAGATCTATTAAAGCATAAACAAGATCAGAATATAACTTCACCATACCTGCAATCACATCAAGATCATTCTCATGCTCACGACCTCGAACATGGTACATCTGGGCTGAAGTTTGAGGGTCACGACTAGATGGAGGGGCATTGGTGTTGCAAGGTTTCTCTGCGAATCTAGATGGCACTTGTTTTGCTCCTATTTCTTTGTTAAGATTATTTTGGGAAGCCACTAGCGCAGGAGCGTAGGGATTTTGCGGACACTGTCGGATAAAATGGCCAGACTCGCCACAGAGATAATAGGTACCAGATTGTCTACGGTACTGTCCCGGGTACCTCTTCTGACAAAAGTTACACAGAGGAATCTGAGAACCCTTCGCGGAACTGCCCGTTCTATCGATGGAAGCTGTACGAGCAACAGATGTTCCTATAGACTGAAATTGTGGCACATAGCCAGATCGTGGCAACTGCTGAAAAGTGGCAGACTTCTAATCCCACTGTCTTCCCTTCTTCTGTGGCATAGAAGGCTTAGAATCTTTTGTCAGATCGGGCTTGATTTCCGTTTCTTCTCTTGTAAGCCTTTTGAGAGGCTTTAGTAGCAATGGCTTGGTTGACAAGTGTCTGGAAGTCCTCTATCTCCAAAGCAACGAAGAGATGACGTAATTCATCACACAGGATGTCTATGAACATTCGAACTCATAACGGGCTTCAGTTTAGTCCTAGAATCGACTAAACATAGGCTCTGATACCATAAATGTAACACCTCCTTCCCAGTCTGGTAGAGAACCGGGTCAGAGAGTGTTATAGAAAACTTATTCAGAGATTAGAAGACGAAATCGAAGTTCAGAACTAGTTCGGGATATTTTATTAACCATTCTTAAGACTTATTGAATCTATTCGTTACTAGTCTTATTAGTATCGAGTTCAATTTTAACCTTTTTCAACTTAGGAACTAAATCATAAACTTTACAAATTAGCGATCCTAATCCAAATTATTTATTACCAACTAGTAATTAAACCTACCAATTATTAATCTATAAAGCTTCGTTGCTATCGGATATCATTTACCATATCAATTAAACTATATGACTTTAGTGACCATTTTGTAAACTGTCCAAAACTTCTCTTATTCATTATAACAGAATTAACTAACACCGTATCGATACCGTAGGGGCCATATCGATACGCTAAGCCCAATTTCAGATTTCTAGATTCAAAGGATGTCAAACTCATACCGATACATTTAAGCCTGTATCGATACCAGTTGACTTGCGTTGACCTCGTATCGATACGCTATATGACCGTATCGATACCATTTTTCAAACCAAATTCCAGTGACCAAAATCCGTACCGATACGCCCTATTTGGCCAATGTTGACCTGTCCATTTATGCAAGGGTCATATCGATACGCAATCACCCGTATCGATACCCCCTACTTGTAATGACAGATTTTTAATGGTTTTTATTCGAATTAACCTAGCAAATGTTGTCCAAACATTACCAAATTTTACCAACAAAATAATAAATAATAAATCGAACAAAATGTCAAATTTTAGAGCATTTCGAATCCATTTACTAATATTTTACCAATTAGGGATTTTAAGTTCATTTTATCCAATTTACTAAACTCAAAACATGCCATATTACACTTACAACACCTAGGTACTATTATGCTTACACAACCACATCAAAATAAGCTATTATAACGCGTTTAAACCTTATACCACCGTTCTAGGAGTTCAGAAACAAAGCTAGACATACATATAGTAGTAAGAGTGACTTGCAAACGCAAAATACACGATCGATGTCCGGAGAGCTTTAGGATCCTGAAATGCATGAGACACACATATGTTAGGCTTACATAGCCTAGTGAGGTAGTCATAACAAACGTAAAACAATTAAATGACATGAATGGAATATTATGGTCATGAATAACATAACATCATACTCAAATATCATAATTACACTATTAACCACATAAGTCTCATACTAAAGTCATTTATCATACTTTCACATGATCATAGCAAAGCTTAACACATATTAATTCCCTTGGTCATACAACAACATATACATTTAAGCTGAAATCATATTTCTGCATAACAATTATCAATCACATAAACATATCATTCCCCTTGGACAATGTAACAAATGGATACGTGGATTCCCTTTTCCACGACACATATATCGGAAATAGGTCGTAGCCACATATAACAGAAAATAGGCCATAGCCCTGAGATGTAGCTCTGGATAGTAACCCTTACATAATCCATCCTTATCTCCCCCACATATAGGCCGTAGCCCCGAACCGTAGTCCAATCCCTTACTTATATGAGCTCAAATAACCCTATGGCATGCCAATTGTATCAAAAACTCACAAATGTCCAAGGTTACACATATTTCATCATATAACTTACCTTTATGCCCGTAGGCCATAGCATATCAGAATCGGAATTGAGCCTTAGCTCCTTATAACGGATCTTATCATATACGTACCATATCATAACATATTCATAGCATATTTATATCGGATTCACATATAGCATATTTATAGCATATTCATATCGGATTCACATATAGCATAAACATAGCATATTCATATCAGATTTATATATAACATATTCATATCAGATTCCCATATAGCATATTCATATCAAATTTACATATAGCATATTCATAAGCAGATTCACATATAGCATATTTCAAACATAGTATATGAACTCACCCATATCGAAGACTTACCATGCTAGTCGTTAGCATCCATACATGTTTGCTCTATGTGAGCCTTTAAACAAAACGCAATTATAACACCAACGAATGCAACGGGATGGCTCCTTGCCTATCCCTTGACACTACTACACTCACCTTGACTACGGGATTCTCAAATTACAATTCCATTGTACCTAGCTTCCTTAGGAGGTGGCAAGGAATCCTTCTCCACTATTTGAGCTAGCACAAAATTAAAAGTTGCATTAGAATTCATTCGACGGATTCGGAATCATACTTCAAGATTACCAAAGTTTGTAGGCAACATTGGGATATCTAAATTAACTTCCTAGTTCGTGGGTTTTCCTTTGAACATAGAAAACCTAATTTCAAAATTAAACCTCAACAAATGATAGAATCAACAAATTGATATAGGGATTGTACTAACCGAGTTGTGGGCTTTCAAATAGAGTATCGAAATCAAATAAAGGTCGAAGGTTGCACTGAGGTGCTAGCTTAGCTCAAGCTTGAAGATGGAAATGGAGGTGTGTGCTTCTTTTGGAAACAAAAGGGAAGTTTGGTTTATCGGGAGTTTAAGGTAGGAAGGTTAAAGCTTTCCTCTTCTTTATTCATTTTAAAACTCAATTAACCCCTTAATCATTGCCTACATTTCCAAGAACCAATAAGGAGATTTCCTACCCTAAAGGGTTTTCTTAACCCAAAGTCTTTCACATCATGTTTCCTTATAATATGAAGCAATTTGATGGGTACTCACTCCTTTTTTCTGAGACAATCACGTGGGGAATTGACAAGCAAGGAGGTGAGTAAGCATTTTATTTTAATTCCCTCTCAATTGGCTTCGAACTAATTCAGAACAGGGGACCCATATCGATACATTCATGACTATATCAATACGCCCTCGCTAAAACAGGTAAATTACTTATTGACAATTAGACCGTATCGATATTGACTTGACCGTATCGGTACGCCTAGCTCAGAATTTGCAATTTGGCTTTGAATTTCATACAAGAAAGACTTAAACTATTCAAATATGACCAAGATGTGATTTCATTATAAAGGAATGGTATAAAGGTCATCTATTACAACATTTTGCACATCGGATTCAAAATTTCCAATCATCGAAACCAAATTCTGACTAGGCCTATTTTAGGGATGTGACAATTGTATCCAATGTCCACAACTATCCAAGGATTACACATATCATCATAGTTCTTACCTTTGTGCCCGTAGTCTATAACATATCGGATCACAAACTGAGCTTTAGTTCTACATATCGTATCATAACATATACATATCAAAATTTACACATAGCATGTTTCAAATGTCATATACGAACTTTACAACATACCACAAAATTGAGAACTTACCATGCTTACCATTAGCACCCACATATTCTTGCTTTACTTGAGCCTTTAAACAAATGCAATTATAATCACAAAAAAGAATGCAACGGGATGGCACCTTGCCTATCCCTTGACACAACTACACTCACCTTGATTCCAAAGCTCTCGGATTATGACTTCTTGGCACCTACCTTTCGAGGAAGATGGCGAGGGATTCTTCTCCACTTCTTAAGCTAGTCTAAAAATTAAGGATTGCATTAGAATCAAACATAATGACTTATAAATGTTTGTCAAGCTTACCGAAGCTTGTGGACAACATTAAAATAAGGGATTTGATCACCTAATACATGGGCTTAGCTTGGACGATCAAAGACCTAATTATTGAAATTACACCTCAAAGATCGAAGAAATCATTAAATTGATAAGGGGTTTTACTCACCAAGTTACAAGCTTTCAAACGACGCATCAAAATCAAACAAAGGCTAAGGATTAGATCGAGGTACTTGCTTAGCTTGAAGTTGAAGACAATAATGATGGTGCTTGCTTGTTTGAGGACAAGGGTGAGTTTTGCTTTTAGAGAATTAAAAGTAAGGAAGAAAGCTTTTGTTTCTCATTTTAAAACCATTTACAACTCTTAATCATTCTCCCACCTACTTGTGGACCAATAGGAAGCTTTCCTACTAACAAAGGAAAAATTAAACAACCATTTTCTATCAATTCATATCTTTTTACAATTTTAAGGCAATTAGCAACCATCCATCACTTTATTTGAGGTGTTTCACATGGGAGGGGCAAGCAAGTAGGTGACTCAATACCCTATTTCCCACATCTTTTCAATTTAGTCACCAAAATAGATTTCTGCAGGGACCCGTATCGATACACCTTAAGGCCGTATTGATATGGCTAAGCTAAAATATGTAAGTTAGTTATGCGTAGTTAGGCCGTACCGATATTAGTCTTATCGTATCGATATGCCTGGCTTATTTTCAATATTTTCAGCTTTGAATTTTTTACAAAAAGGTCCCCACAACTTAAATTAAGCCCAAATAACTTTCATTACTTCAAGATCGAGCAATTACATTATTCGGGCATAACTAACACAAAATTTCTGATCGCCGGAACCTAATCCTGACTAGACCAGTTTTTGGGGTGTGACAACTTTCCCCCACTTAAGAAAATTCGTCATCGAATTTTCACTCTAGCTGAAGAGATGAGGATACTGCTTCTTCATCACCTCCTCTGGCTCCTAGGTTACTTCTTCCACTAAGTGACTTCTCCAATGGACTTTCACTAATGGCCCGGTCTTGGTTCGAAGTCTCTTGACTTCTCGTGCGAAGATTTGCACAGATTCCTCCTCGTATGTCAAATTGGATTGGATTTCCACAGACTCCGGCTCGATCACGTGAGACGGATCAGACTGGTTCTTCCACAACATAGACACATGGAAAACATTATGTATATGACTTAGCTCTTCAAGGAGAGCTAGTCAGTAAGCAATATGCCCAACTTGCTCAATCACTTTAAACGGACCAATGAAATGAGGACTAAGCTTCTCTTTCTTGCCAAAACAAAGAATATTCTTCCACGAAGACACTAAGGAACGCTTTCTCACCAACGTTGTACTGGATGTCTCTCTTTCTCACATCATCATAATCTTTCTGTCGGTCGAACGCAGCTTTGAGCCGTCACGAATAATGGTTACCATTTCTTTGGTTTCCCGAAATAAGTCAGGACCTGACACTTTGCCTTCACCAAGCTCGTTCCAACAAAGAGGAGTTTTACATCTTCTTCCATACAAAGCTTCATAAGGGGCCATTTGAATCGAATCTTGATAACTATTGTTGTATGCAAACTCCACTAGAGGTAAAGATTTCTCCCAAGAATTCCCGAAATCAATAACACAGGCTCTTAGCATATCTTCTAGAATCTGAATAACCCTTTCAGATTGGCCATCGGTTTAAGGGTAAAAAGTAGTGCTTAGGTGCACTCGCGTCCCTAAAGCTTCATGTAGGGTCCTCCAAAATCGGGACGCAAAACGCGAATCGCGGTCTAAGATGATGGACGCAGGAAATTCATGCAAACGGATGACTTCGTGAATGTACAACTCAACAAATCTAAGTAAGCTGAAGTCTATTCTTACCGGTAGAAAATGAGCAGACTTTTTGAATCGATCTACAATGACCCTAATAGCATCATTCTTCTTCGGTGTCATTGGTAGACCATTTACGAAATCCATCGTAATACGTTTATGTTTCCATTGTGGAAGCTCAATAGGTTGCAAGAGACTGGTAGGCATCTTGTGATCGGCTTTAACCCGTTGGCAGGTCAGACTCTTTCTGAGTCAAAAGATACTTCAGGCTCTTGTGATCGGTGTACAAGTAACACTTCTCATTGTAAAGATAATGCCTCCAAATCTTTAAGGCAAACACAACAGCAGCTAATTCCAAATCATGTGTCGGGTAATTCAGCTCATGTGGTTTAAGCTGACATCAGGCATAAGCAATGCCTTTTCCTTCTTACATAAGTACACAGCCTAATCTCAGGTGGGGTGCATCACTGTATACGATGAAGTCCTTGCCTGACTAGGGTTGTACCAAAATAGTGGTATGTGTTAGGACTTGCTTAAGCTTATCAAAACTCTTTTGTCGTTCTATTGTCCATACAAAGGGAGATTTTTACGGAGAAGCTTCGTCAAGGATGCAACAATTATCGAGAACCCTTTAACGAATCTACGGTAGTAGCTGCAAGGCCCAGAAAGCTACAAACTTCTCCAACATTCTTTAGAGGAATCCAATCGAGAATCGCTTGAATCTTCTTAGGTTCCACCTAAATTCCCACATAAGAAATCACATGACCCATGAAGGATACTTTAGACAGCCAAAATTTGCATTTACTGAACTTAGCATACAGTTGTTTCTCTCGGAAGGTCTAAAGCACAATCCGGAGATGTTCTTCATGAGTGGCAGTGTCCTTGGAATAGATCAGGATGTCATCTATGAACACAACCATGAATTTATCTAGATAGGGCCAGAATATGCAGCTCATCAGGTCTATGAAGGCTGCATGTGCATTGGTAAGCCCAAAAGGCATTACTAAGAACTTATAGTGGTCGTATCTAGTTCGGATGGCAGTCTTTGGAACATTAGACTCCTTCACTAGCATTTGATAGTATCCGGATCGTAGGTCTATCTTAGAAAAGACAGAAGCATCCTTCAACTGATTGAAGAGGTCATCGATCCTCGGTAGCATATACTTATTCTTGATTTTTACATTATTCAGCTAACGATAGTCAATGCATAGTCGCATCGATCCATCTTTCTTCTTGACAAACAAAATCAGTACTCCCCAGGGTGAGGAACTTGGTCGGATAAATCCCTTATCCAAAAGATCTTGGATTTGGGCCTTCAATTCTTTTAATTCAACTATAGCCATCTTGTACGGAGCAATGGAGACTGATGTAGTACCTGGTTACACCTCAATTCCAAATTCTACTTCTCGGGTCGGAAGAAGTCCTGAAAGTTCATCGAGGAACACATTCTTAAAATATCGGCACATTTCTGAGCTTTGCATCCTCTTTAGACTCCATAGCACATATGATAGCTTTATTAGGCTTGGGTTTGGTCTTCATAAAGGTTATACTTTCTTTGTCGAGTCCCTGGAGGTATAGTTTCTTCTTCAAACAATCTACCCAGGCATGATGTTCTACTAACTAACCAAGGCCTAGGATAAGATCAAATTGGCAGGAAATGGGATCCCTTGGATCCTCAAAGAGTAAGCTTTACAGATCAATCGTACAACCACACTATCTCCTAGTGGGTTAGAGACAACTATCTTAGAAGTGACTGGTTCAGGTTTTAATGCGTACTTCCCAATCAATGGTTCACTAATAAAGGAATGTGTAGAACCGGGATCTACCAAAGAATAAACAAGATCATAACATAATTCCACCATACTTGCAATCACATCAGGATCATCTTCCTGCTCTCGTTCTCGAACATGGTACATTTGAGCGGAGGTCTGAGGGTCACGCCCAACTGAAGAGGAATTTGAGTTGCGAGGCTTCCCTGCTAACCTAGTTTGCATTGGTTTCGCTCATCTTCCCTTATTAGGATTGTTCTAAGAAGCCACAGAAGTATGAGCGTTAGGATTATGTGGACATTGTCTAACGAAGAGGCCAAATTCACCACAAAGATAACAGGACTCGGACTACCTACGACATTGCCCATGATGTCTCTTCTGACAAAAATTGCACAAGAGAATCTGAAAACTTCTCCCAGAACCACCCGTGCTATCAACTGAAGCTGTACGAGCAACAAATGTTCTTGGAAACTGGGATTGTGGCACATATCCCATTCTTGGTAGCTGTTAAAAGGTGGCAGACTTCTGGTCCCACTTTTACCTTTCTTTTTTTCACAAGCCTTCTGGGAGGCTTCGGTAGCAATCACCCGATTGACCAGGTTTTGGAAGTCCTCAAACTATAAAGCGGTGAAGAAATGACGTAATTCATCATATAGGCCATCGATAAATAATCTACACTTTCTTTTTCAGTGCGTATAATCTCCGAACCATACCTCAAGTATTTTTAAAAGTCATGGATATATTGCTCTACGGGTTGCCCTCATTGTCTCAGATGGAGGAACTTCTTACACCTTTCAGCAAGATAATGGTCACTGATGTACTTCTTACGAAACTCCTAAAGGAAAAAGTCCCATATAACTCTATGCTCAGGTACGGTGAGTGTCACAGTGTCCCACCAACTCTAAGCCTCTTCGGAGATCAATGCTAGAGCATATTCCAACTTGTGTTCGTCCAGACACTTCATTTGCTTATTTAGAACTTTAAAAGTGTTTTCCAGCCTGCACGCAGCTACTTTAGGATTGTCTTGATCCTAGCCGGTTAAAGTGTAGATTGGGTATTGTCGGAGCTTATCAATAGGGGCTCTCGAGACAGATACGGGTGTTTCAACAGGCTGTGGTAGCGGCTCTTGCCTAAGAGACATGACCACCTGCTTAATCATTTACGCCATGGACATCAAGTACTCATGTTGAGTAGAAGGCATCGGAGGGGTATTAGATGGGTGATTCTATCCTACATGTTTCGGTTGGACTCATGCTCCCAGATTATCTCCTTGTGTCGAGGAAGAGCTCACATGTAGTTCTTTTGAATCACGTCTATCACCAAGTGTGGACATTCTTGAAGCTAGTCGAAAAGAAGAAATTAAATTGTGTTAGTTACAAGTCACAGATAACATATACAAATAAACTCCTAGGTGGTATATGCACATGCAGACTCGTGACAAACCTCGTTCTAGTCCTAGAATCGACTAAACTCTAGCTCTGATACCACAAATATAATACCCTCTTCCCGGCCTGACAGAGAACCAAGTCAGAAAGTGTTACCGAAAACTTATTCAGAGTTCAGAATTTTATTCGGAATGTCTTATTAATTTCTTTAAAATCTAACAGGTTAACTTATTAATAGCTTGTTCAATTAGGTGTCAATTTTAAACTTTTTTAAGTTTAGGGACTAAATTGTAAATTTTACAAATTAGTGGTCTTTATTAGAATTTTCTTTTCTTAGCCTTCAATTAAACTTATAAACTATTAGCCTGTAAAATTTTGTTATTAACGGAGGTTATTTACCCATTGGATTAACCTTCTTAAGATTTAGTGACTATTTTATGAACTGTTTAAAACTATGGTTTAAGTCTTTTAAAAGAACTAACTGACACCATACCGATACACTTAGGACCGTATCGGTACGCTAAACCAAATTTCTCAATTCCAGAACTTGGGGTGATAAGCTCGTATCGAGACATCCAAACCTGTATCGATACGCGTTAACCAAGGTTGACCCGTTTTGGTACACCTCAAGGTCATACCGATGCAATTAATTTCCCAGACCTCACTGCCAAGATCCATATCGGTACAGCTTGACTCTTATCGGTATGCTCTATTTTCCTAGGTCCAAATATGCAAGGCCGTATCGATATAGCTTGACCCGTATTGATACGCATGTCTTGTGATGACAGATTTTATCTAGTTTTTATTCGAATTAACCTATTGAATGATGTCCAAATGCCATGAAATTTTACCAGCAAGTTATTAATCCATAATTCTAATAGCATACCAAAATTTAGGGCATTTCAAAACTGTTTACTAAGTTTTTACCTTTGAGTCCCCTTAGGCCAAAATTAGCTAGTTTATCAATTTGCAAACATGTCATATTTCCCATTCTACACCTAGGCACATTAGGACCATTACATACATATCAAAATAGACCATTGAACATGTCTAAGCCCTATGCCACCCCTACTAGGAGTTTAGAACAAAAAATAACATACATATGGTTGATGAAAGTGACTTGCAACCGCAACTACACGATCGGAGCTCGGAATTCTTCAAAGTCCTAAAATGCATGAGACACACACATGTTAGGCTTACATAGCCTAGTGAGGTAGTTATAACAAATGCAGCCAAGTTCTTATTTGGCGTAAATGACTTATAAACATGCTTGAATGACATAAGTACACCATCAATCATATATCGATCATATTCAAGGCCAATTGTTACATTTTCATATGTCACATACAAAGCATAGATACATAACATTTCCTTGGACATGGTAACCAATGGATATGCGGATTCCCCTATACACCAAATCATATTGAGAGTAGGCCTTAGCCTTGAGCCGTAGCTCTAAAAAAATATCCCTTACACAAACCAACCTTATCTCACCGCATATAGGCCGTAGCCCCAGACCGTAGTCCAATCCCTTACTTAGTGAGCTCAAATAACCCTATGGCATGCCAATTGTATCCAATGTCCACAAGTGTCCAATGATTACACATATCATCATAGTTCTTACCTTTGTGCCCATAGTCCATAACATATCGGATCACAAATTGAGCCTTAGCTCCACATATCATATCATAACATATACATATCAAAATTTACACATAGCATGTTTCAAATGTCATATACGAACTTTACAACATACCACAATGTTGAGAACTTACAATGCTTACCATTAGCACCCACATATGCTTGCTCTACTTGAGCCCTTAAACAAATGCAATTATAAACACAAAAATAAATACAACGGGATGTCACCTTACCTATCCCTTGACACAACTACACTCACCTTGATTCCAAAGCTCTCAAAGCTTTCAGATTACGACTTCTTGGCACCTAGCATTCGAGGGAGCTGACGAGGTATTTTTCTCCACTTCTTGAGCTAGTCTAAAAATTAAGGATTGCATTAGAATCAAACACAATGGCTTACAAACGTTTTTCAAGCTTACCAAAGCTTGTGGACAACATCAAAATAATGGATTTGATCACCTAATACATGGGTTTAGCTTGGATGATCAAAGACCTAATTCTTGAAATTACACCTCAAAGATCGAATGAATCATTAAATTGATAAAGGGGTTCTACTCACCAAGTTGTGAGCTTTCAAACGATGTATCAAAATCCAACAAAGGCCAAGGATTAGATTGAGGTGCTTGCTTAGCTTGAAGTTGAAGACAATAATGGTGGTGCTTGCTTGTTTGAGGACAAGGGTGAGTTTTGCTTTCGGGGAATTCAAAGTAGGGAAGAAAGCTTTTGTTTCTCATTTTAAAACCATTTACAACTCTTAATCATTCTCCCACCTACTTATGGACCAATAGGAAGCTTTCCTACTAATAAAGGAAAGATTAAACAACCATTTTTTATCAATTCATATCCTTTTACAATTTTAAGGCAATTGGCAACTATCCATCACTTTATCTGAGGTGTTTCACGTGGGAAGGGCAAGCAATTAGGTGACTCAGCACCCTATTTCCCATATCTTTTCAATTTAGTCACCAAAATAGATTTCTGCAAGGACCCGTATTGATTCACCTTATGGTCGTATCAATACGGTTAAGCCAAAATATGTAAGTTAGTTATGGGCAGTTAGGTCGTACCGATACTGGTCTTACCGTATCGATATGTTTGGCTTATTTTCAACATTTTCAGCTTTGAATTTCTTACAAAAAGGTCTTCACAACTTAAATTAAGCCTAAATAACTTTCATTACTTCAAAGTTGGGTACAAGATCGAGCAGTTACATCATTCGGGCATAACGAACACAAAATTTTTGATCATCGGAACCTAATTTCGACTGGATCAATTTTTGGGGTGTGACAATTTATAAATAAACTGAATTATAATAAAGTCCTTAGAATAATATAGTTATTCGTGAATGTCCTTATTCGAGTATTATTGTGGGCATGGATAACAATAATATATTAAGACTAATATGTAGTTGATTGATGACAAAGTGTTGTCATTGACATGAAGATGTCAAAATTAATACATAAGTATGCGTTAGAGAACGACATACCAGACTGACCCGCTATGAGCATAGTTTTTGGATTATTATGTGACAGTCACAACATTGCTCATAGTGATAACTACATGTATGATCCTCAGACTTGATATTATCATTATTTCAACATTGTGAGTGACACATTTTGATGCGGTCAAACGTGTGTCGTAACTGACTACACTATAGAGACTAATGTTGGATATGTTGCAATCTATGTAGCGGAATATGGTTGATCAAGATAGGATTTTTCCCTCCTACATAATAGGATTAATATCATAGGCCACTTGATTGAGTGAGACTAGAAAATGCATGGCCATGCTCGAATAAATTGATATGAGATGTCATAGTTATTCGTTTATAATAGTCTACTCAAGATATCAAGAAATATTTGATGGACTATACAAGTGTGACTATTCCATTACTTGTGTCCGATCTAGATATGAGGACAAATAGATGTAATACATGAAAAGAGTTAAACACGAAAAAGGTTATGTCGAACCACGACTTCCTGTAACTTAATGCATTACTAGATGTCACTCATTGCTTGTAATATTATAATTGTTCTAGATATTACTACTAACGTTACATGAACCTACATGGGTCACACCTTATGATTGAAATGAAAAAATATCGACTAGATAGCATGTATACAAACTTGTTGTACACATAATAAGTAAAAATTAAAATTATTATAATTATTTTAATTATATATAATCTCGTTTATATATATATATATTAAGACTATATAATTATTGTAATTATCAAATACTATTAAAATATATATCTCTCTAAAGAAACATAATTAAAGTAAAATCAGATTCTACATATTTAATTGTATTCGGTTAAATATATTGTATATTTAATGAATCTGAATCTAATTAGAATTAGGTTTTTGAATGCTATATAAAGGCAAAAGGTCTAGCAGCCGAAGATATGCCTTTTGCGAAAAACCACTCTAATAGTTAAAGAAGTAAAATATTGTTCATTTCATTCGGGTGGACTGCGTAGAGGTCGAAACGCTGTTGTGACGACTTGATTCGATATCGTGCTAGAAGAATTGGATTCTCCTAACTCCCTGCGGTTCTTCAAATTTATTTAAGGTAATGTTTCATCCCTTTTCACTACAGATTAGTTCCTAGTACATGGATCACTAACAGAATACGCCAGATAATTTTTCCACTGCGCCAACAAAGTACAGAATTGGAAAAGCATCTATAAGTCCAGAAAATAAAGAAACTGAACAGTTACAAACAAATCTAAAGATCTCAAGCAACAAATTTTATTTAAGATAGAAAGAAAAAACAAACTATAGGAAAAAAATTTGGAGAATACATGAAGGAAAATCAAGGAAAGACAAACATATAAAGAAGATGAATGAAAATTTATATACTCACCTGAGTTACGTCGCTGTTGATTGTGAGATGCCGATGTTGGAGAGAAAGAGACGCTAAAGTTGGTGAGAAAGAGAAGCCAAGGATATAGATATAGATAAAGAGAAAGGTGGCAAGCGTCTTATTTGTCAAATAAATTATCCTTAATCTCAAAATAAATAATTAATAAGCGTAGTAAAGAGAAGAAGGGTCGATCCACATGGACTAAGGAGCTTCTGGCGTAGAGAGGTTTTGATTCTGACTTTGCTGAGAAATAAAGAAAATTGGGAGTTTTGATCAAGAGAGTAGAGTAAAAAATAAATTTAGAAAAATAACGAAAGTGAATTTTGAGAAGAAAATTGAAAAAATAGAACAGCCTCAAACTTTGCTTTACCTCAATTCCAACTGATCATCGAAGAGGATTTTACTCCGGATACATACCGATTACAGTCTACAAAGCCCAACCCTTGTAACTTACTTTTCTCTTCGATAAACCAACAAACCAAAGCCAATATTTGGAATTCAGTCCTTATTTAGACTAACCACGACTATTGTCGCTAGCACCAATACAATTTTAAGTTTTAGAAAAGCCCGACTCGGGTTATGTTGTCTTAATGAGAATCGAACCCGATCTCAATTTCCCTTAGCGAATCCATTGCTAAGCGTGTTCATAGAAAGTCGAATATGCTACAAGCCGATCCTCCCTCCCAACTTTAAATTAGAACAACAATCAAACCAACGAGCTCCTTTTGAATTGAAAGTATAAAGATTTTTAAAGCAAAAGGCCGATTGCCAATCCAAGTTTGCAAAAAAAATTGAGAAAGATATCTGAAGAAATTAGGTGCTTTTCAATTCTCACAATCAGAATTGATTCATCGTTTAAGCCTTCCGCTAATTGAAATATTGGCTAAGCATGATAGAAATCATACTTAGCATATTTTAAGAAAAGTAAAAGAAAAATGAAGTTGAAAAATAAATACTTTTATAAAGGTAAAATCCCCAAGAACAAATAAAGCTAAGTATATCTTTCAAGCTTCACCCCTAGTGGGGTATTTATAGCATGAGATAACCTAAAGATAAAGAAAACATTTAAAATAAAATACCTAAAGATAATCCTAAAAACATTCAAATAAAATAGAAAGATCAAATCCTAAATGATAAAGTGATAATTCCCAAATATTTAAATTCAAACTTAATCTTAAAATCCTAAGTGAACCCTGTCTGTCCATCCTTCTAGATAACACTGACTGGATCGCCTTCTGGAAGCTATTGTTGACTGGACTATTAGAATCTACCAAGTCATGCCCATGTGTCCAACATTGATTCCAGAAAATAAAAAAACCTACAAAACATGCTCTTTTAATGTTGTTTTCTGGAAATTGAAGTCATGCGCAAAAACGAATAAAAACAACCCAAATCAGCAATATCAATGAATCAACAAGGAGTAATTAACTATAAAATAATAACAAAATAAAGCACTCATCATATTCCTCCTTACTTATCTCATGCTTGTCCTCAAGCATGTTGTAATTAAATAAGTTAAAAGTTTCATTTACCTTCCTTCGTCTCGCCTCACATCCTAGAAATTCATGCAAGTCAAGTCCACAACAATCATCCAAATCAAAATTACAATCAATCGAAAAGCATAAGTAGAATAAAGTTAGGAAAGATCGTGATATCCATTCATTCATCAATCTCAATGCAACCAAACTCAATACCTTACAAGGATTCACTCAAAGTGTTTCGGGTTCAAATACGCTCAAATTCGAAACCTGATCACGACATTACCATAAGCTTGTAAGAAAATCAAATCTCCACTACTAGTTAGAACAACATGCAATAATCAAAGGGTCTTAAACGAGTTGTAACGGGGCTTAGGTAAAGGTGGGGAGAAGGGCAAAATTTTGGCTAATAATCAAGACAAGAGAAACATAATAAATTAGATCAATTCCACATAAACTCAAAAGTAAAGTAAACAAAAGAAATGAAACAACTTTAAACATTTTTTTCTTTTTACGTTCGAACCTTTCTGCTATTTTTTCTGCAGTTTTTTTTTTCAAACCTTTTTTTTCTTTTTTTGTGGAAATGAATCATACAACGGTAATCTTCTTCTCTTGTCCTGACAAGGGTGAAAAAGATAGTCAAAATAAAAGGCTCGGGTTTGAAAATATGGTAAAAACAAAGAAGGGGTAAAGGCACAAAAATGGCTAACTTGAGGAAAATGAAAGGGTAGGTAATTTTAGAGGTAAAAAGTGGGTAATCCTAAGTGTCCTAATCATATTAAAGCATCAAGTTCTTGTGTAATTTTGACATACATTTAATTACAGATTATAGAACATCAATGTCAAGCTCAACGCACTCAATCAAAGAATATGAGCAAGAATGTAAAGAATATGCTTGCAAAGGCTCAAATCTTACCTAAGTGTGTACATGTATTGAGTTAAGCACATTTCAACTAACAAAGTCATGGAATATCACAAAAAATTTCAACCAAATTTCTAAACATGCCATCCTTTATCATGTATACCTCAATTCAAACAAAAGTGTGTTCTAAAGCAAGTATGATATTCCAAAATATTCAACAAGGCGAAGGATTTCAACGAAAAATTTTCACAAGTTGAACCCAACATACTAGAACCAAAGCATAAAAAATAAGCAAGGGAAAATTCAACCAATACTCTACCCCCTCACTTAAAGTGTATTGTCCTAATACAAAAATTAAAGCATAAAAGAAGGAATAGAGATACTCTCCGTGTCTATCGATGATGGGTTGCTCGGAGTCGTTGTCAACATCCACCATAGGAGGCACGACCTTGAATTGATTTTGCCGTCAATTTAGGAACACCGGATCATGAACGGGACCTTGGCGTCTCGTGTGGACCATGGCTTCACGGCGACTAGAGCAAGGTAGCGACAACGTTGTAGAGGGTAGCATGAACAGAAGGGGAAGAAAGGAGTAGTGGTCGTAGTGCTTAGGAGTGCGATGGCACTGCAGGAATGGTGACTGTGAAGGAGAAAGATGAAATGTGATGGTGGGGGTTGAACGGCAGTGGGGGGGATTTGTTTTAGAGGCTGCAAAACACATTAACTAGGTTAAGGAATGATACTAATAAAAAATAAAAATCCTTAATTGAAGAAAAGGTCTGAAATGCCTTTTTGAATTTCCCCCTTAATTTTTCATTCATCTTCACGATCCACTACTCGCAGTATGCAATTTCCCATTTGCATTTTTTTTCAAATTTTTGCTTCATGCATGACCAAGCCATTCGAATCTGGGAAAATCTTGTGTAATTTAATTTGGAAATAAATTAGATAAAAATAAAAATAAATGAATAAAAACAAATAATAAAAAAGAAAATGAGTTGCCTCTCATTAAAGCGCTTTATTTAACGTCGTTTAACTCGACAACCTCATTTAGACTATAGGCACTGCGAGAAATTCTTCCTCCAATTCATGCGCTTTGTCCAATTGAGAACTTCTCTATGAGAAACTTTATGATCATAGAGTTCCTTCATTTTTTTCTGACAAAATATATTCTTTACTCTTCAATTTATCCGGAGGTAATTTTAACTCCAAATTTGGTGCCTGCAAGATGGAAGGGAAATTTTTTATTTTTGAGAGAGTTAAGTGTAAATTAGAATTAACAAATGAAATATTTTCTAACTCCCTTATATCGTTTTCTTCATCTTCTAATTCCCTGCATATAACGTCGGATATGTTAGTTTCAACAAACTCATCTACCAAAGGCTTATAAACGTTAATGAAACTAATATTTGTAACATTATCTAGGTACTTCATCGCCTTGTAAACATCAAATTTAACAACCTCACCGTCAAATTTCATGGTAAGAATACCACTCTTAATGTCGATTTTGGTATGTGTCATGCTTAGGAAGGGGCGACCAAGAAGGATTTCGGAGGAAGAATTGGTTTGGTCATTTTCTATGTCAATGACATAGAAATCTTCCAAAAATTAAATTATTTACCTTAACCAATACGTTTTCAAGAATTCATTCGGGACAAATAATAGATTTATCGGTGAGCTGAATTGTCACTCTTGTTTCCTTCAAAGGTTCCGTACTAAGTGAATTATAAACGGAAAGCTGCATAACATTAATAGAAGCACCTAAATCACACATAGAACGTTTAATTCATACCTTACCAATTTTACAAGGTATAGCAAACATACCTTGGTCCTTTAGCTTAGGTGGGAGCCTACGTTGAAAAATAGTTGATACATTTTCGCCTAAATTTACCTTCTTATTGCCGGTAAGTCTCCTTTTGGTTGTGCAAAGGTCTTTCAAGAATCTGGCATATCTTGGTACTTTTTAGATTACCTCAAGAAGAGGTATGTTTATCTCCACCTTACGAAACACATCAAGTATCTCATTCTTCTCAGCTTGTTTATCACGTTTGACCAACCTTGAAAGAAAGAGGGGTGGGATGGCATGGCATAGGGAGATGGCGTAGGAGGAGTTTATGATCCATCCTTCTTTTTCTTCTAGGATCTTACGTCAACTTCTTCTTTCTCCCTCCGAAACCTCGATTCATCTTTTTTCTGCGATTCTGCAGCAACATCCTCTGAAACTGGTGGTACGATAATAGTGTCGCTCCAAAGGGTGATTGCACTAACGTTTTCTCATGGGTTTGCTTCGATTTGTGATGGTAGCTTCCCTTTAGATTCTAAATGACTCACTGCTAATGTCAGTTGACTCATCTGTTTATCAATTTCTTGAAAGTGTGCTTCGGTCTTTAGTTGAAACTTTTCTTGGGATAATGCCAAACGTTCAACAATTAACTCCAATGATGGTTTTTACAGTTGACATTAATGTGGTACAAATGGTTGATAAGCTTGATTCAGTTTGAGATTTGGTCCATAGTTGAAGTTTGGATAGTTCTTCCACCCCCGGATTATAGGTGTTGGCGTAAGGGTTGTATAACCTTTGGGAAGGCCCTGAAAATTACCCACTACATTTACTTGAGCGGTAACATCTCCCTATAACATCGAACAATGATCTGTGGGATGGTCCAGTATCATGCATATCCCGCAAAGTCTAGTTGTACCTATTTTGCCTGCAATAATAGATTGAACTATATCAACTAACTTATCAATTTTATTTTCTAAAGAAATTGTACTTACCTCGTGAACTCATCGAGAGGGTTCACTAGAAGGGTGAAACTGTTGAGAGTTAGCGGCCATAGTAGAAACTAAATTTCTAGCCGCAGTTGGAGTCATGTTTACAAGTGCACCTCCACTTGCTGCATCGACCATCTCCATCTCCATAGGTAGTAAGCCTTCATAGAAGTATTGGAGAAGTGTTTGTTCTGATAGTATGTGTTGTGGACAATTTGCGAATAATTTCTTGAATCTCTCCCAATAGTCATATAATGATTCGGCATATTTTTGTCAGACACCTAAGATGCTTCACCTTAGTTTACTCGCCTTGGTTGCAAGGAAAAAGCTGTCAAGAAAAAGTTTAGCCATATCAGTCCATGTAGTAATCGAATTAGACGGTAAATCAAATAACCAATCCTTAGTCAAATCAGCTAAAGAAGAAGGGAAAGCGCAGAGTTTAATTTGGTCTTCGGATACTCCCTGTGGTTTCATGCTTAAACAAACCATAATAAAATTCCTTGAGATATTTGTGCGGGTTTTCACTGGGCAAACCATGAAAATTTGGCAAAATATGAATTAAACCCGTCTTAAGTGTGAATGGCGTCTCTCCATTCGAGAATGTGATGCACAACGTTGTTGCTCATCAGGTTCTGCAGGAAGTTCTTGAATAGTTTGGTCTTTATCTGCCATCGGAATCTGCTCTACGTAATCAAATTCAAAGTGTGTTTCAGCGTCAGAGGGTGTTTCTAGATCTGGTTCAGATTGTTGCTATCGATGTTCTTGTTGTTGTCGTTTTCTTCTTTCTAAAAGTGTTTGTACGTGTATTGAAAGTGTAAAGATTTTTAAAGGAACCAAGGTCGATTTGACTAACCCAATCCAAGTTTTTTAGAAAAGCCCGCATGTTAAAATTGAGAAAGATATTTGAAGAAATTAGGTGCTTTTCAATTCTCACAATCGGATTTGAAAAATCGCTTTAAGTCTTCGGCTAATTGAAAAATTAGCTAAGCATGATAGAAATCATACTTAACATATTTTAAGGAAAGTAAAATAAAAACTTAAAATAAAAATGAAGTTGAAAAATAAATACTTTTATAAAGGTGAAAACCCCAAGAACAAATAAAGTTAAGTACATCTTTCAAGCTTCACTCTAAGGGGTATTTATAGCTTGAGCTAACCCTAAAGATAAATAAATAAAATACCTAAAGATAATCCTAAAAACATTCAAATAGAAAGATCAAATCCTAAATGATAAAATGATATTTCCCAAACATTTAAATTCAAACTTAATCTAAATATCCTAAGTGAATTTCGTCCACCCGTCCTTCTAGATGATGCTGACCGGATCGCCAAAAGTCATTCTTTGATTGGACATCGTCATGTCCCAGTCATCATGCCCATGTGATGGAAATTGAAGTCCTGCGCAAAAACGAATAAAAACAACTCAAATCAGCAATATCAAAGAATCAACAAAGAATAATTAACGATAAAATAATAACAAAATAAATCACTCATCAAAAGGCTTTGTAAAGTGTTTTACGAAAAAAACACGGTAATACAAACTACAAAAAATATATAAAAAATAATTAAATGTAAAACAAACTGCATTAACCAAGTGAAATCCATAAACCAAACACCTAATACAAGTCAAACTCCAAACTAAATTTATAACTCCTAAAATGAAAAAGACTAGAAAGTCCGGCGGTTGGCATAGTTGGAAGGTACAAAGTAGGGTTTACCCTATCTTCATGACTACTGTTCATGTACGAAAAGAGATCATCCGCATAAAAAAAGCAAAAGAAAATGGTTTCTGAAAATAGAAAAAACAAAATTGAAATGAAGCTAATTTGTTTGGTTTTTTTGATATTCCCGTCCCAACCTTCTCTTTCTATGTAGTATTATTTCTTTTTGACTTTTTATAGGCAAATTGTTCATGGATTGAGTCTCTCCTCTTTAGCTATAAAGGGAAGGTAAATAGTTAAATCTTTCCTTTCTTGAACCAGCAGCAAACTACTCTCACAATCAATCAAAGCTTTTTTTTGTTCTTTCCTCAGAATCAATCAAAACTTTCTCTAATTGGGAGGCTTTTGGTTTCTTTCGCCAGACCTAACTTGCAGCTCCTGAACCAAAAACACCAGCTTCCTTTGTAAGGTAAGACTTGTGAAAATAAACCCACAAATCTTAGACTTTTGTGTGCTTCTTTTTGCATGTTAATGAGCTAAGATTGGTGGGGTTTTTACATTCTTTTCCCCTTCTGCTGTTGTTTTATTCAGCTGGATCTGAGCATGGTCCTCTTCCACAGTTCCACTAGGGTTTTCGTCTTAGAATACCCTATGAACACAGCACAAAAATAAAGAAAACCCCCCACTTATATTCGAGTGATTTTATTTAGACGAGTAATTTTGTTTCTGTTGAGAAGTCATAAATCTGAAGCTGCGTTTTGGTTTTGGGTTTGCAGTAGGAGGAAATAGATTAGATAATAAAAATGGCAAGGGAGAAGATCAAAATCAAGAAGATAGACAACTTGGCCGCAAGGCAAGTGACTTTCTCAAAGAGAAAGAGAGGGCTTTTCAAGAAAGCTGAAGAGCTTTCAGTTCTTTGCGATGCTGAGGTTGCTCTCATCATTTTCTCAGCTACTGGGAAGCTATTTGAGTTTTCTAGCTCCAGGTATATACATGTATAGCATGAACTTATAGACCGTACGGATTGATATTTCAAAGCAAGAATCAATCCTTTGGAGAAGAAAAAGAATGGTTTGATTTTTTTTCTTTCTAAATTTTTCATATGGTTGGAAGGTCGTCATATTCTTGTACCTATATCCGAGGATCTGTGAAACACAAACGTGAACATAATGTTGAAAAAAAAAAGTTGAAGCAACATAAAACAAGACTAAGGCAATATTGATAAAAGAAAATTGGGAGATAGTTTAGGAATTAATTATGTAACAAGACGACGGCATCGCTGTTGTTGTAACGTCACGGAATCATGGATTTAAGTGCAATGTGAAAGGTAAGTTGGTATATGTCTATTTTTTTAACCCCAATTTTTTTAGGACGAGCATTATTCTCTTTTTCACTTAAATTACTTGTTGGATTCGGAGATTATAATTAATCTATATTAATAAAGGCTAGTTGATAATCTTCTAGGGCTGAAGTGATTAATATTCTCTACAATTAAGACCAATCTAAACTATATCAGTGAAACTATATTGCTAGAAATTTTAATTAAATATTTGTTGGTATGCAAAATAAGTCCAGTTAATATTGTTTAATTCCATGCTACTTGGTCTTAATTGAAGAATAATGTTGTGTTAATTTTATCATTCCGTTTTGTTTTCTCTCTCCATGGGAAGTATGAAAGATATATTGGGAAGATATTGTTTGCACTCCCACAATCTCAACAAATTGGATCAACCTTCTCTTGAACTGCAGGTATTTAATTATGAAGTTGTTCAATAAATTAAGTAACTGAAATTTAATGTGTATCGAATATGAATATATGCTTGATACTCTATTAATTTTTCGTAAATTGAAAAATATAAGTTTTTAACCCATTTTTCAATTATAGCTGGGAAACATTAATAGCGTACAATTGGGCAAGGAAATTGCAGATAAGACCCGGGAATTAAGGTAAGTAATATTCAGTTATTCACTAGTTTGAAACTGTTGTCAAAGGGTACCGACCCACGTTGGACTCCCAGCAGAACTTTCTGCATACATAAAGTCTCGAACTCAAAACATACTTAAGTAATACTAAGTTGCTTATCACTTAGAACAATAACCTTGGTGTTAACCAAGGGTATTTGATTGAAACTAATGATTTAAGTTCATTTTTGAACAGGCAGATGAGAGGGGAAGATCTTCGAGGATTGAACATTGATGAATTGCAGAAACTAGAGACGATGCTCCAATCTGGACTTGAACGCGTTATCCACACTAAGGTTTAAACACACACATGTTCATTACTAGGTTTTCTAGCTTGCTTTTCTCAACAGTTAGGTTATTTCGATTTTATTCTTTTATAGGCTGAACGTATTACAAACGAGATCTCTTATCTTGAAAAGAAGGTAAGTACTATCATTCGAAATCAGGGACTTAAATAAACAGCATTGCAATTTGCAGTCTTAAAGTGGCAAATATGTGGTTTATCGTATCAATGCAGGGAGCCATGTTATTGGAAGAGAACAAGCAACTAAAACAAAAAGTAGGTACTTAGTTGTTGGGATTGCAGTGCTTGTAATTACTGTTGTTTCAAATTTTCAGAAATATGGGATTTTTGTTTTTTCAGATGGAGACAATGCACAAAGGAAAAACAGCTGTTGCTGCAGCAGATTTGGATGTTGTGGTTGGGGAAGAAGGCATGTCTTCGGAATCTGTCACAAATAACGTTTGCAGTTGCAGCAGCAGCAGCTGCCCTCCATTGGAGGATGATAGCTCTGATACTTCTCTCAAGTTAGGGTAAGTTTTACATATATCCTTTTACCTGCATATTTAAACCAAACTTGGAGTTAGTCTAGTCCGTACAAATTATAATTTTAATAGTAAAATAATATAAATTTGACTATAATAATATATTTTATTAAATATACAACATCTTCAAATATTTATTATTTTTTTAAATAGTAAAAAGGGTCATTTAGATCAATCCAAACCAAACCTAGATAAATTTGTAGGCATAATTTAGATCATGATATGACCTATGAACACTCTAATTGTTCATGATGAAACTTAAACATCTGAAGAATAAAAGCTTGACTCAGTTGGTGCTTTTCTTTATATATATATATATGTCTAAATGGCGGGGAATTGGCGATAGGAGTGATGTGTATTTGGGAAGTTGAAAGTGTATATAGCTTGAATATAAATGATTAAATGTACTAATATTTTAAACATAAATATATTATGTGTGCTTCTGTCACGTTTATTACATCGTTTTAGTACCTATTATTAAAAATCTTATTATTATTATGTTTTGCAGGCTTCCCTTCAATTAGCTGAAACAGATGAGAAGAGATGAAGAAATTGAAATAAGTAGTTGAAGACTTGCAAAAGTATTCCTAGAATGTATGTTGAACTTTTATTTACGAAATTATTGAACATAAGTAAATATCTTGAACCACTTTAAAAGAGTTGAACACTTGGGGTTCTATGACTGGTCTCAATAATTAGAGTTGCAGCCTGGCACAACCAAAGTACTCCATTATACTTGCTTTTCTGACAACATTTTGGCCTACTGATTTCTCCTGCCTTGCGTGATTTTAAAGTTTCTGCAATTGATTTTTAAAAGAAATTAAAATATTAGACCAATTTCTTATTGTTCCATTTAGATCAAGAATTTGAAATTTTAGTTAGATAAACAGTTAGCGATTCAATATAATATATAGATGAAATGTGTATATGGATTCATCAAATCTAAAAATATATCATGAATTTTGAATTCACTATTAAATTGACATCTAACAAATCTATAAATTTGAGAAATACTTATAAATGTTACATTATAAAATTTTTGTTACTTAATTTACACTCTTTAAAATTCAAATCCTAAAGTCCTAACCACATGAATTTTGCGTTCTTGAGCTCCTCAATACAAATGAAACTTCTCGACTGTTATGGGATTCAGGGACTACATTTATTTGTTTATATAATTAGAAAAAGGGGTTTTAAAGTGATGAGAATTTTGGTTCCATGAATTCAGCAGGAATTGAACAAAACATACTACTTTCCCACGCTGGGAGCTCTATATTTTTGTCTTCTTTGGTAAGAAATATTTTTTTAATATGTTAGTGTGATTATAGTATCTGTTTAATTTTTTTAGCCTTTTAATAATGCATACATACCGCACATGCATGCCGGTAAGAAATATGTTATGTTGAGAATCCATGAAATTCTTGCATGTCTTTGCATGCAACTACATTACTTCACGAGATACGCTAATTGACTTTTTTTTTCTTCTCAAAGTTGGATTGTGCGATTAATTAATCCATGCATCTTAATTTTTTTTTAAAAAGACTATTAACTCTAACTTGAATCCAGACTAGTTACAAGTAGATTTAACTATAAAAATTCAACAGTATATTTCGGTTGAAACAATATGAACACATGACAACCTAAAAACTAAAACCCTCAACTCAAAATTATCAAAATCTAAACCAACCCAAATTTTAAATTAAATTAACTCGAGATTATTTAAACATTTTAATTTTGAATTCCAAGTAAAATCGATGTGATCCAAAACTAAGCAGACTCGGCAAGTGAAAGAGATTCTGAGTTGAAAAGAATTAAGGTTGGAGTTTTAACATTGTGAGTTACAAAAAAATAAAAAAACGAAGTACTACAGTCATCAGATTGTTCAATCACAAATTACCACGGGAATTCTGAATGGAATAAATTCAGCCCACTAACTTTGTATCCCCCTCCAAGTTGGTCCCTCTAACTTACCACAGGAATTTTGAATCCAACAACTATTTACAAAAGATGAGACTAGGCAATAATAATAATAATAATAATAATAATAATAATAATAATAATAACAACAATAGTAATAATAATGTCAGCTTCAAAAAACTCAGCTGAACATTACAAGCTATTTAAACGGCAAAGGGGCACGATTTATCGCACTAATTATTTGGGGCACCACCATGAACTACTGGCACCTCATCATCTTTCTCCTGGCTGACCGATTGAGACCTACTTCCAGTCTGGTGACTGCCCAATTCCTCCAATTCTGCCGACATTTCTTCTTCGATCGGAAGTGTCAGTTTTGATCCCTCCAGTGCAACACCAAGAACGATGTTCTCTTCCAAGGAAGGTGGCCTAGCTACTGATGCCTGCGGAATCAACTTCTCAACATCCTGCTTTGCCTGTGAAACCCCCACTGGGATTTCAGATTCTTCATTTGCAGACTGTGGATCATTGACCACCCTTCCCGAGCTTGCTGACTTCCGTGTTTCACCCTTGCTCCCACTGAATTGCTTTTCGGAGTTTACATCAACCAAACCACCAGGCACCGAGTTCCCATTTTTGGCCTCGGACAATGACGCGTTTGAACTTGAACTGGAGTTATTCGTTGAGGATGCCATAACCTTGTCTTCTTTGGAGTCCAATGTTGATCCAGAGTTGGTATTTCCCTTCAAGTCAGAAACGGAGGTTGCTTCCTCCATGGAATTTTTTTCTTCATTTACACGTGTTGAGGCTTTGACTTTGTCATCACCATTAATTTTATAACTGGGTTCGATGAGGAGAAGTGGACGGTTGGTAGCCGCTCGAGAACGACTGAAAATGGTATCAGCAAAAGGTGCATCTTCTATTTCAGCCTCGCCATATATTTTCTGAACTGTGCGGATAGGGGTGGCAAGCCGAGCACGATGATGGCTAATAACTCTGAGAAGATCCAACAGTATAGCTTCCTGTTGAAATACTATCATCAGGTGCAAACAGAATGTAACCTTTTCACATGTAAATATGCATAAATTCACCAATAATTTATGCTAATTTTGTCAGCGGTGTCCATATAAAACTTCCAAGGATCTTATATTGTTATCCAAGCAAAGAATGTCAATGCTTCTTTTAGTAATTCTTTCGAAAAGTATCCACTATTGTTATCCGTAGTAGCAGCCTATTGCAGGGCGAACTGATAAATACCATGATACACTATTTAATAACAAGCAGATCCCTATATACTAAAACCCAGAATTGAAGAGATTGAAAGCATTTTTTTCATCTAGAGATTCTGAATCACCATTTCACTATTATATCACCAGATCTTTACATGAAGCACAGAGAAGGAATGAACTTACCTTAACACAGAAATATTCTTCAATACGTGATGTTTTCACAAAACAAGATACCAGTATCTGAAAATGAACAAATAAAAAGGAGTTAAAAACTTCAAACAGAAGCAATTGTCATTACTCATAAAGAAATAGTTAACAGCCACAAAAGTCTACTCTGAAACTTGCATTTTGTAACTAGATCATTTATATAAATGCATGACACACACACACACACACACAAAACTAATGGGCTAAGATGGGCAACCCATGATCCAAAATAAAGTCTAGAAACTCCTCTTGTGAACAAACTAAATCAGCTCAAGGAAAATTGAAGGACCAAAATTAACTATCAGAAACATCTATGAACAAGCTGCAATGTAGTGTTTTAAACAAAATACAAATTGCCGACAGTGAAAAACTCTCACCATAAGAGCCTGATTTTCTGGATTGATACTTTCCAAAAATACTCTTCTATGCAATTTTTGCTGCTCTACTTGAGGATTTTTGGCTAAAACCTTCCGCATGTCCGCTACTACATTCTGCACACAGAAAAAGGTACAAAGTTCTAGCATGAGCTCTAGAAAGAAGACAAGCTGGTCCTGACATGACAACTTAACAGCAAGACAAACCACAATCTTACATTGATTTTGTTAACATCCAAATGACTAATGGCAAAGTAGTTCTTGATGCGCCAATGAGTCTTCTGGCTAATGTTCCTCACAACATTCACAGTGAACTTGTGGTTTGGAATGTGAACTGCCTCACGGTCATCACCTCTTATAATTGTTGGTGACCACCATCCAACATGCTGTTCCAGAAAAGTAAACAAAAGCAACCAAATTGTTCAATCTCTCAGACTGCTTAAGAGAGACGAATAGAGCAAAGTAACACAAACCTCGACTGTCCCTGAAACTTCATAGCCTTCTATATTAGTTTGAATCCATTCATTGACAACAAAAGGCCTTGTTGCATGGATCATTACACTTGAAAGAAAATTTGTAAATATCTGAATGCATTAAAAATACAAAAAAAAAGTCAAGAAAGGATCAGAAAAACTTCAAATTAAGAACTTGATAAGTATATCAATAAGGATGATATTGAAAGTGCTATGGACAAGAAACATCACACTAATTGCATACTTAAGAGGTAATGCCAGAGTTTAGAAATCATGGCTCTAAGAATTATAGAAGTTTTTAGAATAATTAACTCAAGATAGTTTCAAATTCCAGGCTAATTTGATCTACTATTGGTATTTAATTACATTGTACCTATGATTACTTGTTACTTACGACAGTGATGAAGTTTTCCAACAAAAAATAAGCAAATCAATTTCTTTTATGCATTATAAGGATAAAGAAAACCCATTTACCTCACGACCAGCAAGGGTGATCAATACCGTACCAAGTCCTCCAGCAGTTACCCACTTCTGGGTGGAAAAACCTAGCAACTCCATGAACAATGATACAGCAGCAACCCATACTGCAGTATAAACAGCTTTTCCAGCAAAGTCAAAGCCCATCTGTCAATAGAATAAAAAACTGTTTTCAGATTTGCCCATTGCAATCTGTAAATGCCCTTAAGATATTTACATTATTACTCCACAAATCTGAGAAGTTTAAACATTTGATCCAGAAAAAAAATGCTAAACCGTTTCCTGAAAAACGTTGAAGACAGGGTATCATTTGCCATATAGTAGAGACTGCAGAAATATAGATCAGGTTGACCTAAGTTGCTAGAATTAAGATACACCATTACCACCACACTGCAATTTTGTAATTGATGCAGGTGATACTAAAAGATTTTATAATGTAGAACAACATCAAAGTGACAAAACATACATTTCTTGCATCATTGGAATCATTCATCTCCATAAAGAACTTTTGCGTTTGTTGAATCAAACTGCAAGAAAAACACATGATTTCTCATTAGTTCAAGCTCCTAAAATTAGGCTAAACAAGAATAAATAGAAAATGAACAAGTTATCTTAATAACTATGCACAAGAATGATGAAATGTTAAAACTTTGTAGGCATGCACTCTTTCATATTAGCATGTCAAACCCTGAAAACATAGAAATAAGCAACTGCACACAAGAGCCTTCTCTACTTTCCTCTAAATAACCTGCGAAAAGTAGAGTAATTCTCTGTTATTGACTTATTTTCTGTAAAATTTGTTACATATTTATATACAGGCTGTATCCTTAACTTAGGTAACTCTCAAGTTAGGAAAGTAACTAATTCTAGGGAAAGATACAATCCCTTAAAGTTAGGGGTTGTAACTACTAGAAGATATCCACAGAATCCTATCTAATTACACATAATATTTCTAATTTATGAATCTGTTTTCTGACACTCCCCCACAAGCTGGGGAATGGATGTCCTCCATCTTCAGCTTGCTTGTTAACTTCTGAAAATACTTCCCAGGTAACCCCTTGGTAAGTATATTTGCAACTTGTTCTCCAGTGGACACATAGGGAGTACAAATTAGTCCACTATCAAGTTTCTCCTTTATGAAATGTCTATCCACTTCAACATGTTTTATCCTGTCATGTTGAACTGGATTATGAGCAATATTGATTGCTAATTTATTATCACAGTACAACTTCATTGGGCCGTCCCATTTGATCTTTAAATCCTCCAAAATAATCTTTAGCCATAACAATTCACATATCCCAAGTGTCATTGCTCTAAACTCAGCTTCTGCACCGGATCTAGCCACAACACTCTGCTTTTTGCTTCTCCATGTCATTAGATTTCCTCCCAGAAAGGTGCAGTATCCTGACGTTGATCTTCTATCAACCACGGACCCTGCATAGTCTGCATCAATATAGACTTCCAACGTCAAATTTCCTCCTTTTTTAAATATAACTCCTCTGCCTGGTGTGCCCTTTAAATACTGTAGAATTTGAGTCATCCCTTAGGTGTGATTCTTTAGGTTAGTGCATAAATTGGCTCACAACCCCAACTGCATAGGCAATGTCTGGTCTTGTGTGTGATAAGTAAATCAGTCTTCCCACAAGTCTCTGATATGAGCTTCTGTTGCATCCTCTATTGTATCTCCAAGTTTGTGATCAACTTCTATTGGTGTTTCTGCTGGTCTACACCCTAGTTTGCCAGTTTCTGTCAACAAGTCTAGGGTGTATTTTTGTTGAGATATGAAGATCCCTTGCTGTGAATATGCCACTTCAATACCAAGGAAGTATTTTAGTCCTCCAAGATCTTTGACTTCAAACTCCTTCACCAAACACTTCTTTAGGTCATCAATTCCTTTCAAATCATCCCCTGTAACTATGATATCATCTACATAGACTAATAAAACAGTAACCCCCCCTGAAGAGGAATGTTTCACAAATAAAGTATGATCACCTTGACTCTATTTGTAGCCTAGTCTCGGCATTACTTTGGTAAATCTTCCAAACCAGGCTCTTGGGGACTGCTTTAGCCCATACAAGGCCTTTTTTAATCTGCACACTGCTTGTCCAGCACTTGGACTAAATCCAGGTGGGATGTCCATGTACACTTCCTCCTCAAGATCCCCATGCAAAAAAGCATTCTTAATGTCATACTGTTGTAATTTCCATCCTTGATTGGCAGCTAATGACAATAAATTCTCACAGTATTCATCTTTGCAACATGAGCAAATGTCTCAAGGTAGTCTATCCCATAGGTTTGAGAGTACCCCTTAGCCACTAACCTTGCTTTGTACCTTTCTAAACAACCATCTGACTTGTACTTTACTGTAAACACCCATCTGCACCCCACTGTTTCTTTCCCTTCTGGCAGTTTTACCAAGTCCCATGTCTTGTTCTTCTCAAGTGCTTCCATTTCAACTTGCATGGCATTCTTCCAATTCTCATTTTCTAATGCCTCAGACACAGTTTTAGGAATGGCAATTGTATTTAGGCTAGTAAGGAAGGCCTTGTGGTTGTGAGATAAGTTCATGTAGGACATGAATAGGTAACGAGGGTTTTTTGTGGTGCAAGTTCTTTTTCCTTTTCTAATTGCAATAGGAAAATCAAAATCTCTGTGATCAGAAACAGAATCAGAGTTTTCAGTGGTATTTGGATCAGAGATGGATTCAGTAGTTACCTCGGTTTGTATGGAGAGGAGGATGATTGAACCTGCACTGGTGCCTTCTTCCTTGAGTAGACCAACAGTGGACGAGTAGTGTCCTAAGTCTTTGGCTGAAGGGTGTTAGGATCAGATTGTAAGGTGGTATGATTAGATTGTAAGGTTGTAGGCTGGTCAAAAACAGGCTGTTGGACAGGAATAGGCTGCTGGTGGTCAAAAACAGGATGTTAGACAGGAATAGGCTGCTGCTGGTCAAAAACAGTCGTTGGACAGGAATAGGCTGCTGCTGGTCAAAAACAAGCTGTTGGACAAGAATAGGTTGTTGCTGAGTTGGTGCAGGGAAGTCAATGAGAGGCTGAAGTAGGAAACAATCTTTATCCTCATCTTCCCTGAATGAAATCTCCCCCTAAAGATAAGGGCAAGTAAAATAGTTTTCCTTTTCTGCAAAGATGACATCAGCAGAAATGAAGTGTTTCCTTGTAAGTGGACGATAGCACCTGTATCCCTTTTGAGTGAAAGAGTAACCAACAAAGATACATTTCAATGCCCTTGGATCAAGCTTACCCCTATTTTGAGAGTGTATATGAACAAAGGCAACACAGCTAAATATTTTAGGTTTAAGGTTAAGTGAAGGACTAAAATTTGGGAAGAAATTGGTTAGGCTTTGAATAGGAATTTGAGATTCAAGGACTTTAGTGGGTAGTTTGTTTATCATATAAGTGGCAGTTAACACAGCTTCACCCCAATACTGTTTAGGGACATTTTTTTGAAACAAAAGGGCTTTTGTTATGGCAAGGACATGATCATTCTTTCTTTCTGCCACACCGTTCTGATGAGGGGTATTCACACAAGAGGATTCATGTATGATGCCTTTCTCTTGAAAAAAGGGTAATAGGACTTGGTTAAAATAGTCCTTAGCATTGTCTGATTGAAATCTTTTTATGTCTGCCCCAAACTGAGTTTTAATCATGGTATAGAAGGTTTTAAAGGTAGAGCTTACATCCGATTTCTGTTTTAGTTGAAATATCCATGACACTCGGGTACAATCATCTATGAATGAGACAAACCATCGATCCCCAGTTATATTTGGAATAGTGGATGGCCCCCAAACATCACTGTGAATGAGGGTAAAAGGGTTGGAGGCCTTTTTAGTACTCACTGGAAAAGAAGTGCGTTTATGCTTTGCAAGTTCACATATGTCACAATGAAATTCTTCAATATTTAAGGATTTAAACAAGGATGGAAACATAAGCCTTATAACTTTAAAGGATGGGTGACCAAGGCGGAGGTGACGAAGCCATATTTGGTCTTTATTGGTTTTAGATTCTGATACAAGTGAAAAAGGTGGGGAATTCAGGGTACTGACATGTCCATCGGGATCTTCAAGGTAATAAAGGCCATTTACTTCTTTAGCACGCCCAATCATCCTCGTTCCTTGTTCCTGAAAAATACATTGAGTAGGATGAAAAAGAATACTGCAGTTAGTGTCCTTGGTAATTTTCTGGATGGATAGAAGATTAGTAAACAGTTTTGGTACATGAAGGACGTTTTTAGTGTAAGGGTTTTATTTTATAACAATATCCCCTTGACCAGCCACTGTTATCATAGTACCATCTGCAACTGTTATTTTTCTGTTACTAGGACAGGGTGTATAAGTGATAAATCTGAGTGAAGAATTGGTCATGTGATCTGTAGCCCCTGAGTCAATTACCCAAGAGCTTTGGGTAGGTAAATCTGAGGCTTTAGAGCCCTGAGAAGAGGATATACCTGAGAAAACCAGACTACATGTACCTGTAGAGGAGGTTTTTTCTAGAGACCCCAACAAGCTCTTCAATTTCTCTATTTCTTCTCTGTTAAACTCAACAGGCTGTTCTTGAGAGTACTCGACCAATTGTTTGGTTGTATATGCTCTTCCTTGTCCTCTTGATGATCCCCCTCTCTGAAAAATTTTTGCTTGCTGTTTGTGGCTTCCCATGAAGTCTCTAGCACTTCTCCTTTGTGTGGCGCGGTTTCTTGCAATAGGTACACCATAGAGAGTCCATGTTCACTGTTTTTGCTACTTTTAGTTTATTATCTTTAGTGATCTGCTGTTCCAGACCAGTTTTTCCCTCGATTACAGCTCTAGTGACTAATGTTGAACTCTCCACTTGACTGCTTTCAATCATAACTCCTCTTCTTCCTTCCTCAGCACGAATGATTGCAATAGCTTCATTTAGTGAGGGCAGATCCTCCTTTCCAAGAATCTGGACTCTCGCTGCATCGAATTCAATATTTAGTCCAGCAAAAAAATCATAAATTATGTCTTTTTCAACAAACCTCTTTAGGACTGTTGCATCTTCACTACATTTCATTTGGATACACTGGTAGTGATCCATCTCCTGCCACAGGTTCTGCAGTAAGTTAGAATATTCTGTGATTGACCTGTTTCCCTGCTTGGTGGATGAAATCTTGGTCTTGATTTTACAAATTTGGGCAGCATCTATAACCTTTGAGTAGGTTTGTTTTACAACCTCCCATATCTCTTGGGCTGTATTGAGAAACATGCATATATCACTGATTTCTGGCACCATAGAATTCCATAACCAGGATATTACTAATGAATCCTGTTCATCCCAAGAATCAAACTTAGGATCTCCCTTCTTAGGTCCAGTTCCAAGAAGATGACTTAACTTACCTCTACCCTTTAGAAAGGTATGAACTAGCTGAGACCATTTAAGGTAGTTTTTTTCCATTCAACCTATAGGCAGCTTGTATATTTTGCAAGTCACCTATCGGATTAGAATAACCCCCTTCATTCACTGTAACTCCTTGCATAGTCTCAGAATTGCTGGTATCGACCTCCTCAACCATGTTTTTTGTTGGGTTAACAATACACACTCAAGGGAAGGATTTTAGGGGGGAAAAGGAGGTTGCTAGGCGAAGATTAACAGGACCCAAGAAAGAGCTAACCAAGCTCTGGTACCATGTGAAAAGTAGAGTAATTCTCTGTTATTGACTTATTTTCTGTAAGATTTGTTACATATTTATATACAGGTTGTATCCTTAACTTAGGTAACTCTCAAGTTAGGAAAGTAACTAATTCTAGGGAAAGATACAAACCCTTAAAGTTAGGGATTGTAACTACTAGAAGATATCCACATAATCCTATCTAATTACACATAATATTTCTAATTTATGAATCTATTTTTTGACATAACCTGTTCCAAAGAAAAAAAGGGATATGAAGAAAAATAATCTAATTAATCAATAAAGGAAAAAAGTATACATAATTAGCCAGTTGTTCAAACTTACAACTGAAGGCAATCCACTGAACTCACCTTGACAAACAATAAGAAAAAGCGAGAACAGTCGATAATGATCGCACAAAATGTAGAAGTCGTTGCTTGACAGCCTGGCTTGCTTCTGAGGCTAAAACTACTGGATCCAATGCTCTAAAAGAAACACAGTATCGTCAGACCAAGCATATTGGCTGCGAAAATATGAAGATTCAACTTAATCCCTGATGGGGCACCTGCAGATGAGTGTCACTCCAGTACAAAGCAGCACAGGTCGAAGATAATAGGTCATAACATGATATGTTCTACTCTTATTCCAACTGTTGTTGCTCCTCTGCAGAAAATAGCAAGGCAATGAACTGTGAATCATAAAGGAATTCCACCAACATAGAATACAAAAGCATGTAGAATAGTGTTCAGTGCTTACATGGAAAAGGATAACCCTGCCCAACCGCATAAGTGGCCCAAGGCCCCATGCAGCAAAAGCAATAATTGCAACTGCGGGGATCAACTGAGGAACAACAGGACTGGCGTGTAAATTACCATATGCCCTGATATATCCAAATAAAAAAAAAAGAGTAGATTATATATTAAGGAACAAAAAAAAAAGATGCATGAAAATGCCCAAAAAAATAGCACTGAAGTAGCCCCACCTAATAGAACTTCAACCCGCCCCTAACTCCACCCAAAAAAGTATGTAAATTTGAATAAAAAACTAAGTGGCAGTCTCCAACAGGGGAGAAGAAATATAGCATAATTAGTATTAAAAGTTGATATAAAGTCTTCTGAAATTAATAACAAAATTAACGAAATGCTTCTCAGAACATAGAGAGGGAAGTTTTCCAACTAACACTTAGCAACTCCCTAATAAAAAAGGAAAAACTGTCCGACTTATCAAAGCTACATGTATATTCAGCAATGTTTGGTTTAAAAAGATACAAAACCAAGCTGAAAAAGCTTTATTCTTTAAGTTAGTGAAGTCTCAAATATTCTTTCTTAAAATCAAGGCACTAAAAAGAAAGAAAAGGCCCAACGTTGTCCAACGAATCTATCAATGGCATTTAGAAGTCTAAGGCTAGTGAGTTACACATATTTTCCTTTATTTGTGCAGGTTTACTCTAGGGAAGGATATTGTGGAAGGATGCACATCTGAAATCTACGCATAAAAAAGCTTATACTTTCCGATGTGGCACAAATTTCACTCTCTGAATAATTTAGCCAGAGTTTCGTTAAAAAATAAGGTGATTCATAAATGTATTCAGAATTGACAATCCAAGTATTTGCTTTCGGTATTTAGACAGAAAAAGGAAAAGAATCTAAAAGGAATACAGAAGGCAAGACACAAATCTAGATTACCTCGTCAAAGCCACACTAGCAGATTTTATTATAGGAATCTCATTTCCCCCGTTAGGAATTAGAACCGATCGGCACAGAATGACATCAGACCTGGAATATACAGGTCTTATGGGCCTACAAACACTGCTCAAAAGATGAAGACTCCAAGCATCCTGTCGCTGGATAAGAAACAGAAGAAGTTTTCATGTCTCCAAGCTTTGTAAAAGTGGTATCACATGCATGCAAATGCATATCACATTCACTCTAAGTTTCTTACCAACTCTAATGTTTGCTAAACCATAAGTAAATGAACAAAACAGTGCAAATAAAGAGTGGTTGTTTAAAAGCAAAACAAAAGCAAAGTAGAATAAACAAAGCCACATATATATTGCAAACAAAAGCCTCTGCATCCATCAAGGAATACGAAAAATCATACCATAGCAGGCGAGGAAAGATTGATACGAACTAAATGTAGCCGGCCTTTTTCTACGGCACCCTGTTGACATTCACATATTCAGTTGCAAATACTTAGAGAAGAAAAGACGGGGCATAGAAATGATAGAACAACAAGATTAAATATCACATACAATGTTCAGGCGACCACATCCATGATTATCATGAACTCTCAGTTCATTAGACAATTGCATAGTAGCAACTCGCGCCATCCTTTAACAAGAGAGTCGGAATTCTTTTAGGAACACAAATACAATCCCTACTTCCAAGTTCCAACTAAATTTATACCTTGAAAAGCTCAAATAAGCAATAAATTTTCCAAACAAGTAATACCTACAAATAGAAAATAAAAGTAGAAAATTAACAAATCAGTTACAAGAAAGAACTTAACTAAGTTAAGGATTTTAACAACTGGAACTAAAATGTGTAACAAAGAACAGAATTGATTGGAAGCAGAAATTAAAATCCCTAGATCGTAAAATGCCCAATTATGAAAACGAAATTCACACAAGAACAGGAATTAGACATTTCTTCATAAAGATCAAATGATGAAACAGCAATAAATCGCCATAAATAACACGAAATCGAAGAAAAAAACAAAAACAAAAGTCTATCAATTTTTTATTCGAGAAAGAGAGGGGGAAATAAAACAAAATAAATTGACATAACTGATAGATAGATCGAAAAGATCCGTTACCGTGGAGACTAAATAATTTCCAGAGAGTTGTTTTTTTTTTTCGTCTTTATTACAAGCTTTGGATAATGGAGAATTTTTTTTAATAGAGAACGGTGTTAAAGAGGAGAAGAGAAGAGATGAGAAGGAGGCGGCTGCTACAGTGGAGCTAACGTGCACGGGGGCGAGTTGATTTTTCTTGAGCCGAAGTGGACGTGGTCCAATCAAAGGGGGCAGTTTTGAAGATGTAAATCTCGAAGCTAAATGATATCTTAACCTTATGCGGCGATTTGCGGTTGCTTAAGAGTAAAACTAACTTAGCGCAGAATTTTATCCATTGGAACAGTCTTTATTTCTCGCAGCCCATCTTTTGACTTTTATGCTTCATTTACTTTTGCATTAGTAAAGTTGTATTCTATTAATTACTATTTTATGACCAAAAAAATCTATTAATTACTATTTTATGACCAAAAAAATCTATTAATTACTATTTTTGCGCAAATTCTTTTTAAGAATTAAATGGTAGGACTCTTTTACTAATCAATCGGCCTGTAAATAAACTTTAGGGTAAGTTATGTATTATTTTTTAAAAATATTTTTAGAGTCAAAAACACTTGACGGTCGACTATTAGGTGGTTAAAAGCTCTCAATTGACATTTTTTTTCTCTCTTAAGTTATGTGTTTAAAACACATTATGAGCAAATTTCTCCTCCCCTCCCTTAGGTAGGAATTGTTCAAAACAACACTTTGAGACCAAAAACAATATTGGTAAAATACACTAGAGGTCACTTAGTTATGTGTTTACTAACAAACATACCTCTCTTCTTCTAAAAGTAATAATTGAATCATTCAATTATAAGTTTAGGACAAGCATGTCACTAGGGGTGAGCGTTCGATCGAATTAAGTCAAATAATTTCAAATTAATCGAGTTTACGAGTCTTATTTTACGACTCAAATTTTATTTAAAATTTTCTAATTCGAGTCGAGTTTTCGAGTTTCTATAAAAAAATTAGTTGTAATTATTTACAATGTCATAATACATATTTATTCCAATTTAAACAGCTTTTTATATCCATACACAATACACATATATATTTCTTCATATTTTTTTTCATATGTGGTATATATTTAAGAGGCATAATTGAGGCACTCGACCTGAACTTAAAAATTGATCCACTAATTACTAAATATTTTGAGTTATTCGAGTTATTCAAATTTCTATTTTACAACTCAAACTTTATTTGAAATTTTTTCAGTTCGAGTTTATGAAATTTTGAGTCAGGTCAAGACGAGTCGAGTTTTTTCACGTTGAGTCGAGTTAAAAAATTTGGTTTTTGGAGTCGAGTTTTGCTCACTCCTACATGTCACTATTCTTCTAAAAGCAACAACTCAATCACTTAATTATAGGTTTAGGAACAAACATGTCACTCAATTAAAATTTTGTGACAAATAAGTCACTCTACAATTAAAATTTTAAATAAGTACTTGGTATAATAACATTTTTAGTCCTCGAAACTAATGCATTCTATTAATTTGGTCATAATTCGAAATAATTCAATAAACTTAATCATTCACATTTAAAATCTCTATGAGTGAAGTGACTATGTCTATTAGCATGCGACATTAAGGTCATAATGCGTCTATTCCATTAGTTTGCCAATTGTCTAATAGTGAAGCGATTATGTCTGTCAAGCTATCACATCTGTTGATTATCGAACTGATGGACAATAGCATAGAGTGTGGTAAGTGGTTGAAGGTTGTGTCGAAAATTTTAAATATGAAGGGTTAAGTTTATTAAATTATTTTGAATTAGGACCAAATTAATTGAATGCATAAGTTTTGGGACTAAATTTTTTATTGTACCACGCGCTTGTTTCAATTTTAATGAAAGAGCGACTTGTTTGTCACAAAATTTTAATTGAGTGACATGTTTGTTCCTAAACCTATAATTGATTGACTGAATTATTACTTTTAGAAGAATAGTGATATTGTAGAGACTAATTTTAAATTTTGATGTTTTCCACTTTTCTTAAAAATTTAAACTCATGGAATTTTGGAAAAAGCCTGTCTTTTGAATTTAAAAACTTGTGGAGTCGCCACCGTTCACTTGCATTAGGTAGACCTGACACCGAGAAAACAAAATCAGAGATTTACATAGACCAGTGAGTCGGTTACAGTGGAGAAGGGTTCGCACTCCCGCCACGCCCAAAATTTGGTATATAAGGGTTCGTATCATGTTTACTAAGAGAAATTAAAAATTCGATTTAATTTAAAACATGATCCCTAAAATGTATGCATGCATGATAACATAAATAAAATTTCCTCGGTATTCACGATACCAAAAGAGATGACACTTGGAGACTAGGATGACACTCCCACTAGAATACCAGAACAATGAAGTCTAAAACTATATGCGACAAATATATGTATGAACAATTAATATGCATAAATAAATTTAAAATGTCAACATAAACAAATGGTGAGCATAAATAAAGTAATACATATATATTTGAACAATGACATCTGGATTTTATCAATCACCATGAAAATATTACAAATACAATGCATTAAAAATAGAGAAAAAAAGAATAATCCACTAAAAATCTCATACAAAGGTGCAAAGAAAAGCAAACTCTTCCACGAAGATTAGCATATCATCAAAACACAAAAACTGTTATGAATCTCATTGTCTCTAGCCAAACGAGACGATTTATGGGATGAAAATGAGTGGTGAGCGAACCTAATTATCAGGCAGATTGCTCCACTACATAGTTTTGATTACATCGGCTAACAAACCATCAAACGAGTGGGGATCAATCTTTTCTATGACCACCGACAGAATCAGATTAAAAAGCTAGCGACGTGAGGATCTCTATACGAGCACCAAACGACCGCTATGGTATGCTAAAATCATGCCAAATGACAGATGAAACGAACCACAAAAGCTAATAATAAGCTTACCACAAAGGTAGAGGAAACACATGCCACAAGAGCATAGATTTTTATTAAAATTAAAAAAAACATGGCAAGAAAAATAATGAACACCGGTGGCCGATAATCAGTACTAAACTTGTTGCTGCCACCGATTAAGCAAAAAGAAGATAAGAAAAATTTATGGCGGCTATGAGGTGAAAACTAGGTTTAAGATAGATCAATAGATGTTCCAACTTTTCTATATATATATATATATATATATATATATATATAAATAAAAGATATAGTAATATTACATAACATCATACACAAAGCATACATTACAGATAACAAACGGTATATATAACATCATACACAAATATATACATTATATAGATAACAAACGGTATATAATATAAAAGTAGATGCGCATATATAAACAATGTATAACGAAGTTAAAACTATATATATAATATATAAACTATATTATATATAAGAACCATATAAAACCATAATATATCAAATTACAAAATATAAGCATTTACTATAAACATACATAACATCATCGCATATACTATATACTATATTATATTAAAATAATATATACATAACATCATAAGCATCACATCACCCAAAATTAAATTAAAATATAAGGCTGAAATTAAATAATGAATGAAGACAAGGACAAAATGGGGAAATAACCCACTGGAATCGGGACCAAATTTAAAAAAAATAGATTTAGGGGATTGAGAAGGGTATTAAACCATTTGAAAATTAATTAAATTCGAGATAGGGATGAAAATGAAAGGATTTCAAAAGTTCCGAGGATCACGAGACGAATTTCGAAAGGCAAAAGGACAGGTGATGAGTGTTCAAAAGTACTAATTTTTTTGCCCTTTTTTACTCATATTATTGCTAGACTTAGACTTATTTTAGTTGCACTATTAGGCATTCATGTATAATTTCATAATTTCCTGCATCGTTAAGCTTGATTACACGATTCGGTTGATTTTGAGGAAAAGATGCTGCTTTGGTGTGTTATTTTGTACAGGATAGGAATTGCCGAAGTAAGTAGGGAATTGCCGAGGCAATTAAGGTGATTTCTGAAGACCATGCCGAACCAGTTGCCCAGGCAATTGTCGACAAATCTGCCCAGTTTTAGATAAACTCGAAATTATATGGATAATTCCCCCAAAATTTGGATTTACAAGAGGAATTTGATGGTGATAAAGACTCCAATTATTGAGGAGTTCTTGGAGATCAAAGGGAGATTAAATTTCAAGAGTTTTATGAGGAGTTTTAGTAGGAATAAAAATATAATAATAAAAGAGATTTATTTCTTTTATTCTATTTAGTTCCAACTTAACTTCCTCTTTAAGAAAGACTTTGACCTAGCCATTTCCTATATAAAGAAGCCCTAGCCGCCTACTTGGAGGAGAGTTCGATTGGAATTGAGAGAGGAAACGCAAGGGGCTGTTCGAAGTCTTATCTTTCTTTGTTTTGGTTAGATTCATGTTTGGTAGATTATTCTTTGTATATCTTTTGAACCCAGCCATGAACTAACTTGATTGGCTTGGATTATTGTGTTTAGTGGTTGTGAGAAAATGATTGGAATTATTTAGGTTTTTTGTTTTGCAATTTAAGTTTAAGGTTTGTTCATTCTTGGTATTTATCTTTGCTTGCGATTGAATCGGGAGAGGATCTCGTGAATGCATCCATTTATCTAATATCGGGAGAGTTAGGTTCAAGAAACGAATGAACATGGTTTTTGTCCAAATCGATGAAGACTAATTCGGCTTAGGAATAAGTTACGAATTTCAATGGCTAAAAGAAGCGCAAGATAGGTTGATATTCACCCATGATTAACGCAGGGATATATTATCAAGGAATGCGCGTTGACTAGAGTTTCAAATTAGGGATACGGAGAAACCATTGAAGAAATGCTTTGCCGAACCTTGAAGGTTGCCACCCAATTGCCCAGGCAATCGTTTCACTAGATGCCCTGGCAATCGCCTTACCAATTGCCCACGCATACGCTTTGTTAATTGCCCAGGCAATCGTATCGTTAGTTGCCTAGGCAATCAAGCTGCCTTTGTATGCAAAACCGAAACTGTCCATTCAATTTCCACACCACGACGCACTTTAATCCGACCTATTCTCTCAATCATTAAATTTATCTTTAGTTTACTTGCTTTCTTTACTTTACTTGTTTATTCAACCCAACTATCATTACTTGTGTTTTTTCTTTTTCAACGCAGTAACTTAAGCAAAGTGGCCCAAACCAATCCATGTGGAGACGATACTCGATACTTATCATATCACTTTATTACTTGCGACGTGTATACTTACACAAATTGCGAAGCACTCTAAACACACAACAAGTTTTTGGCGCCGTTGTCGGGGATTGGCAATTGGTGTTAGTTGTTTTTGTTATTGCATTTTTCTTATTATTTTTACTAACTTTTCTTTTTCTTTGTTTTATCAAAAAAAATTCAGGTGCGCTACAAGTTAAGGGACATCAACATGTCAGGAAATAAAAGTCAATCTATTCAAGAGTTGATGATGGAAGACAGGAATCAATCCAATCAAGAGTTTCTTACACTCACCGATGTTTACCTATACCAACCGAAAAAATCCTATATCATGGAAAACTCGTGCGCTTGTTATGGAGAACATCATGTGTTTGAAGATTGCCCTCACAATCCCAATGCATATGGCTACAATGAGGACTATAGATGGCACCAACAACAAATCCTTCATGGTATGATCAAAAAGCTCAAATTTTTTTTACCATAACAATTTTTGCCGCAGCAACAGATATGCCATGCAATATAGTCATTGTCAAAAGCCTTCAAATTCCTTGGGGGAAACGCTTCTAGCTTCCTTGGCTAGACTTGACAGATCAATTGAAGAGATTCGAGAGCTATCAAAACCATTGATGCAAGGATAGTTAAGTCAGATACACCCTTGAGGGATTTAGAAGATCAATTGATGAGATCCACATATGCCATGGATAACATGCCCCAATAATCAACTGCTAGGGATGCTGAAATCCTAAGGCAAGATAAGAAGAAGCAATACAATGAGAGATCCCCGATATGTGAAGATCAACTAAAACCTCTAAGTCGAGAGCCTGTCAATGAGAAAGACTGCCCGACACTTGATGAGCTTATGCAACGAATTGCCACGACAATGATTGAGGAGCCTAAACAGAGCAACATCGCGACAACATTCTAAGAGGCAAAGCAGAGTAATGCTACAACAAATTCTGAGGAATATGATGCCCAGAATGTTACAACGTTGATGCTAAAGTAGGAATCTAGAGATTGCTTGCATCTACCTTTGCCATGGCAATTGCACGACCACATGCAAGATCAAGGAGATGACAATACTTTGCTAATAGAATATGAGCAGGCGATGGTTGAACCTTTTGAATTCTTTAAAAACTCACCTTATCCGTTGTAGGTATTTCTTGAGGAACCGATAATGGTAGATTTGAAGCCATCAAAATCTCTACTGATGGAGATGTTTGAGGAGCCTAAAGAAAACGATGTTTGGATTCATGAAGCTTTTTAGAAAATTGGTTTTCCCTTAACTTATAACGAATTTTGGCAGAAGATTGCCACGACAATTGGCTTGAGCAGCAATTGCCATGACAACGAAGGCTACATCCAACCATGATGGAGGTCGATGAGAATGAGATAATTAAATGGCTGGATGTTGATATAACTTTTCCTATTAATATATTCATGCCTTAAGGAACAATAGTAAGGTGGATGGTATACATGGACTACAAGGAAGGCACATCCACCATGGTAACACAAAAGGGAGTAGCTGCAAGCACATTGACCCAACTCTTTTTGGGCAATATTGTCACTCGATGGAGGGTACAGATGGACTAGAAGAAATATCGGAAATGACCCTTCTCAAGCTTTTTTTTTATCTTTTTTTTTATTTTCATTTTTTCCTTTATTTTCATAATTATTATTTTATGTTTATTTTTACTTTTTTAGGATAAGAATTTCAAGGGATAAGGAGGTTGTACCCCTCTTGAACTCTTAAGTTTGTCTTTGTTTTCTTTTCTTTTCCACATCAAGAATTAAAACCACCATGGCCAATAATTTCAAGACTATGTCCAAGCCAAAGTTCTTCACGAGAAGTAGAGCCTTCTTTTTGGTGACTCGTATTTCCACTCATTGAGAGGCAATTTTTATCCGGAAAACATCTCACGGGTAAGGAAATTCTATTCGAATATTTCAAATCAAGATAACCCTTATGTTTTGTGCAAGATAGGGCGATTCTTGTTGATTCCAACGCCATCAACACCTACTTCGGGCTCTATGTTGCAAAGGATAAGCATGCTAAATTTGTTGAGAACATCATGACTAAGGAAGTGGAAGAGGTGCCAAAGAAATCCACAACACCAAAAATTGCTAGGGCAAAAAAAATTGCCTTGGCAATTCCTGATGTCGTGACAGGCCTTGATGCCCAGGCAACCGATCCTATATTGGTGAATATGGATCGAATCGAAGAGATGTTCCACACACTATCCACCCGATTGGAGCAATTAGAAGTGCACAAAAGGCTATTCATGCAGATCATGAAGGACCATACCACCGGCATCACGCGAGTAATGTTAGAAAAATATACCGATAGCTCTGTGCCTTTCCCGGTGTTTCTTGCCGAATTAATTGCCATGGGAACTAAACATGTCGAGGCAACTACCGCACAAGATAGAGGTAAAAACACCCATGGTTGAACCAACTTGCACCGAATCCCTACACGGATTGACCCGATTCGAACGATTCTATCTCTGAACCCGTATCATCGCCACCGGTCGCACCACCAAAGCCAAAGCATAAAGCTTTGATCATTGAAGAGATCGATGAAGAGAACGAAGCACACGATGAGGTTGCAAAGGATCAAGCCACATCACCCGCCACATGCATTCAACCACCGAGAATTGAAAAAAGAATCAAGCAATCGGCCCGAAGGAAACTCATCATTCAAGGTGACGACCTTTCTGACTAACTCATTTGCATTTTAATTTTATTTTTTATTTGCATGGGGACAATGCTTCTCTCGAGTTTGGGGGGTATTGGTTTCTAGTTAATTTCATGATTAGTTGCATTCATCTGTAGTAATAGAATATAGGTTGCATATGTTACTTGCCATGCCTTTGATTGGATTTAATTGCTTGAACTTGTTGAATGTCCAATGATGAATTTTTGCCATTGCAATTAATTCAAAGAACCTTTAAATTTTAGGATTGCATGAAAAGAACTTAGAATTTTACTATGATGCTAAATATTATGAACACGATTGTGGCTTGTTGATTGAAAGAAACTTGGTGAACTTAGGTTGCTTAAAATTTGGGTAAATTTAAATTGAAAATTAAAAGTTAATTTCTTGCTAGAGGTGCCTGAAACTGGCTCTAATAGTTGCACATTAAAGATATCGTTAGAGGTGCCCGAAATTGACTCTAGTCGACACAAAAAAATAAATTAAAATAAGAAATTTCTTGCTTTACTAGAGGTGCCCGAAATTGGCTCTAGTAAAAATAATAAATAAATACCCTGGTAATTAATTTGATAAAAACCTATTGTTCACATGGAATCCTGAAAATTGACTTGTACACAATTCCACACACACAATGTCACGAGCATTATAGTTTAATTCCGAGTAAATTCTGTGCTATCTGAAAAATTGAAAAACAATCATACTATGTGCCACGGTTCTGAGGATTGAAGTCAGGTACGAAGCATAATTTTTATGATGAAAGTCTTGGCTGGTAATTGTTAGTTTTGCATTACTTGAGGACAAGCAATAGTTTGAGTTTGGGGGTGTGATGAGGGTTCAAAAGTACTATTTTTCTTGCCCTTTTCACTCATATTATTGTTAGACTTAGGCTTATTTTAGTTGCACTATTAGGCATTCATGAATAATTACATAATTTCCTTCGTCGTTAAGCTTGATTACACAATTCAGTTGATTTTGTGGAAAAGATATTGCTTTGGTGTGTTATTTTATGCAAGATATGAATTGCCGAAGCAAGTAGGAAATTGCCGAGGTAATTGAGGCGATTTCTGAAGACCATGCCGAACCAGTTGCCCAGGTAATTGTCGACAAATCTGCCCAGTTTTGGATAAACTCGAAATTGCATAGATAATTCCCCCAAAATCTGGATTTACAAGAGGAATTTGATGGTGATAAAGACTCCAATTATTGAGGAGTTCTTAGAGATCAAAGGGAGATTAAATTCCAAGAGTTTTATGAGGAGTTTTAGGAGGAATAAAAATATAATAATAAAAGAGATTTATTTCTTTTAGTCTATTTAATTCCAACTTAACTTCCTCTTCAAGAAAGACTTTGACCTAGACATCTCATATATAAAGAAGCCCTAGTCGCCTACTTGGAGGAGAGCTCGATTAGAATTGAGAGAGGAAACGCAAGGGGTTGTTAGAAGTCTTCTTCTTCTTCTTTGTTCTAGTTAGATTCATGTTTGGGGATTATTCTTTGTATATCTTTTGAACTCAGCCATGAACTAACTTGATTGGCTAGGATTATTGTGTTTAGTGGTTGTGAGAAAATGATTGTAATTGTTTAGGTTTTTTGTTTTGCAATTTAAGTACAAGGTTTGTTCATTCTTGGTATTTATCTTTGCTTGCGATTGAATCGGGAAAGGATCTCGTGAATGCATCCATTTATCTAATATCGGGAGAGTTAGATTCAAGAAATGAATGAACATGGTTTTTGTCCAAATTAATAAAGACTAATTCGACTTAGGAATAAGTTACAAATTTCAACGGCTAAAAAAACGCAAGATAGGTCAATGTTCACCCATGATTAACGTAGGTATGTATTATCAAGGCATGCATATTGACTAGAGTTTCAAATTAGGGATAATGAGAAACCATTGAAGAAACGATTTGCCAAACCTTTAAGGTTGCCGCCCAATTGCCTAGGCAATCGTTTCACTAGTTGCCCTGGCAATCACCTTACTAATTGCGCATGCAGATGCTTCATTAATTGCCCAAGCAATCGTATCGTCAGTTGCCCAGGTAATCGTGTTGCTTGTTACCGAGGCAATCAAGCTGTGTTTGTATGCAAAACTGAAACTGTCCATTCAATTTCCACACCACGGCGCACTTTAATCTGGCATATTCTCTCAATCATTCAACTTCTCTTTAGTTTATTTGCTTTCTTTACTTTACTTGTTTATTCATCCCAACTATCATTACTTGTGTTTTTTCTTTTTCAACGTAGTAACTTAAGCAAAGTGGCCCAAACCAATCCCTGTGGAGACGATACTCGATACTTATCATATCACTTTATTACTTGCGACGTGTGTACTTGCACAAATTGCGAACCACTCTAAACACGCAAGAACATGGATTGCAAAATCAGAGATGCCGAGAGATTTATAACACAAATAACCCATTTTTGTCTTGGAACTCAATATAAAACATAGTTTTAAAATATTCTCGGACCCTTTTCCCATTTTTTAATAAACATCTCTAAAATCAAGCTTTCTCTCTAAAAAATCGGTGAACACCACAGTGTGTTCATCTTGATCTGAGGATAAAATCAAATTTTGACAAACTCCCACCGTGCCAAGCACCACTTTTTCAAATTATAGCGGTCGAACGTCGTACCGGTCGCCGCCTGTCGACGCTAATAAACCCCAAAAACTTCAAAAAATACTTTTTTTTAAAAAAAATACAGATCCGCTCTTGGTTTTTCAAAAACAAAACCCCTTTTTCTTGTATTTTAGAAAGTTGAGACCCAATTTAGAAAAATAGTGACCATTTTTTGAAACCATAACCCTCTGATTCACCCTTATCAGCCCTAAAAGCTGAGGGCTTATCATCAGAGGAGGGCTCGTCCATCATCGGAGACCCTAGGACGGTCGAAAGGCTCAACTATTTAAAGGTAAACCCTAACCCTATATATATTTTTTATTTGTATTTTTGATATGCAAAAGAATAGAAATGAACTGTGAATATCTTCACAAAATTTCTTTGTATTAGTTCGTGAAAAACTGATTAAAATAATGGATCTACATCGTTTTTATATCTGATGTTGTTTGTTTTACATTAAATGGCCATATTGTTGTAATTGTGGTTCTAACATCCCTATCTTTTTTTTTATCATTTTTACCTTGCACGATGGCTGGAGAGCTGATGAGAGGGCAGTGACATGACGTTCTTCGATCCGGGATGAAAGGGCCACCATCGATCATGCCACGTAGTGGCCATCGAATGAAAGGAGGCAAAGAGTCTCACGGTCAGATTTGATCTGGGCCGTTAGATCAGATCTGAGCCAACATTTGAGATCTCACCTGGAGCAGACGACCCAGATGGCTCTTAGAGGATGATGTGGTAGCATCAGATGAAGACACGTGGCATATGGGAGTCCAGCAATCTCGGGTGTTCATTGTACGTGTGCATGGAGAGATAAACGGGTGTACGTGTATCCCACGCAGCTCTCAAGCTGGATCATGGCGCCGTTGGATCTAGCTTGATCCAACGACTCTCCTTTAGCTGCGTAGAAAATGGGATATCAGATTAGATAACATAATCAAAGGCTTTAGAGTTTTGTTTCAGTTGGGCCTAACGGGCCATGTAAATTTAATGAGTTTTAAATTATGTAATGGACTAGACTATTAGTAAATGGGTTTATTCTTTATATATTGATTTGTTTATAATAATAATAATAATAATAATAATAATAACATTAATAATAATAATAATAATAATAAATGCTTGGGTCAACAGACCCAGATAAAATTAGTGTTTATAGACATGTTTTTTTCTTCTAAAGCTATAATTGAGTGACTCAATTATTATTTTTAAAAAAATAGTGGCATGTTTGTTACTAAACCTATAACTAGGTGACCTCTAGTGTGATTTACTCAAATAATATTGAATAGGTAGTTTTTTGGATTAGAAGAGTTTTTTTTATGAAAAGAGGATTATCACCATGTGCCTCATTAAAAACCTCTAACCTAAATAGAGGAAAATAGTACACATGGTCATAATTAAATACAATGTCTTAACCGTAATCGAAAAACACCTAAAATGTAAGAAACAAACATAAACCAAAGATGACTAAACAACAAAAGCCAAAGACGCTAGGAATTATGTTAAGTCTCCAGTACAATCGACTTCCAGCAAGGCAAACAAAGTAGTCCATGGCGTAGCAATAAAATGCACCTCAAATTCTAGCCCCTCAGTAGCATGAGCAATCGCATCAGCAACCTTGTTGTATGATCTCCCAATGTGTTGGAAACGAACCGTCCAAGACCGGCGGGTAAGCTCCTTAATGTGCAACACCATACTCATGAGACCATTCACCGTAGTCTTGTTAGTCAGTAATCGAACAAAGTTTAAGCAATCCGTTTCCAGAATGAGTGATCGAATACCAATATCCCATGCACATACTAAATCCTTGTTATCTAATATTGTTGGTTTCCAAAGGGAGGTGGGGAAGTGGAATTCTGAGATTTTTGGTCACATTGGAAAGAGGAAGAAATGTTTACTTGCACAGATTAGAGGTATTGATCGAGCCCTACTCCATTCACATTCTGATTCTTTGATTCGCCTAGCAAAGAAACTTCGTTCTGAGTTGGAGACAATCTTAGAATAGGAGGAAAGTCTTTGGTGTCAAAAAGCTTGTGCAAAGTGGATTGTTCACGGGGATCAGAACACGAAATATTTCCATGCATCCACTCTAGCTCAAGGCGTGCTAATAATGTGTTTACGCTAAAAAATGATAATGATGTTTGGTGCACTAAACCGGAGGAGCTAGCGAGCATGGCGCGTTGTTTTTTTCGCAATTTGTTCACAAGTTCGGGCATGGATGGTGCGGAATATGGGGTGAGTGGTATGTTCCCGGCAATTGAACTGGTTCTACTCACTAATTTAGAATGCAAGTGACCGATGAAGAGATTAAACACACCTTTGTGGATATGGGGCCTTTTAAAGCTCATAGTTTAGATGGTTTACATGCTGTGTTTTTCCAAAGTAGTTGGAATGTAGTTGGCCCCTCCGTGTGTGATTGCATTCGGAGTGCTTTTGAGTGAGGTGAGTTTTCGCGGGATCTTAATCGTACCCTTCTTGTTCTCATACCAAAAGTCACAACGCCAGAAAGAATTAGTCAATTTCGTCCCATTAACTTGTGTAATGTGGTGTATAAAGCAATTACTGAAATAATTGTCAATCGTCTGAAGCCGTTTTTGCCATGTTGGGTCTCAAAGAATCAAACCAGTTTCGTCCCGGGTAGATCAATTACAGATAATATCATTATTACTCATGATGTTAAACATACAATGAGACAGAAAAGAGGTAAAAAGGGATGAATGGCTATCAAAACTGATTTTGAGAAAGCTTATGATAGAATTGAATAGGGTTTTCTGGCCGACACACTTGTGGATATTGGGATTCCAGATTCACTTCGTAAGCTTATCATGTTTTGTGTTTCCACTATTTCGACACAAGTTTTATGGAATGGTTCTATGACATAGTCGTTTCAACCTTCGAGGGGCATTCTTCAAGGTGATCCCCTATCCCCATACCTTTTAGTACTTTGTATGGAAAGATTAGCTCAGGCGATACAATTGGATCGTCCGAATGATGGAAACCTTTTCGCACTTCTAAATTGGCACCAGGTATTTCTCATCTCTTTTGTGCAGATGATATGATAATTTTTTGCGGAGGCTTTTGTGGAGCAGCTCGACGTGGTCGGCTCAATGCTAGTTCTATTTTGTGAAGCCTCGGGACACATGATAAGCATTGAGAAGACGACTATTTTCTTCTCTAAAAACATTCCTACGAATCTACGACGACATATCAGCTCTGTCTTCGAGTTTCAAGAAGTTAGTGACTTAGGCCGCTATCTAGGCGTTCCCCTCATACATCGGTAAGTCACTTTAGATTCGTATAAATATTTGGTTACTATAGTGCAAAATAAGTTATTTGGGAGGAAGGCTAAGACCCTTTCTTTAGTTGGTCGCATCACACTTGCTAAATCTGTGCTATTAGCGATTCCCACGTATACTATGCAAACGACGATGCTTCATAAGAAGAGATGTTTAACCTTAGAGCAAATTATTCGAAAATTTGTGTGGGGGATATCGGAAGATGGCAAAGGGGTTTACCTAGTATGTTGGGATGGGGTTTGTAAACCCGTTGTACATGGAGGCATTGGTTTCCGAAAGCTAGATGTTATGAATGAAGCGTTCATTATGAAGCTGGCTTTTAATTTGATTGCAAAGCCGGATGCATTATGGGTGAAATTTCTCTGTGCCAAGTATAAATGTTCAGAAAGGGTTCTGGAAAATTTAAGAGATAGGACAGTTTCACTCTTGTGGAAAAGCTTAAGTGTGGTATAGTTCGATGTCCGTAGTAGAATTGTTTGGTCGGTTGGTGATGGGCAATCTATTAAGTTTTAGAACGATACGTGGCTTGGAGATATTGGTCCATTGCGCAATTTTGTGCCTCCAAATCAGATTTTCGTAATTAAGAATATGCCACTTGCAGCTATGGTGGATGCTAACGGCAATTGGGATTGGATTCGGTTCCAGCAGCTACTGTTGTTGCCCATACTATTGTGAATAGCGGCCTGCAAATGTCTGGTGACGCGACTTGCTAAGGACATCGTTGGTTGGAATAAGAATGCAGACCGAAGGTTCACGATATCATCAGCATATGAGGTTTTGTGTGCGGCTCCTCCTCCGGTGCATAATGATGTGTAAGCTGATTCACAAATATAAGGGACTTTAGCGGATAAAAATCTTCATGTGATTGGCGTGTAGTAATAAATTGATGACTAAGGCAGAACGGGTGCGGAGACATTTTACAACAGATAACAACTGTCCTGTTTGTCAAGCTAATGTTGATGATGTGAATCATGTTTTGTGCCAATGTCCCATGGCTACTATGATTTGGTTTAGCCTTGTAAAATCTGATAAGTTATCTGAGTTTTTCTCAATAGATTTCATGGAGTGGCTAACGATGAATTTGGAATCGCCATCTAGTTTTGTTGTGGATGCAAGTGATTGGGATCTTTTATTTGGGGCAATTTTTTGGAACTTATGGTTGCAGCGCAATGCTATTATCTTTAATTCACCATTGGATGATACGAGCTCAATCATGGAACGTAGCAACCAGTTGAAGCTGCTGTCTGTGAATGCAGCCAGCTCAAAAATCATTGCACGCCCTGGGAGATCAATAGTGTCGGGTTCGCATGCGTGGTCTAGGCCACCGGTGGGCTGGCACAAAGTAAACGTGGATGGTGCTAAGCGAGTGTCGGATGGAGGTACGTCGTGTGGTGGGGTTATTCGTAACAGCGAGGGATCATGGGTTCATGGCTTCTCGAAGGTTATTGGATTAGAAGAGTTTTTAACTTGGGTAGAAAAGTGTTTTTTTCAAAAAAAAAAAGGAATTTATAACTTTTATCTTTTTCTAAATTCATTTTTGAACAAAATTACCTATTTCTCATCATTTACGACACCAATTCTTTTATATTTTTAAAAACAATGTGTTTTTAAAAATATTTTTAACAATAATGTTAAACACTTAAAATTTTGGGTAAAGTGCCAACATGTTGGTCCAAATGGTAAGCGGCTTGATATCACTTAAGCAGGTCTTGAGTTCGAGGCCTTGTGTATGCAGAAAATTCCCGCTCAGAGACTCACCCACCAAAGCCAGGTGTGCGACGTTGGTCGGTCCGGATTAGTTAGGGCAAAGCCTTGGGAAACGAGAGTGCAACAAAAAATAGGGTAAACTATATCTACGACCACTTAAGTTTGTGTAAGTTTCTTTTTTCACCATTGAATTTTTTAAAGTTACAAAACGGTCGCTAATGTTATCGATTTATAACAAAATGGTCATTTCACCGTCAGTTCTTGTTAATTTGATGACACAACATATTATTAAAAAGTTTAATATCTAATTTAACCACTAAACTATTGCTAAAGCATCATTTAGGTCATTCTTTGTTGTCTTCCATATCATTTCTAACTGATCTCATCGTTTCATTCACTCACCATTGGCCTCCCTTTTATCGAAATAGACAATGCATTCGAAATCATCAAATATCAATTGGAATTCTCCATTATAGAAGAAACCAAATTCAAGTTACAAATTACAATGAAATTCACAAGAAACATTGATTAAATAAACAACATCACCAATCGACATGGAGATGAGTCAATTAGAAGATAACTAGAACCCGAACCCATTAACAAAATGTACCCAGAGATAGGGGGAGAGAGAGATGTTGATATTGAAGCTAAGAGTAATAAGAAAGTGGAATATAAGGTCTTATAAAGAGATGTAATAAACTACCAAAGAGGTGGGGGGTTTGGGTTATTTTGTTTGAGAAGGTGGATAATAAGGCTTTACCAACAATTTTAGATGGTTCCATCACGGATATGGAGAAGCTCATTGTTTGTTAAAAGGCATTATGAACAAATTTCGGGTTAGGGACATGATGGACCGAGGGGTCTGGAGGGGAAAGTTGCCCCTTGAAAATTTGAAATTCGTATATGATTTTGATTTTTTAGAAATTTTCTATTTAAAATCTATTTTCGCCCCCTTAAAATTTTATAAGTTCGCCCTCCTTAGAATTTTATAGGTTTGCCCCCTAACATGAAGTTCTACACTTGTCCCTGGTTAGGGAAGAGTTTCAAGTTTTTTTCTAGGCCATGAAGGGAATTTCAAATGAGAAGACAAAGTTGGGATAGGAGTAATGGGGAGCTCCATTAAATTAAAGGCTACGATGGCAATGCTGATGATGGTGATGGAGGAAACTATTGTGGAAAAGGTATTATTCGAGTCTTTAGTTAGTTAAAGGTTAGGGTAAATGAGGAATTATATAGGGCTTGAGATTGAGGTTCAGGTTGCATCGAAGTTTGTATGTTAATGGTTAACATAGAGATGTATGGGTGCTGAGGCCTAGGATTAAGGTTTTGGTTGAGGTTTTGATATGGCTTGGTGTCGGTGGTTAATGCAAAGGCATATGAGTGTTGAGGAGCCTTTGGGGGGAAATTAGATATGAAACCATTGTTGAAGGACATAGATGATGTTTTAGCAATAGTTTATGTGTTGAAATAGATATTAACATTTTTAACTTGTTATGTAATGAAATTAAGGGAGTTGACTGTGGAATGAAAATTTTCTTACAAATTAACAACTTCAGTGGTCATTTTATAATTTTGGAAGCTTCAATGGTGAAAATATAAGCATACGCAAATACTAGTGATTGTTGTTGTAGTTTACTCTAAATTTTAAACCACACAATTAGGGATGCGAATTCTACACAACACTCGCCCTAGTTGGGGCGGGGATGAGTATGAGTTTGGTGGGTAGTGGGTGAGAGTGAATGTAAAAAGCCATACCTATCATGGGTAGTGAGTAGGTGATGGATTTAAGACCTTGCCCACACCATACCCATCTGCATCCACCAGACCTGTATCCGCCCGTCCCGCCCACTAACTACCCACCCATCATATGAATTTTAGACCATTATGAATTTAGGAATAAGTTCATAACCTATTCTGTAAACCTTAAAAAGGGCGTGCCTTATAATTTATCCAAATCTTAAGGTATAAACATTCTTTACAATTTTCTACTGCCGTTAGTTAGATGTAGTTAAGTAAAATTTATACTGGCGTAAATGTGCTTTGGTTAAATTAGCTATAGTTAGTTAGTTAGCTGTAGTTAAATTTATACATGTGTAAATGTATTATATATATGCACTTGATCAATCAATAAAATATACAGAGTTTTACTTTTCTTTACATAAGTTTATGGTTTTTTTACATAATTCAATATTAGTGGTTATTTGTCAAGTGGGTACATGTTGGGTAGTGGGCTCTAGTTAAGTAATGGGTGTGGGGTGCAGGGGCGGATGCTTTAAGGGACCGGTGAGGGCCATGCCCCCCTAAAATTTTGAGAAACACAAATTTTGCCCTTAAATTTTTTAAAAATTTTAATTTAGTCCCTCAAGATTTTTAAAAATTCATATTAAGCTTCAAAATTTTGAATATTTTTAATTAAATTCCCTCTCAAATTTTTAAATTTTTGTTAAATCACTCAAATTTATTAAACTTTTTAGTTAAACCCTCATTTTTTTAAAAAAATCGTTTAATCCTCCAATTTTTAAAAAAAATTAAGTTGACCCCTCAAACTTTTACTCCAAGTTCTGCCACTGGTGGGTTGGATTTTAGAATGTACCCGTTTAGACGGGTGTGGATTTAAAAAATGGTATCCGTCGTGGATGGTGGGTAGGTGGTAGATATAAAAATTTAAAATGGGTATGAGGAGGGGGTATTTACACTTGCCCCGCCCATTTACCATCCCTACTAACACAATCCAAAAACACCATGTGAATCCACTTTTTTAAATCAATGTCAAACTCACCTTTATTCCATGTACAAGTTACAAATTAGAGAAAAAAACAATTCTTTTAACACTCTAGCATTGCACTTTTTTCAAATTATTCATTTTGATGCAGATGATTTTGTACGTGGGTTATCGTTATTTCCTCTTACTTGTGGATGAATTTACTTATTTTACATGTTCTTTAATGAAATAATAAAAAATAATTAGGGAAATATGATGGGTTGGAGATTATTTAGGGAATTGCAATACTCACTATAGTGGAGGGGAACTTGCCGTGTGTTCTTGATGAGTTCTAGAAAAAATTAATTGTTTATAGAACACAACATTTAGTTTAGATGAGTTTCATTTGTTTAATATAAATATGGTTTAAGGGTGTAGGAAGCCTTTGAACTTTTAAAGAAAAACAATTAAGCTCGTGATTTTTTTCGCACCCGATTAAGCCCTTGAACCAATAAATTGAATCAATTAAGCTCCTTGATCAGTTTTGGCCATTAAATATTCACATTTTTCTCTTTAGATATTACTGGCACATGATACACTATGATTCTATCATGTTGCATTTACAAAAAAAAAGTCAAAAAATATTTTTTATAAGTTTTAGTAGTTTCTTAAAATGTCAAGTGGAAATATTGTGATATGACGCACTGCACCAACAGATCCAAAAAACTTGTCAAGATTTAATGGTCAAAATTGCTCAAAAGGCTTAATTGATTCAATTTCTTAGTTTAAAGGCTTAATTTGTAACCCCGTCAACCTGGCCTAGATGCCAGACCGAATAGAACCGAGCGAGCTACATTGGATTTTGCCGAAACAAAACCCGAAACGATTAACTAAAATTAGGTTTATTTTCTCCTTTTTATCTTTTCTAGATCCAAAATCATAACCTAAGGTGTGCATGCTGGCAGCGGTGAAATCTCAACTAAATCGGGCGTCGATTAGACATCCAATTGCTCAAATTGCAATTTAAGGACTAAATTGAAAATCTAGAAATTTAGGAGGACTTAATTAACTTTGAAGTTACGATTCCTCAATTAATCATATTACATGTCTGCTTGACAAATTTCAGCTCAAAACGATACTCAAAACACATTCAATTGCATACATAAGTTCCAGGGACCAAAACGGCAGAATCTCAAACACAAAACCTCCATAACTAACATAACGACTACCTGTACCGATACAGTCCCAAGGCGTATTGGTACACGGACTACATAAAGCAAAACCAGAATCCAGTAGCAAAAGGGCGTCCCAATACTTGACCTCGCGTATCGATACGAGGCCACCAAATGCACATACATGTACCGATACGGAGCCCTGCGTATCTGTACGCCTGGACCTGTAATGTCTAAAATTGCTGGTTTTTCAATCGAAAAAGGATTCAAACATGCTTCAACAAACCATATACATGTACACCACTTAACTAAAGATCAAGCCATGCCAAAACATCAAGGAAACATGATCAACACGTAACCATATGCTTCAATCAAGAATCTAGAGGCATGCTTCCTAAAAGCTCAACCATCCAAGACTTAAAACATAAATCCACATCAAAACCAAACATATAAAACCTTATACAACACCACAACAACATTATAAACTTGCTCAAATAGAGAGTTAAACAAATAACCCTCCAAAAGCACATCAATGGATCCTATTGCCTTTGTTACTACTACTCTAGTTCAAAAACCATACTTTTGAGCTATTCAAGTCCTTGGAATTCCCCTCGTTTGCTCGCTGCCTCAAACCTTTAATTCTCTGCATTGATGGACAAAGAGAGTGTAAGCACAAAAGGCTTAGTGATGAGTGTTCAAAACACAACACCATCAATGCAATTAAACTGGTTTCCAACTCTCATGAGTTCAACATTTTAAAACCTTTGTTCAAAACATCATGCCTTTCAAACTATGCACTTAACATTTTAAAACAAGCATATTAAACCATATGCAACATGTATCATGGATCAACAACAAAATCCCATTTGTTAACCCTCAATTTAAGCTTTCCCATGCATAACAACTCATATGCAAGGCTTAAAGAGTAAACATGTATAAATCAACATTATACAACAATATCCATCAACATGATACATTAACAATTATATTGGTTTTCAAGTGATCATAAACCAAGTTCCACTTTACAAAAAATTACATCAGATACACAGATTCAACAAGTGCCCTCTCAACACTTCATGCAATCTCAACCGAAATTTAAGGTACAATCACAACCCAATCATTGGTTAGATGCATAATCCACTAACGGGAGTTTTCGGTACCATATAACCCCTCAACCGTTAAGGTACTAATGGTGGAATATTCGGTACACATAAATCTCTCAACACTTGAGGTGACTTTTTATAGTGCACTATCAATCCTAAGTCCGGCCAACTATATCTGATAACATTTTAAACCACATCACTTGCCAATACTATTCACTATTAATCATGTACCTCATTGTTTTTATATGCAACATTCAAACCCATTTCTAATGTATTAAACCATGCATTTACAAGTATTCCCCATACTTACATGGACCATTTTCCAAATGCATCCATCATCAAAATATGATAAAAATCAGTATAAAACATACTCAAAACATGCTTAAATAGTAGGTACTGTGTAATACAAAAACAAGTGCATAAAATCAATTTCACCAAAGCACGACCAAGGGAGAAATCTCATCATACTTACTTCCGATTTTAAACTAGCATTTCAAGCTTAATTTAAACTCCCAAAATAATCTTTAAACCATTTCAAAGCTGAAATCCACGTTCTCACTCACCAACTTCGCATAACCTCGTTCGCCGATACTAACTACTCATCCAAAGCTTCCATAGCGATGCCACAAGCTTGAGTATCAACCTCTCATGGTTTAACCTCACAAAAATAGAGGATTCAATGTATCAAAATGCATTCACAAACCCAGCAACATCAATCCACAACAATCCTCCTCAAACTCTAACCAAAACCCTTCTACAACATCAAACACCTTCCAAACTTAACCTAGCCAAAACCTAAAGGTTTAATCCATCAATTATATTCAATTAAAATATTTTAACATCATCCTTAAAATTCCAACATTCATTAAACACCCTTAGCTCGCCAAAAACACAACACTAGTGCCCTAAGAAATTAGAGATTCACTTAATTTTGGGATTTCAATGTTAAAACCAACTTATTAACATTATAAAACATCAAAATCATGATTATAACCAATCAAGAACTCAACAAAACAGATCTAAAACGAAAATCACTTAATCTCATCAATTAAACCTTGATTTACCCAATTTCCACAATTAACTCATTAAAACTCATAAGAAAACATTAAACAAGGATCAAATATTTTAGAATTTCAATAAAGAACCATTCATTACAGAAGAATAACAAACTTACCTCTAACGAACCATTCACTTAATCCTATGTTTTTCTCACACCAAAAATATTTATCTCGATTTAAATCCCGAATCTGACTTGAATCTCTAATCTCGAATCCACTAGACCGTCTAATCAACCTAGAAACACCTTGGCCCAAAATTGGGGTGTTACAACTCTCCCCTAATTAGGAAATTTCGCCCTCAAAATTTTACCTGAAGGAAACAAATGCAAAAACTGTTTCATCATGTCCGCCTTACTCTCCTACGTGGCCTTTTTAACTCCATGATGTCGCCACAACACCTTTGCAAGCTCAATTGTTTTACCACGAAAAACCTTACTGCTAGAATCAAGGATCTTAACAGGTTCCTTAGCATAAGAACAATCTGGTTGCAACTCAATTTCCTCTACCAGCATAACATGCGATGGATCTGACCGATACCTCCGCAACATCGACACATGAAACACATCATCTTCTCCAACTTAAGAGGCAACCTTAACCAATAAGCCACAAAACCTACACGCTCTACAACCTCATACGGTCTAATGAACCAGGGCTAAGCTTTCTCTTACATCTGAATCACATCACTTTCTTCCAAGTTGACACATTTAAGAACACACGATCCCCAACAGCGTACTCAATCTCTCTATGCTTCAAATCCGCCTAGGATTTCTGACGATCTGAGGCCGCTTTCAAGCCATCAAAAACAAGCCTCACTTTCTCATTTGTGCCTTTCAACACATCCTCCATAGAAACATGCTTTTCCCTAGCCTCGACCCAACACAAAGGTGTACGACACTTCCTACCATACAAGGCCTCATACGGTGCAATCTAAATACTAGCTTGATAACTATTGTTATAAGCAAACTCCACCAAAGGCAACTGCTTCTCCCAAGTCCCTTGGAGCTCAATGATACAACACCTTAACATATCTTCCAAGACTTGGATCACACGTTCAGACTAACCATCCATCTGAGGATGATACGAAGTACTAAAATTTAGCAGTGTACCTAAAGCTTAGTACAAACACTCCCAAAACCTTGTTGTAAACCATGGATCTCTACCCAAAACTATGGACTTAGGAACCCCGTGCAAACGTAAAATCTCAGCAATATACAACTCCGTCAACTTATCCAAGGTATACATTGTATGCACTGGCAAAAAATGTGTACACTTCATAAATCGATCAACAATCACCCAAATAGAATCCTTTTTAGTGGGGTCAATGGTAACCCAAACACAAAATCCATGGTGATTCTCTCTTACTTCCATTCTAGTATCCTGAACGGTTGCAACAACCCGAAATAAAACTAATGCTCAGCCTTGACACGCTGATACACCACGCATCTAGCAACAAAATCAACCACATATTTCTTTAAACCAGCCCAATATTACTCTTTCTTCAACCCTCGATACATCTTAGTACTATCGGGATGCATAGCAAAAGGACTAGTATGCGCCTAGGCCAAGATGATACACCTAAACTCATCATCACTAGGCACTACTATTCAATTTTTAAAACATAACACCCATCATCATTAAAGTGAAAATCTGTCGGATTTCTATCCATGATATCCTTAACATGCGGTACCAACGCATCATCATAAGGTTGATTTTCCTTAATCAACTGTGACAAGGATAACTTTACCTATAACTCAACCAACAAACCTCCATCCCGCGTCACACTCAACCGTGCAAACATCGCTCTCAACTCCACCACAACTTTCCTACTCGAAGCATCGGCTACAACATTAGCCTTCCCCAGATGATACTCAATCGTCAAGTTATAATCCTTAAGCAACTCCAACCATCTATGTTTCCTAAGATTCAAATCTTTTTGGGTCATAAAATATTTCAAACTCTTATGATTTATGTACACAACACACTTCTCATAATAGAGATAGTGTCTCCAAATCTTCAACGCAAATACAACTGGGACTAGCTCAAGATCATACGTAAGTTAATTACGCTCATGCACCTTCAATTGTCTAGATGCATAAGCTACAACTTTTCCTTCTTACATATACACAACCCAAGCCTACATATGATGCATCACTATAAACAACAAAATCCCTACCTGATTCAGGTTGAATCAAGATTGGAGCTTGCGTTAAAGCCTCTTTCAACTTTTCAAAAGCCCTCTGTCCATTCTCCATCCACTCAAAATGGACATTTCTTTTGCAACAACTTGGTTAAAGGTGTAGGAATCTTCGAAAAACCATCCACAAACTGACAATAATAACCGACCAACCTAATAAAACTACGAACCTCTGACACAGACTTAGGTGACTTTCAACCTATCACCACCTCAATCTTATGTGAATCAACCCGAATTCCTTCGGCTGACACAACGTGTCTAAGGAAAACAACCTCTCTAAGCCAAAACTCACACATGCTTAGCTTGGCATACAATTGATTATCAAACAATGCCTAAAGCACAATCCGTAAGTGTTTATCATGATTCTTCTCGGTATGAGAATACACGAGAATATCATCAATAAACACAACCACAAATTGGTCTAAAAAACTTATGAAACACCTGATTCATCATATCCATGAACGCGACAGGAGTATTAGTCAAACCAAACGGCATCACCAAGAACTCGTAATGCCCGTACCTTGTATAAAAAGTAGCCTTAGGCACATCCACATCCTTTACCTCTGACTGGTAACACCCAAACCTTAAATAAATCTTAGAAAACACTGAAGCACCTCTAAATTGATCGAATAAATCATCAATTTGTGGCAAAAGATACTTATTATTAATCATCAACTTGTTTAATTACCGATAATCAATGTACATCTGCATCATAACATCCTTCTTTTTCACAAACAACACCGACGCACACTACGGTGAAACACTAAACCTAATAAACCCTCGATCAAGCAACTCTTGAAGTTGTGTCTTTAACTCTTTCAACTCTTTCGGCGTCATGCGATAGGGAGCAATAGACACCAGAGCCGTATTTGCATACAAATTAATGCCAAACTCAACCTCTCTATCCGGTGGCAAACCTGACAATTCCTCCAAAACAACACCCGAAAACTCAAATACCATGCGAATGTCCCGAACTCGCACCTCCTTTGATCTCAGATTCATAATATAGCCAAGAATGCTTGACATCCAGAATTCATCATATGACTCGCTTCCAGAGTTGAAATAACATTGAGTAAGACCTTAGCATTTTTCACCTACAACAACCACTTCGTAATCATCAACAAGTTTCAAGGAAACTCGCTTGGTTTCAAAATCAACCACAGCTCTATGCTCAAACAACCAATCCATGCCCAAGATTACATCAAAACTGTGAACCGATAACTCTATCAAATCAACCGTAAACACGTAACCTTGAACCACCAAAGGATATCTCCTAAACAACCTTCTCGTAACAACTGTCTCCCCAAAAGAACTAGTTACATGCATACCCACATCCAACACTTCTACAGGTATATTAAGCAAATGCGCATACTCACGCAAGATATATGAATGCATAGAACCAGAATCAACCAAAGAAAATAACGGCAGAGATTGCGATGTAAATGTACCTACAATCACGTTGGTGTCATTACGTCCCTCATGATGTACGTACACCATCGCAAGACCACCACCCTCATGTTGGATAGCAACGGTATGAGCCACAATCCTCAGACCCTCGTCCCTTCGATGAAATCGTCGGCCACGACTATGGCATCTCTATGGCGTAACCGCAGATGCCCTAGCTTGTCCACCAGCTACTAACAACGAACAATCACGTCTCAAATGACCGCTTAATCCAAAACTCCAACAAGATCCACAAATCCAACATGTATTATGTGCTGCTCTGGCCTGGGTACCCTAACCCTACGATCTTCGCCCAGCACTACCTCTACCTTGCCTCAACTCAGGGTGGTACCTTCTATCATGTTGCTTCTTAAATTGACCACCACCGGAACCAGAGTTCGCAACTCTCTTGCCAGAGCCAGAATCTCTTACACAAACCGATAAACCTAAGTTCTGCTCAATATCCTTCGCACGTATAACCAACATGTTGAATTCAATGTAGCCAGAAGCCAACATATATGTCTTAACATCCTGTAGCAATCTGTAATAGAATTGGTCACAGTGATACCTCTCATCTAGTACCAGTTCAGGAGCATATTGAATCAACCAAACAAATTGAACTTCATACTTCGCTACAAAAATATTACCCTGAACCAAAGCCATGAACTCACATTTCTTTTCATCCAAGTATCTAACTCCCAGATACTTATTCTTAAAGACATTTTGAAAGAACTCCCAGGTCACATCACCGGTTTCCATACATGTAGTCACAGTAGTCCACCAACTATATGTGTTTCCTTGCAGCAGAGATACATCACATCCAGTTTACGAGTATCTTTGCACCCAATTTATACCAAAATCCAATTAGTATTGGCCATCCACTTCTCGAATGCCTCAGGTGCCAACCCATAAAACTCAACTCCTCATAGACTATGCAAATATTCCAACGGCAACTCCGTTTGCCTAGCAATTGGTGCAGACACATGCACTCTAGCAACATTAGCTTGAAAAGCTCTGGTCATCGCCTGTATTAGAGGTGCCATATCGCCTAACACTGGCCCAGTTGGTGTAGGTGGTACTTGATACACTCTTATAGGTGGATTAGGCGGAGGGGGTGGCAACCCTCTAGGAGGTATAACATTCTCTTGATTTTCTTGCCCAATGGTAGTAATAATCGTACCAGACCTTAATTCTCTTCTTAGTCCCATCGTGCTAAAACATCTAAGGCATGATAATTTCACCAAAATAAAAACAATCAGGCCAGCTTCAAACAAGGATCCAAGACTTCCATTTCAACTTAAAACATTATGGACTTTAGTAATAAGGCAATGTGTCCCACAAATATCCCTCAACATGGCATATGTCAACCAACGAACAAATAAACATTCACTGTGCATAGAAAACAACATTAATAAATCAATAACATCATTCCAACAATCATATCCTTATCTCACTTATTGTAAACTTGGCTCTGATACCACCAAATATAACCCCCTCAACCAAGCCTATATGTTAAACCGAACTAAGTGAGCAACATTGGGTTTTGCTAGAAAAAAAACCCTGAAATGATTAACTAAACTTAGGTCCATTTTTTCCTTTTTATCTTTTCTAGATGAAACACCATAACCTAAGGTGTGCATGCTGGAAGCAGGTGAAAGCTTAACTAAATCGGGCGTCGAGTAGACATCTAGTTACGCAAATTACAATTTAAGGACTGAATTGCAAATCTGGAAATTTAAGAGGACTAAATTATTTTGAAATTACAATTCCTCAATTAATCATATTACATGCTCGCATGCCAAATTTCAGCTCAAAATGATACTTCAAACTCATTCAATTGCATACATAAGATCAATGGACCAAAACGGAAGAATCTCAAACACAAAACCTTCATAACTAATATAACGACTAGCCGTACTGATACGGTCCCAAGGCATATCGATACACGGGCTACAAAAAGCAAAACCAAAATCTAGTAGCAAAAGGGCATATCGATACACATCCATGTGTACTGATACAAGGCCACTAAATGCACATGCACGTACCAGTATGGAGCCTTACGTATTGGTACATCTGGACCTGTAATGTACAAAATTACCGGTTTTTCACTCGAACAAGGATTCAAACATGCTTCAACAAGCCATATACATGTACACCACTTAACTAAAGATCAAACCATGCCAGAACATCAAGGAAACATGATCAAAACGTAACCACATACTTCAATCAAGAATCTAGAGGCATGCTTCCTAAAACCTCAACCATCCAAGACTCAAAAAATAAATCCATATCAAAACCAAACATATAAAACCTCATACTACACCACAACAACATTATAAACTTGCTCAAATAGGGAGTTTAACAAATAACCCTCCAAAACAACAACAATGGACCCTATTGCCTTTATTACTACTACTCTAGTTCAAAAACCATGCTTTTGAGCTATTCAAGTCCTTGGAATTCCCCTCGCTGCCTCTAAACTTTTATTCTATGCAATGATGGACAAAGAGAGCGTAAGCACAAAAGGCTTAGTGATGAGTGCTCAAAACACAACACCATCAATGCAATTAAAACTGGTTTCCAACTCTCACGAGTTCAACATTTTAAAAACCTCTTTTCAAAACATCATGCCTTTCAAACTATGCACTTAACATTTCCAAAACATTCATATTAAACTATATGCATCATGTATCATGGATCAACAGCAAAATCCTATTTGCTAACCCTCAATTTAAGCTTTCCCATGCATAACAACCCATATGCAAGGCTTAAAGAGTAAATATGTATAAATCAACATTATACAACAATATCCAGCAACATGATACATTAACAATTATATTAGCTTTAAAGTGATCATAAACCAATTTCCACTTTACAAAATATTACATCGGATACACGGATTCAATAAGTGTCCTCTCAACACTTCATGCAATCTCAACTGAAATTCAAGGTACAATCACAACTGGGTACAATCATAACCCAATCATCGGTTAGATGCATAATCCACTAACGAGAGTTTTAGGTACCATATAATCTCTCAACTATTAGGGTACTCGTGGTGGAGTATTCGATACACATAAACCCCTTAACACCCGAGACGACTTTTTATAGTGCACTATCAATCCTATGACTGGCCAACTATATCTGATAACATTTTAAACTACATCACTTGCCAATATAATTCATTATTAACCATGTACCTCACTGTTTTTCTATGCAACATTCAAACCCATTTACAATGCATTAAACCATGCATTTACAATTATTCCTCATACTTACATGGACCATTTTCCAAATGCATCCATCATCAAAATATGGTAAAAAATCAGTATAAAACATACTCAAAACATGCTTAAATAGTAGGTACCGTGTAATTCAAAAACAAGTGCATAAAATCAATTTCGCTAAAGTACGATCGAGGGAAAAATCCCATCATACTTACTTCTGAGTTTAAACCAGCATTCAAGCTTAATTTAAACTCCTAAAATAACCCTTAAACCATTTCAAAGCTGAAATCCATGTTCTGACTCGCCGACTTTGCAGAACCTCGTTCGCCGATGCGAACTACTCCTCCAAAGATTCCATAATGATGCCACAAGCTTGAGGATCAACCTCTCTTGGTTTAACCACACAAAAATAGAGGATTCAATGCATCAAAATACATTCACCAACCTAGCAACATCAATCCACAACAATCCTCCTCAAACTCTAACCGAAACCCCTCTACAACAACCGAAAACAACATCAAACACCTTCCAAACTTAACCCATCAAAACCTAAAGGTTTAATCCATCAATTATCTTTAATTAACATCCAAAAATATCCTAACATCATCCTTATACTTCCAGCAGTCATTGAACATCCTTAACTCACCAAAAACACAACACTAACACCCTAAGAAATTAGAGATTCACTTAATTTCGGGATTCCAATGTTAAAACCAACATATTAACAAGGATCAAATAATTGATAATTTCGGGATTCCGAAATGAAAATCACTTAATCTCATCAATTAAACCTTGATTTACCCAATTTCCACAATTAACTCATTAAAACTCATTAGAAAACATTAAACAAGGATCAAATAATTGAGAATTTCAATAAAAAACCATTCATTAGAGGAGAAGAACGAACCTTACCTCTAATGAGTGAATTTCCTCTCAATTGGATGTTTTACTCTTGAAAAACAAAAAAAGACAATGAGATTTTGGAAAATAAGATTGAAGAATCCATTAGAAATCAAAAGTTTAAGAAATAAAGATAATTACCTCAAATCTTTGATGCAAAAGAAAGTGTTTGGCTGAAGAGAAGTTGAGATAAAAGTTTGAGAAAAGAAGTTACGTCAAAAATGATTTTTAGGAAATAATCACCATCCTTAATTAATTCCCCTTTAATTTCCTTAATTAAAACTCATTAAAAATAATCCCAATTAAGAGGAAAATCAGATTAAAACATTAGTTAAAATGGCTCCTTAAGGATTCTAAGATTTGACCCTTTTTCAAAATAGTCACTAAAAATAGTTTTCATTCTTTACATTTTGGTCACTAGCCAAAATGTCCAACTTCCAAATTCCATTTTCCAAAATTAAATTTACCAAAAATATCCATATATTAAATAATGATTTTATATATTTTCCCTATATTTTTCCCACACCAAAAATTTTTATCTCGATTTAAATCCCGAATCTGATTCGATTCTCTAATCCTAGCCCACCAGACCGTCTAATCAACCTAGAAACACCTAGGTCTAAAACCGGGGCATTACATAATTGATTTTTTTTGAAAATTTTAAGGCTTCTTAAAACCTATAAATATAGTATATTATATAAAATTAAAATCATTAATTTTCAAAAAGTGAATACTTTTATTTTATGGAAAATACTTTGATACACAAGCTTGTGTAAAATTTTCAATTTTAGGGGTTTAGTGTGTAGGTTGTAGAATTTAAGGTTTATGGTTAGAATTTAGAGTTTATGTTTTAGGGTTTAAGGGTTAGGTTTTAGGGTGCTCGAGTTTGGGATTTAGGTTTTAAAATTTATAGAAGGGTTGTATAATTTTTTACACAACTTTTGTATCAAAATATAACCCTTATTTTATTTAATATTAGTATAACATTTTATTATTAAATTTTATTATGAAAATATTAATTTTTCAAAATAATTTTAAATAAGAAATATTTTACTAATAATACTGTAAATATTTTAATATTTATGATCTAAATATAACATAAATCTAAAATAAATTCTTAATGTGTAAATGTTTATATAATTTAATAATTAAAATATATAGAAAAATTAGCTTAGGCCATGTTTGGTAAACAAATGTTTTGAGTCAAATTAGAGGTTTGAACCACTTTTAGATGTTTGATTAGTTAAATCTGATAATTTGAATGTTGAATAAACATTTGTAACATTAGATTGGGATGAAACTTCTTAAATTGAAAAAGTAACTAAGAAGAACTTTTTGAGTTTAAAGGGTTTGACAGAAGAATTTTGAAAAACTATTTTATCCTTAACAATTATAAAAATTATTCAAATAATTGACTATACTTTTGAAGTATATTCTCACATATAATTTAATAATTGCTTTCTTTCAAATATATGAGATTAATACATATGTTTTAAATATTATTTAAATTTAATAATTAATCTTATTCAAAAAAATTGATAATTAATCAAATTTTACTAAAAATATAATTATATAAATAATAAATTAACATATAGATCCTTCAAATATGCTTAATAATATTATATTAAAAAATAATTTTCATAATTTAATTAATGTTAATAGATAAAAATATTACTAATAAACTATCCAAACAAGTATCAAATATAATTATGTTCTTGTATGTCATTTTGTTTGTTCAAATAATCAAACAACAATGAACTATCAGTTAATTTTGTCAAAATATTTTATATAATCAGCTAATACAATCCGCTTGTCAAATTAGTTAATACAATCCGCTATCAGATATCCGCTAATTGCCAAATAAGACCATATTATTTCCTCTACATTAGATTAATTAGCCTAGTGGTTAAAAATGATCATATTATTCCCATCTTGTATGAATTCTAATCTCGATATGAGAATATAATATTTCTATTTAACAAAAAATGTAAGAACTCACTACTATATATATTTTTTTGAATGAAAAATACTATATTTAAACGTAACAGAAGGATTAACTTAAATATATTTTGACTTTATCATATATCTAAAACTACCGGAAAGGACAATTGAGTAAAAATAAAATGATACACACCAGGTGTTACAAGAATATCTTCTAATTGAAACACAAACATAAAAATGGAGATGGCTTTAACTAAATATTGTTTGTATTGCGTTATCTTCAACTTATGGCTTGTATTTAATTAGGAAAATAGAACACGTGACGTAAATCCAGCTTTAGATAAAAAGCCCGTGACGTAAATCCAACTTCTCCGAATTTTCTCAAACTAGTCAAATTTAGTTGTGTTAGTTGTAATCAATGATTTAAAACGTTAGAAACGGATTAGAGCTCCTTAAGGCTAAGGCCTAACTACCACCGCCCAATTTTAACTGCTCACCCTGCCTAACCAACAATCACGTGAAAGCCACGTGACACCGCCTTACCCCGTCTTCTTCGTTTTCTCCTACGAGAATTCAAAATTTTAAAGTCTAAGAAACTTCAAACCAGAAACCTCCCCAAAAGAAAAACAAAACAAAAGCTCCATCTCCTTCAGCCATTGTATTCTACAATCAGGTTTTCTTTGTTTAATCTCATGGGCTCACGGATTTCAAATGTGATACATTTTACTTTGAATGATCTAGAAGATGTTTTCATGGTTTGATTCCCATTTTTTTTTTGTAGATTTTGATCGCATTATATAGGAGATGGAGAGTTCCGATTCCGTTAGAGTCGCCGTTAACATTCGGCCGCTGATTACTACGGAGCTTCTCAATGGATGTACGGATTGCATCACCATCATTCCCGGCGAACCTCAGGTATTCCGATTTTATATATACGTTTCCCCGTGAATGTATTGAATTTGAAACCTTATATTGAAAGAGATTGTTGATTAATTTTTATTGCTTTGATTACAGGTTCAAATTGGATCTCATTCCTTTACCTATGATTACGTTTACGGGGGAGCGGGACCACCGTCTGCTTCTATTTATGATGATTGTGTTGCTCCTCTGGTTGATGCACTTTTTCATGGATATAATGCCACTGTACTTGCATATGGACAGGTTGGCTTCATTTTATTATGAGGGTTTTCTTAATTAATATTATTATTAATTTCCTTTTTTCTTTTCAATAAAATTTTACTATTGACTAACAACGATGTTGTATTTCTGGGGTTTTTAGACGGGTTCTGGTAAAACATATACTATGGGAACCAATTACAATGGAGAGGAAAGTAATTGTGGGATTATACCCAAAGTTATGGAAACTATATTTAGAAGAGTTGAGGCAATGAAAAACTCGACGGAGTTTTTGATAAGAGTATCATTTATTGAGGTAATTTAGTTGGCTAAAAAAACAATTCTTCAACTTATTAGTATTTTATCAGGTAATGTGCTTATTTGGTATCATTGAATTTGACAGATATTTAAGGAAGAAGTGTTTGATTTACTGGACTCAAAGGCTACAACTCTTGGAAGACCTCCAATACAAATTAGGGAAACAGGGAATGGGGGAATAACACTTTCAGGGGTGACTGAGCCAGAAGTTCGGACAAAAGAAGAGATGGCATCAAATTTGGCACGAGGTTCTTTATCTCGTGCTACAGGAAGTACCAATATGAATAGCCAATCAAGGTGACGGTTATGGAGCCATATGTTTTAGTAGTCTTTGCCCACTTTTTGGTTTCACCAGAATCAGTACTATCATTGATTTAAAATACCATGTTCGTTATTATATTAGCATTTAAGAAAAGACACAATTCACAAACAGGTTTTGCTATCGGCTTGTATCCCAATTTACATTTTTTTAACAAGGAAAAAATGGTTATTCTATTTATGCATTTGATGTGTTAGATTTATAAGGTTAACATAATCATAAATAATGTAATTATCTTATTTTTGCAAATTTGTGCTTATATCAAATGCAATGGTCGTTACATTGTTTCCAGTCGTTCGCACGCCATCTTTACAATAAGCATGGAGCAAAAGAAGATTACTAGCTGCTTAAGTCGGGTAAATAATGATATCGGTGATGATATCTTAAGCGCAAAGCTTCATTTAGTGGACCTTGCTGGTTCAGAACGTGCAAAAAGGACGGGTGCTAATGGCACACGGTTAAAAGAAGGTATATTTGTTTCTCCATTTCCCAAAGCCTCATGTTATGTATTAAAGTAGCTATATGTTCTAAATTAGCCACAATATGAAACTGTGATTTATTTTGTCTAAAAATTTTGAAATTTTGCTCGTGTAGGAATTAATATCAATAAAGGTCTACTAGCTCTAGGGAATGTGATTAGTGCCTTGGGAGATGAGAAGAAGAGGAAAGAAGGGGGACATGTACCATATCGTGATAGCAAGTTGACTCGCTTGTTACAGGCATGTTTTCTTTATTCTGATTTACGCAGTTTGTTTTAAACAGTGTTTTATCCAGATATATATGAACAATCATTTCAACTAGTCGTAGTTTTAATTGGATGTTTTCCTTGTGTTGAAGTAGATTATTTGTTCAGAACAAATAAAACTGGATAAATCGAATTGCTATCAACCAGTTGTCAATTAGTCTTAGGTTTTATGCATTAAAATATTAAGTACATGACGCAGAGACTATTTGCAAGCACATTGTTGTTGCGGTTGAAGAGTACTTTTGAAAAGCTTGGTTTGGAAAAACTGCTTTTGTAAAGTGACATGAAAAAATATTGTCAAAAAGTGTGGTGTCTTAATTTTAAAAGAAAAATAGTTTGTTGAGAAAGAGAATGAAGGAGGATTTTTGAGAGATACATGTTACTGGTTACAATGCCTCTATTTATACTTGCTTAACTCCTAAAAGCAAGAAATTATCACTAAGCATGATATTAGGCCTAATAATTAGCATTATTACAAAATGCAATACGTACTTCTAAACTATCAGTCTCTACCAACCACGATCAACGTGATTACTTCTAAAATATTTCACCAAATACTAGTCAACATCCCTTGATTTCCACGCTTCTCCTCAAGCCAGGCTATGGATATCTATCACTTTTATCTTGGACTTCAAGTTCTCGAAAATATTTCAGGGGTAATACCTTTGTATGAATCTCCGCAATTTTCTGACATGAAGGTGTGTAGACTAGCCTAAGAATTCTTTGCTCTATCTTCTCATTGATGAAGTTCTATCAATCTCCTGGTGTTTAGTTCGATCATGGTGAATGAGATTTTTTTTAATTCTTATAGCTGGTTTATTATCATAGAAAAGGCTAATGGAATTTCCTATACATATCTTTAATTCTTTTAACCTTCTTTCTAACTAGATTCCCTCACAAATTCAGCTTTTACATTGCTTCTAGCTACAACAAACTGCTTCTTACTATGTCATGTAATCAGGTTTCTCTATAAGAAAGTGAAATAACATGTAGTTGATCTTTGGTTTATCATTGAACTAGCCTGATTAGCATCTATCTATTCTTAGACATCTCTGTTCGCTTCTTGAAGAATAATCCTTTTTCCAGGACCATTGCCAGTTTCTTTCAATAGATTAAGAACATATTTTCATTGAGTGATAGAGATACTCTTTCTCGATCGTGTTACTTCATTACGAAGAAAGTATCGGAGTTGTCCAAGTCTTTGATTTTGGATTATGCTGCAAGGACTTTCTTGAGATTGTCTATTCCTTTTCTGTGGTCTCCTGTCAATATGATATCATCTTAAAACATGACTGGTATTGTCCTTTATTCCCTTTAAGGAAAGACTTGATGAACATAGTATGGTCTATTTGGCATCGCAAGTAACCATGCTTCTTTACTACCTTTGCTAATCTCTCGAACCAGACTTGAGGAGACTATTTGAGACCCTATAGTGACTTGTGAAGCTGCACACCTTGCCAATATCCCCTTGTTTCGTAATTGAATTTTCTCAAATTATAAAAATAAATATTTATAAAAATGGCCTTTGATGAAAATAATTACTTCATTAGGAAAACTTGCATTTGTTGATGGTATTTTAAATTTTCAGGATTCTCTTGGAGGAAACAGCAAAACCGTGATGATTGGTATGCTATTTTATCTTTTAATGCATTAAATTTGTCACTACAGATAGAATACTTGTGCTAGGTTTTTGTTTTCATTTTTGTTGAGTATGCATAAGTGTTGTTTCTTCTATGTTGATTGTAGCTTGTGTTAGTCCGGCTGACACCAATGCTAAAGAAACTCTAAACACCTTGAAGTATGCCAATCGAGCTCGAAATATTCAGAATAAGGCAGTTGTAAGAGCATGTAGGATAACACGATATGTATAGAGTTGTATGTAATGTAAAAGTCTTGTAAGTTATGTAAAAGATCAAGAGTTATCTATTAGTAGGATAAGGATTAAGAGTTATCTAAGAAGTCTTCTATTGTAAGGAGTCCTAGTTAGAGTTAAATCCTCAAGGACTCTATAAAAGAGTTCTATGTTGTAACCTATTATTCATTCGAAAAGAAACAGAAACTTTCTCTTCTGTTTTCACAAACTTTCTCTTCTGTTTTTACTACTTTCTACATGTATCAGCTTGGGTTTCGATCCTCTACATAAAACCCTAGTCGATGGCCAACTCTTCTTCTTCTTCCTCGATCGAAATTACCTCTTCACCAGAAATTTTTTCTGTTTCGATGATCTCAATGAAACTTCCACCTTGTTATTACTTGTCATCGTCAATGACAATAATTATTTGGAATGGTCTCAATCACAAGATTTTCATCTCGGACGAGGCAAATTGGGCTATCTCACAGGGGAGATTGAACACCAAATGGATGCGGAAAATAGCCGTGTGATGTCCTGGTTGCTCAATTCTATGACCCCTAGTGTAGGCAGAACTTTCTTCTTTACCAAACAAAGAAAATTTTGGAGGGCTGTCCAAGAAACATATTCGAGTACAGATAACATCTCGAATTGTATGGGATTGAAGGTCGCTTGGTTCTCAAACAAGAAGGAATGTCACCACTCTATACTACAACACATTAAATGCTCTTTGGCAGCAAATAGATCTTTATGAATGTAATGAATGGGAGACACCAAGAGATGCTGCTCTTTACAAGAAAATTACCTTTCTCCAGTTCTTCATGGTTTAAATAAAGAATTAGATGCAGTTCGTAGTAGGATTCTTGGCAGCTCCCCTTCCTTCGATTAGAGAAGTTTTCTCTGCAGAGTTAAGAAGGAGGAAAGCAAAGCAATGTGATGCTAATCAATACTCTTCCCATGAAGGATCCGCTTTCTCACTCAAACAACCTCTACTAGAAAAGGCGAGGCCATGGTGTGAGCATTGCAAGAAACCTGCCATTCCAAGGAGAAGTGCTGGAAGCTTCATGGTAAACTTCGATTGGAAGCCAAGGTCTTCTAGAGACACACAAATCCCATCAGCTTCCAAAGAACAGATCAAGACCTCCTAAATTGTTTGGAAAGTTTACAAGCCCTGTGAGGCAAATCTGCCATAAAAGAAATCAAGGTAACTCCTTTCCTACAGCCCTATTATCCCCACAACTTACTCCAATGTGGATCATCGACTGGGGGCATCGACCATATGACTGGTAACAAGGAATTGTTCCTTCAATACACAATCATCTTCATCCAAAGAGATCAATTAAAACTATTGATGGCTCACTTTCTAATTCAGGGCTGTGGTTCTATTAGTATTAATGATAATCTGTTGCTCTATGATGTCTTATTTGTTCCCAACCTTGCTCGCAAACCCGATATCTGTTAGCAAGCTTTCAATGATTTAAATTGTTCCACAATGTTTAATGCTTCGGTTGTGTTTTGCGAGGCAATGGAGTCGAAGACAATAATTGGCAATGCTAGATTGGAGAATGGCCTCTATGTTCTTCATGGAAATCCACCCTCTTCTATCTCTAAATCTCCTTGTTCCTTTACAGCATTAGGACAAAGTAATGATGTTTTATTGTGGCATTTTAGGTTAGGTCATCCTAGTTTTCAATATCTTGCAAAATTGTACCCTTCCTTATTCATCAATAAAAAGCCAAGCTTATTTAAATGCCATATCTGCCCTCTTGCTAAACAAAAAACAAAGCATCCTATTTGCCATCTACTTATAAACCATCTCACCCTTTTTCTTTGATCCATAGTGATGTGTGGGGCCCTTCTAGAGTGAAGAATGCTGATGGTTGTAAGTGGTTTATTACTTTTATTGATGATCATAGTAGGATTACGTGGACTTATTTGATGAAAGAAAAATCAAACTGAAAGCATTTTTGAGAAATTTTACACCATGGTCATTACCCAATTCCATACTAAAGTCCAATTGTTTAAGTCTGATAATGGCAGTGAATTTTTTGCTAGGTCTTTGGGTGATTCCTTTCGAAAAAAGGGGATAGTTCAGATTAGTTCCTGTGTTGACACTCCCCAACAGAATGGAGTAGCAGAAAGAAAGAATAGACACCTTCTTGAAGTCACTCGATCCCTCTTGTTTACCAATAATGTTCCTAAGTACTTGTGGGGAGAAGCCTTGTTAACTGCCACATACTTGATCAATCGCATGCCCAGTAAGGGTTTTGAAATTTAAAACCCTCAATCCATTTTCTTGGACAAATATCCCCACTTTAAGCCCCTTTCTTGTATATTACCTCCTAAGATCTTTGGGTGTACAGTTTTTATTCATAATTCAGCCAGTAATAGGTCCAAGCTAGATCCTAGATCTGTAAAGTGTGTGCTAGTAGGGTATTCTTCACTTAAGAAGGGCTATAAATGCTATCATCCACCATCTCGAAAATTCTTTGTTACTATGGATCTTACCTTTTTTGAACAGGACCCTTACTTTACTACGGCTGCAACTCAGGGGGAGAATTGGGATGATCTTCAGCCTTCCTACCAACAGCAAGTAATCTCTCCTATTGTTTCTATACCTTCAGATTTTTCATACATTCACTCCACAAATTCGTCCTTGTTGCCTACATCACCCTCAGTTTCTCACCAGTATCTCCTTTACAAACACCAACAACTTCTCAATATCCTTCCAAAACACCTACTCCACCCAAACAACTTTTGACCTATACAAGGAGAAAGAAAACTATACCTGAGGCCATCTTGCAATCTGACACTTGCCGAGAATTGGATTTGAGTCCAATTGCCAATATGGAAGATGAAGGAAATGTAATCAAAAGTCTACTACTCCTAAACTGGATGATTTTCCTATTGCTATTAGAAAAGGAGTTAGACAAAGGCACTAAACATCCTATCCAAAGTTTGTTGCTTACACTCATTGATGCCATCCTTTAAAGCTTTTACAACAAGTTTAGATGAAAAAGAAGTTCCTACAACTATTGATGAGGCACTAAAGCATCCTAAGTGGAGAAGGGCTGTTGAAGAAGAAATTAGTGCACTTGAGAAAAATGGTACTGGACAATAATGGATCTTCCCAAGGTAAAAAACACATCGGTTGTAAATGGGTTTTTTCAGTGAAATATAACTCGATGGCAGTTTGCGAGAGATATAAAGCAAGGCTCGTGGCTAAAGGATATACACAGACCTATGGGATTGATTATACTCAAACCTTTGTCCAAAGGCAAAACTCAACACTATTCGAGTTTTGTTAAGTATTGCTGTGAACAATGATTGGAATCTACACCAACCGGATGTCAAGAATGCATTTCTTAATGGGAAGTTAGAGGAGGAAGTTTATATGAAGATCCCACCGGTCCAAATCGCTGAGGAGAAATCAGAAAATTTGTAAGCTCAACAAGTCACTTTATGGCCTAAAGCAATCTCCTTGAGCTTGGTTTGACAGTTTACTGGGTTATTCTCAAGAATGGATACAGGCAAATACTAGCTGATCATACACTCTTTATTAAGGTAACTTCAAAAAATAAAAGGGTTATCTTAATTGTTTATGTGGATGACATAATATTGACAGGAGATGATGATGAAGAAATTAGCTGCTTGAAGAATCTTCCTTATAGAGTTTGAAACAAAAGACTTGGGGAAGCTTAGATACTTTTTGGCCATGGAGGTTGCAAGGTCAAGTAAGGGGTTGGTGATAAATCGAGGAAGTATGTCCTTGATCTACTAGATGAAGTCGGAATGCTAGGGTGTAAACCAAATAGATACACCAATGGAGGCAGGCTTGAAATTTACTAATGAAACAGGCTCTTTAGTTGACAAAGAAAGGTTTCAGAGATTAGTGGGAAAATTGATCTATCTATCACTCACCAGGCCGGACATTGCTTTTCCAGTTAATGTGATCAATATGAACAATCCAAATGAAGAACACATGGCAGCAACAAACAGAATTCTCAGGTACTTGAAGAAGACTCCTGGACATGGTTTATTGTTTAAAAAGACACGAGATAGATCTGTGAAAGTATTCACTGACTCTAGCTGGGCTGGAGAACTCACTGAAAGAAGATCAACCAGTGGCTACTGTACTTTTGTTTGGGGAAATCTCGTAACTTGGAGGAGTAAAAGCAATCGCTTTGTCTCCGTAAAAGCAGCGCAGAGGCGACAGAGCTTTGGCACTAGGAATGTGTGAAGGAATTTGGCTACTTAAGCTCACTGAGGGAGTTAAACATGTCTAAGTTTGAGATCTTGTGTGATAATCAATCAGCAATTCAAATTGCTAGGAATCCAGTTCAACATGACAGAACAAAACATGTTGAAATAGACAAGCATTTTATTTCGGAAAAGGTTAACAATGGGATAGCTTCTTTGTTATATACTCCTACGTAAGGACAAATTAGCTGATGTGCTTACAAAAGCTTTACCCAAATCAATTTTTGATGAGTTCTTATCCAAGCTGGGACTATACAACGTATACTCTCCAGCCTGAGGGGGAGTGTAGGATAACACGATATGTATAGAGTTGTATGTAATGTAAAAGTCTTGTAAGTTATGTAAAAGATCAAGAGTTATCTATTAGTAGGATAAGGATTAAGAGTTATCTAAGAAGTCTTCTATTGTAAGGAGTCCTAGTTAGAGTTAAATCCTCAAGGACTCTATAAAAGAGTTCTATGTTGTAACCTATTATTCATTCGAAAAGAAACAGAAACTTTCTCTTCTGTTTTCACAAACTTTCTCTTCTGTTTTTACTACTTTCTACAGAGCATACTTGCGAAAGGAAAGTTCTTTGCTGGATTTACAATTCTTAATCTAACAATTTCATCTCTTGCACTTGTTTATAGATAAATCGCGATCCAATGACAGCTCAGTTGCAGACAATGCGGAGCCAAATTGAGCACTTGCAAGCTGAGCTTTTGTTTTATCGTGGTGATGGAAATGCATCATTTGATGAACTTCAGGTTCTTTTTACATAGAAAATCCAAACACTTGTCCTGACTTTCTTTACCTACTTGCTTAAAGTAAGTTCTTTTGTTTTCTGCCATTGTCTCCTCCAGATTCTCAAGCACAAAGTAGCTTTACTTGAAGCAAGCAACGGGGAGCTACGACAAGAGCTTCAAGAACGTAGACTCACTAGTGAACAATTAGATCAATGTGCACTTGAAGCTCAGGTGTTTTTTCTCTTTTCTTTTCGCCTTGGTCAAACACAAAACAAACTCGTGTAAAATTAAATATTTCAGGTTGAGAAGGACAAACTGATAATGCAAATTGAAGCAGTTCGTAATGGTAAATCATGGGATGAGATACTGCCTAACCAAAATCAAGTAAGGTCTGTGCCAGCTATTGAATCTAGAATTTGATGAAGCATCTTCGGTTGACATGTGCTTTTGCATTATTCCAGGATTTAAATTTGATGAAAACTTATGTGTCGAAAATTCAAGAGTTAGAAGCAGAATTGATACGCCTGAAAAGGTTAAACAGCTCAAAGTGTATACAAATTTCCGATTGTGTAGATGAAGATGGAACCTCAAAAAATTCACTATTTTCTTCTGTAAATGATTATTTACCTTCAGGTAAATTGGGACAATAGTGACCCAGTTTCTATTAGTTATTTTTTCAAAGACTAATCCTTCTATTTGTTAAAACTTTTTTTGTGTGTTCAGTATAATTGTATTAAATTGTTGAAAGGTAAACACATATAATTGTTGCCCAAGGTTTTTCTTAATTTTTCCTTGTCCTTCCCCCCTAATTGTAAATCTCATAACAGGTTAGAATTGAAGCATATTTGAAATATATGTCTATCTTAACCCTTGGAATGTAAAGTTTTTATCTATTTGCATGCCTGCTTACTGTAAGAGAAGCCTCATCAAGCTCTAAATTCAATGATTTTGATGCATTGCTTTTCTAATTATTATTGTTCTATTTACTGTCCAACTTTTAAGAGCTTACCATCGAACTAATGCGTATAATAATATTTTTTCGTTCAAGCGGATGAGATTGAGGATAACGAAAAGGAACTAGAACATTCTACTCTCCAAGAAAAATTGGACAGGGAACTTATGGAGTTGGACAGAAGACTTGAACAGAAAGAGGTAGGTGTGCTTAGTTCATTACATTTTTAATTTCGTCGGCCAGTTTCTTTTTTATTTTATATTACTGCTACTAATACATGTATTCAAGAAGATCTGTTTAAGGCATTTTGTCTAATACAAAATATTTACTCTCTGACCATTTTGGTTTTCCCTTTTTCTTCACTTGTTCTTTCATTTTATATATTTTCCTTATGTCATTTTGTCTGTTTAAGGCTGAAATGAGACGTTTTACAAGTTCTGGCACCTCAGTTCTTAAACACCTTTATGAGAAGAAAGTTAATGAGTTGGAACATGAGAAAAGGGCTTTGCAGGTTAGTCCCCTACTTAAAATTAATGTTATTTTCTGATTAGTGTAATCCTATATTAGTAAATGGTTTCCTTTTTATTTGTCAATTGGCAGAAAGAAATTGAGGAGCTCAGACATAATCTAGGCAATATTTCTTCTCCTTCTGACATTGGTGCTCAAAAGTTAAAGGAGGAATACCTGCACAAATTGAATGTCCTTGAGTCACAAGTGTGTTTTGAATTTTCTTTCCTCTATAAACTGTAGTTATCAGTTTCTCTCTCTCTATATACATATATATGTATATATTTGCTTTGTAGGTTGCAGAGTTGAAGAAGAAGCAAGATGCTCATGCTCAGCTTTTGAGACAAAAACAAAGAAGTGATGAAGCTGCAAAGAGACTTCAGGATGAGATTCAGAGAATCAAGTCTCAGAAGGTGAATCTCGATCCCAAGCTCTCCAATTTTTTTGTCTTGAAAAATGTAACTGTTTCTGCAAAAGGGCAATGTGGTTCTTGCTACAAGAAATAATGTGTTTCTTTTTTTTTTTTCAGGTTCAACTGCAACAAAAGATCAAGCAAGAAGCTGAGCAGTTTAGGCTATGGAAAGCATCACGAGAGAAAGAGGTTCAGCAGGTACATGCATATTCTTGGAGTTGCATCTAGCAACAATTATTTTATTAATTTTCTTTTATCAACATATAATTATTCTCTTTTTCTTGATAACCAGCTTAAGAAAGAGGGAAGAAGAAATGAGTATGAGATGCACAAGCTCTTAGCTATGAATCAGAGGCAAAAGATGGTGACATTTATTTTTAGACGAAAAGCTTTGATCTTTTTAATTCTAATGAACTGTACTGAGTTTTTCCATATGCATGTTAGGTTTTGCAAAGAAAGACTGAAGAGGCTGCTATGGCTACAAAAAGGCTAAAGGAAGTTCTAGAATCCCGAAAGGCTTCCTCGCGTGAAGCTTCTAGTAAGAACCATTTTCACATCATGCAGTTTATTCTTTTGTTTTTGTGTGTAATTATCACTCAATGACACTAATATCATTGATCTGCAGGTGCTGGAAATGGCAGTGGTCCTGGAGTTCAGGTATTTATAACAGCCAACAGATTAAACAGAATGATTTGGAATTGCTTGGACCAATCATTTTTGGTCCAACATATCTTACTAAATAGTCATGGGTTATATTTATCAAATCTGTAGATTTTAATGCATGCTCTAAGTGGTTCTCTTTTTTGATATTAAATGTTTTCTTCTATTGAAGGCAATAATGCAGACAGCTGAACATGAACTTGAAGTTACAGTACGGGTACATGAAGTATGCTCTGAATATGAACGACAGATGGAAGAGTGAGTCCTGTTTACTAATTCATGTGTAGATACCATGTTGAGCTAGAAAATAGCTTTGCCTTTCATTTCATTTTGCTGATTTGGTTTGAGTTTTGATTTTATTCCAACTCAGGATTTACTTTTAGCACCCTTTAACACTGGTTCAAGTGTACTGGTTTTAGTTATGGTCAACATTGCTAATGTCTTTTAGCTATAGAAACGAATGACTATCATGCACAAAAGGATTGACTAGATTTCAAAATCTTTGTTCTGGAAAATTTTCTGTGGCCTTTTTTCTTGATTTTCGTTTCATTTCCCTTTATAGCTCTTCGTTTTATGGAGGATGGCAGAAATTATTTAACATGAGGGCTCAATATCTTTTAATCTTCTGTTTTGTACTATAGGAGAGCCAGGATGGCCAAGGAAGTTTCAAGACTGAAGGAAGAAGCTGAGATACTTAAGCACAGTGAATTAAGGTTAAAACTTCCACTTTTGTCTACTCTTAATTCGATTTCTTTTTTCTTCTTCCCATAGCAATCAAGTGTTTTTCTTTTAATGTTACCAAATGCAGAGGTTGTCATGAGACAATGTCTGCTGGTGCAAGAAACTCCAGGATTTTTGCTCTAGAAAACATGCTTGCTGCTACTTCTACCACTCTGGTCGATATGGCCTCGCAACTGTCAGAAGCTGAAGATCGTGAACGTAATTTTAATGCAAGAGGACGTTGGAACCAAGTTCGGACTCTTTCCGATGCAAAAAATATTATGAATCATCTGTTCAATTTGGCAACATCCTCAAGGTAATGCATCTTTACAGATAGAAAAATTGCATTTGCAAGCAAATATTTCCTTTGCTGCAACATTCTGCTTTTGTTATCATAGTTTTGCTTCAATTAATAACTTGATGTCCTTTCTTTCAAGGTGCTCATTGCGAGATAAAGAAGTTTATTGTCGAGAAAAGGATGCAGAAATAAAAGATTTGAAGGAAAAGGTGGTGATACTTGGTGGTCTGACCAGACAACTTACCGCAGAAAAGGCCGATCTCGTTCGTGAAGTGAAAATGAAGGTTAGTTCATTTCTTACTGGTGTTCAATATAACTTCCTAGAGTAAGTTTGATGTCCATTTGAGCTTGTGATCTTGATTCTGATTTGTTATGTATGAGCCTTATAATAGACTATAATCATTAAACACTCCATTAATGAACTATGGATTCAGACATCCCGGATTGAAATGGCAAAACTCTTAAGTATGAGTTGCTGAAACAGTTTGGTTTCACTCCCTTTACTGAAAGTGGACTGGTTTCTAGTAATTACTTCGACTTGAAAATGTAGGAAAGCAATTTTCTAGCTTTAGAAAAACTAATTAACGCATAAAAATAAAGCAGAATTTAAGTTTCTGCAGAAAAGAAGAAGAAAACAGAATTGATTTTCTGTTATTGAATATTTTCGAAAAATTACATCCCTTTACAGTGAATTTATAGACTCAAGTATTAGACTTTAGTTACAATTAGGAGTCCTAAGTACACAAGACATCTAACTCTATCTTTTAGGAAGTAAACTTTAATTTAAACTACTATTTACATAAGGACTCTAACTTTATCTTTAAACTTTAATTTAAACTACTATTTACATAAGGACTCTAACTCTATCGGATAATCTAACACTCCCCCTCAAGTTGGAGAATATACATTGTATAATCCCAACTTGAATAGAAACTTGTCGAAAGAAGCTTTTGGTAGTGCTTTTGTAAGTACATCTGCCACTTGTTCTTCTCAGAGGAACATAAGATAAAGAAGCTGTCCCACTAATAATCTTTTACGAGATAAAATGCTGTCAATCTCCACATGTTTAGTCCTATCATGGTGGACTGGATTTGAGCAATTTGTATGGTGGACTGATTATCACAAAAATCTCAAACTTCTCCTCTTGGTTCACATTTAGCTCATTCAATAGCTTTAACAACCAAATTCCTTCACACATTCCCAATGCTAAAGCCCTATATTCTCGCTTCAAGACCGCTTCTAGATACAATCTGTTTGTTTCTTACTCCTCCAGTCACTAGATTTCCCCAAACAAAGGAGCAAAAACCACTAGTCGATCTCCTTTCTGTTAGTTCGTTTGCCCAACTTGAATCAATAAATCAATAGTCATTTCTTGAGTCTTTTTAAATAGCAATCCATGCCCCGTGTCCTTTTCAAGTATCTCAAAATTCTAATTGCAGCTTCCATGTGATCTTCCCTTAGATCACCATGTGTTGACTGATAATATTAATTAGAAAAGCAATGTCCGTCCAGTTAATGACAAATAAATCAATTTTCCCACTAACCTCAAATTTACCCTTATCGCTTTTAGGCTTGTGTCCTCTCTATTGAATTTTAAGCTTGCTTCCATGGGAGTATCAACTGGTTTGCATCCAACATTCCTGCTTCATTAAGTAGATCAAGAACATATTTTCTCTTGTTTATCACTAGACCTTTGCTCGACCTAGCAACCTCTATGCCTAGAAAGTATCTGAGCTTTCCTAGGTCTTTTGTTTCAAACTGTGTATTTAACAACCCTTTCAAGTGACTTATCTCTTCATCATCATCACCTGTCAGAATAATGTCATCCACATATACTATTAAAATAACCCTTTTATTGCTAGAGGTTACCTTAATGAAGAGAGTGTGATATGCGAAGGATTGTTTGTATCCATTTTCTAAAATCACCTTGGTCAATCTGTCAAACTAGGCTCTAGGTGACTGCTTCAAACCATAGATGGATTTATTAAGTCTGCAAACTTTCTGATCTCCTTTTACTGACTTCAAGCCCGAAGGCACTCTTATGTACACTTCTTCTTCCAATTTTCCATTAAGAAAGGCATTCTTAATGTCAAGTTGATGAAGCTTCCAGTCCTTGTTTACAGCCAAGCTTAAGAGAACTCTAACTGTATTTAGTTTAGCTACAGGAGCAAAGGTCTCATTATAATCAATTCCATAGGTTTGAGTAAAACCCTTGGCCACCAACCTTGCTTTATACCTCTGTATACTGCCATCAGAGTTGTATTTTATGGAGAACACCCATTTGCATCCGATTGGTTTCTTGCCTTGCGGAAGACCTGTAATGGTCCAAGTATCATTCTTTTCAAGTGTTTCAATCTCCTCTTTAACAGCCCTTCTCCACTTAGAATCTTTTAGAGCCTCCTCAATAGTGTTAGGTATCTGCTCTTTATCTAAGCAAGCTGTAAAAGCCTTAAATGATGGCATTAGATTACCATAAGCAACATACCTCTGAATGGATGTTTTGTGCATTGTCTTACCCCTTTCCTTTTAGCAATAGGCAAATAATCAAATTCAAGTAAATGAGAGGGAATCTCAGCTAGAACATTACCTCCATCATTTTCATTGGCAACTGAATTCAAGTCCAATTCTCGGCAAGTGTCAGATTGCAAAACAGTCTCTGGAATAGTTTTCTGTTTTCTGGTATAAACTTTCAATTGCTTAGGAGGCTGAGGGGTTTGTGAGGAAGGTTTGGGTGAATTCTGAGGAGTAGTAACAATAGGTGAAGGATGGGAAGCTGTAGGTGTAATAATAGGTGAAGAAGTAGAAGGGTTTAAAGGAGTATAAGGTTCAAATAACAAAGGATTATTAGTAGGTAATAACTCTGAAGGTAAAGAAGGATAAACCTGATTGGTAGGAGGCTGAAAAACATCACAATTCTCCCCCTAATTTGCAGCCGCAGGGAAATAAGGTTCCTGTTCAAAAAAGGTGAGATCCAAGGAAGTAAAAAATTTCTGAGAAGGAGGATGATAACATTTGTAGCCCTTCTTAAGTGAAGAATACCCGACCAAGACACACTTTAAGGATCTGGGGTCAAGTTTTGACCTAGAGGGAACATAATCTTTCACAAACACAGTGCAACCAAAAACTTTGAAAGGAAGAATAGAGGACAGAGGTTTAAAATTGGGGTAACTCTCCAAAAAAACAGCTCTAGATGTTCTGTATTGCAAAACTTTACTGGGCATTCGATTAATGAGATAGGTTGCAGTTAACAAAGCCTCACCCCACAAATACTTAGGAATATTGCTAGTGAACATCAAAGGCTTAGTTACCTCCAACAAATGCCTATTTTTTCTTTCTGCAACCCCATTTTGTTGTGGTGTATCCACACAAGTGCTAAGTTGAACAATTCCTTTTTTGTTAAAAAATTCCCCCAAGGACTTGGTAAAATATTCACTCCCATTATCTGATTTGAAGATTTGAATTTTACTTCCAAATTGGGTTTCAACCATATTGTAAAATTTCTCAAAAACAGAGGCTACTTCAGATTTATCCCTTAACAAATATGCCCAAGTTGTTCTACTATGATCATCAATAAAAGTGACAAACCACCTACTACCAGTTACATTCTTCACTCGAGAAGGACCCCAAACATCACTATGAATTAATGAAAAAGGTTGGGAAGGTTTGTAGGAAGATGGTAAATAGGATGCTTTTGTCTGTTTAACGAGAGGGCATATATGGCATTTAAAAGAACTTGGTTTTCTATTAACAAATAATTTAGGGAATAATTTAGCAAGATAATGAAAATTAGGATGCCTTAACCTAAAATGCCATAACATTATATTATCAATTTGCCCTAAAGAAGTCAAAGAGCAAGAAGTATTTGGTAGGGTAGATGGTTGATTTCCGAGGACATAGAGACCATTTTGCAAGCTAGCAGTGCCAAGAATCTTTCTCGAATTCATTGCCTGCAAAAAACAATCAGATTGATGAAACTCAGAATGAACACTTCAAATTCTTGGAGAGTTTACTAACAGAGAGGAGATTGCAGGCGAGATTAGGCACAAACAAAACATCTTCAAGCAACAAATTATCGTTAATGAGGATTGAGCCACTTCCTTTGATAGGAGAGAAAGAGTCATCGGCTGTTTTAATAGAACTTGTAGAAGATGAATCTGAAAAACTAAGGAATAATTCCCTGTTACCAGTCATGTGATCAGATGCTCCAGAGTCGATGATCCATGCTGATGCACCTTTGGTAGAAAAAAAGTGCAGTAGGAGAACAAGTATTTTGTATGCTTGTATCCTCCACGAGGGCTAAATCTGCTTCACAGGTTACGGTCGAACCTGAAATTTCGAAAAAATACTTCAATCCAAAGAGCTGCTCTGCTATGGACAGCATCTCAAAGGTTGTCGAAGGGGATCTCATTAAGAATTCTAACTAGGATCGATGTTAGACTGATACCATGTAGGAAAGCAATTTTCTAGCTTTAGAAAAACTAATTAACGCATAAAAATAAAGCAGAATTTAAGTTTCTGCAGAAAAGAAGAAGAAAACAGAATTGATTTTCTGTTATTGAATATTTTCGAAAAATTACATCCCTTTACAGTGAATTTATAGACTCAAGTATTGGACTTTAGTTACAATTAGGAGTCCTAAGTACACAAGACATATAACTCTATCTTTTAGGAAGTAAACTTTAATTTAAACTACTATTTACATGATGACTCTAACTTTATCTTTAAACTTTAATTTAAACTACTATTTACATAAGGACTCTAACTCTATCGGATAATCTAACAGAAAATACTATTATAGGAACAGAGAAAATCCACAACTTTTACGGACGACATGGATACATCTCAGTCGAAAGATTCAGACATGAATGCGAGCGATGACGATGATTGGATGCAGTCCGAGAAAAAGGGAGCCAGGAGAAAGAATTCTAGACCTACAAGAGCCAGTGACTTTGAAAATAATAAGGGATATGCTGATGAGGTCAAAGAGAGAACTGATGGGTTATTATGCTGCAATGCTACTACAGAATGCAATGCTACTAATGAAGAGAACCTTGTTGCTCATGGTGCAATGCTACTACAGAATGCATTGAAGAGTGAAAAGGCAGATGAAACAAAGGAATATGGTCATACAGGGAGAAAAGCACTCTCAGATATTGGAAACCTATTGGTAACATTGATGGTCTTTTATATATATATGTTAGATATGGGAATCTATTGCCTATTGCTTCATGGTTAACATTTATGTTATTCGAATTCAGGTGACTATATTTAGAGAATCATATACATCATTGAACATTACAATCATTAGCATTTAGAACTTTAAAACTTTGCTTCAAAATGTAGGAAGAACTAAACTGCGATATCAATTTACTTGAACAAAAATTCTTACCCCTTTCTGGTTTTCCTATATATGTTCCAACACTATAAAACTAAATCATACACTCCAAACCCTAAATCCTAAACCATAAACCAGAAAACTAAACCCTACACGTTAAACACTAAAGTCTAACTCTAAACCTCAATCATAAACTCTGAACATATTTTTTAGTGTTAGGACATGCATAAGTACACTAAATAGGTAGAGGATTTCTATTCAATTTACTTCTTTAACCTAGAAAACATCAAGTAGTTCATTTATTTATTTCACATTGTGATTTTATGCGGAGTTTACTTGTTTTTCTTGGCAGGCTAAACCTGATGCAGCAAAGCCAAACAAGAGAAAGAAACTGAGAAAATCTGTGGTTCAACTGGTTCCCACTGCTCCACCATCTTCAGACCAAGAGAATAGAGCAGCACTCCCTGATCCTCCCAGACAACCAGATGGGTGTCTGAAAACCGAGTCGGATATAGCGTCGAAGCTACCGAGAGCAAGGCGACCAGCAGCTTCATCAACAAGCAACAAATTGCTTCGAGTGAGAAATGCCGATAAAAAAGATGATTCAACCAACAAAGAATCCACTGCCCTTGCTCCAACAACATCAGAAGAAAACGAGAACTGCCATCGTTAAACAATGGCTGTTAGCTCCTTTTAACCCTTAATTCATTTGCTAAAACATCCCCTACCACGCATCACTTTTCTCTCACAAACCAACCTTCAAATCATTTCCATGTAGGAAAAAAAAAGGATCATTTTTAGCCCTCTTTTTTATTCCTTTTTTCCTTTAATCTATACAAAAAGAACAGTATTTGATTAGGTTCAATATGGAAACCTGCCGAACCCAAGCGCGGGTGCGGTGGGGGCTTTATCCCTGGAGGTTTTAGCTGAAACATGTTGCCTCCGGTAGATATTTTTATTTGTAATTCGTTATATTGTTACATACATACATTCCTTATAGTTGAAAATTAATTTAGAAACTTGTACACTATTATTTTGTGAATCTGTAGAAATATAATTTATAATGTATACTAACAAATAAATTGAAAATATGTTTATTTTATTAGATACTTTTTATTCTAGTGTTTATTTTTTTTCCTTTTCGGTTGGGCTTAATATTAAATTAAAATATAAATATAGGATTTTAATATCAAGAGGTCATTGATGAAATTTGATCTTAAAATTAAGACTTAAAAAAGAATCATAAATACTTGAATTTTTGAAGAAAAAAAACAATTAAGCCTATGAACATTTTTTGCACCTAATTGAGCCTTTATACTCTAAAATTTCATCAATTCACCCCTTTGACCAATACTGATAGTTAAAATTAACAGTTTTTTGGATCAGTTGTGCAACTTATCGTATTACAGTGTTGTCACTTGACATTTTTAGAAAAAAAATTATTTTATTTAAAAATTCTTTAAAAATTTTAAAAATTTTAAAAAAACTTATAAAAATTATAAAAAATAGTTTTCTAAAAAATTTGTAAATATCACATGACAGAACTATAGTATGTCACGTGTCAATAATATCTCAAGAAAAAGTCGTCAAAAATTGCTGGCCAAAATTGGTTAAAATTCTTATTTGATTTAATTTGGTTCTGGAGCTTAATTGAGTGCAAAAAAGTTCACGGGTTTAATTGATTTTTTTTAAAAGTTCTAGGACTTATGATACCCTTAAGCCTAACATTAAAAATATATTAACTATGAACGGTGAACCCAATGAAAGTAAATAATGTTCTACATAGGAGACTCGATTTGAGCACGCATGGGACTTGATTAACCTTATTATGTAAGAAAATATGTTTGGCAGTTGACATGTAATAACATGAGTTAGCTTATGAACTTCTGGTTTATATATGAGGATCTAAAGAATGGAATTTATTTTTCTTCATCCAACTGATTATTATTTCTCTTTGATGTTGAGAAAAATCATGTCATAAATGATTCTCCAATTAATGTTTAAGGATTTAAACATAAATTGAAACTCATACTATATATATATATATATATATATATATATATATATATATATATATATCTCAACTACTTTTATATACACATTTTATGTGTTGTGGTTGAACAATTCAATAGTATATCGCATATTAAAAAAATTCTAAAATGAGAAATATATGGCTTTTGACCAAAACCAATCATAACGATTAGTATATTATAACTCATTGAATTGATGCGTATAACTGCTACTATATGTGGAATATCATATAAATAATAAATGTTTTGTTCCCATAATTTAACTATTAAAAAGGATGCATCCAATTAAAATTATGTTAAACTCTTTTGTTCATAATCAATAGGTTTTTTATCAGTTATTTCAACTGATGTACAATATAATCTTTAAAAGCCTAAAATATATACTCACTGACTTTAGCAAGACAAATAGTCTTAATTGCATTGTTTGAATTTTTTTCCTTATTCAATCAATCTCACAAACTTCTGGTTGTAAGTTGATAATATGTATGTAGATGCATTTACTAAGATCATATAAAAACTTTCTATATTTGTGGATAAATGAGCTCATATTTCATTCAGATATACAAGACATGCAGTCTAAACTCTAGTACAAAAATTCAAGTTCTTTTGGCAAGTGAGATCTTAATCAATTCTTTTTAGAACAAACAATACAAGAACTTTAAGTTCTTTAGTAATTTGTATTTAATTAATTCTTTTGAGAACAAGCACCACAAGAACTTCATGTTTTTTTTTAATAAATATGCATGTAAATCTCAATAATTTTCGGCATCATTATTGATTAGGATAGTCTAACCGATCATGCCAACTATATATATACATATATATTTATTTATAAATTTGTAAACTTATGATTTACCATAACATGTGATTCAATCTCACGCGTACATGTGTAGCACAAATTTTGGAATGCAAGTTTCTTTGAAACTTGATAATACATTGTACACCAAAAATTGTTCCTTTGAATAATAATATATGTAGCTTTTTCGGAGCTTTTAATGAAAATTATTCTTTTGGTTGCAATATATTAGCTCTTCTATAACTTTCAACTTATTTTTTCGCTATTAGAACTTATATCAACATGATTTATTTCGTATGCCTATTGATAACATATGTCATCTATAATTCTCGAAGAATTATTTTGATAACTTATTGCTCTCTTAAAATCTTCACTTCTGGCGGTGAAGATATTATTACCATTAACGGTAAATATTATAATATTCACAATTATACACCTTTCAAAAATGTGTTTTCTGTCAAGAACTTATTATTATTTCGGAGCATCAATATTTTTAGTACTTTGAGATATAATACTCACTTTTTTCTTGCATTTGAATGAGAAAAATATTTCGTATGCTTCTGTTAAGTATAAATCACCATAATTTATTGTAGATTATATTTGAGAAGTAATCATGTTAAAGAAAATAAATAAATATCACAAAATATTTAAAATTAAAATATAAAACATAACAATTGTATGTAAAGTAAATTAAAATAAAAAATAAATTAAAGATGGGTAAAACACCTAAATCAACACTCAATTTTGCTCTCAGACCTATTTTGGTCACTGAACTTTCAAAACGATCAATTTACTCACTAAACTTTACTTTTTGACCTATTTTGGTCACTTTGAATTATTATATTAATATTTTGATATGACTTGGAATATTTTATTATTATTAAATATAAAAATTAATTTAAAATAAGAACAAATTATATTTTATTATTATTAAATAAAAATGTTGAGATGATTAATGAACTCGGTTTGGCCAAGAGGGAGTGAATTGGCAATTAAAAAATTGAAGGGAAGCAAAAGGATAAAAGAAAAATGTGACATAAAGAATTTATAGTGGTTCAAGCTTCTAACAAACTCTACATCCACTATTTAGCTCCCCACTAAGGATTTCAAACAATTTCACTAAGAAATTCTTCCCCTTTTTCAGGCTTAAGAGGAAACCGTTACAAAGATCAAAGCTTTCTACCCAAAGCTTGATCAAACTCACTCTCTTTTACAAGAATATTGGCAAACTAATGAAAACCTCTCAAAGGTAAATGATTTGCCTAAATACAAGTACACTCAACCCAACTTGAAATAAAGAATTACAAATTTGCTCAACACAAGTGGATTACAAAGGATATGACTCTAATAGGCTCAAAGTAAGTTGGAATTTTGCTTGAATGCTTTGGACTTGTTGACTTCTTGTAGTTGAAGGTTTGAAGACTTTATTTTATATCCCCTTATTGATTTCTAACCATTTGGGTGGTTGAGATCATCAATAGAGCCGTTAGAGACCATTTTTCCTACAATAAATGTTGTTTGGTGACCAACCGTATCGGTACACGAACATTCATATCGGTGCCTGTCAAAAGAAGAAAGAGTCGTTGTACAAAGGCGTATCGATATGCTTTAAGGCTATCGAAACGGACATAGTGTAAAAGCAGGGGCATATCGATACAGATAGGCTGTATCGATACAGTTTTTGCTCACTAAAATCTGAGGATAAAGTCTAGTGAAAAATATCAGTACGCCTAAGGGGCGTATCGATACGGGTTAACTAAAATTTAAAGATTGGTGATTCCAATAACTAACAAGGCAACAGTAATAAAATTAAATGCAAAGATTTGAAAATCTCAACACCCTGTACGACACGGTGAAGGTCGTATCGATACTCGTAACCAAGAACACAAACCCAGATGAAGGTTGTATCGATACGGGGACAACCGTATCGGTATGTTTTTGTGATTAAAATTCCAGTAGTCAAAAGTTGTATCGAAATGCTAAGAAGCGTATCGATACGCCTGCGCGTTTTTAGTTATTTGAGTATGAAAATACTTAGGAAATTTTGGGGTTTTAAGTTTTTAACTTAGAAAAAATTTTAGGTTCAAATTCTTGTCATTTTGTGAGACTTTTGAATACTTAAAAATTTATCCAATTTTACAAATTGGTCTTTAAACTCTTTGTTATATCAAAATCAAATATAGGTTTTACAATCTCCCCTTTTTGATATAACAAAACCGAAGTAAATTTTTAAGTAGGTTTAAAATACTCTCCCTTTCTCTAAGACTAAAAGATATAGTTTTGAAAATTTTATAAGTACTCTTTACTTCTCCTCCTTTTTGTTAGATCAAAATAAATAGGATATAAATAAAGCAAGATATAAATATTAAAGGTACTCCAAGCATTAAAGGAAACAACATAGATATTCATTGAAATTCAAAGCATAGTTCAAAGCAACAAAATAAAATCCAACTTAATTCCTAAAACCGCAAACCAAAACAAATAAAGCAAAACATATGAGTTTATAATACAAAAACATAGGTGCATAAAAAATCCTAATATGACATGATATGATATGCAAGATGCCTAAGGGGCATCTTTATCTTCTTCTTCATCATCATCTTCATCGTTATCATTGGCACGAGTTTCAAGAGATTGTCGCCACTCTCTATGAAAGGTGGTAAGAGATATATCCATCAAATCTTGGCGATTCTCAATGGCAGTAACTCTTTCCTTCAAAGAGTAAAATGAGTGTCAATAGCGGCAAATCCGGAGGTCATGGTAGTGTCCAAAGATGCAATGCTAGTGCTCAAAGATGCAAACTTCTCGTCGAGATAAAACATGAAAGCATCAAGGGAAGGTTGGGCTACCGAAGCTTTTTGAACTGGAATTGCTTGAGGAGCCACAACCTGATCGGGTTGAACACTACCAGGAAGATCGACATTATGGATCTATTATCTATTATAGTATGAAAACTTTGCGCGGTGGATAAAGTGTTCATCAATCGTTTCAGTGAGAGGTTCAACAATGTCATGAGAACAATCAAATCCAATCTTGTAAAACAAATAACTCAAAGCGGTCCCATAGGTGAAGGATAAAACGAGAGTTGTATGGCAGTTTTGCACAAGAAAGACGATCTCTGTAAACATAATTTGAGCAAGGTTCATACGCCTATCCTCACGAAAGCAACGAATCTAAAAGTCAGCTACTTGGCAGATTGTTGAGAATTTTCCACCGGATGGACGAAACCACCAAGTGATCATGAGGTAGGATGCGATTATGATCATCAAGTAAGGTCATGGAGCCACCGAGAACATGTCCCAAAGAGTCCTCATTATCAATTACCATGTCCTCAATGTTGGTTCACGCCAGTACACCCCATTGTGCAGCGAAAAAATTATCCGATAATTACCACCAAAGATCCATGTATGAGGAACGAATCGGGGTGAATAAGGGTGAAGAAATGCTTGTTTAAAATCTGGAATTCTGAATTTGGAGGAGATAGATATCTAATCACAATTCCACGATGTTGATTCCTAAGCTGTAATGATAACGCTCTGACCTCTACATAGTTCACCCAGTTGAAACGAGCATATAAAACGCTCTAAACTATTTAGAGGGTTGTTTCAAAAAGTATTAATGATTGCTAGATCTCTCATGCCTTTATATGGCCTTTGAAGTCCTAATTCAACTCATATTAGGATTTCAATATATATTAATATATATAATCCTAATTTAACATTAATTAGGATCATAATATATATATTAAATATATAAAATCCCAATTCAACTTAATTAGAATTTCAATATATATATTAAATATATATAATCCCAATTCAACTTTAATTAGGATTTCAATATAAATAAATATATTAAATATATATAATCCCAATTTAACTTAATTATGATTTTAATAATATATTAATATATATAATCCTAATTCAACTAATCAGGATTTCAATATACATATTAATATATATAATCCCAATTTAACTTTAATTGGGATTTTAATATATATATATATATATATATATTAATTTAAATCGAATTATATTATTTATATATTAAAGAGTCATAATTACAATAATTATTTTATTTTAATATTTATCTAATAGTTAAATTATATATATATATATATCATATATATATTAATTTAACTAAATTCGTCTACAACAAATTTGTACATATATAATTTGTTTAATATATACTCATTTCAACTGTGGGTGTGACCCTGAATGTTCATGTAACATTAGTAGTAAATATTAGAACATTTCTAATATTACAAACAATGAGTGACATATAGCAATATGTCATTGTCACCTAAGTTACAAGAAATCATGATTCGACAAAACCTTTTCGTGATTAACTCTTTTTCATGTATTACATTCTTTTGTCCTTTATATCTAGATTGGACACAAGTCATAGAACAGTCACACTTGTATAGTCCATCTAATATTTCTTGATATCTTAAGTAGACTATTATAAATGAATAACTATGATATCTCATATCAACTTATTCAAGCATGACCATGCATTTCTAGTCTCATTCAATCAAGTGGCCTACGACATTACTCCTATTATGTAGGAGGGACAAATCCTATCTTGATCAACCATATCCCACTACATAGATTGTGACATATCTAATATTAGTCTTTATAAAGTAGTCAGTTACGACACACGTTTGACTGTATCAAAATATGTCACTCACGATGTTGAAATAATGATGATCTCAAGTCTGAGGATCATACATGTAGTTATCACTATGAGCGATGTTGTGACTATCATATAATAATCCAAGAAATATACTCATAGAGGGTCAGTCCAGTATGTTGTTCTCTAACACATACTTATGTATTGATTTTGACATCTCCATGTCAATGACAACACTTTGTCATCAATCAACTACATATTAGTTTTAATGCATTATTGTTGTCCATGCCCACAATAATACTCGACTAAGGAAATTTAAGAATAACCATATTATTCTAAGGATTTTATTATAATTCAATTTATTTACGCACGCAGAATTATAACTGAAAATAATAATGGCAATGCATCTTTATGAATAAAAAAGGTAAAAACAAATATCATTAATCATCTTATGATTGGTCTTTAGGCATACTCTAACAATCTCACACTAGCAGTAAGACTAATCACTCATGTATCTAATACCAAGTGACTTAGTGTGACGATTATGCTTCTGCTGCGTCAGATGCTTTGTTAGTGGATCGACAATGTTATCATTTGTTGGTACTCTACATATTTCCACATCTCCTCAATCTATGTTTTCTCGAATGAGATGGTAACGCCTAAGTATATGTTTGGATCGTTGGTGAGATCTGGGTTCTTTTGCTTGTGCGATGGCTCTATTGTTATCACAACATAGATCTATAGCATTCAAAATGCTCAGCACAACCCCTAGTTCAGATATGAACTTCTTGATCCTAACACCTTCTTTTGCAACATCGCATGCTACAATATACCCAGCTTCTATTGTAGAATCAACTACTGTATCTTGTTTTAAACCTTTCCAGCTCACAACGCCTCTATTAAGGCAGAACACAAAATCCGATTGCGATCGTGAATCATCCTTATCGGTTTGAAAGCTAACATCATTATAAACTTTTATACTTAGCTCTTCCTTACCTCCATATATAAGAAATGTATCCTTAGTTCTTCTTAAGTACTTAAGGATGTTCACTGCGACCCATTGACCTTCATTGTGATCTACCTAGTATCGACTTGTCATACTTTAAAACATATGATACATTTGGACGAGTACATAGCATGACATACATGTTAGATCCAATTGCTAAAGCATATTGAATCTTACTCATGCGCTCTCTTTCTTGAGGTGTTGAAGGACACATTTCCTTCGAGAGTAAAATTCAATGTCTCATAAGTAAGAACCGTTTTTGGATTATTTCATACTGAATCTTTTCAGTACTTCTTCTATGTATGTATTTTAACTCAGTCCTAAGAGTCATCTCGATCTATCTCTATAAATCTTGACTGCTAATATGTATGTTGCCTCACCCAAGTCTTTCATGGAAAAATATTTTCTTAACCAATTTTTTACCGGTTGTAAGCTAAGTATGTCATTTCCTATTATCAATATGTCATCCACATACAGTACCAAGAATATGACAGTGCTCCCACTAATTTTCTTGAAAAACACATGACTCATCTTTATTTTTGATAAAATCAAACTCTTTGATTGCATTGTTAAAACGAAGATTCCAACTTCGAGAAGCTTGCTTCAATCCATAAATGGACTTTTGTAGCTTGCATATTTTCAGCATCTTTTGGATCGAAAAAACCTTCAAGTTGTGTCATGTACACATCTTCATCTAATTTTCCATTAAGGAAAGTGGTTTTAACATCCTTTTTCCATATCTCATAGTCATGAAATGCAACTATCTCAAGTAAGATCCAGATGGATTTAAACATAGCAACAGGTGATAAAGTTTTATCATAGTCTATACCATGAATTTGAAGAAAACTCTTAGCGACTGATTGCACTTTCTATGTTTTTATATTACCATTCATGTCAGTTTTCTTTTTGAAAACCCACTTGCACCCTATGGGCTTAACCATTTCAGGTGGGTCAACCAAGGTCCAAACTTAGTTTTTTTGGCATGGAATCCATCTCAAATTTCATGGCCTCTAGCCATTTCTTAGAGTATGGGCCTGTCACTGCTTCTTGATAAGTCCTAGGCTCATCTTGATCCATGAAGAGAACATTACCATGCAATGTGACAAGAAATCCATATTTCTTAGGTGCATTGCTTTCTCTCAAAGATCTTCGCAGTGGTTGTGTTTCTAAAACTGTTGAATGTTCCTCAACGACTTGTGGAACTTGTTGTTGTTCAATCTCTTGTTCAATGATATGTGGTTGATCTTGAATTTCATTGAGTTCAATATTTCTCCCACTTTCTTTTCGGAAAACAAATTCTCTTTATAGGAAGATTCTTGTTCGAGCAACAAACACTTTGTTCTCGGTATGATTGAAGAAATAATGTCATTTAGTTTCTTTAGGATAACCCATAAAATTACATTTATGAGATTTGGGTTCAAGCTTTGTATACATCTTATGTTTAACATAAGTTTTGTATCCCTAAATTTTCATAAAAATATACTAGGACGTTTCTCAGTCCATATCTCATATGGTGTCTTTCAAACTGATTTTGATGGAACACGATTTAGTGTGAAAGTAACTATTTTTAGTGCATGTCCCCCAAAATAAATTGGAAGATCAGCGTGACTTATCATTGATCGAACCATGTCTAACAATGTTCGATTTCTTCTTTTCGTAAACTCTATTCCATTGTGGAGTACCAGGAGGTGTGAGATAATCCCACATTCCTTAAGAATGTCACCAAACTCTAAGCTTAAGTATTCTCCTCCTCGATCTTATTGAAGAGCCTTAATTTTTTTCCTAGTTGGTTTTGTACTTCATTTTTAAATTTCTTGAACTTTTCAAGGGCTTCAGATTTATGATGCATTAGGTAAATGTACACATATCTACTAAAGTCATATGTGAAAGTAATGAAGTATTGAAACCCTCTCTGGCTTATGTATTCATTGGTCCACATGCATCACTATGTATTAATCCTAATAAATCACTTGCTCGCTCACTTTTACCATAAAAATGAGCTTTGGTCATATTTTCCAATAAGCAAGGCTCGCATACATCAAGTTGTTCGAAAACAAATGAATCCAAAAATCCATCTTAATGAAGTTTTGAAATGCGTTTTTCACTTATGTGACCCAAGTGACAATGCCAAAGATGAGTTTGATTAGAGTAATTTGTTTTTGACCTTTTCGTATTTATGTTTTAAATGGAGTTCTCTTGATCCAAAATATAGAAGTCATTTATTAATTGTGTCGCACCATAGAAAACATTATCGAGATAAAAAGAACAAAAATTATTCTTAATAATTATCTCAAAACCAATCTTGTATAAACAAGAAATCAAAATGATGTTTTTAGTCAAACTAGACAGAAAATAACAATCCTCTAAACATAAATTAAGTCCACTAGGCAACGATAAAGTATATGTTCCTATAGCTAATGCAACAACTCTTGCTCTATTACCAACCCGTAGGTCTACCTCTTATTTTCTCAGATTTCTACTCTTTTGTAGTCCTTATACAAATGTACAAATATGAGAACCACAACCGATATCCAATACCCTAGAAGTAGGTGTTGATAAATTAATATCAATAACAAAAATATTCGAGGCAGACGCTCCGCTTTCATTTGCCTTCTTAAAATTTTCAAGATAAATGAAGCAGTTCCTTTTACAATGACATGTCTTATTATAATGGAAACATTTTCCTTCCAGTGACCAGTCAAGGTAGTTTACGCCGTTTAACTTGTCCTTCTTAAGGACCAATCGCAATGATAACAAATTTGTATTTATCATAATAAGTCTACAACAATAAAATATGAATTTTGAGTACATTTACCATGTTTGCTTATAAAAAGGACTTTATACTCCCACTATTTTTATTAAAATTAATAACCCTCAAATATTAATGTTGAAAATACTTTCTGTAAAGTTTTTTTCTAATGAGTAAGGATCCAAATTTCACATTCTCTTAAGTCAGCTTTGGATTTTCTCTTAAGATTATAGTCTATCTAGGTAAGAAACACTTGCTAATTACATCTCATGTAACTCCTTCATTTGGTGAACAACATTTGCTCATAATCATCTTATAATTATCCAAATAAATAAACTTTAGATTTCTAATCCTATTAGAGTAACCTAGTTAAGTCTTTAACCAATGTTACAACCAACGAATATCACTTGCTTATTCTTCGCGTTTGGCCAAGATAGATACAAGCACCTCGCTTTAGCATAACCGATATTGTATCGATCTAGACTTTAATGAGGGTTAACATTGGGAAGCAATAAAAGACTTAATATTTTATTGAGGGGTTTTGTGAATATTATCTCACCATTTAACATTTGATCTTACCAATTAATTAGCATGCATCTCATACATTCATTTTATCACATACATGAAAAACATCAAATATGGCAATAGTTATAGCCCATATCCTAAGGTGGCCCCTCCCAAGCCAATAGGATAACCAAATTATTCCAAGGATAAAAACGCATCTCAAGCATCTTTCTGTCAGCCCACACTTCTGTTCCTCTGGTCCATGCTTCTTCGTTTAGATTACAATTTTAGAAACTCATTTTACATACGATGGAGTAAGATGAGAAGAGAATTACAATAGAAGTAGAGAAAGGCACGACACGTAAGCCGTATTTATAAAACCTTATAAATAAAACTAAATGGGCTATTGGGTTATAACCATGCATTCCAAACACCGTACATAAAAAACATAATAATGACACGGTTTGTTATTGAGGTTTTACCAGATTGTTCCTACGCAGGGGTCAAGCCCCTTGCGAGGTTTCGGCAGCCCAACAGCCGCCGGCGGGGTTGCCTCTTCCCGGTCAGCAATAGAGATTTTTTTTAAATATTAGCATCTTAATTGCTATGTAAAAACCTCACGATTTAATAACTTTTATCAACATTATCGTGTTTTTCAGGATTTTAAAATCCATGAGGTTTTTACTGAAACAACTCTTGTTACTTTCTCACATGAAATCTATAGACTAACCATTAGCCTAATAAATAACTATAATCCGCGTATGTTAACACTTAACACCTAAAACCCTAAAACTCAATATTGAATATATTAACAATTAACATATAATATTTCAAACCCTATCGACAAAGATCTTGATGATTAACTCTTAATCATTTATCTTAGGAACATCTTTTAATAGGATTAACAGATTGATTGTGATTGAATAGACTTGCTCGTACAAATATCATATATTCGCTAAATAAATCGAACAATAACTTGTATCTCATACCATTACATCACCCAAGTAATTAAAACTTGAATCCGTATCGTACAAGTGGCTCTGATACCACTCTTGGGTCACACCGATACACCCTATGGCGCAGAGGAAAAATTATCCGATGGTAACCACCAGAGATCCATGTACGAGGAATGAATTGGGGTAAATAAGGGTGAAGAATTACCTGTTTAAAATCTGGAATTTTGAATTTAGAGGAGATAGATATCTAATCACGATTCCACAGTGTCGATTCCTAAGTCGCAACGATAACGGTCCAACCTCTACGTAGTTCACCCAATTGAAACGAGCATATAAAACTCTATAAACTATTTAGAGAGTTTTTTTTCAAAAGGCATTAATGATTGCTAGATCTCTCATGTTTTTATATAGCTTTTGAAATCCTAATTCAACTCATATTAGGATTTCAATATATATATTAAATATATATAATATCAATTCAACTTTAATTAGGATTTCAATATATATATATATATATTAATATATATAATCCCAATTTAACTTTGATTAGGATTTCAATATATATATATATTAATTTAAATCAAATTATATTATTTATATATTAAAATAGTCATAATTACAATAATTATTTTCTTTTAATATTTATCCAATAGTTAAATTATATATATTAAATATATATTAATTTAACTAAATTCGTGTACAACAAATTTGTACATATATAATTCATTTAATATATGCTCATTTTAACCATGGGTGTGACCCTGTAGATTCATGTAACATTAGTAGTAAATATTAGAACATTTCTAATATTACAAACAATAAGTGACATCTAGCAATATGTCATTGTCACCTAAGTTACAAGAAATCATGATTCGACATAACCTTTTTGTGATTAACTCTTTTTCATGTATCACATCATTTTGTTTATATCTAGATTGGACACAAGTCATAGAACAGTCTATTTCTTGATATCTTGAGTAGGCTATTATAAACGAATAAGTATGATATCTCATGTCAACTTATTCGAGTATGTTCATGCATTTCTAGTCTCACTCAATCAAGTGGCCTACGATATTACTCCTATTATGTAGGAGGGACAAATCGTATCTTGATCAACCATATCGTACGACATAGATTGTGACATATCCAATATCAGTCTATATAAAGTAGTCAGTTACTATACACATTTGACTGTATCAAAATATGTCACTCACGATGTTGAAATAATGATGATCTCAAGTCTGAGGATTATACATATAGTTATCACTATAAGCGATGTTGTGACTATCACATAATAATCCAAGAAATATGCTCATAGCGGGTCGGTCCAGTATGTTGTTCTCTAACACATACTTATGTATTGATTTTGACATCTCCATGCCAATGACAACACTTTGTCATCAATCAACTACATATTAGTTTTAATGCATTATTGTTGTTCATGCCCACAATAATACTCGACTAAGGAAATTTAAGAATAACAATATTATTCTAAGGATTTTATTATAATTTACTTTATTTACGTACACAGAATTATAATTGAAAATAATAATGACAATGCCTCTTTATGAATAAACAATGTAAAAACAAATATCATTAATCATCTTATGATTGGTCTTTGGGCATACTCTAACACTCAAAACCCAAATAATTTGCTAAAACTGAAAAATTAATTTGACAATTTTTACCCATAAGATAAAATTCAATAGCAACAACTTCGGATCTATCTTGTTTATAAACACACCGAGCATTGGAGTAAAAAATCAAAACAATGTTTCGGTATAAGATCCCGAGTAAGGCCAAAAATTGCATGAACTTCCATTGTTGCATCAACTCAAGATATCTAAATTGAAATCTTTTGGAAGACAAGAAAGGGATCAAAACAGTGTGCACACGGCAGATTTTAAAACCTTGGTAATGTTTATAACGATCCATAGCATTCGGAAATCTTGGCATGTTAAAATAATTTTGGAAAATATGGGTGAGGTTGGGTCTAGTACCATTAATTTCAATATTTTGATTATGAGGATTGGAACTAGATGCCATATCTTTTCTTTGTCTTTTCTTAGGACCCATAACAAGACCTGAAATCAAAATCAAACCACACAAAAAAATGTATGCACAAATCATCACATTCGATCCAATGAACAATCCAATGATCAAGGTATTGAAAAAAAACCTATATTGTATAGTTTAAAATCATATACAAGTATAAAAAAGAATTTTGGTAAAAAGAAAACTGAAAATCAGAGTTGAAAAATATACGATATAATTTTATATTTGAACAAAAAATTTCAGATTTGAAAAAGTTTTTACAAATTTTTGAAAAACAATCCATATACATACTGAATATATAAATTTAAATCGAAAACAATGTAAAAATAAGAATGAAATTAAAAAAATAAAGAAAAGAAGTTTATACCTTGAGTATGAGATTATGGACGAACGAGTAGATAATGATGCACAATTCTTGATGATTTCGTTAGGGTTTGATGAATAACCCAAAAGCCCTCAAAAGATTTTGATGATTTGTGAAAAATTAAAGGGTTTGGATGGGTTTATATAGGTGAAAAATGTATGTAGGGTTTAAGAGAAAAGTAGAGTTTGAGTTGGAAACCCTCTTTTAATGCCCATTTAACTCTTCAGAGGCTACACGTATCGATACGCCACCTGTGCGTATCGAAACACCTTACCGAAACAGTTTTTAGCCATTTCAATACGCGACACCATACCGGTATAGGTCAACCTGTATCGAAACTGTCTCATGATACCTGTACCAATACGCATTACCCCGTATCGGTACCTCTATCATTTTGGTTGCAAGGTGCTTAAAAATCAAACTTAATCGATTCGAAACGCATGCAAATGATTATATGAACATCATGTATGAGCTAAAACATATGCATAATCCCCCTAGAAACAAGCATAGATGCATATATGAGCAAAAATACATAAGCAAAGAAATCATCCAAATTCAAGCAAAATTTTAAGACCAAAAAGGCTCTAAGGCTCAAGAAAGGCTAGTTAAACCTAACTCTCTCCTAAGAGATCAAAAATGCTCTTTGTCTAAAGGTTTAGTAAAGATATCCGCTAATTAATTCAAGCTGTCTACATATTATAGAACAACATCGTTTTTCAAGACATGATCTCTAATGAAATAATGTCTTATCTCTATGTGCTTGGTTCTAGAATGTTGGATGAGATTCTTAATGAAACATATGACGCTAGTGTTGCCACACTTAAGAGGAATGATACCTACATCAATTTCATAATCTAAAATTTGTTGCTTCATCCAAAGGACTTGAGCACAACAACTTTCGGCTCATATATATTCCGCTTCGGTGGTAGATAATGCTACACTATTTTGTTTCTTAGAGAACCAAGATATGAGCATACTACCTAAGAATTGAAAAGTACTGGAGGTATTTTTCTATGTATCTTACAACCTCCATAATCCGTATCCGAATAAGCATGTAAATCAAAGGAGGAATCTCTAGGATACCAAAGGCCTAAACAAGGTGTGTTTCTAAGGTATCTAAAGATTCTCTTAATGGCTATAAGGTGTGATTCTCTAGGACTAGCTTGAAATATAGCATACAAACAAAACTAAACATGATATCCAGTCTACTTACGACAAGATAAAGCAAAGATCCAATCATAGAGCGATAAAGCTTTAAATCAACACACTTACCTCATTCATCTTTGTCAAGCTTTGTAGAAGAGCTCATTGGTGTGGCTTGAGGTTTCACATTCTCCAAGCCAAACTTTTTGAGCATGTCCTTGATGTATTTAGCTTGATTCATGAAGATGCCATCCTTCTTTTGTTTGATTTGGTGTCCCAAAAAGAATGAGAGCTCCCCCATCATGCTCATTTCAAACTCACATTGCATTAACTTAGCAAAATATTGGCAAAACAATTCATTAGTAGAACCAAAAATTATACCATCAACATAAATTTGAACTATTAAAATGTCTTTGCCATTTCTTTTAATAAAGAGTGTAGTATCCACATTTCCTTTGTCAAAACCTTTTTCAATTAAAAAACTTGACAACCTTTTATACCAAGCTCTAGGAGCTGGTTTCAAACCATATAAAGCTTTTGAAAGTTTAAAAACATGGTTTGAATATTTTGGATCTTCAAAATCTGGTGATTGTTCTACATACACTTGTTCATTAATAAAACCATTTAGAAAAAAGCAATTTTTACATCTATTTGAAAAAACTTGAATTCATGATAACATACAAATGCAAGAAGCATCCTAATAGCTTCCATTCTAGCTACAAGTGTATAGGTTTCATCAAAATAGATTCCTTCTTCTTAAGTGTAACCTTGAGCAACAAGTCTAGCCTTGTTCCTCACTATATTACCACTCCCATTTAGTTTGTTTCTAAACACCTATTTAGTTCATATGGTTGACTTATTATTAGGCATATCAACTAGTGTCCAAACTTGACTTCTCTCAAATTGATTTGACTCCTCTTGCATAGCCAATATCCAATAATCATCTTTTAATGCTTCTTTGATATTTTTAGTCTCAATGCATGAGATAAATGCAACATTGTAACCCCCTTGACCCGGTCTAATCGCAAGACGAATCGAGCGAGTCACACGGGGAATATTGGAGTAAAACCCAAAAGTTTCACTTCAATAAACAACCTTTTTTTCTTTTACTTTGCTAGATGCAACTTATTTAACCTAAGTGTGAGAGAATGCATCGGTCAAAATCTCAACTCAATCGGGCGTCAAATTGACATCTGAATGTCTCGTTGCGTGAAATAGGGACCAAATTGTAAAACTATACAATTACAGGGTCTTTTTGTCAAATTGATACTATCTACATTTAATTATTCGGGTTTCAAGCTTGCATGTAAGTTTTCAACTTAATTCAATCAACCAAACATTGCCAATTGCATTTACAAACATTCATGGACTATAATGTGAAGAACAGAAACTTCAGAAGATACTTTTAACCAACTTTAACAACCACGGTATCGATACGCTTAACCATGGTATCTATACAGTCCTTTGTATTTTCAAACCAAAAATTCCATTAGCATATACCGTATCGATACAGCCTTGAGTATCGATACATCCTTCTTACATTGTATCGATACGGAGCTCACTGTACCAATACACTATGCCTATTTCAGCAACATGGTATCGATACGGTGACCTGAGTATCGATACATATGGGCATGTAATGTCACTTTTTGCTCGATACACATTCTGTAACCCACATTTAAACCCATAGGCATACTCCTAACATATAACAAACACATTCAAGTATCAATCTTCATCATTTTGCAGCAGGAACATCATTCATATGTACTAACACAATTCAAATAAAATCTAGAGGCAAGCATCCTAGCAAATCAACCACAAAACTCCCAACAACTCCAATCAACCAAAAACCATTATATAAAGGCCATTTACAACTCATATAGGCACTATACAATTGTGCCAAACTAAGGAGTTCACAACATACATTCCCAAATCCAAAAATGTATTATCCCATTGCCAAACTTATTACTATTGAAATGTAAAATACATACTTGAGGTATGAGCAATGCTTGGACTCTTCAGCTTGCTATTTTGCTTTCTGATCTCTCTACTTATTTGCATTGTTAGGAAAAGAGAGCGTAAGAGATAAGCTTAGTGAGGGCTGCTCAAAAACAAAGCTACTAACAATGCGTTTAGAAAACCATTTCTTAACAAACCTTTTTTCAACAAACCGTTTCTCATCATGCTCATAACAAGACTCATACTTTAAAACTAAAGCAAATCTCAATTCAAGTTTCACATACATAAACTTTCTGCAAATCTCGAGATATTATCTCTTGTTTAAATCGCATATACAAATTCATTTCAAACCATGATACAAGTAAACTCATATATTGGCATTCAAGTGACCTGGATGGTTGCTTCGCCATCTCTTTACACAAGGAGCTTGCTGCACTCTCCTTAAATAAACACATCGGATATGCAGATACACAATGATGGAGCTTGCTGCTCTCTCCACCAATACTTATGGAGCTTGCTGCTCTCTTCATAAGACAGATCTCATGGTGCTTGCTGCTCTCACCATTTAAGGATCCCGTGGTGCTTGCTGCTCTCACCATAATATTCTTCGGTACCCTCAACATAATAGTTGATCAATTATTGCGGAGCCGAAGGCCACACGCACATGCAAATTTTGCTATATTTTATAGTGCACTAATCCTATTGGTTGACTAATTATATCTAATTATAATAAGCATCATCACTTGCCAATATATACTTTAAAACCATGTTAACCTACTGTTTTTCAATGCATCAACATAAACCATAGCATATCCCATTTTAAAAACACAACTAATGCATAACATTATCTCATCAAGATGTAACCTCTTGAAAATCATAAATCAACCTCATGGGATAACATGAATCATTTCTCAATTCATAAAAACATCCATAACAATAGGTAACCAAAACATTTCCAAAACATGAGCATGATTAACCAAAACAATGGGAATAACTGAGAAACAAGAGTGAAATATCTCATACTTACTTCCGAGCTTAGATTAGCGTTTCAAGCTTAATCTAAAACCCCAAACCTTGCTTTCAAACCTTTGAAAAGCTTTAAAAACTAGTGCCACTCACCAATTACACCTCGCTCGCTTTGCCGAAGCAATTTTGAGTTTCTGCAACGTCCACAAAACCTTCCGAAGCTAACGAATCAACATCCCCTGCTTCTTACCAAAGAAAAATAGAGAATTAATGCACTTCATTGCATCAAAACCTTCAGCAACACACAACAGCACTTCCGTCTCAACATAAACAAGCTTTCACCTAACGAAAACAACCGAAAACACCGGTGAAACCTTACTAACTAATCTCCAGCCATTACCCAACGAGATTAGCAACAAAACAACATCAACATCCAAAAACACATCCTCAACACCCTATTATCAATAGCCATCAATTAACCACTTAAACAAGCCATAACCTCAAAGATATCAACATCAAAACTTAGCAACCTACCTAGTTTCGGGATTCCATTGATAAAATCACTTATTCAACATTATCAAACATCCAAAATATCACAAATCTCAATCATAAAACCCAACATTAATAGATCATGGCAAATCTTTACAAAATCCCTCAATTAACATCATTTAAACCAATTTTTCATAATCATATTATCAAAACTCATTAGAAATCAATTATAAAAGATCAAGAACTTGGGAATTTCAGTAAAGAGCCTTTCATTAGAGGAGAAGAACGAAACCTTACCTCCAATGATGACTTTCCCTTTCAATTGAGAAGATTTACATGAGAAAACAAAGATAAAACAACAAGGTTTTGTTAAGAATACATTAAGAATCCATTTGAGATTGAAAAGATAAATCAAATATGATGTTTACCTCAAATCTTTGAAAGAAAATGAATGTTTGGCTGGAGAGAATTTGAGAGAAAATAAAAGAGAGAAAAGGTAGTTACGTAAAATGTATTTTGGGAAATAAAGTGAGTAATTAATTCTCTCCACATGTTTTATTTAATTAAAACCATTTAAAAGTCAGCCAATTAAAAAGGAAAAGTCTTAATTAGACTCTTGGTCAAAGCTCCTTAAAGATTCAAAGTTTCGATCTTTTACGATTTAGTCAATAAAACAGTTTTGCACATTTTTCATTTTGGTCACTAGTCCAAAATGTCAAACTTCCAAATCACCTTTTCCAAAATTGATTTCACTATAATCACATACATATTAAATAAGGATTATAAAATATTTTTCCATATTTTATTTTGATGAAAAACCATTTTTACTGAATTAATCTCGAAACTAGTCCAAACCGCTAAAACTGATTCAACCGAACCCTCAAGCCAACCCGGCTAACACCTAGGCCCAAATTCGGGGCGTTACAAATATTACAAGCATTTTTAAGATAAATTCTAGTGGTTACCCCATTAGATGGATCACCCAAAATCTCACCATCTTTGACATAGTTAAACTCCATTGGGAAGCTCACTTCCTTTTCCTCTAGAGTCATATCCTTCAAGGCTTTTAGAGGTGGGTCTTGTGCTTCTTCTTATTTGGAAGGAACTTCATCTACCTTTGATGATTACCCACCATCATTGGCTTCAAAAATTCCTACATCATCATCATCACAAGAATCCTTCCTCGGAAGGAGGTTATCATCGAAAATCACATGTATAGACTCTTCAACTACCAACATTCTTTTATTAAATACACGAGAGGCTTTAGAGTTTAAAGAATAACCTAATAAAATAGCTTCATCACTTTTAGCATCAAATTTGCTCAAATTGTTTTTTCCACTATTTAAAACAAAACATTTACATCCAAAATGATGAAATAGCTAATGTTAGGCTTTTTGGACTTTAAAATCTCATAAGGTATTTTCTTTAAAATTGGCCTAATCATTACTCGATTGACAATGTAACAAGCAGTATTAGTGGCTTCCGCCCAAAAATACTTTGGCAAATTGTTTTCGCAAAGCATGGTTCTACCCATTTCTTCTAAGGTTCGATTTTTCCTCTAAACAACCCCATTTTGTTGATGACTGCACGAAATAGAAATTTATGGCTTATACCATTTTAATTACAAAAATCTTCAAATCCTAAATTTTGAAATTTGGTACCATGGACACTTCTAATATGAGAAATAGATTAACCAACATCATTTGAATTAAAAAAAATCCCTGAAACCTAAATTTTGAAATTTGGTACCATGGTCACTTCTAATACGAGTAATAGATTGACCAACATTATTTTCAGTAATTTTTAAAAACGTGATGAGTTTTTCTAAAGCATCATCCTTGGTACTTAAGAATAGAACCCAAGTGTATCTAAAGTAATCATCTACTAAAACAAATACATATGATTTTCCATCCAAGCTCATAGTCCTAATAGGGCCAAAGAGATCCATATGGATCAATTGTAAAACTCTACTAGTAGAAACATCATTAATAGGTTTGAAAGAAACTCTTTTATATTTGCCTTTTTCACAAGCATCACAAATTTTATCAAGTGAAAACTTTATTTTAGGCAAACCTCTTACTAGATCTTTTGAAACCAATTTTTCTAAAACACTCATGCTCGCATGCCGTAGTTTTATATCCCATAACCATGAGTCATGCTCATCTTTTGCAACAAAACATGCATTTGAAATATGAATGTCATCTAAATGCATCATGTATATGTTTCCTATGCGATGACCAATAAGCACAATTTTATTAGTTTCAATGTTTAAAATTTTGCAACCATTTAAATAAAAAAACATTGAAACCTTTATCACAAAGTTGGCTTATGCTTAAAAGGTTATGTTTTAGACCGTTGACATATAAAACATTGTCTATAAGGATAGATGGGTGATTACCAATAGAACCAATTCCTTCAATGTGGCCTTTGGAGTTATCACCGAAAGTTATTAATCCTTCACTTTTTGGTTCGAGATCCAAGAACCGACTCTTGTCACCAATCATGTGTCTCGAGCATCCACTATCAAGGTACCCCGAATTTGCACATATATCTTTGGCCTTGTAGCAATGCTCCCCCTACAAACAAAGAATTAAGCCTTGGTTTTTGGTACTCAAATCACTTTGGGTCTATAAGTATTAGCTCTTGGGAATCCAAGAAGACATATCACTAATGTTGTTAGAAGCAATTAGTTCCTTAGGAACCCACACACTTCTAACCTTCTTACCATATGAGAGCCTTGGTAAGCCTCTTTGTTTGTACCCATTAAAGTTTCTCTTTACATAGTTGGGTTTTGAAGAACTTGTTTTTTTAAACTTTGTTTCCCAACCTTGCTTAGAGAATCTTTAAGATCACTCACCTCCTTGTGGTGATCATCATGAACTTTAGAAAGAAGGTTGTTTAAATCAAGATTTTTCTTTTCAAAATTATTTTGTTTTTGTTGTAAATCAAAAACCTTCTTTTCAAGTTCGGAGTTGGTTTTAGAAAAGGAATCATTTTTGGTTTTTCAAATCAAAATTAGTTTTCTTGTTATTCAAAATCGACTCCTTAAACTTTTCAATCAACTTGTCATAAACCTCTTGTAACTCGTCGTATGCTTCTTGAAGTTCATCAAAAGATAAATCAAATGAAGATGAGTTAGAAGTTACCCTAGGATCTGCTTCAAGAGCCATGAGGCAAAGATTGATAACTTCTTGCTCCTCTTCATCGGATGATTCCTCATCACTCAAAGTAGTAACTTTTTCCTTGAGCTTTTTCCTCTTCTTGAAGCTCTTCCTTTTGAGCTAGAGGAAATCGGTTCTTATGTGCCCCGGCTTCTTGCACTCATAGCAAATGAGTGATTATTCTCTCCCTCCTTGTTCTTGTTCTTGAAGTCTCCTCTTCGATGAAACTTTCTTTCCCGGTTAGACTTTATGAACCAAGTGAACCGTTTGGCTAGCATGGCTATTTCTTCATCTTCCTCCTCACTAGAATCACTCTCTTCTTGTGAAGCTTTGAGAGAAATTCTCATATTCTTCTTTTCTACTTCATTCTTTTTGACCTTCTTCTCATCTTCTCTTCCTTTCTTCGTGATCTCATGGGTTAGAAGAGATCTCATAAGAGCATCAAGCTTCAAGGTTTTAGGTCCTTGGCCTCGATGATGGCGGTTCTCTTTCCATCCTATGACTTGGGAAGGGAGTAGATAAACTTCCGAACAAGATTGTCTCCAAGGATGACTTCTCTAAAGCCTTTGAGACTGTTGACGATGGCAGAGAAACGATCAAACATCTTGGTGACGCTCTCATCAGGATCCATCTTAAGATTCTCGTAGCTCAAGTTAATGAGTCCAATCTTGGTCTCTTTAACATCGTTTGTTCCTTCATAAGTGGTCTTGAGCTTGTCTCATATCTCTTTTGCACTCGTGCTAGAAGACATCTTCGAGTACTCGTCTGGTCCAAGGGCACAAAAGAGCATGTGTATAGCTTTATTATTGACTTGTAAGCACCTCCGTTCTTCATCGATCATCTCAAGCTTGGACTTTGGAACAAACCGGACGCCTTCTCTCTTCATCGGTATAATAGGTCTGTCTTCCACTACATCCCATAGGAGGTAGTCATTGGATTTGATGAAGAGCTTCATGCAATTCTTCCAATAGGGATAGTTATCCCCATTGAAATAGGGCGGTTTGGTAACAGATTGAGACTTGTACACGTTGTGGCCGGAAGTAGACGTCATGACTTAAATGTCGGTTGATTGAATCACTTGTAAGACTGTCTCAAGTGGATGTTAATCCCTCAAATGAGCTAGGCTCTGATACCAATTGTTGGGATGATTAATCAACTCGGTTTGGCCATAAGGGGGTAAATTGACAATTAAAAAATTGAAGGAAAGCAAAAGGATAAAAGAAAAATGTGACACAAGGAATTTATAGTGGTTCAAGCTTCTAACAAGCTCTACATCCACTACCTTAGCTCCCCACTAAGGATTTCAAACAATTTCACTAAGAAATTCTTCCTCTTTTCTAGGCTTAAGGGAAACCGCTACAAGGATCAAAGCTTTCTACCCAAAGCTTGATCAAACTCATTCTCTTTTACAAGAAGATTGGAAAACTAATGGAAACCTCTCAAAGGTAAATGATTTGCCTAAATACAAGTACACTCAACCCAACTTGAAATAAAGAATAACAAATTTGCTCAACACAAGTGGGTTACAAAGAATATGACTCTAATAGGCTCAAAGTTGGAATTTTACTTGAATGCTTTAGACTTGTTGACTTCTTGTAGTTGAAGGTTTGGAGACTTGATTTTATATTCTCTCATTGATTTCTAACTATTTGGGCGGTTGAGATCATCAATAGAGCCGTTGGAGATAATTTTCCCGTAATAAATGTTGTTTGGTGCCCGTATCGGTACACGAACATCCGTATCGGTACCTGTCAAAAGAAGAAAGAGTCGTTGTACAAAGGTGTATCGATAAGCTTTAAGGCGTATCAAAATCGACATAGTATAAAAGTAGGGTCATATCGATACGGATAGGCCGTATCGGTACGGTTTTTGCTCACTGGAATATGAGAAAAAAATCTAATGAAAAATGCATCAGTACGCCTAAGGGGTGTATCGATAATGGTTAACTGAAATTTAAAGATCGGTGATTCCAATAACTGACAAGGAAAAGGTAATAAAATTAAATGCAAAAATTTGAAAATCTCAACACCTGTATCGATACGATGAAGGTCGTATCGATACTCACAACTAGGAACATAAACCCAGATGAATGTCGTATCGATACGGGAATAACCGTATCGGTACATTTTGGAGATTAAAATTCCAGTAGTCAAAAGTCGTATCGAAATGCTAAGAAGCATATTGATACACTTGGGCGTTTTTTATTATTTGAGTATGAAAACACTTAGGAAATTTTGGGGTTTTAAGTTTTTAACTTAGAAGCAATTTTAGGTTCAAAACCTTGTTATTTTGTGAGACTTTTGAATACTTAAAAATTTATCCAATTTTACAAATTGATCCTTAAACTTTTGTTATATCAAAATCAAATATAAATTTTATAAAAAATAATAAAATAAAATAAAAACACCAAATCTCCCAACACTGAAAACCTCAAACCACTCTCACCGCCCCCACCCTTTCGCCGACGTTACTCTCACAAGCTACCCACTCTTTCGTAGGCGCTATATACCCACCCGAAATCAAAACCCAACGTGCTGCAATGTTTGATCAAACATTTGTGTGAATCTCTGTTTGTAGAGATCGAGCTTCTTACATATGTTTACTCGTCACTTTGTCGACCAGTATTTCTTTCATTACTGAAGATTGTTGTCTTTAGAACTCTGTCAGCGTGTGGAACAATCTGGAGAAAAAAGCCCCCGAATGTAACACATTTAGAACACCAATTTACAAATACAAATTGAATTGTGTTTAACTAACCCAGATTACGAAATTAAACAAAAATACCTTAGTTGGTTCCTATTTACTGGCAACTGCATTGATTCTAAGAGAATTTCTTCGAGACCCAACTGGAAACACACAATCAAAAAGAGAAACCCATTTGGAATATATATACACAAAAAAGAGCTGAGATTCCTGTAAAAAAATTGGAGCTAGGGCTAGCGCAAAACTAACAGATAAGATTGTGGGTAGATGACGCCGGCGAAGGGGTGGGTGGTTGGTTGGTGAGGATAACGCCGGCGAATGGGTGGGTGGCCGGTAAGGGTGAAAGTAGTTTGAGGTTCTAAGTATGGGGGATTTGAGGTTTTATTTTATTTTTTTATTTAATAATAATAAAATATAATTTTGTTTTTATTTTAAATTAATTTTTATATTTAATAATAGTAAAATATTTCAGGTCATATCAAACTATTAATAAAATAATTCAGAGTGATTAAAATATGTCAAAAAGTAAAGTTTAATGAGTAAATTAATCGTTTTAAAACTTTAGTGACTAAAATAGGTCTGGGAACAAAGTTGAGTGATGATTTAAGTATTTTACCCTTAAAAGATTAATTATTTCCCTTAGCGTTATGAGAAAATAATTAGAAGATAATTTATTCCCTTCAGGTGTTATAAAAAATCAACAATGTCCAAATGAGTTGGACCAATATTATTTTCGTCATTTTCACAAATATTTTTTTTCTATTTTCTTTCTTTTATCATTCAATGATTGTTGATAAAAGGTCTATAAGATGCTTCGATGTATAATAAATACGAGATCAATTGCTATCATATTGATGACACAAAGATTTCAGTTTCTCAAACCAATCTTTATCACTCTTGTCATCATTATAATCCCACTTCTGGTGGGTATAAGTGTTCTTAAAATGACATTGTCCATGGCCTCGATCGTGACCACAACTACTATTGTAACCTTTATTTTTTCGTTATATAACCTCACATTCACTTAAGGAAATGGATGAAGTCAGTAGGTCTTTAAAATCTTTTCTACGATATTGTGTCTGTATGTCGACATTATTTGCTTGAAAAGTAGAGTATGTTTTTATTAACATATCTTCATCATTGATACTATGGCCACATAACTTCAGTTGAAAGTAATTTGAACCATATCTGAGTTATATTCACTAACTGAATAGTGATGTATCATTTTTGCATTCACTACAGGGAAATAAATAAATCCAATAATCTCATGAAATAAACATCATGATTGCATTCGTTTCAGGGAATGCCTTCCGTAAAAATTCTTGGATCAAGATGAATTTTTGTAACCTGAACTTAGAAGTCTAGTCGAGTTTTTCGACGCAAAAGTGTAGTCTATATTTTGCAATAACAATAATGTCAACGAAACTAATACTTAATTTTTATCTATGAAATTATATTTTGAATATAATTATTAATTATTAAATTTATATGTATTTATTAATTTATATATTAATTTATTATTTATGAAATTATTTTTTAAAATTTTATTAGTTAATCAAATGTATTTATTTAGAGAGATTTTCTATAATTATCAATGATAAAATAGTCTTCACAGGTCTTTTATCTAAACCTCTAACTCAAAAAAGCTATTTTTAGTAGTTTTTTCAAAATGAGAGGTTTCACCTTAATCCGCTATTATAATATTCTATTTACCAAACATCTAAATTAGCGGTTTTGACTGGTCAAACATTTAAAAATGCTTTAAACCTCTAATTTTAGTTCAAAAAGTTATTTACCAAACATATTTATTATATTTTTTAACAATTATTACATGAGAAGAGATATGAGACATTTACTCATAATGAGTATTAAACACAACCTAAGAGAAAGATATTAATTGAAAGCTTTTAATCACATGCCCTAGAGATTGTTGACAAATTTTTTTATGTTTGAATCTCATCATGTATGCACGTGATTATAGTTATATTTATAAATTCAAAAAAAATGTGTTCTTTTCGTTCTTCTGTTTTCTTATTTGACCAATTTGAATAAATAATCTAGTCCTTTAATTTTTAATACAATTTTGTATGTTTTTACTGTTTTGGATTAAAATAAATAATTTTTATGATAGTATTTTTTAAGAAAAATGGTAGAGTAATAAAGGTTTTCTTAATCTAATGATAAATTTAATTTTGATATCTATAATTTATGGGAAAAACTTTGATACACAGCCCGTATAAACTTTAGGGTATAAGGTTGTAGGGTTTAAAATTAAGGTTAGTGTTTATAATTTAGGGTATAAGGTTTACACTATAAAAACTCAAATCCTAAATTCCTAACCTAACCCTAAAAAACTAAACCCTAAACTTTATACCCTAAATTCTAAACACTAACTTAAATTCTAAACCTTACAACCTAAACTCCTAAACTTTAAACCCTAAACTAAAATCCTAACCTCTAAAACTAAAAGACACGTGTAAAAGTTTACACTGTATGTGTATCAAAGTTTTCCCATAAATTATAGATATCAAAATTAAATTTATCATTAGATTAAGAAAACCTTTATTGCTCTACCATTAAATAATAATTCAATGACACACTCATTAAATTTATCAAAATTAAAATTTTACCCATAATTTATTTATATAGAAGTTCTCACATTAAATAAATAAATAAATATTATGATTTGAAATTGAATTTGTTATTATATATCAAATTAAAAATAATAATTCAATGACACACTCCTTAAACAAAAATGCATACTGAACTTGGTAATTTAATTTTAGTTACTACTTGGCAAAACTTCTCAAAAGGTAGAGCTTGGCAACCTATTTTAAGAGGGTTTATTTAAAATTTAAAAATTTTAGACATCTATATTAGGGATTTAATTTAAACTTACATAAAAAATTAGGGGTTTAACTATTTTTTTAAAAAGACTTAATGAAATCTGTTAAAAATTTTGAGAGGGGATTTAGTTACAAATATTTAAAATTTTTAAATATAATAACAAGTTTTAAATATTTTGAAGTATTAAAATTAAAATTTTTAAAGCCTAAAAATTATTTTTTAAAAATTTTGGGGGGATAAGGCCCTTACCGGCTTCCATAAGGGCCCGTCTTTGTTCTCAAATATCTAATTATATTTTTAGTTACAATCATATATTAAAATTTAATAATTACAAAATTAATTGTTTCATTTTTATAATGTCATTAATTTGTTAAATTGATAACATGGTTAGATGATGTTAAAGTTATAATGTGTAAAAACATCATAAAAGAGGACGAAATTATAACAAGTTAAAATAAAAATGATTAAATCTCAAATTTCAACACAATAGCAGCATTAAAAAATAATTAAACCCAAATAACTAAAATAAGAAACTCCCAATTGGAAAAAAGCTGTAGCGGCACAAATATTACGATAAATACATCATTGTTGGAAGTATAATTCGCTGAAGACGAAATTCAAATTTCGATTGAGAAAGAATACGCTGCTCTCTCCAACGGCTAGACGCAAAGCTTGAAGCTGTGTTGAGGGAGCCAAAGAACACCTCTGGTATAATATTTCACTTTTTCTCGTTGGAAATTAATTGGCCAATCGATTGTTTAATTAGAATACTTGTTTTCGATCTTTTTTTCCTGATTCATCTGTTGATTCGGTTTTCACTTCACTTCGCATAAGAAAGGAAAAATGAAGAAGACGAATCGTCGCTCAAAGCAAAAAAGCGGCTCCGCCGACTCTACTACTTCGCCTTTGGTCGGATCGGGGGATAAGGAAAACCCGGATAAAAGGATCCGAGATTTGGAGATAGAAAACGAAGCTCTTAAGGTGATTCTACGCTCCGATTTTTCTTTTGTTGTTCTAGATCTTTTTTATAAGGCTAATCTCGAATTTTAGTGAGTATATTTGGTTTCTGAGAAAATGCAGGAGTGTGATAGATCCTATTGCAGTTGATAACAAAGCTGTTGTCCTCTTTAATATTGTATTAATCTGAATCTGTTTGGTTGCTGAGAAAATGTGGTGTAATAATTTAGGTCAGCGAGTTCAGGAAAGAATCTGAATGCCTAAGATTCTATTGATTTTCGAGGAAATGAAGCAAATGAGTGATTGAATAGTTCTTTTATCATTCAGATTGTTGATTTATAGTGATGAAGGAAGCAAATAAAAATCTTACAGACTGCATCAAATATAGAATTCGGTTTTATGTTTTCTACTTTCATTAAACGTGTTTCTGGAATGGCAGACGGTGATTGAGGAGCTAAGGAGCAAACTGGTAGATGTTACACCAAGCTCCTGTGTTGGTGTTCAAAAACTGGATCAAGGGTATTCTCGAAATTCAGGGACCTCTCCAAAGGTATTTGATTCACATTATTGTTATAATGGTAGATTCTATTAAGGTTCAATTGTAAATTATGTTAAGCATTCTCAGGTTGTTGAATTGAAGAAACTAGGCATACAGTCTCAACTCTCGGCCAAAAAGCCTAAATCAGATGAACTGTAAAATCAGTTTCAGGATGAGATTCAAAGATTGAAGGTGCAAAAGGTGAGTATTTGCTCTAGATGAACATCTATGTGCAACTATGATATTCATTTTGTTGCTTTTATTATTGGTGGAAGTTTTCTTTATTTTAGGTTCAGCTTCAATGCAAGATGAAGATTGACTCGATGCAGTTCAGGTTATGTAAGGCTTCGCTAGAAAAGGAAATTCTTCAGGTACGTACATTATCGCATATTAGCCATGTTCATGACCTACTCATTAAATTATTGTAAATCCTAGGAAATACAATAGTTTTATGTTTAGGTGTCACATTTTATCATTTATCATGGATAGTTAATTAAGAACAACCATGTGGTGTTTGAATGACCTTGTGATTGCATTTTTAATACACTGGCACTATGTTGTTAAGCTTTTCCTTTTTGTTCTGAACGCTAAATAGATTTTCTATTCACTCTTATAGTTTGGGATGGTTAAATGATCAACCATACAAACATGTTTTACATTGGGTATACAATAAAAAGAAAGCAAAGCTCTTAATTTGCCTATGCTGGTAATTACATTGTTTGTATGTAAGCTGAATATTAAGCATATGGCACTAACTCGAAATAGCTTATTGTTTCTCATAATTATCCTTTTCTATCAGCAGTTAAGATATAAGCAATTCTTTTTATGTTGGCATCTTCTTCTTCTTCTTCTTCAGTTACTGTGCATTTTTTATGTTGGCTTCCATTTGATAAATATATTTTGAAGCAATTCTTTTTCTTTCATTTTTGCCTTTATCTCAGGTGTTGCAGCGGAAAACAGAAGAATCTTTTGTGGCTGTAAAACGTCTAAAACTGCTAACGGAATCCAGAAAGACTTTGTCTGGCAAAATAGCTTGTTAGAAAATAAGAAGTCCTCATTTTTGTTAATAAAATGATTATGATTTATCGACTTTTCTTTTGCTTGAACCTTAAGTAGGTGCTAGAATTGGCATCAAAATTGGACTCAGGTATGCATGATTTATCTTGAAAGAAATGCTTTCTTTTTAATATCGCATGTCGTGAGCCTAGATTGCAATTTGAATTGAAAAGAGATTTGTGGGTTAAACGGATAATCCTGATGTCATGCACATACTTTTATTTTAAAATTGAATGGTAGAGACATTTTTCTACAATTTTATACTGTGCGAAGTTGCTATTGGCGTTTTCCCTTTTCTTTTCCCTCTTTATTTTTGCATTCTTCTCTTTTATTGTGTGTATATGGAGCCTGGAGGGTAGGGGCAGTTGTTTGATGATTGTAATGATAGTGTTCATGAAATGGCACTGGTGCAGGGCATGAAGAATGATTTTGAAGTCAAAATGAAGCTTGACGAAGTAACTACAAAATACGAACATCGAATTGAAAAGTAAGTTATTGGTTTGAATCATCTCATGTTTCTACCTTCCTATAACTACTTTTGATTTCCTTTTCTTTTGGTTGTTTATGATACATTATAATGTACTTTCGAGGTCTAGTTTCTTTCCAAGTCAAGTGATTAGTGTAGAAGTATAAGACTGCTATTGTAAATAGATTAGAATTATATTTAGATTAAATTGTATCTAATAGATAGAGTTTGTACTTTAGTATAACTCCTTATTCAACAAGGAGTCCTGAAAACTTTGCATTACTGCCGAGTCTATTTAAAGACCCAATTCTTGTAACGAAAACATAATTAAAAAATAACAGAAACCTTATTCTTTTTGTTTCTCACCTCTCTACATGTATCAGCTTAGGTTCTGATCGAATAAACCTAGTTGATGGCCACTGTTTCCGCTACATCTTCTTCTTCTAATGAAGTTACATCTCTGCCAGAAATTTATTTTGGTTCTGATGATCTACAGAGGTTGTTTGGTAACTTTCGAGCATCCAACACCCCAAATCTGACCCTAAAAGAGGCTGAAGATACTCCTTTCTACACCGCCCTCCTTTCGGCTCAATCAAAATCCTCTTGGATTATTGATTCCGGGGCATCCGACCACATGACTGGTCACAAGGAATTATTTTTTACATATTTTCCTACCTCTTTTGTTCGTTCAATTAAGACTGCTGATAGCTCCCTATCTACTATCTTGGGTTGTGAATCTGTTCGGATTAATGATGATCTAGTTTTGCACAATGTCTTGTTTGTTCCCAATCTTGCCTGCAACCTTGTATCTATTAGTCAGTTATCGAAGACTTTAAAGTGTTCAATCAGTTTTAATGGTTCTGGTTGTATTTTGCAGGCACTGGACTCGAAGAAGACGATTGGCAGTGCTAGATTGCAAAGCGGGCTCTATATTCTATTATGGCATTACAGACTAGGACACCCCAATTTTCGATATTTTGCTAAATTGCATCCAAATCTCTTTGTTCATAAAAATCCAGATTCTTTTACATGCCATATCTGTCCTCTTGCAAAACAAACGAAATCTTCTTACTATCCTTCACCATACAAACCTTCCAAACCTTTTCCCCTTATTCATAGTGATATTTGGGGCCCTTCTAAAGTGAAAAACGTTAATGGCAGCCGCTGGTTTATAACTTTTATTGATGATCACAGTCGGCTAACATGGACTTACCTGATGAAAGAAAAATCCGAAACCAAAGCAATTTTTGAAAAATTTTATAATATGGCTGTTACTCAATTTGCAGCCAAAGTTCAATTATTTCATTCTGATAATGGCAGTGAATACTTTGCTAAATCTTTGGGAGACTTCTTTTACCAAAAAATGGATTGTTCAAATGAGTTCCTGTACCCATACACCACAGCAAAATGGTGTTGCTGAAAGAAAAAACCGCCATCTCCTTGAAGTTACCCGCTCTTTGCTTTTCACTAGTAACGTTCCTAAATACTTGTGGGGTGAGGCTTTGTTAACTGCCACCTACTTAATTAATCGCATGCCTAGCAGAATTTTGAAGTTTCAAATACCTCAAACAGTTTTCTTGAAGAGTTACCCATTTTTTAAACCTGTTTCTTCTATCTGCCGCCAAAAGTGTTTGGTTGTATTGTTTTTGTCCATAACTCTGCCCCACATACATCCAAACTTGATCCTAAATCCCTTAAATGTGCTCTAGTTGGTTATTCATCACTTAAGAAGGGCTACAAATGCTATCATCCCCCCACACATAAATTTTATATCACCATGGATCTTACCTTTTTTGAACATGAACCTTACTTTCCCAAGGCTGCAATTCAAGGGGAGACTTGGAGTGATTTTCAGCCTTTTCAGGTACATTCTGACTCTCCTGTGTTTTCTTCAGAACCTTCAGACTTTGAGTCTAATCTTCCTTCAGAACCTTCAGAGTTTGCATCTACCAAATCTTCTAATTCACCTACTACTTCGACTAAAACACCCATAGACACCTCACATCCGCCAACCACATCTCCACCTAAATCAACCAAAAAGTTGCAAGTTTACACTCGAAGGAAGAAAATATCCGAGCCCATTTTGCAATCAGTTAAGAAGGGCTACAAATGCTATCATCCCCCCACACATAAATTTTATATCACCATGGATCTTACCTTTTTTGAACATGAACCTTACTTTCCCAAGGCTGCAATTCAAGGGGAGACTTGGAGTGATTTTCAGCCTTTTCAGGTACATTCTGACTCTCCTGTGTTTTCTTCTGAGCCTTCAAACTTTGAGTCTAATCTTCCTTCAGAACCTTCAGAGTTTGCATCTACCAAATCTTCTAATTCACCTACTATTTCGACTAAAACACCCATAGACACCTCACATCCGCCAACCACATCTCCACCTAAATCAACCAAAAAGTTGCAAGTTTACACTCGAAGGAAGAAAATATCCGAGCCCATTTTGCAATCAGAAACTTGCCGAGAGTTGGATTTCAGTTCAAATGCTAATAGTGAAAGTGAAGGTAATGAGATCAGTGAACTTCCTCTCATTTCTACTAATCTTGATGATTTTCCTATTGCCATAAGGAAATGTGTTAGGCAATGTACAAAGCACCCCATTCAGAGATTTGCCTCTTATGGCTGTTTGATGCGCTTCTTCAAGGCCTTCACAGCTTGCTTGGATCAGGAAGAAGTTCCTACAACCATTGATGAGGCCCTTAAAGATCCTAAATGGAGAAGGGCTGTTGAGGAAGAAATAAATGCTCTAGAGGAAAACGACACTTGGGTCATTCTGAGATCTTCCTCAAGGTAAAAAACCTGTTGGATGTAAATGTGTATTCACTGTAAAATTTAATTCTGATGGCAGCATCCAAAGACACAAGGCAAGGTTGGTTGCTAAAGGGTATACACAGACTTTTGGAATCGATTACACTGAAACTTTTGCACCTGTGGCTAAACTTAATACAATCCGAGTTCTCTTGAGTCTAGCAAAGAATTGTTGTGATCGCAATTACATCAACTTGATGTTAAAAACGCCTTCTTAAATGGGAAGCTAGAGGAGGAAGTCTATATGAAGCTACCACCGAGATTGAAACATGTCATGGGAGAACAAAAGGTCTGTAAGCTTAACAGATCTCTATACGGCCTAAAACAATCACCTAGAGCCTGGTTTGACCATTTTACAAAAGTCATTTTGAAGAATGGGTACAAACAATCCCAAGCAGATCACACCTTGTTCATTAAGGTAACTCACAGAAATAAAAAGGTTATCTTAATTGTGTATGTGGATGATATAATAATGACAGGAGACGATGAAGAAGAGATTGGCTGCTTAAAGAATCTTTTGAACAAAGAGTTTGAGACAAATGACTTAGGAAATCTCAGATATTTCCTAGGCATGGAGGTGGCAAGGTCAAGCAAAGGATTGGTGATCAACCAAAGAAAGTATATCTTAGACTTGCTAAGTGAAATTGGTATGATGGGATGTAAGCCAGTCGATACACCCATGGAGGCCAACTTGAAGTTTGGTAAAGATGCTGCCATTTCAGTAAATAAGGACAGCTTTCAAAGGTTACTTGGTAAGTTAATCTACTTGTCCTTAACTCGGCCAGATATAGCTTATCCTGTTAATGTTCTCAGTCAACATATGTCAAACCCGAAAGAAGAACACTTGGCTGCAGCAAATAGAGTTCTTAAATACATAAAGAAAACCCCCGGACACGGTTTGATGTTTACAAAGACACAAGATAGAACTGTCAGTTTTTACAGACTCGAGCTGGGCAGGGGAGCTTACTGACAGAAGATCCACAAGTGGCTACTGTACCTTCATTTGGGGAAATCTTGTAACATGGAGAAGCAAAAAACAACAAGTTATTGCTAGAAGCAGTGCATAAGCTGAATTTCGAGCATTGACTTTAGGGATGTGTGAGGGAATTTGGCTACTCAAGCTACTCAAGGAACTACATGTAGACCAACAAGGAAAATTCGAGATTCTATGTGACAATCAATCAGCAATTCAAATAGCAAAAAAATCCTGTCCAACATGATCGCACTAAACATGTTGAAATTGACAGACATTTCATCTCAGAAAAAATTTATAATGGGACAGCCTCCTTGAGCTATGTCCCTACAGAAGGTCAGCTGGCAGATCTGCTCACAAAAGCCTTACCAAAACTAGCATTTGACAGGCTATCATCCAGGCTGGGAATATATAATATATATTCTCCAGCTTGAGGGGGAGTGCTATTGTAAATAGATTAGAATTATATTTAGATTAAATTTTATCTAATAGATAGAGTTTGTACTTTAGTATAACTCCTTATTCAACAAGGAGTCCTGAAAACTTTGTATTACTGCCGAGTCTATTTAAAGACTCAATTCTTGTAACGAAAACATAATTAAAAAATAACAGAAACCTTATTCTTTTTGTTTCTCACCTCTCTACAATTAGAGAGTGTGGGATGATGCTCCAAAATTTTATTGCTGGCATGGTTTGCTTATACCTTAAATTGATTTAAGTGGCACATTATTTGCTAGGATGGGTGATGAGATAAAGAAACTCAAGCTAGAACTGGAGATGCTAAGGGAAGAAAGCTCCAGGTGGGATAGAGCTCTTGCTTTCTCATTCACCGCAAAGGTTGCTTTGTGCTTTCATTACTACTTCTATAATGTGTATTAAATCTGTCGTTTCCTGCTCTTTCAAGCTACAGGACAGGGGATAATGAAGATGCTCTAATTGATTTAGAGTTGATAGATCTAAGAGAAGAAGTTTCTAAACTTAGTTGTATGGTTAGTCAGACGAATATTTCGAAGGCACAACTTGTTTCAGCAGATAGGTCACAGGTCAGTGCACTTTCCTTTAGCATATTGCTTTTAGTTCCGAATAGTAAATACTAACATGGATTCAGATTTCAGTTGAACTTGTCTTGCAAGTGGAAGTAGGAAAACATCGAATGATATTTTATACCTATGTAGATCAAGATTGAAATTAGATTCTCCAACTTTATAATATCTAACTGTTCGGTTTTAACGTTTGTTAATCAGGCGGACTTGGTTCAGACCTCCGTTTCCATTGGGAGTAATATTCATACATCGGGCTCCGATGCATATGAATTGGAACATTCTGAAGGAATTGCTTCCATGATAGAGAAACCTTCAGGAGTGTGCTGCTCCTGTTCTAAAAAGTCTCTGTGCAAGACCCTCAAATGCAGATGCCAGGCAGCAGGGGGCAGCTGTGGGGTGTCGAGTGGCTGTGCATTGGCCAAGTGCACAAATAAAAGAGAAGCTCCTCTCAAATTGGACGGCATGCCACAACCAGAGATGCCGAAAGACATTATACCGGACTCTATTGAAGAACAGAAGGGAACAGTTGATGACGCTACCTTGATTCGACATAAAACTGTTCAAAACCTTCCCAAGATGAATGAAGATTGTGGACCTAGAAGGCAGCCATTACGTGAGATTGGGAACTCAATGGTATGCTTTCCTGCCACACCTTCCCTGGTCTGCCCTTTTTTATGCATTCAGTGTCTGTTTCTTGTCCACATTTAGCTTTTAGGTACATCAAGATCATTTGAGTGACTCCTTCCCTAAGCATTCAAATAAACAAAACAGACCAAAAGTTTCCTTCCGGTTGCTAATGGAAAAGTTCGAACTCTTACAGATCAAACCAATTGCTGCAAAACTTGGCCCTAGAAAGAAAGGACAAAAAGCAGTCATTCAGGCAGATACTATTGATCCACCATTATCGCTGCTGGAAAATACAAGAGGAGCAAGAAGAACAAGAAAGAACTCAGGTTAGTCCCTATAGTGTTTTCTCAAGTACCCCGGAAAATCGTGCCGCAGCATATTAGTTCTTTCTCAAAAGTATTATAGCCAAGCAAACAATGAGGATTGGCTAAGAGATTTATTCCTTTGTCCTCAATGATATTGAGTTTCAATTGAGATTTTTTTTGTATTGAAACAAGTAATACAAATTCTGCATTTAGGGATGAATTGCACATTGGGATAAAATCCTGGACAGATTGCCAACAAACTTGAAACACTGGAATCATTTGCTGCTACACCGGAATCATTTGCTGCTACACCGGAATCATTTGCTGCTACACCAATGGTTTGCTGGCTTTAATTTTAAGTTGTTCTTATAAACTTATAAACAATGTCTCTTATTAAATCAAGGGAATCAAGCCCAAATATAAAACGTGTACGACATATTGAAGTAAACAAAAACATGATTACCAAAAGAAACATGCTAAGAAACCATTGAATTTTCCAAGTTTAGATAATCTTGTTATCTTCAAATATATACACACGTTTTTTAAATTTCTTTAACAAGATTCCTTTTTCTCAGTTTTCCCAAGTGTTTCTTGTTTCGCTTAATTGTTTGAACTGGACTGATAAACCAAAGCTTGTAGGTGTATTTGTTAACTTAGCCAACTACAAAACCAAATCCCTTCAATAATTGTTTGTAAAAATATGGGGGGTTTGGGTGTTTGGAACATACTTATCCATATTGCAGTTTGATTTATTTTATTTATCGGATTGGGTCCAAATCAAGTTTATCTTCTAACTTGAATTGTTATTAAAAATAGTAAGTTTAATTTTATATTAAGTCACATATATTAACATTAAATAAAAATAAAAATATTTTATTACTATATAATAACTTATTTTTAAATTAATTAAATTTTAATTCGATTGACATCGTTGCTATTCTTGCATATAAAATATAAATTAATCTATGTATTTCATAACCTCCGATTTATGAGAATGTGAATGAATCTAAATAATTTAGACATTCAATATTTACAAAATATTTATTCTATATTTGATGTGTACTAACGAGAATAATCCACTTTTAAACAAAATGTAACGTAGAATGGGGTGCAACATGATTACTTCTTAGGGTTCATCCACCCTAGACTACTCTCAGTAGCGATTAAAAAATTCGGGTCTGTTTAGAAAAAAAATTAATTAAAAGATGGCATATGAGCGAAATTCTTAAAAAAAACTCGTATTTTGAAATAAAATTTGGAGTCGCCACCAGTCACTTTGATAAGGTAGATCGGACACCGAAAAAGTAAACTATAGATTTAAAAAGGATTCGGGAGTCGGTTATGCATGGGGAAAGATTAGTATCTCCACAACGCCCAAAATTGGTACCTAAGGGTTCGTATTGTAAATGCAAAGAAAATCTAAAATTCAGTTTAATTTAAAATTTAATCCCTAAAAATGTATGCATGCATGATAAAAATAAAATGCCCCGGTATTCACGGTACCTAAGAAGATGACACCCAAAAATCGGGACGACACTTCCACTGAGATACTGGAACAATAAGACGTAAACTATATGTGACAAATATATGTATGAACAATTAATATGCATAAACGAAAGCATAAACATAAATATGGATTTTTAATAGCAAAAGTATATATAAATATATTTTATTCATATAATTAATTCATACAACTTAAAATATACATACAAACATGGCATACAAAATATATTTATTATAAAAATATGTCAATAATTAAAAAACATAATCAATATATATATATATATATCTAAAACAACATTAAAATAAATACAAAGATAAGGATTAAAATTTACCCTACTAGAAGCTCGAATGAAGAACTTCGACCGACCCCCACTAAAATCTTCACATTATCTAACCATGGTCCAAAAACCAACCCGATCGAACCTCGAAAAGGACCTTCAATTGAATTATTGATCGAACTATCTGGGGAATAAAAATTCCCCGGTGAGAGCACTACTCTCAAGCTTTCAAGGGGCATTGCCCCACTTGCTTCTCCCCTTGTCATGTCTGCCCCCACCCCGCCTTTTATAGGCAAATGCAAAGGGATGGGGGTGACGTGGACACTATGCGTCCACTCATTTCCCTTTTTTTAATTTACTTTTCTTTTTTCTTTTACTTTTCATTATAATAATAAGATATAATAATACTACATCTGGACAAAAATGAGTGATTACAGCTGCCCCTCTTTGCTTGTTCTTGTGAAACAAAAGCAAAGAAAAAATCATAAGCACTAATTTTTGTCCCACTTCCCTGTATGGAGATTCGAAGTTTTGAGTTCTTCCTATATAGAACTGTTCACTTCTCCTCTATCTGAAATCTTGGAGCTGCAAGTCCTTCCTATACATAACTTTTTAGCTTGTCCTTGGCGATATCTTCAGGTGGCAAGTTCTTCTTATATAGAACTTTTTCACGTTCAAGTCTTGAAGCTACATGTTCTTCCTATATAGAACCTTTTGCTTTTTTGGGGGTGGATCCTTCGAGCTACAAGTTCTTCCTATATAAAACTTCTCAGCTTGAAATCTTGAAGTATGAGTTTTTCCTTTATAAAACTCCTCGCTTTGAAGTCTTTGAGCCAATGGTTCTTTCTATATAGAACCTTTCATCTCAAAATGTTAGAGCTATGGGTTCTTCCTATATAGAACCTCCCACTCTGAAATCTTAGAGTTGTTCTTCCTATATAGAACATTTTACTCTGAAAATGCTGGAGCGACGAGTTCTTCCTATATAGAACCTTTTGCTCTAAAATATTTGAAGCTGTGAGCTCTTCATATATAGAACTTTTCGCTCTAAAAGTCATAAAAATACAAGTTCTTCCTATATAGAACATTTGTCTTTGAAAATGACACGTCGTTTTCTTATAGCGTGAGTACCGTGGGATTTCCACTACTTCTCAGTCTGATGCCTTGGAATCACGAGTTCTTCTGGAACTTTTCGCTCTTCCTCGACCAACTCTTCAAGCTTTAATCTCTTCAATGCCCCGATTTATTTTCGTCTCGACATTAATAGAAAAGCTTGACATCATGCCTGAAGGTCTTACTGATGGCCCAGAGGACTTACTAAATGGATTTACGCCAACATGGCTACCAAAATCCCTTAAAATAATGCCCCGGTTTCTACCCATCTTGGTATCAAATTAAGGTTGACATCATGCTCGAAGGTCTTACTAATGGCCCGGAGAACTTACTAAATAGATTCACGCCAACATGGCTACCAAAATCCCTTAAAATGATGTCTTTGTTTCTACCCGTCTTGGTATCAAATTAAGGTGACATCATGCCCAGAGGTCTTACTGATGGCCCAAAGGACTTAAGAGATAGATTCACGCTAACATGGCTACCAAAAACCCTTAAAATGATGCCCTGATTTCTACCCGTCTTGGCATTAAATTAGGGTTGACATCATGCACAAAGGTCTTGCTGATGGCCCGAAGGACTTAAGAACACACCATCATGGCTACCAAAATCCCTTAAAACGATACCGCGTTTTCTACCCATCTTGGCATCAAATTAAGGTTGACATCATGCCCAAAGGTCTTACTAATGGCCTGAAGGACTTAAGAAATGGATTCACGCCATCGTGGCTACCAAAATCTCTCTTAATCTAGATTCACATCAACATGGCTACCAATATAAAATCTTTGGTGCAGTCTACCTCTTCAACATGAAGCTGCAAATCAAAATCTTTGGTAATCTTGAAATATCTGTTTAAAACAAGCAAAATGCTTCTAAATTAGCATGCCCCTAACATATGGATCTCTATATGATGCATGCAATGCAATATTTTCTTCTCTTTTTCTTTCTTCTCTTTTTTTCTTCTTTTCTCTTTCTCTTCTCGTTTTCTTTCATTTCTTTTCTCTCTCTTTTCTTTTCAAATCTACTTTTAAAACCCTATTCCCTGAAAGGCCATTCTCAGATTTCTTCACTTCATATCTCTACAGTATACTCATCAATCTTTATCTTCCTTTATTGAATCTCTATCTCACATTTGACTCGCGCTTCTTTCTTGTGCGAGTAACTCTTTTTCTTCTTCATATTTAGGGTCTCTACTCATTTTCATAAATCACTCTTCTAGTCCCTATACTACTCTTATATAGGGAATTTCATCATCTTATTGCCCTAATTCAGTCTTGGGTTTGACTATTTTTCTCGTTTTTGACTCAACGCTTTGAGTCTCCATCTGTCTCATCATCGGGGTAAGTAAAATGCATTCACTCCCTAAACTCAATCTTATTCTTCTTATAGAATCTCGACTGGAACCAACTCTCGATCCTTATGCTTTAATTTTTATCAATAATTTTTGAAAAAAATCAATCATTTCGAAAACAAAACTTGGAGAAAAAGCCAAACACTTTGAAAACTAATGTTTGAGAGAAAAAATATCTTAAAAATCAAGATTTAGAAAGAATGCCAATTATTATTATTTTAAAACTAATGTTTAGAGGAAATGGTTAGTGTCAAAAGAATCAAAATTCGGGAAAAATATGCCAAACATTAATGTTTGATAAAAAGAACCGAAATGTGGTGACAAGTGCCAAACATTTTTTTTTAAAAATTAATGTTTAGAAAAGAACTACGAATATCTACAAAACTGAGACTTGAGGGAAAAATGCCAAACATTATTATTATTATTATTATTATTATTATTATTATTTAAACTATTGTTTGGAGCAAATGATAACTAATTGTCAAATATTTTCGAAAACTAATGTTTGAGGGAAAATGATAAATATTCAAAGATTAAAATTGGGAGAAAAATGCCAAACATTTTTGAAAACTAATGTTTGGAGCAAATGATAACTATTTAAAATTTGTCAAACATTTTTGTAGTCTAATGTTCGATCCCTAAAATATCAAATGCAATAGCACATTTGTTTCAAATTGACAAAGATCAATCCAAATGTAGTGTATATTTAGAATATCTTGACAATTATGACAATATATACACATGTGTAGCCTCTTCCAATCTATTAGTATTCTGTGAATAACGATTCCCATACCTAAATTCTAACCTATTTCAGGTGGCTCTCTTAATTTCACTAACTCACCATGCCCCATCCTTTCCTCATTTTGGTGCCGATCAGATTTTGAAGTTTGACGTTCCTTGAAGAAAGGTTAACCCTTATAGGCGAAATGTAATCTGAAGACAGAATCATCCAATTTAGATATCAATGTATGATCAGAATGGTCTTTGTAGTCTCGTAGTGTAGGCCATGGGCCACGGTTAAGTGAAACCGCATTTTTGTATTTGTTTGACCTGAATATGCTCATACGAAATATTCTCTTCTTTTTCATTCCTTGGATCGCTCTAGACTGCCTATTTTTGAGGCTTTCACCTTAGAGTTCCTTTCCTTCTTCTGTAAATTCGGACCTACTTGTGCCCTTGCTGGATATTGATGCTCGCTTTCTATTCAAATATGATCAATCCTCTAAGTTTTCAAAATTGATTTTTACTTGCATGGAGGATTACGTATAAGTCTCTGGATCATTTCTTCAAGTTAAAGCCTCACTCTTGTATTGCTTAATCTGAGTGTGATCGTATAAAATATTCTTCTTCTTCTTTTTCCTTTTTCTTTTTTTAGACTGCCTCTTTTGGGTTTTCAGCCTAGAATTTGTATCTTTGAACTATACCGCATCCTGACTAGTATTGATGCATGTTTCCACTTGAATTAATCAATTCTCCACGTCTCTTCTAAATTGAATGGAGAATTTCACATGTGTATCTCTTGCTTTCTTTTTATTGCATTGTTCAACTTAGTGCTCTTATTCTTGATGACTTCAACTTTGATGTTGGAAACTTTCTACTTTGATTGGCTGGCTCTTTGAACATAAATTTCCCTTCAACCATTTTTGATGATTCTTCGGTCTTTGTATCCAATGTATGTAGTCTCAATTCTTCCTCTTTGGAAAATGAAAGAATGTCATTCGTCATCTCATTCATAGACATCTAGAGAAAGTCTTCAGGGGGTAGAAGTTTAGGGTCAACACTCGATTCAAAGATCTTAAACGACAAATGCCTGAGAGGGGAATTCCTAAATGGGATTTGCCCATTACCTGAACACTCGTTTTGTTCCCCCGTTAACCTAAATAGATTATTAGAGGCTCACATTTGCAATATCATCACAACATTCAATTCATTCTAAACAAAAATAGCTTGAATTTGATCTTTTGATTTGAATCAAAGGTACTCTTGCAATTGAGATTTAAGGTCCCAATAAAAATGATATGTACATATGCATGTTCTTTTCACAAATATGTGTATGGAAGAACAAAAACTACCTCATAACAATGAATGAAATGTTTAAAGAATCAAAGAATGTAAAAATGTTTTCTAAATAAAAAAATGAAATTTTCATTATGACAAAAATAACTACACCTTGACATTTGATTTTTTAAAAAATCTATAGCTTAACTCATAGATTTCTTTTGCATTTTTCCCAAATGCACAGGGATCAATGGTTTTGAGTTGCCTTTACCGGTAGCCGTTTGCTTCGGGCTAGCTATACCATTCCTCGAGGTACAATTAGTTTATACCAATCATGACATTGGATTTTTGCAAAGGATTTATTTTCCTTTGACAATTCGTAAAAATAGATTTTTGATGGATATTTGAATTATCCATTGTCTTAAACTTTACCGTGTTTAAGCACGTCATGCCAACATTTTGGTCGTACTTGCCAAAACGCCAACATTTTCATTACGAAAAAAATAACTACAAGTGCTTTTACAAAATATTCCTACTATTTTTGGGTTTAAATCGTATGACTATTTTGTGCAATGTTCTAAAAAGGAAATCAAACTAACACCTTTACAAAAAGGTGAGAAGCTCAAGCATAGGGACTTTCGAGTCATTGTCAGGGCATCAACTCATTCTGGCCTTCTAGGTGCGGTGTAAGCTTGCATCAATTCTTTTGTTCTCCAATGTTAGATCAATTGGTGTTAAAATTCCCTTTTTAATTAACCTATTGATCGTAACGGTCTATACTTCTTGGTAGAATGCCCCGATGCCCCTCTTTCTCGAGTTTATCTTATAGCTGCTCGAGTCTTGATCTCTAATTTTGTTCAATTCTTTCATCCATGATAAAACTTCAACTGATTCTTGGATTACTCCATCGAACCCAAAAATCTTATTATTTTGATGAATAAAATATTGTAAATGAATAAAAAGCAGAAAGACAATCAATATGTATAAAATGCAATGAATAAAAATAAGGCGTTGATTCGCAAACAGTCCTTAGAAAAACACCCATTTAATGGAGAAGATGTTTGATTACAAGAAGTTGAAATATCGAATTACATATGACTGTTGGCTTCTCGTCTTGACATCTCGACTTCGTGAAGCAGGGCTCGCACTACATGTCTTAACGTTGCTTCCGAACTGAGGGGTGATCTCACTGTTCTCTTCTACTGCTCAAAAGGTTCGCGACAGTGTAATCTATGTACGCCGAAGCTTTTGGGAATATCACTAACCCGTGCAGGTAGAATGCGGACAAGTCTCTTCTTCAGGGGTGGATCTTGACGATCCAGTTTGAAGGGGCCCATTTAATTTTTTTGAAAATTTGGAGGCTTAAATTAATATTCCCAAAGGTTTTGAAGGGTTTAACTTAATTTTTTTTTATAAAATGTAAGAGTTAAACTAAAATTTTCGGGGGGATGTAACGACATTTTTTTGAAAACTCTCTTAAGTATCCCACTTTTTGAAGAATATTTGTCTAAAAGGGGAATTTCTTTTGAAAACTCTTATTTCTTTGAAAAAACGATTGAAAACTTGGAGTCGCCACCGGCCACTTGGGTAAGGTAGGCCGGACACCATAAAACCAGAGATTCATTTTGAAAGGGTCCGAGAGTTGGTTACGCGTGGGGAAGGATTAATACCCCCATCACGCCCGAGAATCAGTACCTGAATATTTGTTGCTTTCGAATTGATGGAATTTGAATTGAATTTAACTCAGCGTACTTAATCGAAAATTTAACCTTAATTACATGGGCTTTATCAAATTGGTGGGTTCAAATTAATTGGACATTTAATTAATAAGGTTGACGATACATCGGACCATAGACTAAACCGACATCATATAAGCCTGACTACCGTGTTAGTTTATGGTTCGAATCCCGCACGTCACCTTTTATGCATGATGTAAGCAATTAAGATGTGATGTAATGATTTGGTTAAGTTTTAATTTTACTTCGAGTCGGTAAGGATTAATTCAAATACTTGGTCAACATCCTTTAAGCTCGGACTGTTACGACACAAATATCAGAATTAATGAATACATCCATTTTTATGATTTAAATTAATTATCATGTAAACTAAATGGGCCAAATGACGACAAATAAAATGGATGGCAAGTAAAGGCTTAAAGACAAACACACAAAAGCCCACCTAAGGCCCTAACCTAAAAGGCCCAAGTTATGGAAGATCTAATTAGTGATCTAGTTACTAATTAGGTGAGTCTAATATTAACCCTAAATTAATTAACCCTAGAAAGGCTAAGAACTAACAAATAATGAATTATCTTGTGACATGATAATTAATTCAATCGATTTTAAACTAGTGTTCCAATAAGCCAAGAACACTATTTAGAATAAATCAAGTTAACTAATCAAGGTTTTAAATTAAATGTCAATCTAAACTTGCGATTAATTTTATCCCAAAAGTGATTAAGAAATGTTCAATTAATTTAATGAATTTAACATTCATCCCAATAAGCCAAAGATAAATTTAAATGGGATAAATTTAAATTCACTAAGTTAATTCGAACTTAAACCTAACTAAGGTTATAAGAAATCTAATCCCAGAATTAACTTAATTAATTTAAGGATCGTGCCCCTATTAGACGAGCACACTACCTAAATTAATTCCTAAACTAATCCAAAAGCCTTAACAAACACAAAGCCCACTAAGCTAAAGCTAAACCTATGCCCAAAACATAAAAGGGCCCAAACATCTAAACTAAACCTACACATTAAAAAACACATGTGTACTCTAAAAAAGTTTTAAATACACATTATATACTATATATAAATATATCATATGTTCAAAACTATATTACATATATATATTATCTATGTATCATAAATATTATAAGAAAGCTTATATTATATATTTTAAAACAAAGTTTTATATTATATATGAAAACCTTATGAAAATCCTATCATAAATAACCTTATATTACATATATTATTATATAAAGAAAAAAATATATGTTATATATTTTTGAAAAAAAGAAAGCTCCATATATTATATATTATAAAAAACATATATATTATATAGAAATTATATACTAGATATATGTATTATAAAAACCATATGTTATATATCTATTATAGAAACTATATATTATACGTATAGTAAAAAGCTACATATTATATATTATATAAAAAACTAACCACATCACAACAAATCAAATATAAACTAAAATAGAGATTGAAAAACTAGAATTAAATATGCATAAAATAAACAAAGCAAATATAATAAACATGATAAATGGGGACGAAATTGAAAACCAAAAAGTTTCAGGGACCCAGGGCGTAATTAAGAAACACGGAATGGCTTCAGGATGCAATTTGACCAAGCGGAGGGACTATTGTTGCTATTTGGAAATGTGGAAACCCTTATAATGTGATTAGAACGGGGCAGAGGTCTTTAAAATATAAATATACCATTTTTAAATGAGAAGGGCTATAAAAGATCATAATCGGCCGGGCGGTCACCTCCTTTAGCCATTTTTTAGAAACTTTAGAAAACTCTCCTCCTGCTTCAATGAAATCCTCTCAAACCAGGATGAACATCACCGTGGTGTTCATCCCGAACCTAGAAACCACGGCGGAAAAGCCAGATTTCGGTGGTCGATTGCCGCGAGCCACCACTCCGACCGCCGCTAGCCGACTTCGTAATTCTAAAAAAAACCCTTTTTGAAGCCCTCTTCTCTCCTAAAACCAAATCTGAAACCGGTTTTTAGAAAACCCAAGCGAAAACTCTTTTTGTTTAAATTTCGAAGCTATAAAACACCTTTGTTGACGTTTGATCCTCCTGTCGACTCACCCGACCAGAGGGCTTAGGCTTGTTACCAGACGAGGGGTGTCTTACAACGGCGGCCACGTTTCAAAGGTAAAAAAACAAATCCCTAATATGTTTATGTATGCTCGAAATGGAAAGAAGAATGAGAAAGATACCTTAGAAGGTCTTTTTTGTGTTACTTTGTTCTCTGAAATTCCCAATTGATGCTTAGGGTTACAATTTTTTTGTATTGTTATATAGGACCTGAATATTACATAGATTTTTATAAATGAAAAAGGCTATCTAAATCCCTATTGGCTACCTTTCTTTTTTGTTCTTATTCATCTGCATTTCTGTGTGTTGTTATAATCCATCCTAATCCATTTTTTGCTACTTGTGTGCATGTGAGTCTCTGGTACGGTGGCTGGTAGAGGAGGGTTGTTGCAAATCTTTAGAGAAGACCATTTGACGTAGCGTGGAGCTGGAGAGTCGAGCACGTGAGGCAGGTGATGGGTCGTGCGTGGATCGCACGTGCCTGAGACGTGATCTTGGCAATTCATTCTATTCTCGATCCGATGGCCACGAGTGTTGCGGCGCGGCATCAAAGAGGGAGCATCTAGGGTTTTTTCTGTTAGGGCAATCTGGACCGTTCGGTTGCTTCAAGATCTGATGGCTCCTAATCGGCTGCACAAGAATTAAGAGATTAGGGTTCCTATGTAATTAGACTTAGTTAATTGGGCCTAATAGGCCCCCATATAATATATTTATGTTTTTGGTTTTTAAGTGTAATAGATTTTAAACTTGGGCACTTTATTTAGTTGTTATATATATTGGGCTTTTGTATATATTTTATAGTTTATTTTGTTTCTTCTCTGATCTTAATTTAATAATAAAAAATATAATAAAAACAATAATAATTATAATAATAAGATAATTATAATAATAATGATACTATATTAACATAACATTATATCAATAACATAATAGCAGAATATATATATATATATATATATCACTAGTAATATTTAGGGGTTTTGTCAAATGGATAATAATGTGATACAAAATAACATAATAGATAAAAAATAACAATAGTAATATTTTTGGCTTTTGGATTTTAAATGATATATAGTAATAACATAGATAAGGTAGGTAAACAAAGCCCCTTATTTATATATATATATATTATATATGTATATTCTCATAGATAGTAGTACCATATAAGAAAGTCTATTATTGTAAAGACAAAAATAAAAATAAAAAATGGTTCACTCCGGACAAAATTAGTGATTACAGGGGGAAAATCAAAACTTATCAAGTCTCCTTTTTAAAAAAAAAAAAAAAAGGGATTTGATTGAAATTATTTAAAACTTCTGAAATATAATAATTTTAAAAATTTTGGAAGGGCCAAATTGAAAATTTTAAAATTTTCTTAAAGGGGATAAATGTGAAATTCTCAAATTTGGGGGGTCGTGGCCTCCACTGGCTCCAATGAGGATCCACCTCTACATCCAAAATATGTCGTTTCTACCTACGACACGTGTCTCACTGTCGAACTGTCTTCTTTCTTCATTTGGCCCAACCCAATACTGTAGCATTATCGCTTTTGGTATCATAGACTTCTCTCCCATCTCGGATGCCCTCTAAATTGGATTGTTTAATGAATCAACACTTATGTTATGATATGGTATGCAACACAAATGCGGGAAAAAAGAAACAAAATAAAAAAGCAAACACCAACAAAAAACTATGTTAGTACGATAAGATAATCGAATAAACCACACAAACAAAATGCCAGCTAATAAAGAAGGTAATAAATTAAAGCAATTAAATCATGCGATTAAAACATACACAAACAAAATAACACAGATAAACAACAAAGGCCTAAACAAGGCTACCGCTACATGGGTAGAGTTTCGACATGGCTCTAAAAGGCGAGCTGTACGGTTTGCTATATGTAGTTAGGTTATAAAGTAAAGCGTACCCGAACTTTTGCTAGGACATCGATTCGGGGGATACAACCCATATACTATACTGGGGTGTGAACCCCACGAAATATAAGGACCGAATCCAGGAATCAAATTACAACACCATACGGAGGTGAATACCACACAAGGCGAAGTAATCACTCCCACTTAATGGTTCTAAAACTAATATATGATGACAAATTATATCAAACATCGCATAAAATAAAGCGGTAAACAAAAAAGGTTAGGAATTAAAAATTAAATTAAATCGAATTTAATTTTTTCTTAATAAATACGATACGATCCCAATTAAGGCTTGACTTTCTATTTTTGTAAACACAAAAAATTTATCCCCAGCGGAGTCGCCATGCTGTAGCAACTAAAAAATCCGGGTCTGTTTGGAAAACCCTTTTTAATTAAAAGATGGCATACGAGGGAAATTCTAAAAAAATCGTATTTGAAATAAAATTTGAAGTCGTCACCGGTCACTTGGATAAGGTAGACCAAACACCGAAAAAAGTAAACCAAAGATTTAAAAAGGGTTCGGGAGTCGGTTACGTGTGGGGAAGGATTAGCACCCCACGACGCCCAAAATTGGTACTTAAGGGTTCGTATCGTAAATGTAAAGAAAATCTAAAATTCAGTTTAATTTAAAATTTAATCTCTAAAAAATGTATGCATGCATGATAAAAATAAAATGTCCCGGTATTCGCGGTACCTAAGAAGATGACACCCAGAAATTGGGATGACACTCCCATTACCAGAACAATAAGACCTAAACTATATGTGACAAATATATGTATGAACAATTAATATGCATAAACGGAAGCATAAACATAAATATGGAATTCTAATAGCAAAAATATATATAAATATATTTTATTCATGTAATTAATTCATACAATTTAAATTACACATACAAACATGGCATACAAAATATATTTATTATAAAAAATGTCAATAATTAAAAAACATAATCGATATATATATATATATATATATATATAACTATATCTAATCTCACAACGTTCAAAATTGGTATTTAAGGGTTCGTATCGTAAATGTAAAGAAAATCTAAAATTCAGTTTAATTTAAAATTTAATCCCTAAAAATGTAAGTATGCATGATAAAAATAAAATACCCTGATATTCACGGTACCTAAGAAGATGACACCCAAAAACCGGGATGACACTCCAACTGAGATACCGGAACAATAAGACCTAAACTATATGTGACAAATATATGTATGAACAATTAATATGCATAAACGGAAGTATAAACATAAATATGGAATTCTAATAGCACAAGTATATAAAATATATTTTATTCATGTAATTAATTCATACAATTTAAAATGTACATACAAACATGGCATACAAAATATATTTATTATAAAAACATGCCAATAATTAAAAAACATAATAAAAAAATATATTCCCTATATCTAAACCAACATAAAATAAATACAAAGATAAGGATCAAATTTTACCCTACTAGAAGCTTGAATGAAGAACTTCGACACCCCTACCAAGATCTTCACATCATCTAACCATGGTCCAAAAACCAACTCGATTGAACCTCAAAAAGGACATTCGATTGAATTATTGATTGAACTATCCAGAGAATAAAAATTTCCCGGTGAGAGCATTGCTCTCAAGCTTTCAAGGGGCACTTCCCTGCTTGCTTCTCCCCTTGTCATGGCTGCCTCCACCCCGTCTTTTATAGGCAAATGCAAAGGGTGGGGTGACGTGGACGCTATGCGTCCACTCATTTCCCTTTTTTTGTTTTTTTATTATACTAATAAGATAATAATAAGATATAATAATACTATATCCGGACAAAAATGAGTGATTACACTCTCATGCGACACATTTAACTACGAAATTCTAATGGGGTCTAATGTATTAATGAATGATAAAAATAAATACTATTTTGTAATTATTTTAAGACTACTAAAAATTAATATTGAATGGTGCAGGTTTGGAATATTTAACTCATTTAGTTTTCCTCTAAAACTTAGTTTTCTCTTTATAGTCGTCACAAGTTTTTTCTTATCTCATTTTTGCTTAACCGGTAGCGGAAATCAGTCATAATACTGGCTGTCGATCACCGGTATTCATTATTTTTCTTGCTCTTTCATTGTTTTTTTTTTCAATTTTAATAAAAATCTCTACTCTCATGGCACACGTTTCCTTTGCCTTTGTGGCATGCTTTTTATTGACTTTTGTGGTTCATTTCATCTGTCGTTTGGCACGATTTCAGCATACTGTAGCAGTCATTTGGTGCTCGTATAGAGATCCTCACGAAGCTAGCTTTCTGATTTGATTTCGTCGGTAGTCATAGAAAAGATTGATCCCCACTCGTTTTGATGGTTTGTTAGCTGATGTAATCAGAAATGTGTAGTAGAGCAATCTGTCTGATAGTTTGGTTCGCTCACCACTCATTTTTTCATCTCGTAAAGCGTCTCATTTGGCTAGAAACAATGAGATGCATGAAGGTTTCTAGATTTTGATAGTATACTAATCTCTATGGAATGGATTGTTTTTCTTTGCACCTTTGTATGAGATTTTTAGTGGACTAGTCTCTTTTCTCTCTTTTTGATACATTATATTTGTATTATCTTTCGATTAATAAAATCCATATGCCATTGTTAAAAAATTAATATTGAATGGATCCGAAGGTCTCCCATTTCTTTCTATAAGCCATTTCATACACTTCTCAATCATATTATTTGTGGCCAACAATTACTTTATATACAATAAATAAACCCAAGTTTTTATTGAAAAAACTAATTGAAAGTTACAGAAAGCACATGCGTTTGTGCCATAGAATAGGTGTTCCACTTCAATGTGCACAACCGGTTGGTTGACGTGGGATTTGTTGTCCCTCTCGTGAATGATTGGAACAAGACAGTTGATATTTTGAAAGATTTTTCTTGTATTAAAAAAAAAAAAATTTTCTTTTAGTGGAAAATGTTAAACCACTCAAAGATGTTGGTTTATGAAGTTGTCGTTAGTCGTTAAATTAGGGAAGAAGAAGAAGAAGAAACTAAGCCTAAAAATTAAGCAACAAAATTTTCATCCTAATGGTTAATTATGTACATATAACATAATTCATTGTTTATCACAAAATTCATTTTTGGCAAAAAAGATCCAATGGTATATTTATAATCGCCGATATCTAATTCATTGATTGATTATTCTGGATCAGGTACTGCAGAGGCTCATTATGTAGGTGACCTTCTCTAGAGGTGAGCAAAACTTGACTCGACTCAAAAAAATTGATATTTTTTTTCAATTTTGAGTTATTTAAGTTGTTTGAGTCAACTCGAGTAACTCAAAAAAATTTCGAGTTCGAGTCGAGTTAAAATTTACCAAACTCAAAAAACCGAATAGTCGAGAGAACTGAATTTTATAGTTTTGCAATTTAGTCCATGATTTCATTTTTCTTCAATTCCTCCTTCATTTGTAGTCCATTTTTTTACTAAATTTGAACCACATATTCCTAAACCAACTTAGAATACTTATTTATCTTCAATTTATATCTTTGAAAACAAATTTCATATTTTTTCAATCCAGCCCCTTAACTTTGTATGATTTCCTCATTTCTTCAATATCTCTTTCGTTTTAAGTCAATTTTGACCAAATTTGAACCGCATGCTCCTAAAAAACTGTAGAATACCAATTTAGCTTCAATTCATATTTTTTAAATTAAATTTCCTACTTTTACAATTTAGCTCCTCAACTTTGAATAATTTCCCATTTCTTCAATTCCTCTTTCGTTTTAAGTCTATTTTGACCAAAATTAAACCACATGGTTCACTAACACTATATAATACCTATATAACTTCAATTCATATTTTTAAAAAATATATTATGTTGAGATAATCAATCAGTTGTAGAAGGCCAAGAGGGGGTGAATTGACAAATAAAAAATTTGGTGGAAGCAAATGAAAGATAGAAAAAGTTGGACACAAGGATTTATAGTGGTTCAAGCTTCTAACAAGCTCTACATCTACTACCTTAGCTCCCCACTAAGAATTTCAAATAATTCACTAAGAATTCTTCTCATTTTCTAGGCTAAGGAGGCAACTTTTACAATTGACCAAAGCTTTCTACCCAAAGCTTGATCCAATTCACTCACTTTTACAAGAAAGAATGGCAAATATGGAAAGTCCTCTCAAAGGTAAATAATTTGCCCAATCACAACTACTCTCAAACCAAAACTTGAATAAAGTGGATACAATTGAAGAACACTCAAGTGGGTTACAAAATTTGACTCTAATAGCTCAAAGATGGTTGGATTTGTGCTTGAATACTTTTGACTTGTTCAAATGTTCAATGGTTGTTGTTGAAGCTTTAGAGACTTGATTTTATACCCTCTCATTGATTTCTAACTGTTTGGGTGGTTGGGATCATCAATAGAGCCGTTGGAGACTATTTTTCCCACAATAAGTGCTGTTTGGTAACCTACCGTATCGATACCCAAGCACCCGTATCAATACCTATCAAAAGAGGAAATAGTCGTTGTACAAAGGGGTATCGATATGCTCGAGGGGTGTATCAAAATGAGTAGTGTATTTTTCAAAGGGCGTATCGAAACAGCTAGGCCGTATCAGTACAATTTTTGCTCACTAGAATCTGAGGTAAAAATCCTTGAAAAAATGCATCGGTACGCCTAAGGGGCGTATCGATACGGTGTAACTGAAAATTGAAGTTTGGTGATTCCAATAACTGACAAGGTAACGATCATATATTAAATGTAAAGATTTTGAAAATCTTAACACCCTGTATCGGTACAGGTGAAGTTGTATCGATACTCATAGCTTAAGTAAAATTCCCGGGTTAAAGGATGTGTCGAAACGGGCACACCCGTATCGTACGTTTTGGCAATTAAATTTCCAGTAGCCAAAAGTCGCACCGAAACACCTAAGGGCGTATCGATATGCCTGGGTGATTTTAGTTATTTGAGTATCAAAATACTTATTAAATATTTTGGGGTTTAAGTTTTTGACTTAGAAACATTTTAAGTTCAAATCCTTGTCATTTTGTGAGACTTTTTGAGTACTTAAAAATTTATCCAATTTTACAAATTGATCCTTAAACTCTTTGTTATATCAAAATCAAATATAGGTTTTACGTATTATTTTTTCAATTTTGTCCTTTAACTTTACATTTTATTCAATTTGATCATTCAACTGATTTTTTTGTAATTTTTTCTTCACATCAATTCATTGACTCATTTATACTCCTATCAATACTTTATCCCCAAAAGTTCTTTATTTAAAAATAATATTTTAATATATTTTAGAAGTTTAGATCATATTTTTATTAAATAACATTATAAATCTTACTTATACATGTGAAAAATAATACGAAGAAATATAAATGCATATCTTATATGATTAGAGAAAGTCATTTAAATTGGAATCAGACCATACTATAGCTTGGTAAATAATTACAATTAAATTTGTATAGGAACTCGAAAACTCAACTCGTCTCGAATCGAAAAAATTTCAAATTAAGTTCAAGTTGTAAAATATAAAGCGTTAACTCGAATAACTCGAAGTTTTTTGACTCGACTCGACTCGACTAGACCGAACGCTCACCCCTAACCCTCTCAATTCAATTTACTTCATTCACAACGCCAGAGTTCAAACTAGAGATCTAGTATTTCATCTCACTAGATCAAATTAGTTGGCGGGTTCTTAATGATTTTACTGTGAACTCTTCTAATTTATTTCTATATGGATTAAATCTCTGCCGAAGCATCCCCTTATAAAGTAAAAATTAAATTTACTCATTCAAAGTAAAAAAAGTAATAATTCAACAATAATTATATGAAAAAAGAATATGATTATTTATCAACTGATTAAAACATTAATATATTTTTATTTATTTAATATATCATATAACCATATAAGGATTTAGCCAAATTTAATTAAAAAAGGTGTTTATTTACCGAATTGGATAATCTATTTGTTTTCGATTAAAAGAGAGAGGAGAAATTAGAGCCACAAAAATACAAGGAGGTTGGAATTTCCCTGGAAATGGTCATGGCTACCCTCACAGTACGCTTCTTTCGGGTCAAACCCGCCACGTCACCCTTTCAAACCCACATTTCTGACCTGGCAATCAAATTGAGTCGAATGTTGTTAATCCCCAAAGCTCGATCTCATTTCAAATAAAATAGTCCCATCGCCCACTGCCCACAGCTGAAAAAGCTAAAAGTTAATCCTTAAAATACCAAAATACCCTTATATTTACCAAACCTGTCAAAAGCTTCCTCTACTCTTGAATGCAGAGAATAAAACTTCCTTACATTATTATTTTGACCAGACGTTAAAATAGTTTGGTTACCGACATATTTGATTTAAATTTCAAGTCTATTGTGGGGCAGTCTAAAACACAGTTAAAAAGGGTAAACCTAAAATGTTTGTAAAATATATAATAATTTAGGTAGATTTGAATAAAATTTTATGTTACAACTTAAAATGTTAAAAACACACAACTTAAAATATTACTTACATAATTTAAAATATTATATATTTTAAAACATTTTCGGTTGTAATATAAAATATTATCTTACGTACAATCTAAAAAGTAATTTACGCACAATTTAAAATACTATACTTTATTAGCCGTTTTTTAGGTTGTCGTTCTCTAGAGTCGCTGATTTTAAATGTTAAATCATTTTCACGAGTTTAAGGTTTAATATTATGAATATAATATGTCGACTTAAAAATTACTTTATATTAAATTTAATTAATTAATTAATTTTTTAACAATTTATTAATAAATTAAATATAAGTTATTGTAAAAAAATAGGGAAAACTATACGGGTGGTCACTAAACTATAACATTTTTCCTGTTTTGATCACCTAACTAATTTTTTTGTCAAAATCGTCCCTCCCGTTAGATACTTTTCATGATTTGACCCCTTTCGTTAAAAACCTAATGAAATTGTTGGCATTTTATTTTTATTTTTATTTTTTGGTCACCTAACTATCATAATTTTCTTGTTTTGCACCTAACTATCACCCTTTTCTTGTTTTGGTCCCCTCCTAGTTGGTCAAATAAAAAATATTATAGTATATCATTAAGTTTGACGGGAGGGATCAAAAAAATTATAAAAAATGACACGTTAGCAATACCATTAAGTTTTCAACGGAGAGGGAACAAACAAGAAATGTATCTAACGGTAGGACAATTTTGATGAAAAAATTAGTAAAGTGACCAGAACAGGAAGTTAATGATAGTTGGATGACTACTCGTGTAGTTTTTCCAAAAATATATTTGGTTGAATCTCCGCAATATAAAACCCAAAGAGAAATCTTATAGGAATCTTTCTCTTAGTTTTTAAATCCCCCCCCCAGAAAAAACAATTGATTCTTGGAAGAAAGTGATTGGAGAGAATAAAAAAATTCTAAGAATTCGATTCCATCAGCCTTTCTTTAAAAATTTCTTGGCTGAATATATGAAAAATCTGGGGTGGTGTTTTTTTTATACTTTGGGTGGCCTTTTGAAGGTACTTTGATGATTTTTGTTCTTTCAGGTTTCCATTGAATCTTCTTTGTATTCGAAACACAAGGATCGAATTTTGTTTTTTTTTTTTTTTTCGTCTTTCCTTCAAAAAAGGAAGCTTTACCTTCTAAGTTTCCCTTTTTGTGGGTCTTTAAATGGTTTATTTTGAGATTTCTTCGAATTCTGTTTGTAGCTGATTGAGAAAAAAAATGGAAAATAGCTACAGTTTTGATGGTTATTTAGAGTAATTTGAGAAATCCATTTTTAGCAGAAAAGGGTCTGTTTCTTCTTCTTCTTGGATATTTCGTTTGATTGATGGGACCGGTATCTCTTAATTATCTTTTATTCTTCTGAATTATGTCTATATTCATTGTATTGACAGTAAACATTATCAAAGACTATATTCTCTTTGTTGCCTTTTTGTTCTTCAAGAATAAAAATGGAAATGTGGGAGGAAGCCAATGAAAATATATAAAAGAAAGTTTTAAAGTAAAGGGTTGTTTTTGCTGCAATCTAATTGCTTCAGAGAATTTTGATTTGGATGCAGTTTGTTCAGCATGTGAATTGTTTTTAAATGCAGACAGTCCAGATCGAATTGCCTATTTTTTGATTTGGATTTCGCTTGGGATTGCATATTTGTGTTTCAAAATTGAAACTTTTTTGGTACGAAATGATTGGAAGATAGATTGCTTTAGTTGCCCGTATATATGGCCCTTGCCTTTAGTAATCTTCCATGGTGGTTATGGAGTGGGAAACATGAAGAGCCTAGAATCGCCAATGGATCTCCTTTAGGTTCTTCACCGGATTCCGGTTTATGGGAGTCGGACAATCTGAAGTTTCCACTGGTTAATAGAGCTAATAAGGCTTATTCAACTAGAAAACTTAAGAGGAAATGGCATAGTCGGGAAGAAAGAAAGATCGATAGGGAATATGATGTAGTTATTGTGCCATCTGATGGAGGGTGTGTTTCAGGGTCTGAATCTGATGGTTCAGATTACTCCATTGGATGGATGGAGCCTCATGGACCTGGGTTCAATAGTGATGAAGATTCAGACAACAGTTTCGCTGTGTTGGTTCCATGTTATGGGCATAGGCAAGATAATACGTTGAAGGATCCAAAGAACAACCTTTTGGGTGCCATTGTGAACATTCCTAGCTATTATTCTGCTGGTAATTTCCATTTCTTACACACATCTAATATTGAGAATATTTTGATTCTGTGGTTTACATCCTTTGCTGCTGAAACTCTGTGTAGGATTATTTATCCTTTACCATTTGTTAACACTGTTTTGGCTCATGGATTTGTGAACTCAAAGCATATTTCAAAACTATGTACTCAGATGGGACTTCTTTAGTTTTTGACTTTTATACCATTGAATTGCTTAAATTGTTCAAGGGGTCAACAGGATCAAGTTTGCCATAGGAATATATTAGGGGTAAACTTGTTTCGGACATTTAACTCGTTAATTTGATGACTTTGTGCTATATTAGTTATTTGAAAACACTCCTTGTTGTTCTGCATTGGTCTTTGAAAAGTATCATTCAAGTTCTGATGAGGATGAGCCTCCAAACTTTAATGAAAAAGAATCCAATGGTGTTCAGCGTAGCTCATATCTAAATGTTATTCAGAATAAAAGTGATTTTTATCAACATTTGCTCTCATTACTTCATATTTCCTGCGTACACTGCTAAATGGTTTCGGACTACATTTGGAGATCTGAGTTTTTATGTTATGTATGCTTTGCTAGGCCTCTGTGATCAAAATCTGAAATGCGCACACATTGGAGAATTCCGTACACATTTGGCCAATAAGGCCAAAATGGTTGGTATTTTCAATGTGGGAGCTGTTGTTCAGCTAGTTTCCTTAATTCCATACGTTATTAACTACTGCTCTTCGTCCAACCCCTACAACCAGATTCTCATATTTGCTGAATCTCTATTGCATATTTCCACTTTTTCATTTATTGGTTATCTTGTGGTGCTATCTGAAGTTCTGAACTGCTTTATGTCTTAAAAGTTTTATCATTCTTGTGCTGCAATGTGAACTGTGTAAGTCTTAAGGTTAAATTGCTGAAAATTAGGTCGGGCCCTTGTATTTTGTAGTTCTATAAGCTTTGTAGAATTTGTTGAGGCAAATGCATTATGCTAACTCGGTCTGTCTTATTTTCCCAAATGTGAAGCAAGCAAAAACTACGTGGAACAGTGGCTCTCGTCTCTGCAGACTAGCTAATATCCCATACTATTGAAGATTGTGAATGTATCTGTGTTCTGTTGCTAATCTACTGGAAGAATATGGTCTGGTGTTTTAATGCTGATATAGATATTGTACATACTGTATATACAGTAAAATTAAAAGGACAAAAAAAAAATGAGCGAATGCAAGAGATTGCCTGCTCTATTATTGCTGACACAACAGAAAGATGATGGGCAGCGGAAATAGCATTTAACGGACCCCCTATGTATATATCGGACGGACATGTCCTTTTCTGCTGTTTCGTTTAGGAGCTGAAGATGAACGAGCCGACTTTATGTCTTCCTTGGTGTTCGGAGAGGATTGATGTTCATTCGTTTGTGTCTAATGTGTTTGTGATTTGTTTGGGGGAATTTCACTCTGAAGATAAAACAGAGGAAGTTTGTGTGCGAGTGTATTGAATTCTTTGGTGCAAATATGGCTTTTGTACATGCTAAAAACCGAGACAACTTTATGTTTTTGTTGTGTTATTGTAAATATTATGAGAATAAAATCAAGTATTCTGTAAAAGGATACAAAGTCTCTTTCTCCTAGTGTATAGTCAATAGATTACTCATTGGCATATGCCGGTATAATGGTGGTAGTTGGTTTTCCTTATCGATGAATAATAAACAGAGTTAGCTGCAGATGAGCAAGTGATTTCTCTGTCATTGTAATGGCGGGTCGTTGTTTTTCCATATTTATAAACAATAAATGAAGTTAGCTGCGGATGATCTGGTGTTTCAGTTACCATTTAATTTTATGATTAAGACATTAAATAATGAGTCGTTGGAGGGACATAAACCCTAATGTTGATTTTGTTTTATCTGGGAAATAGCTTGAGAGAAAGCATTGGAAAGGTTTTTGTAAACGAGTTCGTGCAAAACAGTGTAAACGGGTATGTTTTACAATATTGTAAAAAATTAGATAATATATTAATGACTTAAGAGGTATTCTTGTTTCTGACTTCGAATCAAATAATTAATTTAACTAATTTGCAGAAAACACACTAAATTGGCTATCAAACTCGCGAATTGCATTAATTTAGTCGTTTGACTAAAGTTGTGCTCATGTCGTAACTCACATGTGAATAAGGACATGACATAAAGTAATATTTGATTTTTTAGGGAGTTTGAGGGCAACATTGATTATTTTAGGAAGCTCGATGACTTAATTGATTTTTAGTGTAATCTTGAAACAAAAATTAAGAAATTTAAATTTTAAAATATTAAAACTATTAAAATAAAAATCCTATTAAAATTTATAAAAATGTGAAAATGTAAAAATATTAAAACCTATTAAATGATATTATTAAAATTAAAATTTAAACTATTTATAAAGTGTTAAAATTATAAAAAAACTTAAAATTTATTAAAATTATACTGAAATTGAAATTATAAATATCTAAAATTTATTTTTAAAAAAAATTATTATACTCTTATATCTTCTCCTATTCAAACATTCACAATAAAAGTTCTTCGATGATTTCATCTCCAATACCAAATCTTTTAGGAATCTAAAAGATATATCCTGCGTACCTCTAACTCTGAAACTTCAAGAAAAATAAAAGAAATATAGGATGACCATCTCTTACCAAACATACTAGAGAATAACGACACAACGGCTATAGAGCAACAACCATTTACCAGGCACCCTGGTGAGCCTGAAGTTTATGTCCTATAAAGCCAAAGGCATATTTTGAGAAAGTTTTACCGTTAGTGAATCTTCAAGGTCGACATAAAGACCTGACTAGGGAATCACTCTCCAACTCTGAAGCCAAATGCCTTATCGTCAGGATCTCTAGGATGATAAGAAGCTAGGGTGGACAGACCGAAGTGCTCACCAATAGTTTATGTTAAACATAAACTGGAGCACTGCATTCAAGAGAGGAAAACAACAATGTTTTCCCTTAGCAACCAGAGGAACACCGAGGAAGAAAGGGTATGCTGAAAAAAAGACAACGACGACATGTTAGAAATAAAATTGACACACCCTTAACAGAAGCACCTCCAACAAGATCCATGCGACATAGGTCACCTAAAGAGTAAAAAACTTAGGAACTTTATATTTCTATGTAAATAATGTAACAAGAGGAAAGCATCTCCCGCTTAAATATAAGCTCTTGAGTGTCACAAAGCCTCCATTCAACATCTCAGATGGACAACAACCTCGGAAACCTATTCAACGCTACACACCACCAGGTACACCTCTTAGGTAAACCTATGCTTAGAGCAGTCTTAGAGAACTTAGATTTAGAAATAACTCTAGCAAAAAAATTTAGTAGAATCTCCGAAGTATAGGTAAGAATAGAACCCTTGCACAAGCCCTCCCGCCAAGTGATGTAAAAAACATGTACCCATTACTCTTTCTGCTTATGTTTTACTTCCTCTGTTTATCGTTTTCTGTTAGAAGCATACTATTAAACCTATATTTGATTTTGATATAACAATGATTATTTTGTAAAAAAAAACAATTTTTTAAAGACTCGCAAAATTAACAGGCATTCGAACTTAAAAATAATTTCTGCTTATGTTTGATTTAGAAATAACTTAGATTTAGAAATAGATTTTAGGTAAACCTATGCTTAGAGCAGTCTTAGAGAACTTAGATTTAGAAATAATTCTAGCAAAAAAAATTAGTAGAATCTCCGGAGTATAAGTAAGCATAGAACCCTTGCACAAGCCCTCCCGCTAAGTGACGTAAAAAACATGTACCCATTACTCTTTTTGCTTATGTTTTACTTTCTCTGTTTATTATTTTTTGGTAGAAGCATACTATTAAACCTATATTTGATTTTGATATCCCAAGGACTATTTTGTAAAAAGGAATAAATTTTTAAAGACTCGCAAAATTGAAAGGCATTCGAACTTAAAATAATTTATAAGTCAAAACCTTAAACCTTAAATATTTTCTAAGTGTTTTGGGTACTCAAAATAGCCAATTTGGTATAGGAGTAGGCGCATCGGTACGGTTTTTCACTACTAGAAATCTGTTTTACACCTAATGGCTATAGGGTACCAATACACGTGTAACCGTATCAATATGCCTTATTAAACCTGTATACCAAATTGCTTTTGAGTATCGGTACGGCTTATAGCGTACCGGTACGAGGGTTAAAGATTTTATAAATCTTTGCATTTAATTATTGACTATTGCCCTGTCACTTTATTATAACCATAAATTTTGAAAAATGGTAATGTGTATCGATACCCTCTTAGGCGTATCGATACAATTTTCCAACCAAAACTTCCAAGGATTCCAGTGAGCAAAATGGTACTAATATGACTTGGAACGTACCGATACCCTTTGTAAAATGATCACGCCGTGTAGATACGGTTTCCCACGCATCAATACCTCTTTTTTGGAACGAGTATTTATTCTTATGGCAGGTACCGATACGAGTGCTCGAGTATCGATACCTAGTGTTGCTAGACAACATTTATTGATGGAAAAATACATCCCAATGACTATAATCAATATCCCAACTACCCAAACAGCTAGAAATCAACGAGGGGTATAAAATCAAGTTTCCAAAGCTTCTTCAACAACTATTCAACAAGTCTAAAGCATTCAAGCACACTCCAACATCGTTGAGCCTTAATTGTAAAATTCTTGTAAACTCACTTGAGAGTTCTTATTGTAATCTTTGTACTCAAGTGTTTGGGGTTGAGTGAGCCTAAAATTGTGCAAACATAATGCATTTGTGAGGATTTTTAGTTTGCTTAAATTTGTATTTCTCTTTCTGAGTGTTCTTAAGGTTTGGGGTATAAACATTAAGGGAGTTGTAAGGTTATCTCCTTGAGCCTCAAAAGGAAAACAAATCTAGTGGATTTGAAAAATCCTTAGTGTGGATAACTAAGGTAGTGGATGTAAATCTTGTTTAGAAGGTTGAACCACTATAAATCTTGTGTTCCAATTTTTATTTTCTTTCCATTTGCTTCCACCAAATTTTTTATTTGTCAATTCACCCCCTCTTGGCTATTTGCATTGGTTGTTCATCCCAACAATTGATATTAGAGCTACACTCATTGAAATGCTTCACATCCTCTTGAGTAGATCCTATCGGTGTTCAATCAATCCATAAGTCAAGCCATGATATCTACTTTTGGCAACCACTTCGAGGAATCACAATCCATCTCCAAACCGCCTTATTTCAATAGGGGTAAACTCCCCTATTGGAAAAATAGAACGAGGCTCTTCATCAAATCCAATGGCTACCTCTTTTGGGATATAGTGGAAGATGAACCGACTATTCTGATAAAGAGAGAAGGAGACTGACTCATTCCTAAGGATATGGAAGAAATGAATGATGAAGATTGGAGGAAGTTGCAAGTCAACGACAAAGCCATGCACATTATATTTTGTGCCCTTAGACACGACGATTATACGAAGATGTATTCTTGCACAAGTGCGAAGAAGATATGGGACAAGCTTGAAGTTACCTACGATGGCACAAATGAAGTGAAGGAGGCCAAGATTAGACTCCTCAATCTAAGCTATGAGAACTTCAAAATGGAACCGGATGAAGACATCACCAAGATGTTTGATCGATTCTCCATCATCTTCAATGGTCTTAAAGGATATGAAGAAGTTATCCCAAAAGACAAGCTTGTTCAGAAGCTCACATACTCTCTTCCCGAGTTATGGGACACAAAGAAGACCGCCATCATTAAAGCTAAATATCTCAAGACCTTGAAGCTTGATGCTCTTATGGGGTCTCTTCTCACTCATTAGATTATAAAGAAAGGAAGAGAAAAAGATAGAGAAGAATAAAGTGGAGAAGAAGAAGAAGATAAGAATTACTCTTAAAGCTTTACAAGAGGAGAACGATTCAAGTGAGGAAGAAGATGAAGAAATGGCTATACTAGCCAAGAAATTCACAAGGTTCATGAAATCCAATTGGGGAAGAAAGTTCCAACGGAGAAAGGGTTTCAAGAACAAGCAAAAAGAAGAAAAGAATGACCAAATCGTTTGCTATGAGTGCAAAAAGTCGGGACACATCAAGTTCGATTGTCCCCAAATAAAGAAGAAAAGCTTCGTGAAGAAGAAGAAGCTTAAGGCACATGTTGCTACTTGGAGCGATAAGGATTCATCCGATGAGGAGGAGCAAGAAGTAGCAAACCTTTGTCTCATGGCATTGGAGAAGGATCCTAAGGTAACCTCAAACTCATCTAATTTTGATTTTACTTTTGATGAGCTTCAAGAAGCTTATGATGAGTTGCAAGAGGTTTACAATGAATTGGTTTTGAAGTATAAAGAATCAATTTTGAAAAACAAGAAAACGATTTCTGATTTGAAAAACCAAAATAATTCTTTATCCAAAACCGACGTGGAATTTGCAAGGAAGGTAGTGTATATGCAAACAAAACAAAAAGATTTTGAAAAGAAAATCAAGACTTGCATAACATACTTTTAAAAGTCCACGATGATCACCAAAAGGAAGTGGGTGATCTTAAAGCTTCTTTGAACAAGGTTGGGAATCCTCATTTTAAAAAAGAAAACAATTCAAAACCCAACCATGTAAGGAGAAACTTTAATGTGTACAAACATAGAGGCTTCCAAAGGCCCTCTAATGTTAAGAAGGTTATAAGTGTTTGGGTTCTTAAGTAACTAGTTACTCCTAACAACATTGATGTTATTGCTTCTTGGATTCCCAAGGGAACCAAGATTCTAGGAGCTAATATTCATGGACCCTAAAGAATTTGGGTACCAAAAATCAAGACTTGATTCTATGTTTTTAGAGGGAGCATTGCTACAAGGCAAAATATTCAAGTGCAACCTCATGGTACCTTGATAGTGGATTCTCGAGACACATGACCGGAGACAAGAGTCGATTCTTGGAGCTAAAACCAAAAGGTGGAAGAGTAGTGACTTTCGGTGACAACTCCAAATGCCACATTGAAGGAATTGGTTCTATTGGTAATCACTCTTATATTCTCACTGATAATGTTTTATATGTCAATAGTTTTAAGTATAATGTTTTAAGCATAAGCCAATTGTTTGATAAAGGTTTCAATGTCCTTTTTGATTTAAATGGTTGCAAAATTATTGAAATTAATTCCAACAAAATTGTGCTTATTGGTCATCGTATAGGAAACATTTACATGGTGCATTTAGATGACATTCATATTTCAAATGCATGTTTTGTTGCAAAAGATGAGCGTGATTCTTGGTTGTGGCATAAAAAACTAGGACATGCAAGCATAAGTGTTTTGGAAAAATTGATTTCAAATGATCTAGTAAGAGGTTTGCTAAAAATAAAGTTTTATCTTGAAAATATTTTCGATGCATGTGCAAAAGGCAACACAAAAGAGTTTCTTTTAAATTGATTAATGATGTATCAACAAGTAGAGTTTTACAATTGATCCATATAAATCTTTTGGCTCTATTAGAACTATGAGCTTTGGTGGAAAAAATATACATTTGTTTTAATTGATGATTACTCTAGAGTTACTTGGGTTCTATTTTTAAGTACCAAGGATGGGGCTTTAGAAAAATTCATCACATTTTCAAACACAAACCAAAATAATGTTGGTTACTCCATTTCTCATGTTAGGAGTGACCATGAAACCGAATTTCAAAATCTAGGTTTTGAAGAGTTTTGTAACTCTAATGAGATTAGCCATAATTTTTTGGCTCCTCGCAAACCTCAACAAAATGGGTTTGTTGAGAGGGAAAATAAAACTTTAGAAGAAATGGCTAGAACCATGCTTTGTGAAAACAATTTGCCTAATTATTTTTAGGCGGAAACCATTAATGCATCTTGTTATATTGTTAATAGAGTAATGATTAGGTTAATTTTAAAGAAAACACCTTCTGAGCTTTTCAAAAATAAAAAGCCTAACATTAGCTATTTTCATCCATTTGGATGTAAATGTTTTGTTTTAAACAATGGAAAAAACAATTTAGGCAAGTTTGATGCAAAAATGATGAAACTATTTTTCAAAGTTACTCTTTAAACTCTAAAGCCTATCGTGTATTTAAAAAAAGAACTTGTGATGATGATAATGTAGGAATTTTTTATGCCAATGATAGTGGAGGACAATCATCAAAGGTAGGTGAAGTTTCAACAAGAGAAGAACCACAAGATCCACCTCTAGAAGCCTTGAATGACATACCTCTAGAGAAAAAGGGAGGTCACCTACCCAAGGGAGTTCAACTATGTCAAAGGTGGCGAGATTTTGGGTGATCCATCCAAAGGGGTAATCACTAGATCCTCTATTAGAAATACATGTAATTTTGTTGCATTTATCTCATGCATTAAGCCTAAAAATATAAAAGAAGCATTAAATGATGATTATTGGATATTGGCTATGCAAGAAGAGTTAAAATATAGTAATAAATCTAGTATAGGTACTAAATGAGTTTTTAGAAACAAACTAGATGAGAGTGGTATCATAGTGAGAAACAAGGCTAGACTTGTTGCTCAAGGTTACACTCAAGAAGGAGGAATTGATTTTGATGAAACATTTTCACTCGTAGCTAGAATGGAAGCTACTAGGATGTTGCTTGCATTTGCATGTTATCATGAATTCAAGCTTTTTCAAATGGATGTTAAAAGTTCTTTTCTAAATGATTTTATAAATGAAGAAGTGTATGTAGAAAAACCACCCGGTTTTGAGGATCCAAAATATCCAAACCATGTTTTTAAACTTTCAAAAGCTTTATATGGTTTGAATCAAGCTCCTAGAGCTTGGTATGAAAGATTGTCAAATTTTCTAATAGAAAAATGTTTTGACAAAGGGAAGGTTGATACTACATGTTTTATAAAAAGAAAAGGCAAGGATATTTTGGTAGTTCAAATTTATGTTGATGATATTATTTTTGGTTCTACTAATGAACTTCTTTGCCAAGATTTTGCTAAGTTAATGCAAGGTAAATTTGAAATGAGCATGATGGGGGAACTCTAATTGTTTTTGGGACTCCAAATCAAACAAAGGAAGGACGACATCTTCATAAATCAAGTAAAATACATCAAAGATATACTCAAGAAGTTTGGCTTAGAGAATGTAAAGCCTCAAGCCACACCGATGAGCTCTTCTACAAAGCTTGACAAAGATGAAGGAGGTAAATGTGTTGATCTTAAGCTTTATAGATCTATGATAGGTTATTTGCTTTATCTTACCGCAAGTACACTAGATATCATATTTAGAGTTTGCTTGTGTGCTAGATTTCAAGCTAGCCCTAGAGAATCACATCTACAAGCCGTTAAGAAAATCTTTAAATACCTTAAAGACACCCTTTATTTAGGTCTTTGGTATCCTAGAGACTCATCCTTTAGTTTGCATGCTTATTCGGATACAGATTATGTAGGTTGTACGATAGATAAAAAGTGTACCTCTAATACTTGTCAATTCCTAGGTAACACAAGTAAAATAGCGTAGCGCTATCTACAATCGAGGCAAAATATATTTCAACCGTTAGTTGTTATGCTCAAGTCCTTTGGATGAAGCAATAACTCTTAGATTATTGAATTGATGCAGGTACCATACCTTAAAAGTGTGACAATACTAGTACTATTTGTCTCACTAACAATCCCATCCAACATTCTAGAACCAAGCATATAGAAATAAGACATCATTTTATTAGAGATCATGTCTTGAAAATTGATGTTATTCTAGAGTATGTAGACACCTTGAACCAATTAGCAGATATGTTTACCAAAACTTTAGATAAAGATCATTTTTGGACTCTTAGGAGAGATTTAGCACTTACTAGCCTTTCTTGAACCTTAGAGCCTTGTTTTTGATCTTAAACTTGCATGAATTTGGTTGATATTCATTTTTGTGTGATTTTTCTCCTATATGCATCTATTCATGTTGTTAGGGAGTATGTATCTGTTTCTGCCCATTCATGATGATCTCATATCATAATCATGCATATCGATTCGACTAAAATTGAATTTTTGGGTCTTTTGCAGGCAAATTTGTCAAATTTGGGTAGAGGGTATCGATACGAGGGTTATTGTATCGATACGAGGTATCAGGGGCAGCGTTCTGGTACAGCTTGGTCTGTACCAGTATGACGAGTGCTAAATTAACCTATTTTCTATGCCCTTAACCCTTGTCTTTTCCATGTTTTCTAGCTCATATAAGTTGCATTTAGATTAGATTGTACATATTTGCATGTAGATAGGGACTTACACCGCCTGTACTTTAATTGTCATATATATTAGTGCTTTCTACGGGAAGGTGGTGTTTTGTCGTGAATGAGTAGGAAATCGATGGTTACTGGAGGATTGTTGGAGCTGAAGAGGAGCAGATTGCATGGCTGGAGCTGACAAGGCATGAAAAGTTGGAGAGGAATCTATCTCCGCCCACTTGGACTTTCTTCCAGATACACAACATTAAATATAGCGGGAAATCAATGGCCTTCTTTAATGAAGCAACACATACTTTAGGGTACTGAAACCCTAGTTTCACCGCCTATATAAGGAAGACTTGGATGCTACTCAAGAGAGACGGATCGACATAAAGCTGATTTTAGATAACAGTCCTAGTCCGAGCTTGCGGAGAACCACCGGGTGAAGCTAGACAATTCTCCTCAACGAAAGATGCCATCGAGAGAGGTAGATAGAGAGGAGGCCTGTATCACAGTTAGACGGCACGGAGGGAGTTTTGTCGAGGATGCTCGGTTCTTTCTTTTCTCTTGCTTGATAAACTATCGTACTCTATACTTTTAATTATGGTTGTTTTAGGCTCAGACATGAGCTAAATCTTTTAGTTGGGATTATTGCATCCCGTGATTATATGTTTTGATTGTTCTATTTAAACGCTTTAGTTGTTTTTATCTTCATCTATTCTGTTCATGTTCTTAATGCGTAGTTAATTGTAAGAGCTATTCGAGAGAGGCCTGTTAACTATTGATATGTGGCTTAATATTCGAGAGAGTTAAGTTATACAAACGTGAATAGTGGGGCTAAGCTGTCAACATAGTCTTAATTCGGCTTAGACATAAGTTTAGGGTTTCAACGACTAAAAGAGAGTTCTTAAACAAATAATAGAGTCGTTAGGGTTAACGCAGACATGTATCACCTTAACCACAATGTTATTGTTGGAGTATTTCCAAAGACCAATCATAAGATGATTGTAAAAGACATATTTTATCATATTTATTAATATAAAGCCATTATTATTATTTTATTCATTAATCTCCGCATATATAAATAAGTTGAATTATAATAAAGTCTTTAGAATAATATGGTTATTCTTGATTGTCCTTAGTCGAATATTATTGTGGGCAAGGACAACAATAATATATTAAGACTAATATGTAGTTGATTGATGACAAAGTGTTGTCATTGACATAGAGATGTCAAAATCAATACATAAGTATGTGTTAGAGAACGACATACTAGACTGATCCGCTATGCGCATGTTTCTTGGATTATTATGTGACAGTCACAACATTGATCATAATGATAACTATATGTATGATCCTCATACTTGAGATCATCATTATTTCAATATTGTGAGTGACATATTTTGATATAGTCAAATGTGTATCGTAACTGACTGGGCTATAAAGACTAATATTGGATATGTCACAATCAATATAGCGAGATATGGTTTATCAAGATAGGATTTGTCTCTCCTACATAAAAGAAGTAATATCATAGGCCACTTGATTGAGTGAGATGCATGGCCATGCTCGAATAAGTTGATATAAGATATCATAGTTATTCGTTTATAATAGTCTACTCAAGATATCAAGAAATATAAGATGCACTATACAAGTGTGACTATTCCATGACTTGTGTCCAATCTAGATATAAGGACAAAATGATGTAATACATGAAAAGGAGTTAATCACTAAGAGGTTATGTCGAATCACGACTTCATGTAAATAAGGTAGCAATGATGTATTGCTAGATACCACTCATTACTTGTAATATTAGAATTATTCTAGATATTAATGCTAACGTTACATGAACCTACAAGGGTTACACCTTATGATTGAAACAAACAAATATAGACTAGATAACATATGTGCAAACTTGTTGTACACGAAATTAGTTAGAACCAAAATTATTATAATTATTGTAATTATATATATAATTTCGTTTATATATTTTAATATTAGATAATTATTGTAATTATCAAATACTATTAAAATATATATCCCTAAAGAAACTTAATTAATGTAGAATTAGATTCTACTTATTTAATTATATTTGGTTAAATATATTGTATATTTAATAAATTTGAATTTAATTAGGATTAGGGTTTTTGAATGTTATATAAAGGCATAAGGTCTACCAACAAAAGATATACTTTTGCGAAAAAACTCTCTAACAGTTAGAGAAGTGAAATATTGTTTGTATCGTTCGAGTGGACTGCGTAGAGGTCAGAGCGTTTTGCGACGACTAGGATTTGATATCGTGCTGAAGGAATTGGAATTTTCTTACATCACTGTAGTTTTTAGATTTAATCAAGGTAATGTTTCATCCATTTTCACCCCAGATTCGTTCCTCGTACATGGATTATTGGTGGAATTTGTCAGATACTTTTTCCGCTGCGCCGTGGGGTGTACTGGGGTTTTCCAACAGTTATTAACTTCTAGGCATCATGAGAGTCAGAAGTTCATTAGAAAATCCTGTCAAGTAGATGAAGAATCTAAGGGTTTGCGCAGACATGTATTGCCCGTTGCTATAGCATTGATCTAGGTAATCAAGCATACATCCTTAGAAATAATCCCAACCTCCATAATTAATTGCTAAGTCGTTGTAGCTGTTTGTCTTTATCATAGCTATCTTTAGATTAGTTAGTTTAGTTTCACTTAAACCGACATTCACCAATACTTTCAAACACATTCATAAGTATGATAGCCTCGTATTTATTGATCCAATCCTTGCGGGTTTGACACTTTACTCTCACTTTGTTACTTGATACGACGAGTATGCTTTCTTTAAAATACATCACTATTCGACAAACATCAAGTTTTTGGCGCCGTTGTCGGGGACTGGCAATTGATAATTACGTTGTAATTGCGCTTATGATTTTTATTTTTATTGCATTTAATTTTTTTTCATTCTTAGGTAGGTTCCGGTGCATGAACAGAAAATCCAACTCAAAGCCCATACTTCTAATCAATCCGGATATTGAAAGAACCTTTTGGATACTACTACGAGAGAACAAGAGTATGAATCCACCGGGAAACAACTGGGGGAATCAAAATGACCCACCCCCAAGGAAAAACCTTGAGAATGTGCGTAATCTAAACAATGTACTTCAAGTCGATGGACAACGAGGAGCAGTTGGAGCAGTAATTGATGTCTAGGAGGATCCACCATCTCCCAGGCCTAGAAGATTTATTAGAGATATCATTGAGCCTGTTATAAACAACCTCAACCCACTGATTGTAGTACCTGATCTAGGGATGACCCACTTTGAGCTAAAGCTCGTTATGTTCAACATGCTCAATAATATTGAAAAATTTGGAGGATCCGCAAGAGAAGATGCTCGTGAGCGCATCCAAGCTTTCTTGGAAGTCTACGATTGTTTCAGGCAACCATATATACCTACTGATGCCTTGTGACTCAAGATATTCCCTTTATCGCTGCGTGATCGAGCCAGAGCATGGTTGAAAACTTGTTCTGTAGGATCTATTACATCCTGGGATGATCTGTGTAGCAAGTTTCTACACCCCTATGATCCACCAAACGCGCACAACCAAAAGTAAAGCGACATCATCTCTTTCCATGTATGAAGCATGGGATAGATACAAAAATCTACTTTGGAAGTGCTCGATCATTGGATTTACAGATTGGCTACAAGTCATGACGTTCTATAATGGCGTCAATGCACAAACAAGGATGATGATTGAATCATCAGCAAATGGAACTTTGCTCAATAGAGAACTTGACAAGGCTCTCAAAAAACTTGATCGAATAGCTAACGCCAACTACTAGTTCCCAAGAGGGCGATTGAAGCCTGGACCAACAAGAATGCCCTCACCAACAAGAATCTAGATGCTATGTAGGGAACACCGACCATAATAACAATCCCTACTCCAACACCTACAAGGGTGGCAGCAACATCCAAATTTTGGTTGGGGAGGCAACAAAGGAACCTCATGAGAACAACCAGCTACATCAAACGACCCTCTTGGATTCCAAAAGACTCAGAGGCAAAACCATGGAGCTTCTAAATCCAATTCTAATTCTTTTGATAATTCTTATCAATATTTTATGGAAACTGCCAGTGTCATTATGTAGGATCAAGCAACCCACTTGAAGAATCACAGTGATATGCTTACAACGCAGGCTGCTATATTGCAAAACCAGTAATTGATCATGCAAAACAACACCGCCTCAATAAGGTCACTAAAGACTCAAGTTGAGTAGATTGCCTAGATGTTGAAGATGAGACCACCCGGCGGATTACCTAGTGATATTGAAGTCACTAAAGCCTTTATTGCAGAGCAATGCAATGCCATCACTTTACAAAGTGGCCCGCAATTAAGGAAAGAAGCCAAGTTTGGGGGAAGATCTCTAGTAGATCCTACTCCAAGCAAGCCATCTATCGATGCTCCTACACTAAAGGAACCAACTCCTGTGTCTAATACAGTGAGTGACCTTGCTACTAATGACAAGGCTGACAAAGCTAAGGATGAACCTGCATCCATTAAGCCACAAGACGAGCCCAGACCACCACCTCAATTCCCACAGACATTGAAAGCTTAGAAACAAGATCCCAATATCAGAAATTTATGGAGATGCTCAAATAGTTACACATCAATGTCCCACTCCTAGAGGCCATTGATCAGATACCTATCTATGCAAAGTTTTTGAAAGAGATTGTGACAAAGAAGAGGAATGTGAGTGATGTTGAAACTGCCACCACCATGGGTGAGTTTGTTGCTGTGTTGAGTGATTTGCCACCCAAGATGAAGGACCCTGGCAGCTTCACCATTCCAAGCTCGGTAGGCCACAACTATTCTGGTCGTGCCTTATGTGATCTCGGTGCAAGTGTGAACTTGATGCCAAAATCTGTGTTTAAAAGATTAGGGATGGGAAAAGCAATGCCTATTTTGGTAATCCTTCAATTGGCCGACTGATCATAAATTCGACCAGAGAACATAATTAAGGATGTGCCTGTTAAGGTAGATAAGTTTGTCTTCACGATAGAATTTATCATTCTTGACTTTGATGTTGATGAGAATCCACCTATCATCCTAGGGAGACCATTCCTAACCACTAGAAGAATCGTGATCGACTGTGAGAATGACAACTTCACCATGAAGATGAATGACCAAAAGATCATATTCAATGTCTTTAGCACGCCAAAGTACACGGAAAACTATGAAGATTGCTAGCTCGTGGATAGCGAAGAAGCCCTAGCAGATGAGAACATGCATAACAAAGAAGAACACTCCATAAATTGGCATTTTTCCAAATCAAAGAGTCAAAAAGCACAACAATGTAGATACAAGGCACTAATTGCTAACGAATTCAGCAACTCGATCAAACCAAGACTTACACCAACTATGAAGACCATTCTCATGCAAGAAGTCATCAAATGGTGTGAAGCTGGGATTCTTCCTTCTATCACAAAATGTCCTGTTACGAATTCAAACCTTTTTAATCGACCAAGACAGGGTGCCATTAGATCAATAAACGATGCTGACAAGATTTTTCCATCACCATTGATACATTTCACCTCAATTTTGAAACGACATCTCAGCTACACTAGTATGGTACTCTAATGGCTACGGATGTATAATGGAGCACCGATCCTACATGACAAGATTGAACTTCCGTTATTGGATACCTAGCACATCTTCCCCTTATCCCTTTTTACTTTTCTGTATCTATTTTCTGCAATTTAATTTCCACATTTTTAGCTTTCAATTTCTTTTAAAAGTTTCCTTTAATACTTTTTGGCAGTTATCACGCAAGGTTACTTCTGAGGCCCTCTACAAGTAGGACATTGGAGTTGGATAGAATGGGATATTCCTTGGAAATTGTTAGAAAGGATTTTAATCCACTTTTACACCAATCCACCTCGCTTACTTTACCCTACACACTTTTCTCCTGCCGCCACAAGCCTCCCATCAATCACACACAATTAAAATCACTCATTCCCTCTTTCAACACGTTACACATATCCCTTCATAACCCTGAATCACTTAGCCCCTCTTCCTTTCTGCACTCTTGATTTCTGCCTATCACTCCGATAACCTCATTCTCAATCTCATAATTTCTTCCAATAATGGCCTAGACAAGAACTGCGAACAATGCCAACGCTAGTGCTTCGCCTGTAACTCTAAAGCCCATTTGGACAAATTTGTCTAGAAAAACCCCTGCATCAACCTCTCGCTGAGTCTCGAAAAGTCTACGAGAAGCCGATCCTCATAGAAATTTTTCTAAGCCAGAGATGGAACATCGATTTGAGATCTTCAAGAATAGAAAACTACTTTTAAAGGAAAGATTAGAGTTTATTGGCATGCACAAAACCAAATTTGATGAAAATATTCGTTCTGTGATAGAGACTCATGGATGGGAAGAGTTTGTCCTGCGTCCTAGGTGGATTAATGTCTCCTAGGTGCGCGAATTCTACAATCACTTTACCAAGGCCACTGACACCACCGCATTTGTTCGTGGAAAGATGGTAAAATTATCTGCTAAAATAATCAATATGTTATATAACCTTGAAAATGCAGATGATGACCATGAGGTGTTTGTGGAAATGGCAACAAACACCATCCATGACGAGGTTTTACGAGATTTATGCATCACGGGGACTATATGGACATGGAAATCCACTAACCACAAGATCATGAAACGGGTTGACCTGAAACCAGACTCTAAGTTTTGGATCCACTTCATGAACTCGAGAATGTGCCCCACAAGACACCACTCTACCATCCCCGCCTAGAGAATACTCCTCCTGCACGCGGTAATGACCTGACGGCAGATCAACATTGGCAAGATGACCTATGAATCCATTGTTAATAGATCGATTTCCTCTGGCAAGAAATGATCTCTACTCTTCCCAGCTTGATAACCGCCTTATGTGAAAAGACACAAGAGGCTAAACCATATGATGTGATCATTGAGGCTTCTATAGGGACACTGCCAAAGGAGATACCAAGACTTAAGGGATTGGTATCTAGCTCGACACCTTTTAGCACCATGACCACAAATTTGCTGCGCATCGCTCTGTTTGGTGACTGAAAGAATTTTTAGGCCATTATTTAAATACGCTAGAACCAATGATTTGGCTATGAGAACCGTTCTGGACCAATTGTCCCTAGGTTCCATTGAGATATTTCCAGAGTTCCTTGAGAATTAGTTTGCTGAATTTCTTGCTAGTCAATCACCCAAAGAAGATAATGACAGAGATGAAGAAGAGGAAGAGAGAGAAGATGAAGAGAAGGAAGAAGATGAAGAAGAGAGGGAAGAAGAAGAAAAGACAGACGAAAAAATGAAGAGATTCCCTCAGCCCTTCCACTGCTGCTGTTAGGACAAGGAATAGGAAGAAAAGTCATTATACGCCTGCTCTACGTCGACTGAGTAACCAGACAAGAGCCCATGACAAAGGCAAGGCACCCATGCAACTTCTCCTGGTTAGCGATGACTCTGTGGAGGTACAACAGCCAGTAGGCCGGGCCACACCCTCTCCTATCAAGACATCGCCAACTCCAACTACAACCACTCTAAGGACTCAGACCAAGATCTCTGTAGGTCGAGTCCTCGAGCTAATTGAGGAGCTACAAGCACACCTCAACCCCAACTTTCCTCCACCTCTTGCTCCTTATCATCCACTATTACTCCCATTGACAAGGGCGCTCCCACATCTCCTGTATCCCCTGAAATCCAAAAACCATCACCGACACCTGTACCTTTTGTGCCACACTCTGGAAAATGAACAAAAAGCCAGGCCCGCTGTGCATCACCACCCTAGTAACTCCCTGGCTTAGTATTTTTATTTTTAGTTTAGTTTTATATTTTTCTTTGCATATTTCAATTTTTTGTCCCTTGTTTATTTTTCTTTTTGATTTTATTGCCTTTTGCATTAGGGACAATGCTCTTCTCAAGTTTGAGGGAGTACACACCCATATATATTAGGTTAAATTTAGGTAAAATTTAAAAATTTTATTTTTTTAGAATTGTAATTAACCTAATATGCCCGATAGGTTCCCTTTTCTATGATTCCTTTGATTTTGAAACTGCTGCTGCGTTGATCATGACTTCCTATGATGAAACTATATGGATGCTTTGCAAGGTGTTAAGAGCTTTCAAGTTTCTGAACTTAATGATAAATCTGTTGTAGCCCTTAAAATCACATATTGCGTACAATCTGACACTTAAGAAATCTTAGGGATGCTCTAGGTCGACTTTCTGATGCTTAAGCATGAATCAAAAGAAAAAGAATGAACTTAATTGCTCAATGTAGAAAAAAGGCTAAAAACTCCCTAAAAATCAAGAAAATAAATTAAGACTTGATAATTTAAGCAAAATTGTTGAGGGACATTCTTCTATGCATCTTGCTATCTTAGTACACTAGGTGAGTTGTGCTTGCTCCATTTAGCTTTCCCTAGTAGGAATGATAGTATTGGCAAAGAGTGAATAAAAGTATTCATGGGATGACATTGCTCGTAGGGCTCGGGGATGGGTTGTTTGCTCCACTCCATCTTCAGGTACCGAAGGGTTAGTGTGATAAGCTGAAGCCCCAGGGATACAATTTTCAAACATAAAAAGAAAAGAGAGTAAAAATGTGCTAAAAAGAAAAAAACAATATTCCAAGACAGAAAACGAAAGCAAACCTTAAGCTTCTCTAAGACTATTAAGTGATGAATGCATGTAACTGAGCACACACTGCACTTATAGTAGATTTAATATTTTGAATAAAACTGCAAGCTCTAATACACTTTCTCATCATCAACATAGCTGAGGAATGAATTACTACTGCAGCATAACTCGTAATCACTCTAATCATAGCTTAGTAGAACCTTAGGACTTATGGGTTGTTTATTGTTCTTATTTTTCTTACCTTCATTTTGCATCGCTTGAGGACAAGCAACAATTCAAGTTATAAACAATAAAGAAAATCCAACCATACATGAAGAGATACCACCCGCTTCTAATATTTTGGTGGAAGAGGAACGGCCTATCAGAGAACACTTGGCACCAAACATGGATAATTTGATGCCAGGACTAATCGATCCAGAGGTAAATAAAGCTAATTTTGAGCTTAAACCGGTAATGATACAGGCACTTTTGAATGTATGTCAATTTGATGGATCACCTACTGGATACCCAAGGCAACACTTAAAGCAATTCATGGAGGTTTGCCAACTATTTTAGCAACCTGGTGTAGCTGAAGAGACAGTGAAGTTGAGACTATTCTTATTTTCTTTGAGAGATAGAGCAAAAACATGGCTAAGTTCTTTGCCACATGGTTTAGTTACTTCATGGGCAGAATTATGCCAAAAATTCCTTCTGAGATTCCAACCACCTAAACTTAATGCCAAGCTTCGGAGTGAAATCATTACTTTTAGGCAGGCTGATGATGAAACATTGTATTATGCTTGTGAGTGTTTTAAGGACCTATTGAGGAGGTGCCCCATGCATGAATTTCCTACTTGGACCCAGATGAAGACATTCTATAACGTACTTAATGCTCATGCCATAACTGTGGTTGATGCTTCGGTAAACGGATCGTTGCTAGACAAGAATTACACAGAGGCATTTGACATCCTGGAAAGGATTTCCACCGATGACTTTTAGTATCCTACTGCCAGATTGGGAATCGTAACAAAAATCGCTGGAAAATTAGAGCTTGATGCACTATCTTCTATCAATGCTCAAATTTCCAATCTCACTAATATAGTGAAGACAATGCAAAAACCTAATGAGATCAGAGAAGTAAAGGCATTGGAACCATGCTTCACTAATTGTGGAGAGGACCATCATGTGGAAGAATTCCCATCAAACCCTGAATCAGTAAATTTTGTTGGAAATTTCAATCGAAACTTTAACCCACACTCCAATACTTAAAAATACATGTTGGAAGCAACACCTCTTGGGCAAATCAAGGAGGTAACCAATTTATTGCCCAATGTTAGAACAACAATGCGCCTCTAGGTTTCAACCAAAATGTGATGCCATAGAGAGCACAAAACAATTTCCAACTAGGGAATCGATCTACTCATGGGAATACTTTGACGAAATATATGGAGCGAAACTTGGAGGTCCAGCTATGAAAGATTGCCAATGCACTCAGTAACAGACCTCAAGGAACTTTGCCAAGCAATATGAAGGATGCTAGACAAAAGGGAGAGAACAATACAAGGCAGCCACTCTTTGGAGTGGAAAACAATGTGAGAATGAGACACTAGTCAAACATCCAATTATTTGCCAGGATGAGAAGTTGATGCCAGTAGTTGAATCGAAGGAAACAAACAAGAAGGCGCGAGCACTACTTTGGCAAACCCAACGGAGCAATCATTCATTTATCCGCCACAACCTTTTCCACAAAGACTCCAAAACACTCCCAAGTATTGCAATGATAACAAATCGATTGCCACCAAAACAACTGCAGATCAACATACCATTAATGGAAGCTCTCGAACAAATGCCTAAGTACGTTAAATTCATGAAGGACATTTTGTCAAAAAAAGAGAAAGCTGGGTGATTTCAAGGCAGTCGCTCTTACTGAAGGATGCATTGCAATGATAACCAATCGATTGCCACCATAACTAAAAGATCCGAGAAGTTTCACTATTCCCTACACAATTGGCAATAGATTTATGGGTAAAGCACTGTGTGAACTGGGAGCCAGCATCAATCTGATGCCAATGTTAATTTTCAAGAAACTTGGATTGAAGCAAGGCCTACCACTGTAACACTTCAGCTGGCAGATTGATCTTATGCACATCCCAAGGGTAAGATTGAGGATGTGTCGGTAAAGGTAGATAAATTTATATTCCTAACTGATTTTATTATTTTAGAATATGAGGCTGATGATAATATCCCAATAATTTTGGGAAAACCATTCCTTGCCACAGGTAGGACTTTAATTGATGTACAAAAAGGTGAGCTTACTATGCGTATGAATGACCAATATATTATATTTAATGTTTTTCAATCCCTTAAGTGTGCAAATGAACCTGAGGAATGCCAAGTTGTTGAGATGATGAAGTTTTTTTTTCGACATGGACATAGCAAGGTTTTTCCAAGACACAGACGATAATGCCATGGAGCTAGACGATGAAGATATAATGGGCTAAGAAGTTAAAGAACCGACCATATTGAATGAGGTTGTAAGTTATTACAGGAGACCTGAGCCACTTGAGTTGGCTAGTAGAGAAATCAAGACACTTAAACCATGTATTGATGAGCCACCAAAACTAGTACTGAAACCTTTGCCAAGCCACCTCAAATATGTTTACCTAGATGATGACTCAACTTTCCCAGTGATCATTGCTGACGATTTGACTGAAGATCAGGAGGAGAGATTGTTGGAGACATTGGGCAATTTTAAGCAAGCCTTGGGTTGGACCTTGGCTGATATATGAGGGATAAGCCCAACAATATGCATTCATAAAATTATTCTAGAGGATTACCATGGCAAAACAGTCAAGGCCCAGAGGAGACTAAACCCAAGCATGAAAGAGGTAGTCAAGAAAGATGTCATAAAGTGGCTAGATGTCAGGATAATTTATCTCATTTCTGATAGTCTGTGGGTCAACCTGGTGTAGTGTGTGCCAAATAAGGGTGGAATGACAGTGGTTTAGAACAGCAAAGAGGAATTGATCCCTTCGAGAACCGTGAAAGGCTGAAGGGTGTGCATGGATTATAGGAAGCTAAATAATGCCATTCGGAAGGATCACTTTCCGCTACCCTTCATCGATAAGATGTTGGATAGGTTGGTAGATAAGGCATTTTATTGCTTCCTAGACGGCTACTCAGGCTATAATCAGATTGTGATCACTCTAGAAGATTAAGAGAAAACTACATTCACTTGTTCCCTTTGGATTGTGTAATGCCCTATCAACTTTTCACGTTGCATGATGCCGATTTTCTCGGATATGATCGAGAACAACTTAGAAGTCTTCATGGACGACTTCTCTATTTTTGGCAAAAGTTTCGAGGAATGCCTTTAGAGTTTGGAACTTCTTCTACAAAGATGTATTGAAACTAACCTGGTTCTGAATTGGGAAAATGCCACTACATGGTGAAGGATGACATAGTTCTCGGACATAAAGTGACCAAGAAGGGACTAACAGTAGACAAAGCAAAGGTAGAGGTTATCAAATAATTGCCACCACCCACAAGTGTAAAAGATATTAGAAGTTTCTTGGGACATACATGTTTTTATTGTCATTTTATTAAAGATTTCTTAAAATTTTCTAAACCTTTATGCTTACTTTTGAAATAGAATACCATATTTGCGTTTGATGATTCTTGTTTGAAAGCTTTTTAGGAATTGAAAGACAAGTTAATTAATGCCCTCATAGTCGTGGCACCAGATTAGAATAATCCTTTTGAGCTCATGTGCGATGCCAACGACTATGTCGTCGAAGCTGTGTTAGGATAGAAGCGTGACAAAATTTTCCATATCATCTATTATGCCAGTCTCACACTGATTGAGGCCCAACTTAACTACACAACAACTAAGAAAGGAGTTCCTTACAGTTGTCTTTGCGTTTGAAAAATTCAGATCTTACCTGGTGGGTAGTAAAGTTGTGGTATACATAGACCACTCAGCACTCAAATATCTTTTGGCCAAGAAGGATGCCAAGCCTAGACTGATTCGATGAGCACTCTCGTTGCAAGAGTTTAACTTAGAGATTCAAGATAACAAGGGGAGTGGGAACTTGGTAGCTGATCATTTGTCTTGTTTGGAACATCATATTGAAGATGGTAATACCGTGGCCATTAGAGATGAATTCCCTGATGAATACTTTCTTGCAATCAATACCATGCTTTGATGATGACATAGTCAACTACTTGATCAGTAAAATATTGTCACCAGACTTGTCAAGTAATGCCAAGAAATGATTTATGAGGGATATTCGATAATATTATTGGGAAGAGTCGTTCTTGTTCAAGCAATGTGTCGACCAAGTCATTTGTCGTTGTGTGCCAGAGGATGAATAACAAAATATTCTTTAACTCTGCCATACAACACCATATGGATGACACTTTGTTAGAATAAAGACAACAGCCAAAGTGTTGGAGTCTGAATTTTTCTAGCCCACACTGTTCAAGGACTCCCACTATTTTGCCAAGGTATGCAACAAATGCCAACGTACTGGAAACATTTCCAGTAGACATCAATTGCCACTAGAGAATATTATGCCAATAGAGCTGTTTGATGTGTGGGGGATATACTTTATGGTTTATTTTCCCCACCGTCTGGCAATGTATACATCTTTTTGGTAGTCGATTATGTCTCGAAGTGGGTTAAAACTGTTGCTCTTGCAACAAATGATGCCAAGTTTCTACATAAGCACATCCTTACCAGATTTGGTGCCCCTAGAGCCATCATTCATGATGAATGTACTCATTTTAAATGCCATTTAATCACTAAATCTATGTATAGGCACGGAATCCAACAAAGAATTGCCACTACCTACCATCCTCAAACAAATGGCCAGACATAAATTTCAAACAAGGAGATCAAGAATATCTTGGAAAATACAATGAACCCAACTAAGAAGGGCTGGTCCTTGAGGCTAGATGATTCCTTGTGGGCATATAGAACAACTTTCAAAACTCCATTAGAAACTTCCCCATACAAGGTTGTATTTGGGAAGCCATGCCATTTGCCAGTGGAATTAGAGTATCGAGCTTATTGGGCAACTAAGTAGTTGAACATGGAATGAAGGGTTGCAAGTAAGAAACAATTGTTAGATCTAAATGAATTGGAGGAGTTTAGAGCACAAGCCTATGAAAATGCCAAGCTCTATAAAGAAAAAACAAAGAGGTGGCATGAAAATAGAATTTTGCCAAGACAGTTCGAAGTAGGGCAAAAAGTTCTGTTGTTCAATTCGAGCCTTAAACTATTTCCAAAAAAACTTAAATTCAGATGGTCATGCCCATTTGAAGTTGTTAAGCCTTATGCTCATGGAGCAGTAGATATCAATGACTTTAAAACGAGGACAATGTTCAAAGTGAATGGCTAGAGATTGAAGCATTATTGGGAAGGAAGTCAGAGAAATGCCAAGGAGACCATTCTCCTAGCAGAGATTGAGTAATTTTTTCATTGTTATTTGATCATTTTAAATAGTAGGATAGTTATTTTCTTTTTGCTATTTTAGTTTATTTATTTATATTTTCTTTTTCTGCTTTGAAATGTTTTTATGAGTGTTAGTACAAGATATTTTGCCAGCACAGTATTACAGGCCAGGCTGGCATTTGGACATCCATCATTGCAAGATTGGATATCACGTGCCCTATGCAAAATCATTACCAAGGGGAGATTAATTTTTTCTGTAGCGGGAAACCCTAGCCGTCTAGGTTAAAATTTTGAACTATGAAATTTTACCCTATCTCTTTTACCCTTGTATTCTCTCACACCGTCAACTCCTATAACTCATAAACCCATCATTATCTCACTCCCCCATACACGCATAACTGTCACAACCATCATTATCTCCATTAACCTCACCATTAAACAACCCAACCGTCTCCTTATCCATTTATTTAACCTCTATTTTTCCTTAAGCAAATCTTTACTCTCTTTACTCTCTTGCACGACAAGGAAAGCAAGTACCAAATTTTCTTTCATCTTTTCCGATCACCACTTTCTCCTAATTTCTTCCAATGGCATCCTCATCGGCACCGCTAAAAATCATTTTCAACGATGAAATCAAGAAAAAATAGAGGAAAAATTTACTGCACGAACTTTTTGTTATGAGAAAAGGTTTAATTTCAAGAACGAACCTAACTTGGGGTTCTCGCCAGAAGTGGTTGCCATCTTCAAGAAGCACAAATGGGAAACCTTTTGCCAACGGCCATAAGAGGTTGATTCTACCATTGTTCGCAAATTCTACGCCCCTCTCACTACCAAGGATTCACATTGTCTGTTTGTACGAGGTATGTGTATTCAATTTGATGAAGGATAATTAATGGCTTTTTTAAGTTGGATGGTGCAGGAGAAGAACATTTGGCATTTTTTGAGTCCATGGATGCTGCCAAGAGATAATCACTGCTGAAGAACTTGTGCGAATCATGCACAAAGTGGAACATCTCTTCCAAAGGCAAGAGAACCGTGAAACGGCAGGCATTGAAACAATAGCCGAGGGGATAAAACCACTTCTTAAAAGAAAATCTTATGTCGACCACACAGAATGAAACCGTTTCAGAGGAATGGATGGCTTTGTTGCATTCAGTCATGATAGGGAGGAAAATCAACGTGGGACATCTAATCGTTGATAAAACCTACAAGTGTGCTGGTACGGGAAGTGGCAGTTTGATTTTTCCTTCATTAATCTCTGAAATTTGCATGCTTCATAAAGTGCCAAAGCTCGACTCTGACAACACCTAGAAATGCAAAGAAGTCGTTACTCCTACTTTATGGAGCCAATTGATTGGCAGGGAGGCAAAAGAAAAGGGAAAGGGAAAGGCTAATGAGCTGATGTATGTTACCAAGACGCCAAAGGCAAAACCTATCACATTTATGCCAGCTGGCGCCTTGGCATTACTTTTCCAGATTTATCAGCAACATGAACTCATTCTACAAAAACTGGAGAAATCTGAGGAGTAGAATTTGATGCTCTGACAATATACTAGAGCTAGGAACCGAGCCCTAAAGATGACTCTTGAAGGCATCGCCACCAATTCTTTGCCACCATTCCTAGAGTTCCCCACTGAGCTTAATGTACCTGAAGGAATGCCAGCTAGCCCCCAGCCTGTTTACACTCCGACCCAACAATCTAATGCCACAGTACATGTTTCTCATGTCCAAGTTGAATCTGCCGAAATCGAGACTCCACTAGAATCTGATGATGATGTGCCGGCCAAGACCGATGTACCACCAGTTGCATCTACTTCTTCTGCCGCCCCTGTATCTCCTACCGCATCTGAGCTGACAAGAGTAATTGAGGAGGTCATACAGAATGTAAGAGCCTCCACTAAGGGTGTGCATTTCGGATATTCGTTCCGATCTGAAATTTTGGATATCCAAAATTTTTGTATAGGTATTTTAGTGATCCGTATCCGATTTGAAAAAATCAGATACCAGATTTTTAGATATCTGAAATTTCGGATCAGATATTTGGATATCTAAATATCCAAAATTATGAATTAATTTAATTATTTTTTTGTATTTGGCGGTCTTATCCATGAACATTTTAGGTTTTCGAATATAAAAATCAACAAATTATTGAGTATAACAAGATTTGTATTCTTAAAAAATTCAATTTTTCATATATAACAAGTAAAAGTATCGAATATAACAAGATTCACATCTATAAAAAATGAAATTTTTGGATATCGGATAATTAGATATCCGATCTGAATGTAAAATCACTATTCGTATCTGATTCAAAATTTTCGTAAATCCGATCTGAATTATCCGAAAAATAAAAAATAGATCAGATATTCAAAATTTTGGATCGAATCAGATTTTTTTGCACACTCCTAGCCTCCACTGCTACTTCAAAGCCCCAGTTGTAAAGAAAGAAGCATATGGCTCGAAATCGAGGGAGTTTCTTCAAGAGAAAGACCGTCATCTCACACTCGGAACATTCTGAATAGGAGTCTTCTTCCCCTTAACTCCTTAATTTCATATTTTTCATTTTTATCATGCATTTCATTTTTATATATGTGTTCTCATGAATTGAGGACAATGCACACCTTTGGTTTGAGAGAGTGTGTTCCCTCACATTTATTGCCATGAGATTCATTCATTTTTATGTTTCTATTTGAATCTTATTACCATATAGATTAGGTATAACCTTGCATACCAAACCGTTAATTTTTTTTATGACGACATGCTTTTAACCTAATAGTTTTGCTAATACTTTTCCTAGCTTAGTCACACTTTTCACTAGTATGCCCTGCCCGATGATGAAGTCAGAATCTTTAGTTAGCATGAGCCAACCGATTAGTAATTCTAGGTTGCTTGGCAATTGATCTCTAGCCTAGGGAACTTTAGTCTCACTAAACACGTAGTATACATCTAGTTCCCAAGAAAAACTTAGGACTCTTGAAACTAAACCCGAAATAATAAAAAAATAAAAAAGAGACCATGCCAGGGTAATAAAAAATATAAAAATAAGGTAACAATGTTTTGCCAAAGGCAAGAAAAAAATTAGAACACTCATCTTCCTTAAAGATAATAAGTAACTTGGGGCTTTGTGGTTTGCACCCTCTTAGTTCTCAAGCCAACAAAACTTTAAGGTACAAGTGTAATCGGTAAGCTAGTGATGCAGTCTAGATTAACGTGAGGGTTCGTGGTTTGCTCCCTCTTACTTCTCACGCCAAACAACATTGTGACGTGAACCCAAAATTTAATGCCAGCAAAAAAACACCTTTGACAAATAAAAAAATTTCTGAGTTTGCACAATAAAGATTTGCCGAGGAAGTTAAAGGATACTTAATGAAAATTTCCTACACCTTATGTACACTTCATGACCCTAGATTAGAGTTATATTATTGCACTTGAATTTGTTGATCTATTGGCATTATTGCTCTGGGATATCTGAGGACAGAATAAAGGCCAAATTCTACTTGCTAGCTTATGTTGTTAATTATGAAAATTTTTCTGAGTTACTTTATTTTATTTTTTCTATTCCTATAATTTTTAGTTGCATTACTTGAGGACAAGCAATGAGCAAGGTTTTGGGGGAGTGTTAACTCCTTAAAAGTACTACTTTTCATGTATATATTGCCATGATATTGCATGACTTTGAGTACATATTTGTGAACTTAGCTACTAGATTCATACATTTGCATCTAGAAGTTATAAAATGTTTCTTTTGCCAGATTGAAAGGGTATTTTCTTGCTTTGGTTGCAGGTTATGAGTAGTTGGCAGGAGAAGGACAAGAGCAGTAAGCCAGAGGAGCAGAAGAGAAATGCCGAGTCACGATTGGCAAAAAAATGACGAAAATTGCCAAGCTCGGTTGGCAAAAGAAAAATGGTCGATGGCCGATCAGTTAGCCATTGGTCAAAGACCCAGTCAACCCTAATTTCAAAAGAGAGAATACGAGGATGAGAAGATAACACGCCTATCTTGGTACATAAATTTTTTTCAAGATTTAAACCTAACCTAGGGTTTCCACGAGTGCCTATATAAAGGAAGTTGATCAATGAGCCAAAGAGGCTGCACCGTGGTGAAGAAAGAGGGTAGAGGGCAAATCGTGGTCCAACCAGGCTAAGACCGAGAGCTCTGGATCCATTGAAGAGCTGCATCGACGGATCTTCTTCTTTGTCCATTTCTCTTAGTTTTTTTATTTTATTTACGATGGTGATGTTTACAAATGATGATTTGTTGATGTTCTCCCAGCCATGAACTAATTCTTTTAAGTTAGCGGGGGATGTTTTTGAGATGAACGCTTAGTTGTTTTACAGTTTTTAATAATTGAATGCCTTATATTTTTGTTTATTATACTAGCGCTTAATTGTAACAACCCGAGTTTGGATTTCGGGTTTTGATTTAGGTCTCGTGTTTGAATTAGTGGTTCAATAGAATTAGAAATATTAAATTGTGGGGAATGTAGTGTTGGGCTTATATGATTTTTTTGGACCTATTGGTGGTGAAGCTATTTATTTTTCTTATATAGTGAAACTTTATAAGAATGGAGGACCTTTACTTGCAATTAAACCTTTGTTTCCCCAAGTGGATTTTGTTCCCCTTTTCGTGGGATTTGGGAGGAGACATATAGCCTATATTTTATTTAAAAATCAACTACCCTCTACTTTCTCTTTATTGCCTGCTGATTCCATCACTTCCCATATCCATTTTTATTCATCATTCCTCCTCTATCAATTCCTTGTTTCTTCTCCATATTTTCATCATCTTTGTTCATTGTAAAACCCACAGATCTTCTTTTCCTTCATCATCTTGGTTGCCATAGGTGGAGATGAGGGTCACGTGAGATTTGGGGTTTAGAGAGCTTGTGGGAAGTATCTAAGGAGGTTGAAGAACCATCTAAAAGGAAGAACAAAAACAAAGATAATGCTTGAGAGAGCTCGATTCAAGGTGACCGTGGGTTGTTTAGGAGTAAGGTAATACACTAATACCTCTTAGACACTAATTTTAGCATGTATGTGATACTTGAGTGGTCATATAGGTGATTCTGTTCTTGGTTGAAAGCTTAGAAATTCATCAATGGTAAATATGATAATAATTTGGTATGATGATTGAATGGAATTGTGTTGCATTTTGAAGTTAAGTATATCTTTATAATAAAAAAAAGAGAGAGAAGCAAAGAACTAGACCATAACAGTGAAGAAGACTACACAAATATGAAACTTGAAATTGTTTATCAGTTTTATATATTACATACACAATATTATAGTAACAAAAAGGCATTTGAAACTTTGTTTTAGAAGGGTCCACGTGAGTCGTGTTGAAGAGTATATATATATATATAGGGGTACACGTGAATTAAAAAGAGAGTAAATGAGCTCTGTTTTGGTTTAGCGGGTCCCATGTGGGCCATAATTGTTAAAATGGGATATTAATATATTATATGTATATTGTTAAATTTTTTTTGGAAATGATAAAATGTCTTGCGTGATTGTGTGAGGAATATTGGGGGTTTCAATAATTGGATCGAGAGGGATCGATGAAACATCGAAGGCCGATCGTTATACGTTAGAGTTGAGGTAATACTTTACTATCTCTCGTATATTTATGATATATGTTGGTTTATGGTTAATGTATGAATGAATTTAAGTATTCATGGGATTACGATTGATCATTTTAAGGTTTGTAATAAATATGGTATAGAAATAGTTCGACTGGTTCTGAATTGTTAAGCTCGACTTCGATACTGAATAACTCTCGAATTGTTGCAAGACTAGGAGACCATAATACGGCGAGACATTCTAGTAATCGATAATATTGAACCTTTGAGTGTACCTTCAGTACCGACTCTCGATACAAGTACCGATACTTGTAGAAGTGGTACCGATACTTTTGGACACTATTAATATTAAAATAATCCTTACCTTCGAATGTAATTCTAGTACCGGTACTCATGTAGGAGTACCGATACTTATAAGGCAGTACTTATACCCGTGATTGGGTACCGACACTCGCACACTTAGAAATCTCCATTTACAATCATTAAGGGTTTTATTGACCGTTGAGGTAACCGCATACTTGGTTCATGTTCTAGATTATGTCCTGGATTTTTACTCCTACTTGTATAGATGTTTAGTAAGTCCGTGGGGCTTACAGTTATAGGTTTTAGTCGTGACACGTATGTGCTGACTATCTTGTATTCGTACCTACATGGTACAATACCGTTGTAGTGCAGTAGCATTGACATCTCGTTATTTGGATGATTACATCTCATCGTAGTGTAGTAGCACCGACATCTCGTTATTTGGATGATTGCATCCCGTCGTAGTGCAGTAGTATCGACATCCTGTTATATAGTCGTAGCAAACTAGTGCCGACATCTTGTTCCGGTATACCGATGACAACATGCTTCTAGCGCCTCTATATTCTATACACATATACGCGAATTATGTACCACATTTGGTATATTTATTGATTGGTATTCTTGATTAGTCTACTAAATAAAAATCTTGTTATGGTAATGCCTTGATCTATGTATCAGGTAGGTCAACCCGCTAATGTCATGATTTATTGTAGAGAAATAATGGATAACAAATGCTTATTCTTAAGTGGTTTATAATAATTATAATTGGAACATGTAGATACCAAGATTAAATCATATTAGATTTACGCCTAACCTATATACCTGCTAGTTTGATTATTGTATCTTTAGGTAGTTCTAGATTAATGGGCTTTCAAGCTCACGCTATTACCCATCCTCGCAGGTTAATAGGTTTGAACGTTGTGCGGATATCAACATCAACGTTGAGAGTTAGGAGGCATGTAGGTCGCGTCTTGTATTTTTATTGGAGTTTGAATCTTGTTTTGATTTCTAAAACTCGGTTTTGTTGTTTGATATTTTGGATCCTGATCTTGGTCAACTGTAAGTGCTTTGTATAAACATGTTTTTATTAAGAATTGGGTTTTATAATTTTAAAATGGTTTGATGAAATTTTAATTTATGTGGATTTTTATGTTTAGGTTGCTCATGTGACCCGAGTGACTCCTCGGATCGGGTCGGGTCATCTGTACTGGTCTAGGGTGTTACATTAATTGTCTTAAATTCTTTGCCAAACGACGGTTGGCATTGCATGCCTATTATCTCTTAATGTCTTAATAGACTTAGGAGATAACGATTAATTGCCAGGTCCTAAGAAGAGAAACTTCGACAGAAGATGTTCAAGTAGATGAGCTTACTTCGGAAGTGAATCTACCCCTTAAGAGTAAAGATTAAAACCTTTCCAAGTTAATTATTGAAAAACATCGCTATAGACATATAGGGGTTAATCGTAATTAACTTAGAGTATTTCCATCGAGAGAGGCAATACTAACCTTAAAATCTACTTAGCAATAAAATTAAGGCTGGAAGTTATTAATTGTATTATTTGCTAGCGTAAAATCCATACATCCTTTGCCAATGCCTACCATCCATTTGAATACATTTGTTTGCCAATCTGTCTGCATTTTCACTGCATGGTCTTTAGTTATTTTCTTAATCAAAATTTGAAATCTAATTCAACTCATTTGTTCCCATTCACAAGTAAAATATCGTGGCATTTAATTCTTGGACAATCCATGTATTACTTTCTGACCGTGTATACTTGCACGCAAAAAAAACCTATTCTTGGCATTATTTTCTTGCATATTTACGTTAATTCATCAAGTATTTGTCAAGTGTTAGTCAGCCGACAATTGGATTGAATTTGATGTATATCCATACATGTGTTTTTGTGGTTTGATTTTTGCAGGTTTTTAACCATTCCTCCTAAGAAAAGATCTAGAAAAGAGATGGGGTCAAGTTCTACCAATCCCAATCCAAATCCCAATCTTGAAAACAATGGTACCAAACCCAATCTTAACCAACTTTTTATCCATGCCGAAATATCCCAATGGTATGGAATATTTTAAACAATTTCAAACTTACAAAATCTGTCGTGAGCGAGTTGTTGATTTTACCTATATGTGCTGTGATGAGTTTAATTTTTGTTATCTTGATTTAATGAGGCAATTAAAGTTTGACTTTTTTTAATACCAAACATTGCTTACAAAAATCTTGTCCGTATTTTCTACTCTAATGCCTAGAGTGTTTTAAATCGAGAGAAAACCGAAACCATAGCTATTGAGTCCTATCTAATGAGAATTTTTTTTGTCTTGATTCTACCAAAATTTTCAATCTTTTGGTGATTGAAGATGTAGGTATAGATGATGAGAGTTCTTTTGGTCAAATTTATGGTGGCTCAGTAATCGTGCTCGATGCCCATGAGCGTTTTCTTCATTTTCTCATCACTTAGTGGTTTCGACCATCCGATGGTAAGTGGTCTACCATTCACATGGTGGATGACTTTTGGCTCCATTGCTTTCATGAGGAACAACATCCAAACCTTGCCCAAATCATGTTTGTCGAGTTAGTCTACATGGTCCAAAATCGTCATACCACCATCGTGACTTCCTTCACCTATGACAATGTTTTTAGCTTCATATTCCACAAACTTGAGATAAATTGTTCTATTGACCTTGGTGTGCCTCTCGCCGATCTCATTGATGACAAGTCTCTCTAGCGAGCCAAGTTCACCTTCCACAATGAAGAATGGGTTCTTAATACGGATCTTCCTAGTGGTGCTCAAGCCACTCCCGTGGAGAATGTTCTCGTTGCTCCAGTTGCTCCGGTTGCTCAACCTTCTCTTGATGCTCTTATGGATTACCTTGATGAAAAGTTCACCATCATTGATACTCGCTTTCTTGGATGCGAGGATGGATTCTAACTTCACAACAATTGGTACTCGCTTGACTTCCTTGGATTCTAGAGTTACCTCCGTTGAGAATCGTGTGGCCTCGATAAATATGACCATCACCGTTTTTCATTTCGAATGGCGAGGTCATGCTCTTGGTGACGATGATGAGGAAGATGAAGATGAGGATGATGAAGATGATGACAACTCTTAGGCTTTGCATCTCATTCATTTCATATTATCTCTAAAGATTTGAGTTTATGCTTTATGTTTTGATTTCCAATGACATTATGCTTTATGCTTTTAAGTTTAAGCTGGATATTATGTTGCTTTGAATATTATACTTTGAATTTATAATATCTATATTGTTTAATTATCTTTGGAGTTATATTGTTTTATATCTTGTTTATTTCTCTATTGATTTTGATTTAACAAAAAAGGGGAGAAGTATGAGATATAAATTTTTCAAAGGTTTTTCAAAAATAAACCATCTTTTAGCCTTAAAGAAATGGGGAGTGAACTAAAAATTTATTTTGGTTTTGTTATATCAAAAGGGGTGAGATTGTTAAACCAACATTTGATTTTGATATAACAAGGACTAATTTTGTAAAAAGGAATAAATTTTTAAAGACTCACAAAATTTATAGACATTCAAACTTAAAATAACTTATAAGTCAAAATCTTAAACCCCAAATATTTTCTAAGTTTTTTGGTACTCAAAATAGCCAATTTAGTATAGGCGTACCAATACGGCCTATGGCGTATCGTTACGGTTTTTTGCTACTAGAAAACTATTTTACACCTAATGGCTATAGGGTACCGATACGCGTGCAGCCGTATCGGTATGCCTTATTAAACATGTATACCAAATTGCTTCTGAGTATCGGTACAGCTTATAGTGTACTGGTATAGGGGCTTAAAGATTTTATAAATCTTTGCATTTAATTTTTGACCATTTCCCTATTAGTTTATTGGAACCATAAATTTTGAAAAACAGTTATGCGTACTGATACCCTCTTAGGTATATCGATATGATTTTTCAACCAAAACTTCCAAGGATTCCAGTGAGTAAAATTGGTACCAATACAGCTTGGAACGTACCGATACCCTTTGTAAAATGATCATTCAGTTTGCGGCTTCTCGCGTATCGATACCCCTTTGTTGCAACGAGTCTTTCTTCTTATGGCATGTACCAATATGGGTGCTCGAGTACCGATACCCAGTGTTTCCAGGCATGATTTATTGGGGGGGAAATGTAGCCCAATGGCTATAATCAATATCCCAACTACCCAAATGGCTAGAAATAAATGAGGGGCATAAAATCAAGTCTCTAAAGCTTCTTCAACAACTATTCAACAAGTCTAAAGCATTCAAGCACATATCCAGCATCTTTGAGCCTTAATTGTAAAATTCTTGTAAAGCCACTTGAGAGTTCTTATTGTAATCTTTGTACTCAAGTGTTTGGGGTTGGTTAAGCCTAAAATTGTGCAAACATACTGCAATTGTGAGGATTTTCAGTTTGCTTAAATTTGTATTTTTCTTTGTGAGTGTTCTTAATGTTTTGGGATTTAAACCTTAAGGGAGTTGTATGGTTATCTCCTTGAGCCTCAAAAGGAAAACAAATCTAGTAGATTTGAGAAATCTTTAGTGTGGATAGCTAAGGTAGTGGATGTAAACCTTCTTTAGAAGGTCAAACCACTATAAATCTTGTGTCCCAATTTTTATTGCCTTTCCATTTGCTTCCACCATTTTTTTATTTGTCAATTCACCCCTTATTGGTCATTTACATTGATTGTTCATCCCGACACATACATATTACTTTTGCTTAAGCATGTAGATTATTTAAATTTAATACGGATGACTTTATTGATATTACTCTGCACATTGTTTTATCTTCACAAATGTTATAAATGCGAGCACCGATTCTTAGCTACCATTATGACGTCCACTCGTCGTCTCTCCCACAAGAGTGCGAAGATGCCTACACTTCCTCCTTAGATGTTTGTCTCAATGAGCGAGGAACAATTCCACTTCAACTACATATCATTTCTTTAAATGAGGTGTAGAAGCCTTCACCCTCTCTTTTTGTTGTTTATCTCAACAAGCGAGGAATAATTTCGCTCCAACAATGGATCATTTCTCCAAATGGGATGAAGATGCTTTAGTCGATTTCAAGAGTGAATGTGGTATGTCCCTATTTTTGGATCCATGTCAAGATGTCTCTACAATCGATGATTGTGTTAAAAGATCTCAGCCATCGATGGTAAATGAGGATGCCTTCACCCACTTTGATGCACGTCTCAACGAGCGAGGAACAACCACTCTGATAATAGATCATTTCTCCAAAAGAACAGATTATATGCTATAACGAGAAGCCTCCACTGTCGAAATGATCATTTATTATGTTTTTTTTTGTAAAAATGTAATGTTTTACCATAATTTATGCTATACTGTCATAATTGACATCATATTTCGTCTTCTTTTAAACTCATTTTAATATTCTTATTATAGGAGAACATGTGAAGTATACTGATATTCTCCTTTTAAATTTGTAATTTTCAAAATATATAATTGTTAGATCCAAGGCATAAAATTCACAAAAATAATTGAATATACGCATATATTTATAAAAACAATTTACTGAAAATAATTAATTGAAAATTAATTTAAAATGAACATAAATTTACTCTGCAATTCTTGACGGATACGAGTTGGAAGCAGAGTTTTGTTGAGACATGTATAAATTGTCTCATTAAGACAGATTCGTCCTCTCGCTGATGCTAGAGAATCGTTGGACGTCTATCTCCCAAGATACAACAACAAACGTTCACTGCAACCAGCACAACTTCAGTGAACCATGCCTTCTTCTATCACCATAACAGAGTAAATTTGAGAGAGATCAATGACACGAAGTGATATTAGATTAATATGTCTTAGGAGTAAAATATAAACCATAATGTTTATTATTAAAAAATCTAAATTTACCAATAATTAATGTGCCTCAAAGTCACTAATTATCTATTATTTTCCAACAATCCCCCACATGAATGAAATTGATAGATCAATGACACGAAGTGGTGATAGATTCTACTTTTGATATTTTCATAGGATAGGTAGGCATCAACCCTTGAACCTTCTTCCCTTGTGAAAGCTTATTTACTTTATTGGTTGACCAGTAGACACGATGTCCTTGAACTCTTCTGTCATTTGTATAAACAATGATATACTTCACGCAAATACCTCATTGGTAAGGCTTTGATTCTCATTGGTATGTTCATATGGCCGTGAACATCTCCTGGTTCTACAAGAGTTTTAAGAGAACTTTGCCCCAATAGTCTCCTTGAAGCAGCCCCACTTCACTCTCACATAGGTGAATTATGTTGTTCGACTCACTAAGACGCACCGTGGTCATTAAAAGCAATTGCTTAGCCTTTTCCATATTTTAATCACTTTTTTCATCACAGGAACAAATTAGGGAATAAGAACTCCCACAGTAACAGTACAAGGTATATACAAGTAGGTTGTCACTTTTAACCTAGAGCTTGGGATCTAAAGTCAACTAGGTAGGGTTTTCCTTCGCATAGAGCCTTAAATTTCTCTAGGCTTTAGTCACATTACTTTCGACGTTTTATCTACCTGATCTTGGTTTAACCTTTGGTTAGTGGATTCATAATGTTATCTTTTGATTTGACAAAATCAATAGAGATAGTTTCATTTGAGATCAATTGTTTAATGATATTATGTCGACGACGCATATGTTTTTGTTGTCACTAAATTTTCACCTTAGTTTTATATCATTATTAGTTTAATTGTTATATTAATTTAGTATTAGTATTATTGTACTAGTGTTATACTGTTAATGTAGTAATTAGGTGTCATATAGTATTGATAATATAGTTAGTGTATTATAGTTAGTATTATTGTTAGTTACTAAAACCCAAGAAAACACATAAAAGGTCTATTTTAATATAAAAAGTCCATTTGTATTAAAAGTAAAACCCATTACATTATAAAAAGGTCCATTACATTAATAAAAGACCAATACAAAAAAGGCATGTCTGGCCCAAACATGTTAAACCCGAAACCCTAATGTCCATTCTTTGTTTTAGCGTAAAAGGATCATCGTTGGATCAAAGGCAGATCCAACGATGCATATCACACGGAGGAAACCCTAGTCTTAGGGGTATAGCGCCTCACGTCCCTCTTCCATTGGATCTAGAAGCAATCTAACGGTCTAGATCACTCAAGAGTATGTCGCTCGGATCGCCACTCGCGCGTGGCAGTCACGCGCTCGTCGCTTTGCCTTCCAACTAGCGTTTTGTCTTCCATGATAGAGGCTGCACCATTTCTGCCATAGACCACTCCTCACCGGCGCCAGTTGTAGTCACCAGAAACATGCAAAAGGAAACAAAAGGGGATTAAAACCCTAAATAGAGCATAGTTGACAAAATAATAGAAGACCAAATCCCTAATTTGAAGCCATGGTGATGATCAAGCACAATCCGAATCAAATTGTAAGCAATTCAGGGTGAAAATTAAGGATTCATGCTTAGGATTCAAGCGAATTTGTAACTATAAACAGGGGCAATGTAATTCAATGTAACACAAAATTTACACACGATTTAGACAACATTTTCACATACGATTCATACAATGCACAGAGAATATGAAGAGCATTCGGATTTCAATGTAAGCAAGCAAGGATTGTAAACATTTCATCAGAGAAATAAAGCAAGCATTTATTCTGGTAATTTTCCATCTTCTTTTTTATATTTTGAAAAGAAAGAAAGACGTTTTCTTATCTTTGTTTTGAAGAGCGCCGCCATGCGTATTGCTTTCGTTGTATCTCACCGCTGCCGACAACGGCGGACATCGCCAATCAATGGCGGTCAGCACGACGGTCTTTTACTACGGCCAACGTATCCGTGGTGGACCATGAAGCATGCCCAGAGAGAAAAGAAGGGGAAAGGGAGAGCCGGTTAATTTGAGAAATGAGAAATGAGTTTTTTTGTGTGTTTTAAACCCTATTTATACTGACCCGTATCCTCTTTTCAACCTACGCCCAACTTTCTCGGATCTTGTACCGTAGTACTTTAGTTTTAAATCCTTTCAATTTCGTCATTTCCCTTTTCAATTTGGCACTAAATTTACAATTGTTTTCGAATTAGCCTTCATATTTAATTTTTCTTTCAATTTAGTACTTAACTGAAATTCTTTTTAAGAAAAATAAAAATAGTTATCTCTTTCTTTATTTAAAAACTTAGTTCATTTGGTTATTTATTTTCTTAAAGCAATTTATTTACTTCTTTGTTTTCTTTTATGTGAATATGTGTATTTTTAAAACACTAGGAAAAGGTTCTTATTAAACTTGGATTAGAGCCTTGTGTGAATTAAAATTTCCTTCATAATTTAATAAAATACACTTAATTTTATTTAAACCTTAATAGTTAAAATGAATGTAGACAATTCTAGGGTTTGATCACTAACTAGGTTCTAATTAAAACTTGCAACACATCTAATATTTTTGTTGTTTTGCTTAAACAAGTGAAAACTAACTAATGCGGTGTCTTACCAAACGGAAATGACGGGTTAGCACCAGGAGTATTGGTGGTGATTGGAGTTTATTTTCTGTACGGTAAGACTGTTAAAATAGATTTATATTCATTAAACAGACGAATAAATTGAAACTCTTGTGAAATTGCAAATTCCAATTTTCAAAATGCTTTTTGAAATAAATTAGATACCAACTTTTGGGCGTTGTGGGGGTGCTAATCCTTTCCTACGCATAACCGACTCTCGAACCCATTTTTATATTTTCCCAGACCAACTTCGTTATTTTAATAAAATAATTTTTTATATTAAAATGACATGTTTTTAGGTGGTCCAATCACACCTTTTAAAAGATTGGTAGCGACTCCGTGTTTTTTTAGTTTTCCAAAAAAACTCGAGCTCGAAAGGGTTGCGACAGTTTCAACTTACCATTATACATTACGTTCTATTCTCTCACAATATATAAATATTATGGGCACAGAATTTGGTCATTTAGCAATATCCTCCAAGAATTTATGAAGTTAGCTTGCTTCTTCTCTAGATTTTACTAGAGATATAAACTCAGATTCCATATGGATCTGGTTATAAACGTTTGTATTGAGGATGTCCTTGTAATTGTTCTTCATCCCAATGTGAAACATATCCACTTGTGCCTTTGGTAACATGAATATCAGCTATCTAACTAACATCAGAGAATCCTTCTAAAATAATAGGATCTTTGGAATAATGCAGTCTATAGTATTGAGTATATATGAGATATCTCAGCTCACTCACAATAAACCACTCATAGAGAAAGTAATTTTTGGTCTAGTGCATCACATTAGGCTGCATATGGCCCTTGCATATTCCATTTGGTCAACACTTTCACCTTGGAAATTTTGTTAAAATAATGCTTTGGCAAATGGTTTAAGATAATGCTTTGGCAATATTGTCAACAATTTTCCTTCATTGTTGGACAAAAGTTGGCTCGTATCTATGAAATTCTGGCTATACCAGAAATATTCTTGCCAACTTCTCAAGAATCTTGTCAACGTAGTGTGACTACTTTTAAATGAGATCCCCAAACAATCATTAGATTTGGATGCCCAAAATCATATATGTTGGTCTCATATCTTTCATGTCAAATTTTAATTTAACATGTTTTTGGTACGTTTTACCATTCAATAGTTACTTATAACTATGAGTATGTCAACAACATAGGGTATTATAACCTAATATCGGTAGTTTTGACATACGCACTTTGTCATCATGACAATATCTTAATTTCAACCTCTTGTTGAATGTCTAAACTATCTTCATCGATAGCTTCTAAATTTCATTTCGTTGAACTTGAATCAAATTCCAATATCGTATTCTTGTGAATCTCAGGGTTCTTTAATTTAGAAAAAAGAAACCAACATGTGTTGTTATGATCTACATAGCCAATGAAAATACGATCCACCATTTTAACTTATTTTCATTTGATGCAGTAATGTATTCATTACATTTGGAAGATACCCCATATTTTCAAGTATTTGTAGGGAGGTTTTATGTCATAACTCGTATAGTGTCTTGAGACTCCTTATTTAACATGTAATTAGCTGATAGAACATCTTTCCCCCACATGTCAATCACATTTTTAAAGCTTTAGTTCTTTTCAGAAGTTATCTTCAAAAGCATAGTATCATTCCTTTTTGATCTTAGACATTGCAACGTTACTCATACAGTTTCTCCCAATCTTAATTATTTTATTAAGTTTGGGTTTAAACGTCTTGTTTATAAAAAACAATTTCTCTATGTCTTATCTTTGTTTTTTAAGCAAATACACATAGCACTATTTTGTGCTATCATCAATTTATTCCTTCAAACAATAATTTGTCATGTCAATTGTTACGAAAATATTTTGTCATAACATTGACATCGTTTGTTTGACTTTCTTTAAAAGCCTACAGTCTGAAGAATTATTCCCCATCTCATGGTAATTGATGCATTTCATATGGAATTTTTCTTCTTGGACAATACTCTTTTGGTCTTAGAAAAATACCTAATATGCAATATGTTTTCTTAAAGTCCTTTTTGACTTTCACTATGTTTGCCTTGGAAACATTAGGATTAGTTGTTTCGTAAAGCTTTTTGGCTGCACCTCTATCATATTCTTCAGTATGAAGTTCGACAATCAATTATTTCATTGTCGTTTCATTTCTCTTATGTTTAAGATATTTTTTGAAGCCGTTCCAAGCAGGGGGTTAGCATTTCAAATGGCTACCACCTGAAAGGATTCAATTAACAACATTCATTCTACAAGAATACTGTGAATGATCAATTTAAATTCTTGATTCACAACAACTAAGAGTTTTCTTAGTGCCGACATTAATACACTAATTATTGTTAATGTTAAGGTCAATTAAGGTCATATTGTATAAGTATGTCAAATTTCACTGAGTTTTAAAGTCTACATCATGCTCAATTAACCATCCCAATATTAGTGACTGTTTTCTAAAGTTACAAATCCAGTTTAGGCCAATAACAGAATTACCTACCTCGATACTCGTAAGGTCATATCGATACGTCTGGCCATTACTTCAGTTAGATTTCAATGTGGGTATTAGAACGGGACCGTTCGTATTGATACGCAATCCAATCCCTAAATTCCAGTAACAAAATTTAATATCGGTATAGACTAAGCTATATCGGTACCAGGCTGAGGTTGAAATAGGGATCGGTATGGGTCCATTCTGTACCGATACCCCAGCAAACATATAAATTCTAGTGTTAAAAATTCGTACCGATATACTATGTTCGGTATTGGTACCCCTTTTACGGTTTGGTCCAATCCTACACACCTGTACCGATACGCTCCCAACCGTATCGGTACGCCTTGTTCTGCAATTCAATATTTTACTGGTTTTTTCATCTTTTACCTACCTAAAACATATTCAATGACTCTCTAATCAATACCAATTATCTCTAATGGGTTCTAAGACCTATGTACCATGTTCATGTTTCATTTTAATTAATTTAACGTCATGGAAGCAATAAAGTGCATTTTAACCATATATGCTTATACCATGTTGCAAACATCATTGCATTCATTAAGCCAATGTATTCCTAATTTCCATGTTTCATTAATCAAATAACATGCTTACAACTATAAATCTCATCACACATGTTCATATTATATCTTATACATATATTTTCATTTCATATGCCACCATTCTAAGAGTTATAGGGAAAAACATAACATTACTTAGAAACCTTGATGTGTGTGATTTGCAAACTTGAATCACGATCAATCCTTAGAAGCCATTATAACCTGAAATATATAACAATGAAATGTATTAGGCTTGCTTAGCATAAGTGAGGTAGGGACATTGCAATATTAACACGTCAACAGTAGTGAGACTCATAAAGTCAATGAAGACGATCCATATGGTGACACCAATGAGTATATATATTTTAACATAAGCAATACCTACATTTAAATTCATTTATATATCTTAATCTTATTTAATTTTTCAATGTTTTTATCAAAGTCTTTTACAGTGGTTTTCCCTTGGAGCACATTGAACATAGGTACCAATAGCCAATGATTCACATAGCTCAAACGACAAAGCAATGGCTAGTGTCGTCGTAATATCAATGAGTCGGTGCTTCTTCCTCCATCATCCATCATCTCCCCCTAACCTCCACATCGCCAATATATCACAAGATGGGGGCGTCACCCCATGAGCCGTAGTCCGTGGACTGTATTCCCAATATACCATGTCAATGCGTCCAAGGTTTTCTTATTATCAATGTCTTATGTCGATAAGTAAGTTTAAGTTCCAATAATCTTTGTCAACAGTCATAATGAACACAAAGTTCCAAAACAATGTATTTTGATGTATTCAATAGTTTTGTATATTTCAATGAATTTGATGTATAAACAAACATATCAATACAATGTCAATACAGAATCAATGTCATTCCACATGTTATGATCAATGCCCAATGCAAACAATAATGCAAAGCAAATCCAAGGAGCTTACCAAGCTTGTCATGCTATTAATGTTGCCACCAAAAGTACTCTATATGGGCCAAAATATGTCATTTGTAACACCCTTACCAATATTTAATCTCCAATACTAGTTAGAGTGTCACATAATGAATTACTAACAATCCATAATAATCATTTATTTAGAAAACACCATTAAACCATTTTTTATCCTAACAAAATCGTTTTATCTAATTTTTAATCAACCAAATTAATTCCAATTCCAGCCAGCAACTTAGCAGTTTTTATCTACAACCTATAAGCAATATAACTGCCTAAAAATTGCCTACTTTAAAAAAATCTAATTAATAGTTCTATTTATTCTTTTTAAAAAAGTTATCTGATTTATATACTAGTAATCCATCTAACCCTTTTTAATTTTAATATAACTACTCACCCTTCATTATCAACATAAACCAGTTTATAAGTTATTACAAACCATATTAAGATTAGATTAAAACTGACTAATATTAACATATACATGCCATCTAGTAACATCAAAAATACATCAAAAGATGTTATTACTAATACCGTAGTTATACTTTCTGCTGATAAGATGCCAACTGCTCCTTACTCTGATTCCTTCTTTTTACCTACGCGTGAAAATCATCACACGCTAAGTATACATTTAGTGAGGCAATAATAAAATCCAGTGCAATACTACATACTTATAAATATAAATATGTAACCATAATCATGAATCAAGGTCACTATATATGTATTACCATCATGTTAATCATATATTAACATAATATAAACTGGATATAACTTTCTTACCAATATACTTGCCATTTACTTTGAGAGTTCATAAACTCTTTTACCTATTTATCATTTATTAATCAATAAACCATGGCACAAATATAAGCCTATGAGAACCATGGGTGCACGACTCAAATATGCACCGAAGTGCTAATACACATAAGGTCGTGCACACCATAATACACATAAGGTCGTGCCCACCATATGCACTAAGTGTCCTTTATATATAAACCGAGTATGCAGCGTGCTGTTGGACTCTATGGCATGCCAATTATACTATGTCCCTCAATGACATACTTGGGCATATATTCCATATTTATTTTATCCATGGCAATGTATATCAACATAATTTAACATTGGGCAGTTCATACCCGAAATAACATTCATAATATAACATCATATATAACTAGTGATCTTATATTCAATTTTTGACATGTTTAGAACATGACAAATATATAATTAATGACATAAATATCATGCTGATATAAACAAGGTAGACTTATCGCAAGTTTTCCTAATATCCATGTATCATGTTATGTATGCATTGCACTCACCTTGACACTATATATGTCAAAATTTAAATCCTCGCGAAGCTTTACTTTTGATCCTTTTTCATTTCCTTGGTTGCTAGCTCGATTCTGATTTTGATTACGATCTATACATGCATCATTTACAACACATGTATATTTAAAAAAAAATACATGTTAGTATCATACTAACATAGGTACATAATAGGAAAAGAAATTCCTATAAATTCTTTTAAAGTTTATTCGATACTAATTCACTTCATACAATTCATACCAATCTCAATACTTCAAATTTCCTTTCATATCCAAATCAAAGAATGATTCATAAATCATTCTAACAATTATTCAAGCATGATACCTCAATTTAACCAACTTCCACTTTAAATCCCTTAATTTCCATACTATCCGATTTAATCCTTTAACCTTAACAAACACCCAATTTGGTCCAAACAACATTCTAAAACTTGTAGAATCATCAAATCCACATATCTAACCTTAATAAAATTCTTCCATAATTTTCCCTAATCTCTTCACTTTGACCAAATATGAAAGGTCACGATAGACTTGATTTCCAACTTGATTCAAGCATGAATTAAACTTTAAAACATCATTTCTAAGTATAATCAATCATTCCCATATCAAAATCCAACATCCTCTTCATCCACTAATTTCAAGAACTCAAGACTGAAGCATGGAAAGTATGAACAATTAATACCAAATGATAGAGAATTTCATGTAGATCAATTTCATGTTTCATACTTTCATCCAAAAACCTACTAGATTGGCTTGAAAAATCAAAAAGAAAACGTCACATACCTTAGGTCGAGATTTTGGCACTTTGGAGAAACTATGAAGAAAAGTTTTGAACTTTCTCTTTATTTAATTTAGACCATTTGTCACCTATTTATAAAAAATTTCAAATAAAATTCTCCTTAATAGTCAAATGACTATTTTATCCTTGACATCCAATGCCTCTCATATTACCACATATTAATTTATTCATCCAAGGGTCAAAAATAAACCATCAAGTCAGTAGTTACCAATTTTGCCCTTGTAATTTTTCAAAATTATAATCTTGCCATTTTTATCCAACGACTCATGTTTAACATGGAAAATTTAATTTAATCTAATGGTCCATATTAAATTCTTCTAAAATAAGGCATGGAAAAGATATTTTTAAACTTGCCTTATCTTTTGACAAAATATCTCAATTATTCAATTCGATCCGATTATCCGAATTCTTCTCGAACTCTAACTTTTTATAGATTTTAACACAAATTTTGTACCAAAAATCCGATTAACATGAAAACGTCATTCTTGTGGGTAAACTATTCATTTACGAGACTAAAATACATTACTTTTAAAAATTACAATTTAATCCCTAAACTTTTCCTAAGTTTATACTTTAGTCCTCAAACTTTCATTTTATTCATTTTGGTCACTACCCAAAATTTTGAGGTATTACATAATTATAGACAATTATAAGAATCACATAAAAAATAACGGTAGAATAACATCATGTCATACGGGGCAATGAAACTACACTCACCTTGATCCTAGCTTAAAGGTCTCCTTATTCTCCCAATTTTAGTTTCCATTTTCTCTAACTAAACATTAAGAAGAACATGTCATTTAAAACACTAGATAGCTTGCACTATGTTTATAAAAATATTTCTATAAAAGTTCTATAACTCAAAATTCGATTCCGTTTGTTTAAACAAAAGTAAACTGAAAAAACTTTCTAGCCATATAAATTCCAGATCCCAAGTCATCTCATGTGATTTTTAGTAAATATTCAAAGTGACTGTTCAAGCTATCTTACAAAATATTACTTTGTTTTCTGAACATTCACTTATTCAAAAATTCATATCTTTTAATTTACAATTCTAAATTAATTGTCGTTTGTTGCAAGTGAATTTAGATTCATACACAGTATCCACTAAAATTTTGTTGATTTATTGAACTTACTGTCACCGTAAGAATTTGACAAATTATCTAAATCCAAACTTAAAGTTATTAAATCATTCGAACAAATTAATGATACATAAACCTCTACGATAGATATATGAATTTAGGGTGTAAAAGTTTACTTACCCAGTCGATATTTATAAATCAATAACTCCAAAAAGGTAGGAGCAAATAACTACTTCCAAAATCCATGTTTGGCTTTCCCCTCATACTCGAAAGAATTTGAAGGATTTAAGCTTTCATTGACCTTATACTATGTCTTTTTAACTTTGAATCTTTATAATTTAGTCAGTATTTATACTTTTAGTTGTTTCGATTTTCGTCACTAGGCGGTCTAATTACACACTTAGTATTTGTATACTTCCATGTCTTAGACTTAAGACATTCTATGTTATTTTATCATAATTTAGCCAAAGACCTCATATTTATAAATTTTATGATTTAGTCCTTTATTCACACTTTACACATTAAACCAATGACTTATCATTTGTTCACATTCAATAATCTATATTTCCTGAATTCTGTAAATTGTCGGAATCGAATTTCTAGATACCAAAAACCGGTCCAGACATTCGTATCGCCCACATTGTGTAAGTTACTCTCAACCTTGATTGGCTTACACATTTACTAACCAACAAGTTAGTTCTCGCTTATAACATCTTCCAAACTCTCATACATTTCTTATGTGGGATAGAGTGTTTTAAGCACTACATTTCTCTCAACAACATTTCCAAGTACCTCACTTTGAGCATCAATTTCTCACTCACCATACAACCAATTTGAGCAGATTATATATCGTTTTAAAGGTCTTAGGAGTAAAACATAAAACATAATGGTTATTATTAAAAACTCCAAATTTACCAATAATTAATATGCCTCAAAATCACTAATTATCCATTATTTTCCCACAATAATTATATTTAAAAAACCAAAATGAAAGTATTCAAAATCCAATGAAAAAGATCATTTTAAAAAATCAAAAGTAATAAAAAATCAGTTTTTTGTTGTGAATAAAGTAAAGGGCAAGAACAAAATAGATGAACAAGAACAAGATAAGAGACAAAGAGAGAGACTTGTATTATATTCTCAAAGTAGGGTTGCGTACAATGCTTTCTCCAAACTCTATATTTATAAGTATAAGATGGAAACCCTAATTCCAATGGATATTAAACCATAATAATAAAGTACATTAAAGTCTCATTTAATATATGGATATCCACCATAAATAAAGATATTCATAATACTCTCTCTTGGATATCCATTAAGATAATGTGCCTCGTTAAAACCTTACTAAGGTAAAAACCCTGTGGGAAAAAAATTCTTAGTGAAGGAAAAAGAGTACACACATATTTGATACGCATAACATGTTGCCTCATTAAAAACCTTACCAAGAAAACCCATTGGGACAAAACCTCGGTTAAGAGAAAAAGAGTTCAACACGTATTTACTCCCCCTCATGAAAATTTCATATAAGATCTTTGAATCTTCATAATTCAATCTTGAATATAATCTTCAAATGTTGAAGTAGACTATGCATTGGTGAATATATCTTTCAAATTACTGCTTGAAAGGATTCATCGAATTTTATTCTTCTGAAGATCATGAGGGTCTAAACTTTGAAGAAATATGTTTCGTTTTATCACATTTGATGTATCCACCTTGAGATATAAATTTTGCATTATCTCTACACAAGATATCTTGCATATTATCTTGTGAAAGTAATTCACATATCTTCTGGATATGTTTAGCCAAACACATATTTCGGCTTTGCCTCGTGCATAGCAATTATTTACATGATCTGGAGAGGTATCGAGTTTTGAAAGATCTAAAGGTAATGGTCTCGTAGCACTTAGATAGTATTTTTAGACCAACTAAGATACGATGCTTCCAAATCAATTAATATATATATATATAGTGCTTTTGGACCAACAATATCATCACCCTTTTCTCGAGGGCAGAATGAATCTTTGTTTACATTAAGAGACCTAGCAACCATAAGGGTGATCAACGAATATGCATTATGCATGTAAAGTCTCTTTAAACATTTTTCTGTGTATGTCGATTGATGCACAAGAATTCCATTGTTAAGGATATCTCTTCACGAGTATCAACGATATTCAAATCATCAATATACACAACAACAACAACAACAATGAAAAATCCAGAGCTAAACCTCTTAATAAAAATGATCGAGGAAATTGAATCATTCTTATAGCCTTCCGCTAATAAGTATTCATTGAGGCGATTATACAATATGCGCCCAATTTGTTTAATCTATAAATAGATAAGTTTAATTTGATTGAATAGTGTTTTTGAGAACTTGAATTAACTGCTTCTATAGTCTAAATCCTTCTGGAAGTTTCATGTAAATATTATTATCAAGAGACTCATACAAATAGGATGTAACGACATCCATTAGGCAAAAACTAAGTCTTTTATTGCCAGACTAATAAAAATCTTTTGCATCCACCACCTAGGAGTATGTTTCCTCATAATCGATTCTAGGTCTTTGTGAGAATCCTTGTGCAATCAAACGAGTTTTATATATCACAATTTCTCCTTTTTCATTTCTCTTTCTCACAAAGACTCCTTTATATCTACGGGCTTTACACCTTCCGGTGTGTGAACTATAGGCCCGAATACTTCTCCTTTCGAAAGAGATTTTAGTTTCCTCTCTCTATTTTGGCCAATAATTTCTTTGTTTACATTGTCCAATTAACAATAGTTCATGATCCACATCAAAATCTCTAGTGCTATATTATATGAAAATGTATTATCGACGTCGAGTTGATTTCGGTTCCACTTATTACCAGACATGACATAATCTATTGAGACTTCTTTATTATTAGGTACCTGAGTCATGTCAATGTCTCTGTTGGAGACCTTTTAATCTCTTCTAGAGATTTTCATAATACGTTGATTCCTTGATCAGACCATCATAAAATATAGATCCTTTTATTTTTCAAGGATTTTCATCTTTGGAACCTACTTGTCTACCACGCTACAGGCGTAAGTTAGACTCATTAGCAACTAGAGTTTGTCCTTCTGGGACATCAAATTTAATCGGAGCATTCATAGCTGGTATATGTGACTTAGTCACTCTTTTAGGGTCAGCAAAATCATCTGGCAATTGATTTGCTAAATGAATTATCCTTTGAACTTTTAGTTCACATTGTTGAGTACGTGGATCAAACTGAGATAATGATAATTCATTCCAACTTATTTTTTTCTAGCTATTTTATTTTCTCCCTCTAATGTTGGGAAAACTGACTCATTAAAATGATAATCAGCAAATCGAGCTGTAAATAAATTCCCCATCAGAAGCTTGAGATATTTAATTATCAAGGGGAATTTGAATCTGACATATATTCCCAACCTCCTTTGAGAACCCATCTTTGTGCATTGTGGTGGAGCAATTAAAACATATACCGCACACCCAAAAATTATAAGATAAAATTTTTTGGTTCCTGTCCAAAAAACCATATGTAATGGGGAGAAATTATGATAATTTGTTGGCTTGATTTGAATTAGTGATGTTGCATATAAAATGGCATGTCACCAGCATTATCAAGACAAATTGTCTTTATAGGGTAATCTGGAACATGTGCTCGTAATTTTATCAACTGAGCAAGTAACCTCGCAAACACCAAGTTGCGGGTTGATAACAAGGATACATATGATCATCTAGTCGATGCATCGATTAAAACTATAAAATATCTAGATGATCTATAAGAAGGGTGTATGATCCCACATATATCACCATGTATCTAGTCTAGAAAATTAATAGATTCATAATCTATCTTAGCTAGTGATGGTTGAATAATCAATTTGCTTTGAGAGCAAGCATCACATGAAAGAAACATTATTTCGAAGAATCTGTCAGTTCTTCAATCAATGACCGCATGAAGTGTCAATAAATTTTTTCATCATAATTGAACCAGGATGGCCTAACCGGTCATACCAAATAATAAAGTTATCAGTAAACTTATGGTTTACAATAGCATGAGCTTCAATTTTGTACTAATTCTTGTGTAGTACAATCTAGATGACAATGTATGTAATTTTGTCAAGATTTTCTTATTATCTTGAGTTATACTCGTAATATGGATACAGTCAACATCCCCTTGACTAATAGTCTCACTATGATATTCATTTATGTGAATATCTTTAAAATTCAATAAGTCTCTTTTCGACATTGACGAGTATAACACATTGTGAATATGGAATTGAGTTCCATTTGGCAATAACATATTTACTCTTCTGGAGCCTTTTATGATATTAGTAATTCTGGATATAGTACTCACATTATTCCCTTATATTGTTAAATGGGAAAATATGCATAATTATGCACCTTTCAATATGTGCTTTGTTCCATTCACTTCAGGGAATGAAAAATATGTGCTTTGTACCATTCACTTCAGGGAATGAAAAATATTAAATATAGCACATATTGAATCAATCACAAGAACTTATTACTCTTCCGGAGCATTGGTATTTTAGTACTTTGAGATATAGTACTCACATTTTCCTCATTGCATTTAAATGGGAAAATAGTTCTTATGCTTAAGTATAGTATGAATACTTGCACTGTCTGCTAAGCATAAATCGCCACAATTCATTGCATATTTTATTCCGGAAGTAATCATATTCTTTAGAGGATAATATGTAAAACAAATTAACATAAAGCAAAATAAATAAATGTTTTAATATATAATATAAAAACATAAATAAATAATATGTAAAATAAATTAACATAAAGAAAAATAAATTAAAATATCAATAATTTCCTTTAGATATTATAAGGAAATAAGATAAATGGCGAATTATTCCCTTCAAGGGTTATGAGGAAATCAACAATATCTAATTGAGTTGAACCAACAACGCCATAATTATTTTCGCCATTTTCGTAAACAAAATTTGTTTATATTTCCTTTCCTTTATCATTCATGATTGTGGATAAAAGTTCATAATGCTTCGGCGTTTGACAAGTGGGAGATCAATGGTTTGTGCCATCACATTGATAACATAAAAATTTTAATATGATCTCTATCATTCTTGTCATCCTTATAATCCCACTTCTGGTGGATATAAGTAGTCTTAAAATGACTATAATGTCTATGTCCATAGCCTTGACCACGAAAACAACTACTAATGTAGCATTTATTATAAAATCTCACATTCACTTCGGGGAATAGAGTGGAGCCAGTGGGCCTTTAAAACATTTTTCACGATATTGTGTCTGAGGAAAACATTATTTGCGTGAAAAGTGGAGTATTTTTTTCTAACATATCCTCATCAGTAATATTTTGACCACATAACTTCAATTGTGAAGTAATTCGAAACATAGCAGAGTTATACTCGCTTACTGATTTAAATTCTTGCAATCTCAGATGCAACAAACCATATTGAGCTTTAGGTAGAATAATAGTTTTTTTATGGTCATATTGTTCCTTTAGATTATTCTAAAGAATAAGAGGATCTTTCATCGTTAAATATTCAGATTTCAACCCCTCATGAAGGTGACAACGAAGAAGTATCACAGCTATGACCTTATTTTGATCAGATTATTTCAAATATTTAATCCTCGTATGTAGCATTGTTAAACCAGTTCACAAGGTCCTTTAGAAACCCTTTTTGAGACCAATAGTCTCGCAGAACGGGATGTCTAGCCAATATACTTAGATTAAACCAACAGAATAGAGAACATAAATCACCATAATTTATAACAGCTATCACGGCCATTTTTTAACCAAAGTGTGGAAAGTAGCCTGACGATTAATTCCTTTTCAAAATTAGGGTTTTTATCCATTTTAATTCATTTTATCTTGAAAATTAGAATTTTTATATTAAATCAGGGTTTTTTCATGTAATTAACCATAATCTTGGTTTTTCCTTTTATTGATTTCTTGAAAATAGGTTTTAAAAATCAATTTAATTCATTATAAAATTTCCTATCAATTTTCATATCAAATTTCCTTTAGTTTTGAAAAAAAAACAATTTGGAGTCGCCACCGGTCACTTTGGTCGACTGGACACCATAAAAAAACCAGAGATTCTTTTCTTTTAAAATTAGGGTTCGGGAGTCGGTTACGTGTGGGGAAGGATTAGTACCCCACAAACGCCCGTTATCGGTACCTTATTAATTTCACGTGGCATTTTCGCATTTCGAGTAACAATTTGAATTTAATTAAATCCTTAATTGTTAAATGAATTTTCATTTTGAATATAGATATCCTTTTGTAATAATATACATTTTTAGCTAATATAAGTTTTGAAACACCCAGTTACTTTAGGATACTTCGATTTATATTCAAAAATGTATCTCAACACAAAAGGTTTTTTAATGCATGTCTAATTATTTTCTTGTTAATTTTAAGTTCAAACCTAATTAGGGCTCAAATTGATTGAAACAATTAAAGAATTTATAAATATTATCAAATTTAGGGGTTTATGTGATAACACCCAAATAATTGGGTACTATCCATATTAAACCCTAAATTAATAATATTCCTTAATATTTAATGATTCTAACTATTTGAACCTAATCCTAATCTAATTTTAATTAAATTAACTATGTGTGATGACCATTTTCTAACTTCAAATGAAATATTAAATTTTTCACTAAAATATTCCCTTGATTAACATCTCATTGCAATGAGACACTAATCAACTTAAAACATTAAAGCTTTCATTTAATATTCATTTATTTTCTACAATTTCCTTCCTATTTCAGTTAATTAATTAAAGAAACTAAGATACTAGAGATTTAATTAATTACTAATCTAATGATTAAAATCCCTAAAACAAATATACTATATGCTTGATATTAAAACATATAACATATATTTAATAAAACAAATATTTAGAACTAAATTAAGGACTAAATTGCATTAAATCATGAACTATAGGGCCAACTTACAAAGATTTAGTGACCAAACTGTGAGAAATGAAGATAAAAGGGCTGCAGTACAAAGCCCATGGAAGTAGGGCGTGAGCCTTTACGAGGGTTCGCGGGCTCCGAGGCCCAACTTTTTGCTTTATAAAAAGACCTCATCCGACTCATTTTTTCCATTTTTTGGATTTCACCCTCTCTTTACCATTTTCTCTCTCCCAAACTCTATCGGCCTAAACACTCTAAAGCTAGAATGACTCAACTCTTTTTGATCAAACCTCCTTTTTCATCCAAAATCATCACATGTTCATCGTTTTTTCATCATTTGATCTTCATAAACACCAAAACATCCTTAATTCATTGTCTTTCAGGATCATAACCCCAAAAACCCTTAAATGTTCTTCACTTGTTCATCCTTGCCACCATCTTTAATCCATCGCCACCACTTACCAGATACTTCGGCTTGTTTGCCGGCCGTCGGAGGTGATGCCGACCACCGGTCGTCGTCTTCGATCGTCTTCTCCAGTTAAACTCTAAACCTTCAACCACCGTTTGGTTCATCTCTAGTTACCGGTCACCGCCGTAAGGCAATTTTTGGCCGCCGTCTAATACCCTAAAAAGCATTATTTTTTCCTGATTTTTATCCTAAAATTAGATCTAGGCCCGGATTCAATCGAATCCTCCCTTCTTCACCCATTTTCTAGGCCTAACTACCGAAACTAAACCTAAATCTACCTCTTCGACTCTGTTGTTGCCTCTTAAACCCTCTGGTGACCTAAAACTACTCCGACAACCACAAGATAAGCCTCAATCTTTACTGTGATTAGGATTATTTTTAGTTCTAGGGTTTAGATTAAGATCTCATTGTGGCTATCGTGTTTTTTTTGTTTTTCAGGCTTAAATCTAATTTATTTTGTGTTTTGTGCAGATAACTGAAGTAGATATCGAAATGTACCTTCCGACGTGCTCAACGGATTTCGGTGAACGTTTTCGGTGGCTTCTTATCTTCTCTGGCGTCTCCACAACTACTGGTAAGACTCTACAGTTTCCTTTCTCTCTCTCCTAATTATTTCAGTAATTATTGTCTATTAATTGCACTAATGATTGTGTTTTTTTCTCTCATCCAGGCTATTTATAGTTGTTGACGTCGCTGACGTCAGCGATGGCTGAATCCATGTGAAACCTGAATTGACCAATACCAAGCTGCCACATGGCATTTTTGGCGGGCTAAGAAAGTACATGTGTGCTAGTTTGGGCCTTTTCGCCCGATAAAACATGAATTTGGGTGGGAAATCTTGTATTTTGGGCATGAAACTTGTATTTTGGGCTTTTTTGTTCTTTTGTAAATAGAATTGGACTCATATAGTGTATAATGGATGTTTAAATTGTACTAATGGATTTTATGGACATTTATTTTTATTTAATGGATTGCTATTTATATTATTTATTTATTATTTTGAGTTTTATAACGAATTATATATATATACCTGGGTAAAATTTGGGTACTATAGTTGCCCCTCTTTGCTCATTGTTTTGCAACAGGTATAGGGCAAAGACTGAAAAACACGAATTTTACCCGAACCATCTAATCACCGAAGATTGAAGTTGTTCTTCTGATTATGAAATTCTTCAATCTTCCTCCAAACCATAGAATCTGAAGTTTTTCTTCTCATTATGAAATTCTTCATCTTCCAAAGTTTAGAATTGTCTCTTAGAATTTTTTTAGTTTTTGAGGTTTGAAGCTATTCTTCTTATTATGAAATTCTTCATTCCTCACTTTTTCGCTTTTTGTAACGAATAAGCAAGCTCTTCTCATTAGGAACTTCCTCATTCTTCAAAAAGGATGAACTCTTCTTATTAGGAGCTCTTTTCATTGGGCGAGTTCTTCTCGTTAGGAACTCTAGGGCAAACTCTTCTCATTAGGAGTTCTTCTTTCTTCATTAGGCGAGTTCTTCTCATTAGGAACTTTATACTCTTTGTTGGGCGAGTTCTTCTCATTAGGAACTTCGGGCGAACTCTTCTTATTAGGAGTTCTTCTTTCTTCATTAGGCGAGTTCTTCTCATTAGGAACTCCGGGCAAACTCTTCTCATTAGGAGCTCTGAACTCTTTGCTGAATTCTTGTCAAAACAAAAGTATGAATGCTTTGATGAGGGTTAGTATGACCCTAGTTTGCTATATGATGCATGAACCATGTCTCTTTGGGATTAATCAAACAGCTCATGCTTTCTAGGAAACCGTTGTTACTTTATCTCACAGTCAAGATTAACCCTTGAAACCTCCTCTTAGCGTTTCTGGCCCTTTGCTCTAAAGTGCCTTTTCAGGTTTTCACTTTAGATTACTTTTTCTCAAAGCGTCCTTTCGAATTTTCACATTGGTTTTTCTTTTCTCTTTTTTAAAGGCGCCTTTTCAGGTTTTCACCTCGATTTTCTTTATTTTCTTTCTTTCTTCTTTTCTTTCTTTCTTTTCTCTTTTTTTTCTTCTTTTTTTATTTTTTTTTGTTTTTGTTTTTTTGAGGCACCCTCTCGATTTTTCACCTTTCTTTCTTCTCTTTTTGCATTTTTCATTCATTTTCTGTCCATTCTTCCAACTTGTTTAAACATAACTTGATTTAGGTATGACTTGATTCAGACATTTCATTTCTTCTCTTCTAAGGGCACAACATTCTGCTCCAACTTTTCTTTATATACTCCTCTTCAATTTCCTGGAGTGCTAAAGCCATCTGCAATCCTTCAAAATATAGTAATGCCAAGAAATCATTTGTTTTTAAATGAATTATGCTCATTTACTTACATGATGCTTTAGGAAAATAAAGAAAGCTCGGAAGAGAATTCATGAATTTTATTAAGGCTTATAAGTAAAAATAGAATGTGATTTGAAAAAGTCATGGCAAACTGAAACAAAAAAATCAATAAACAAAGTCAGATCCTCAGGCATCTATTGCATGAAGGATACATCCACCCCATCAACTAAAGATAGTTCTCAGCTTGAGCCTTTGTCTGACAGACTTCAAATTTGTCAAGATGTCTACGAATGTGAAATCCCTCCACAAAATACCGAGTTTTCGAGAGGTTTTAATCGTCGGATGCCTATTCTCAAGTCATCTAAGTCGCCCTCTACGGGTTTTCAACCCAGATCCACCTTGGGTTTCAAGTCGCCCTTTGCGGATTTTCACCTTGAACCCCTATTTTCTCTTCTTCTTCATCTTTTTTTTAATATCAATGGCGCCTTTTTGGGTTTTCACCAAAGATACTTTCATTTTGCGAAGCGCCCTTTTTCGGGTTTTCACTCTGCTTTTTCTTTTTTTTCTACATTTTCTTTTTCTCTTTTTATATTCGTCAGACATAATATTTTTCGAATGAATCAGAGTTCACTGGTTTATGTAACTCTTCACCATCTATTTCAGCCAGAATCAGTGCTCTTCCAGAGAAGGCCTTTTTGATAACATAAGGCCCCTCCCAGTTAGGCATCCATTTTCCACGATCATCTCGATGTATTTGTAAGATCTTTTTTAGCAAAAGATCTCCCTCTTAGAATTCTCTGGGCCGAACTTTCTTATCATATGCCTGCATCATTCTTTTCTGGTACATTTGATTATGGTAGATGGCCTTCAACCTTTTTCCTTCAATGAGATTCAGTTGATCAAAACGAGCCTGTACCTACTCTGCTTCATCTAGTTTCACTTCGGACAAAACTCGAAGAGATGGAATTTCAACCTCAATAGGAAGTACTACTTCTGTCCCATAGAACAAAGAGTAAGGTGTTGCCCCAGTTGAGGTTCGTATCAAAGTTCGATATGCAAATAGTGCAAATGGTAACTTCTCATGCCAGTCTTTGCAAGTCACTATCGTCTTCGATATGATTTTCTTGATGTTTTTATTTGCCGCCTCCACTGCCCCATTCATCTTAGGGCGGTAAGTCACAGAATTTTGGTACATAATTTTGAACTGCTCACACACTTCTGCTATTACCTTGTTGTTGAAATTGGTGGCATTATTAGTAACAATTCTTTTTGGTAGTCTATACTAACAGATTATTTCTTTCTTTAGAAACTTGTAGACCGTTGTTCTTGTGATATTGGCATAAGAAGCTTCTTCTACCCATTTGGTGAAGTAATCAATGACTACAAGAATGAAATGATGTCCGTTAGAAGCCTTAGGGTGAATCTAGCCTATAACATCCATCCCAGACGAGAAAAGGCCAAGGTGAATTCATCGTATGAAGAGGTACCGGCGGAGAATTAATCTTGTCAGCGTATATTTGACATTTGTGACATTTCTTAGCATATTCAATGCAATCTCCTTCCATGGTTTCCCATTAATAGCCATATCTCATAATCTTCCTGGCCATTGCAAAGCCATTTGCGTGTGTTCCACATATCCCACCATGTACCTCAGATAATATGTCTCTAGCTTCTCGGGAGTTAACACATCTTATCAAGATCTGATCTTTGCCCCATTTGTATAGGATTTCTCCGTCAAGCACATATCCTAAAGACATCCTTCTAATAGTTATTTTGTCATTATCATTTGCCCCCAGGGGATAAATCTAAAATTTAATGTACTGCAAGATATCAAAATACCAAGGATTTCCATCTACCTCTTCTTTTATGCTACAACAGTGAGCATAGGTCTCATAGCTCTGTATTTGAACTGGCATCATGTCTTCTAGTTTATTTGCTAAGAATACCGAAGCCAATGTAGCTAAGGCATCAGCCATTTGATTATCTTCCTTGGGATGTATGTAAAAGTGATTTCTTCAAACTCTTTTATTAACTCCAGGATCAATTTTTTATACTCGATCAATTTTACATCTTTTGTTTCCCACTCTCCACGGAGCTGGTAAATAACCAAAGTCGAATCCTTGTATACCTTCAGGATCTCTATCTTCCTTTCAATAGCGGCTCGCAAGCCCATGATACAAGCTTCATATTCTGCCATGTTGTTAGTACAAAGGAACTCTAACTTGCTTGTGAAAGGATAATGTACATCATTTGGAGAGATCAACACTACTCCAATTTCACGTCCTAAGGCGTTGGATGCCCTATCAAAATACAACCTCCAGGTTTCATTATCTAGGATTCCATTGTCTTCCGCAGAGACATTCATCACATCCTCATTTGGGAAATCAAAGTCCAGGGACTCATAATCTTCTGAACCACGACTTGCCAAGAAATCTGCTATGACACTTCCTTTTATTGCCTTCTGACTTACATATACAATGTCGAATTCTGACAGCAACATATGCCAACGAGCCAACCTTCCCGTCAGCGCTGGGGCTTCCATCATAAACTTCAATGGATCAAGATGAGAAATTAATCGAGTGGTATGGTCTAACATGTATTGCCTGAGCCTACGAGTTACCCAAACCAAAGCACAACATAACTTTTGAATTGGCGCGTAACGTACTTCATACTCTGTAAACTTTTTGCTCAAATAATAAATGGGTCTTTCTTTCCTTTCTGTGTCGTCATGTTGCCCCAGCCCACATCCCATTGAATTCTCATAGACAGTCAGGTAAATGATGAATGATTTATTTGGAGCTGGTGCCATTAGAATTGGAGCATTTGATAGATATTCCTTGATCTTGTAGAGCACCTCTTGGCATTCTTTATTCCATTCACCTGGATTATTCTTTTGAAGCAATCTGAAAACTGGATCACATCTATCGGTTAATTGAGAAATAAATCGCGAAATGTAATTCAACCTCCCGAGGAATCCTTGAACTTCTTTTTGCGAACGAGGCGGTGGAAAATTCTAGATTGCTTTCACCTTGTCTAGATCAATCTCAATTCTTCTTCTACTAACCACGAAGCCTAGAAGTTTCCTATATATTACCCCCGAAAGTGCACTTGTTAGGGTTGAGCTTCAACTGATACTTTCTCAATCTCTGGAATAACTTTTACAGATTTTTCACGTGTTCTTCCTTAGTCTGGGATTTGGCGTTCATATCATCCACGTACACTTCAATCTCTTTGTGCATAATGTCGTGGAAAAGAGTCACCATGGCTCGCTAGTACGTTGCCCCTGCATTCTTTGGTCTAAAAGGTATCACTTTGTAGCAATATGTGCCCCACAAAGTTACAAATATCATTTTTCCTTGTCTTACGGGTTCATCTTTATCTTATTATACCCCGAGAAACCATTTATGAAGGAAAACCATGAATGTCCTAATGTATTGTCAACCAGAATATCAATATGGGGTAAAGGAAAATTATCCTTTAGACTTGCTCGGTTCAAATCTCTATAGTCCACACACATGCAAACCTTTCCATCTTTCTTCGGCATCGAAACTATATTGTCTACCCACTCTGGGTATTGTGCCACTTCAAGGAAGCCTACATCAATTTGCTTTTGTACCTCTTCTTTAATTTTTAGGACCATCTCTGGCCTCAACCTCCTGAGCTTTTGTTGAACCGGTTAGCATTCTGGCCTTATGGGCAACTTGTGGACGACTATGTTTGTATTCAATCCTAGCATATCTTGATAGGACCAGGCGAAGACATCTTTGAATTCTTGCAACAAATAAACCAATTCTTATCTAATTTTTGGCGAGAAAGCAGTATCGATCTTCACCTCTCTTTTGACTTCATCTGTTCCAAGATTCAGAACTTTAATCTCTTCTTTGTGAGGTAAGATCTGCTTGTCTTATTTTTCTACCAACCTCAATAATTCGTTAAGGATTTCACATTCCGTGTCATTTTCACTCATTGACTTCTATTAGACACATTGGTCGCTCAGAATCTATTTCATGATTAGGTTCAGGATCATTCATGCAATTAATAATTGAAGACCTGCAAGGAAAATAATAATATATTTGGAAAGGATGAGAAAAAAAGAAACATGTTTGCCATTTGAGAAACATCATGAAAGCATCTTTATTGAAGCAAATTTTGCATAATAGCCCTTTACAGATAATCCCCTATACTCGCAGGCAAAAGTACAAGGTAGTTCATGGCAATTACTCTGTTTTATTTTTAAAGACTAAGGTAAGATCCCCAATTATCCAGTTGCTCAGCGCTTCACCAGGGAAGCAAGGGAGAATTCCCTCTAGGAACCTGCCAGGTTTGGATCCCCCAAATATTTTGTTGACGTACAACCCTTCCATGCTATTGCCAAAGACCTATTCCTCTTGCAGCTTTACAGTTTCCAGACGATCCTTCTCAAGTTGCTCTTCCACGTTCTCAAACCCTCATGACTTGAAGATGCTGGTCCAGTCAAATGAGGTAACGGGTTTCGAAGGAGTCTTAGTTCCTAAGAATCGGGACCTCTTTGGTCTCCCCTCTTTCTCAGATCCTTCAGTCTTTCCTGAATGTTGGGTTTAAATCCAAGTCTGAAGAGGTATTTTTTCATAATAACAGGCTTTAGACGCAGACATCCCTGAAGATGTTTTCCCAGTCCCTTTCCTGTTTTTGCACCTCTACCGAGTGTTTCACGAACAATCATCTTGGTGTAATTCGACAGCTTTGGTCGAGGAAATGGTTTACCCTCAACAAAAAAAGTCCCATTGACAAACTCCAGAGCTCTGAAAGAACATTCAAGAACGTTCTCATTGGTTTCAATGTATGGAACATCAGTGGTTACCGAAGCAATAATGTCGTCTCCACTCCAATGCTGACTAACTTTCCTTCTAATACAAACTTTAACTTTTGATGCAGTGATGATGGTACCGCCCCTGCAGAATGGATCCAAGGTCTTCCCAACAGACAATTGTATGTGGGCTTTATGTCTATTACCACGAAGTCCACATTATAAATTGTTGGGCAGATTAACAATGGCACCTCGATTTTGTCGAATACATCTCGTTTAGTTCCATCGAAAGCCCTCACGGTGATCTTATATACTTTCATGTGAGAATCGTTGATCGGTAACCTCTACAGGGTTACCATCGGTAGAACATTCAATGCTGAGCCATTATCTACCAAGACACCTAAAAGAACATGACCATGACAATGAGTTGTGATGTTTAAAGCTTTAACAGATCCCATCCTTCCCTCTGGGATCTCGTCATCAGTGAAAGTGATATAGTTGTCTACAGTGATATGGTTCACGATTCTGTCCAGCTTGTGTACTGATATATCATTTGGCACGAATGTTTGATTGAGCACCTTAATCAAAGCATTGCGGTGCCTTTCTAAACTCAATAGTAGTTCAAGGATAGAAATTTGTGCTTGTTGCCTCTTCAACTGCTCAACTATACTGTATTCACTGTACTTTAAGAACTTCAAGAACTCATGGGCCTCCTTTTCTATAACGTGCTCATTTATTTTAGGAGGGGGTTCCTCCCCAAAAATTCTCTTAGGTGTTGCTGCCTTCCCTTTTGCTTTCTCACCCTCTTTAGAAACTTTGGGTGAATAACATATGTAGCTCATGGTGAAATGCCTCATTTCATTCACCAATTTCAATTCGGGTTTTTCATCTTGCTTTCCCTCTTCAACTATTTTTGTTTCTTCTTGTGGCTTTTCTTCTTCATGAGACTTTGAATTTTCGGGCAAAGACACGGTGGCAACATAGTTCCAATGAACCTTGTGAGAATTCTTAAAAGAAAATGGTGCCGGTGGAGTAATCACAATCTTAGGAGTTACCGTCAGCCTTACACTGGCTGAAGAATCTTCTACTTTTGGCCTAGCTGTTATGACCAACAGCCTATTGACCCCATACTTAATCCCTGAGGGCTTAGAGGTACATACCTCAACCTCTTTCTTTCCACCAACCTTTTCGAAAAACTTAATCTCTTTATCATTCACCATACCCTGAATCAAGCACCTAAACTCAACACAGTGTTGAATTTCATGGCCCTCTTCTTGGTGATATTCACAGTATATATCTGACTTTATTTCTTTCTTAAATTCCATCTCTATCTGTATCATCTCGGCATTATACAGTTGTTCAAATACCCATTTTAGAGAAGATCTGATTTCAGACACATCAGTCTTTAGCCGCTTGGCTTCATCATCTTCTTCTATCGCATTCACCCCTCATCCGTCGTGGTTTGGTAACGAATTGGCTGTAATATTGGGTTCATCAAATTTCAACACCCCAGTATTGACCAAATTCTAAACCACTTTCTTGAATACAGTACAATTCTCAATCGTATGTCTTGGGATCCCAACATGATACTCGCAATGAGCCTTTGGATCATACCATGGAGGGTATGGTGGCTGAAGGGGTGTAAGATAATAAGGTCTTACTAAGTTCGCATCAAGCAACTGTGGGAAAAACTCTGAATATGACACTGGTATTGGTGTAAAGTTTATCATCTCATTTCTTGGACCCTAAGAATCCTTCTTGATCGAGTTCTGGGAGCTCCCAGCTGTTGCCCCTAGGGGTGTGATAGTAACATTCTTCGGTGTCTTATAAGCGCTGGTATTATTCACTTTATTTTCTTTTCTTTTGAAATTCTTATGAGAACTTTCTCCACTCTTTATTCTTCCGCTCTTGATTGTTGCCTTAATCAATTCACCAGTCATCACCATATCAACAAAGTTATAAGTGGCACTGCCAATCAAACGTTCAAAGAGTGGCCCCCTCAAAGTGTTCACAAACATGTGGGTAATCTCACTCTCCATTATCGCTGGTTGTACTTGTGCTGCCATCTCCTTCCACCTTTGTGCATGTTGTCATAAGCTTTTGGTAGGTTTCTATTTCATGGCTTGCAGCATGACCCGACTGGGAACCATTTTAGACACGTGCTTATATTGTTCCTCGAAAGCTCTAGAAAGGTCTTTCCATGTCCTTATTTTCACTTGACTCAGCTGGGTGTATCATCTCGCTGCTGAACCTATCAGGCTGTCTTGGAAACAATGAATCAGTAATTTCTCATCCTTCAAATAAGCAGCCATCTTGCGACAATACATGGTAAGATGTGCTCTCTGGCAAGTCGACCCATCATACTTCTCGAAATCTGGTACCTTGAATTTAGGAGGCAGAACCAAGTCAGCAACAAGACTCCAATCGGCAGCACTAAACCCCTACTCATTCGCCCTTTGCATCTCCAACAAGTGGTCCTCTAGAGCTTTACAGCGCTCTTCATATCTCTTCTCATTTCAGCTCGGATCCTTTCAATTTTTTTAATAGTATTCAGGTCCAGGACTTCATCACCACTCCCAAAATTTGCTCCAATATTGACCGGATGATTAGCAGTAGCCCCAACTAGATTGATATGGATCTTCTTCACAAGAGGAGGTCCCTCAGGCTGCTCCCTTATGTGAGATATAGTATCACCTTGTTCATGCATTTCATTCGATCCATCATGTACCTTGCCCTTTCTGGATTCCTTTGGTCCCAGCAAAGCAGTCAAGTGGTTGGTTATTTCCCTCTAAGCCTGAGCAAAATGGTCCTTCATAGACTACTCGATTCTGTCAAATCTGTTCTGAACTTCAGCATGGTCATTCTCGAGACTGGTAATTCTATCTTCTACAGCTATGGTCCTAGAGTGTAGGCGTGTTCCGTATGAATACGGTATGATTGCGGTTCAAAAACAAACTACCATAGAATATTTCTTTGTTAAACCAATTATTTTGTAAAATAAAATGCAATGTGAATGCATGAGTGCATGAATACAAAAGAGGCATCAGATTCAATAACTAGTTTTTTTGGAAACATTCATTTACTAGGAGGTCCAAATACAAGGAAAAGAAAATTTCTTCTACAGAAAACTACTAGCCCTAACTCCTAGATTAACTAATTCATGAAGTAGACGGGTGATGACTTCTCCATGCTCCAGCTTGATATCCAGTTGTTCCAGCAGGCTTGTGGCTTGTCTTGACAATATCTGCACGTATGAAGCAACACTCCTGACTTGTTTCTTAAAGTTTACCAATTCATCATTTTGGCTTCGAACAGTGCGATACGCAGTTTCATATTTGCCTTTCCATGCTCCATTTTCCTGGTGTAGTGCTTCCTCGTAACTTGCAAGCTTCTCCTTCAAGCCTTGCACTACACTCTCCAACTCTGATATCTTTTTCTATAATCCTTCCTTCTCATGTTCCATTTGAACCTTGTCTTCATTATGATATCTTACGACCATCTGCTCCAATTGTGACACTTGGGTTGTTAAATCAAAATTTCAGGTTTGTTCCTCCTCTAGCTTCTTTTTGGCCTTACAGCTTGATTCTTTTCTTTCTCGGGACTTCTTTTCATACATCTTTTTTGTAATTATTCCTTTCCTTTTTCATGTCATCCAATTTCTCTGACAAGTTTTGTACTACCTTGCTCGTTCCTCCTTTTTGCTTTGCTTTGTAACTATCGTGGATTTCTTGCAGCTCCTTCAAGTCTTGACCGATTCTTTTGTTTTGTTCTATTAGCTCTTTTTCCTTTCCTTCGTGCACACTCTCTTATAGCTTCGCCATAGTTAATTCTTTAGTAAGGTCGTTGATTCCTTTCTCATATTTCTTCAAGTCCAATTCTTGATCATGCCTAAGCTTTTCCAGCGTAGACGGTGCTTCTCTGACGGGCTGAGCAGACGATCCATCATTCTCTTGAATTCCTTGAATGTATTATCATTAACCCTTTATGTCCTCCATTCTTCATATCTTGTCATCACTTCCAAATCCTGATATAGTTGAACCTTTCTCAGCTTTTCCCATGCTTTTACAGCTTGAGCTACCATCCCTTTATAATCATTTGTCTTGTGAGCGTATTCAAATCACGTCATGCCTGCAGTAGTTGGTACGAACTATCTTGAACCAAACTGTCTGGACACCAATAGGAGGCAATAGGTCGTTCCTCCCCAAATTCCAAGTAACGAGACCTAATCCCTGTCTCCACACCGGTACAAAAAAGTTGTCCCCTTGTTCAACCAGGGAGCCCTCCATACTACATCAGCATCTTTCATGACCCTGAAATATTCTTTCCATTGATCCTCTTTCTTTTTCTCTATCGGGCAACTGGTTAGATGTTCTTCTATTAGTGAGTATGTATCGAGATCCCGATGCCTCTATACGGAGTATTCCACCTATGACCTCTGAACCAAATCTAAAGCAACTGTGCATATCCCCAAAATCTTCATTCCCTTGATTTCTTGCACGCGGTCAATGATCTATAAGTTTTAGTTAAGATGGCAGGCAATGGGTTTACACTCTTCTCTAATCATTTGAACAACCCCACCGTTGACGGATCTATATGCTCCGGAGTCATTGGAAATAGGACGAATCTATATATGCATAGGGCGCATAAGCTCCCCATCCTTGTCGGTTCATCACTTGTCAGTCTCAACTCTTTAAGGACACTCCAATTTATACGTTGTTTATCTTTATTTTGATCAGTATTGTCACTATTGGCCATCTTCCCATCCAACCATTCATTTGTCTTTCTGGTAATCGGCACCAATTTCTTCTTGAAGCCTGAGTTGTTGTTAGGTCTAGTGTAGATCTTATCACTTTGAATTCTAGAATAATTAATCAGTGCCTCGTACTCTTCAAACGTAGGTGTCATGTCTACTCGGCCAAAGGTAAAACAATTATATGTAGGGTTCCAGAACTGTGTCATTGCCCTAAGCAATTCTTGATCTATCCGTATACTCAACAACAAAGCTATATCCCCGAATTCTTTCTGGAATGATTCTTTCATCTCATTTCCCCATTGATCCCATATCGCTTTGACTTCTGGCAAGCAAACATTATGGTTAGTATTTAACTTGGCTTGACTCTTCATCCTTGACACATAATCCCTACGAAGGCTATCCCCTTTCTCATGCTGAGTCTGCTCTGACCATGTCCAAACTACGGTGTTGTCTTCTCCTATTTTAGCCCCTCCAGACATGCTGAATACTTCCAAATCAACTGATTCCCGGACTGATGCCAAAATATTACAACATGGCATGGTTTATTTAAGATAACAAAATAAAACAAAAGACAAACAAACAAACAAAAATTTGTGTCAGTATTGTGAATTAATATGAAAAACAAATAAACAAGATATTAACATAGAAAAAACACAATCTATTTAACAAAGAAAATAACCAGAGAAATGTATTTAAACCGGCAGCACATGTCCTAGGTCCATGTCTGGCTCTAGTGGGGTGGGTTTCTAAAGAACTGAATGTGGGTTGTGTTCTAGACTCTGGGTTCTCGAACTATCGTTACTGTCTATTGTGACAGCAAGACATTGATTCGGTAGTATAGGTCCCTTACAACGAAGGCGTAAGCCCCACGATGTATAAGGTTAGTATACCGGAAGAAGACAAATCCGAACTCGGAGGTGGGGAGCATCACGTCGAATAATGTATTTCTCCCACTTAAGGGTGAAAAGCCCGAGTAGAGACTTATGCATGAATGACAGATATATCATACACAAAAGCTACCTCCATTTTTCCTGAAAATTCATCAAACAATTCTTGAAAAAATAAATTCAAATTATTGCTCGAAATGCCAATATGCCACACAAAATTAATTAATTAGGCATGACTCTCAGTTTTAGTTCCCTAGCGTAGTTGCCAAGCTGTCGCGACCATTTTTTAACCAAAGTGTGGAAAATAGCCTGACGATTATTTCCATTTCAAAATTAGGGCTTTATACATTTTAATTCATTTTATCTTGAAAATTAAAATTTTCATATTAAATCGGGTTTTTTCATGTAATTAACCATAATCTTAATTTTTACTTTTATTGATTTCTTGAAAATAGATTTTAAAAATCAATTTAATTGATTATAAAATTTCCTATCAATTTTCATATCAAATTTCCTTTAGTTTTGAAAAAAAACAATTTGGAGTTGCCACCGGTCACTTTGGTAGACCGGACACCATAAAAATAATTAGAGATTCTTTTCTTTTAAAATTAGGGTTCGGGAGTCGGTTACGTGTGGGAAGGATTAGCACCCCCACAAACGCCCGTTATCAGTACCTTATTAATTTCACGTGGCATTTTCGCATTTCGAGCAATAATTTGAATTTAATTAAATCCTTAATTGTTAAATGAATTTTCATTCGAATGGAGATATCTTTTTGTAAGAAAATACATTTTTAGCGAATATAAGTTTTGAAACACCTACTTACTTTAGGATACTTCAATTTATATTGAAAAATGTATCTCAACACAAAAGGTTTTTTAATGCATATCCAATTATTTTCTTGTTAATTTTAAGTTCAAACCTAATTAGGGCTCAAATTGATTGAAACAATTAAAGAATTTATAAATATTATCAAATTTAGGGGTTTATGTGATAACACCCAAATAATTGGGTACTGTCCATATTAAGCCCTAAATTAATAATATTCCTTAATATTTAACGATTCTAACTATTTGAACCTAATCCTAATTTAATTTTAATTAAATTAACTATGTGTGATCACCATTTTCTAAGTTCAAATGAAATATAAAAGCTTTCACTAAAATGCTCCCTTGATTAACATCTCATTAAAATGAGACACTAATCAACTTAAAACATTAAAGCTTTCATTTAATATTCATTTATTTTCTACAATTTTCTTCCTATTTCAGTTAATTAATTAAAGAAACTAAGATACTAGAGCTTTAATTAATTACTAATCTAATGATTAAAATCTCCAAAACAAATATACTATATGCTTGATATTAAAACATATAACATACATTTAATAAAACAAATATTTAGAACTGAATTAAGGTCTAAATTGCATTAAATCGTGAACTATATGGCCAAATTACAAAGATTTAGAGACCAAACTGTGAGAAATAAAGATAAAAGAGTTGCGGTACAAAGCCCATGAAAGTAGGGCGCAAGCCTTTACGGGGGTTCGTGGGCTCCGAGGCCCGACTTTTTGGTCTATAAAAAGACCTCATCAGACTCTTTTTTCCCCATTTTTTCCTATTTTTTGGGTTTCACCCTCTCTACCATTTTCTCTCTCCCAAACTCTCTCGGCCTAAACACTCTAAACCCAGAAAACCTCAATTCTTTTTTTTATCAAACCTCCCATTTTCATCCAAAATCCTCATTTGTTCATCGTTTTTTCATCATTTGATCTTCATAAACACCAAAACATCCTCAATCCTTTGTCTTTTAGGATCAAAACCACAAAAACCCTTAAATGTTCTTTACTTGTTCATCCTCGCCACCACTTACCAGATACCTCGGCCTGTTCGTCGACCGTCGAAAATGACGCCAGCCACTGGCCGTCTTCTCCGATGAAACCCTAAACCTCCAACTACCGTCTGGTTCATCTCCGGCGACCAGTCACCGCCGTAAGGCAATTTTTGGCCACCATCCAAAACCCTAAAAAGTATCATTTTTCTCAATTTTCATCCTAAAACTAGATCTAGGCTCGGATTCAATCGAATCCTCCTTTCTTCACCCGGTTCTTAGGCCTAACTTCCCAAACCAAACCTAAATCTACCTCTTCGACTCCGTTGTTGCCTCTTAAACCCTTCGGTGACCTAAAACTACTCCGACAACCACAAGATAAGCCTCAATTTTTACTGTGATTTGGATTATTTTTAGTTCTAGGGTTTAGATTTAGATCTCATTATGGCAATTGTGTTTTTTTTGTTTTTCAAGCTTAAATCTAATTTATTTTGTGTTTTGTGGAGATAAATGAAGTAGATATCGAAATGTACCTTTTGGCATGCACAATAGATTTTGGCGATGTTTCAGCGAACGTTTCTGGTGGCTTCTTGTCTTCTCCGGTATCTCCACAGCTGCTAGTAAGACTCTAAGGCTTCTTTTCTCTCTCCTAATTATTTAAGCAATTATTGTCTATTAATTGCACTAATGATTGTGTTTTTTTCTCTCTTATCCAGGCTATTTATAGTTGCAGACATCACTGACGTCAATGATGGCTGAATCTATGTGAAACCCAAATTGACCAATGACGAGCCGCCATGTGGCATTTTTGGTAGGCTAAGAAAGCACATGTGTGCTAGTTTGAACCTCTTTGCCCGATAAAACATAAATTTAGGCGGGAAATCTTGTATTTTGGGCCTAAAACTTGTATTTTGGGTTTTTGGTTCTTTTGTAAATAGAAATGGACCCATATAGTGTATAATGGATGTTTAAATTGTACTAGTAGACTTTATGAACATTTATTTTTATTTAATGGATTGCTATTTATATTATTTATTTATTTATTATTTTGAGTTTTATATATATACTCAGGTAAAATTTGGGTACTACAACGGTCTTCTTGTAGATCATAAATCACCATAATTTATTGCACTTTAAAATCGTAAAATCGTAATTTAAAGAATAAAAATAAAAATAGAGTTTACCGATATTGATTTTTCTCTCGAGGACAATAGAGATATAAATTACCAAGACAGATCATCATAATCTCTTTATGTCATATCTCTTTCCAAACCATCATGTAAAACTCAAAATATGGTTAAAAATACCAACTTCAATCAATAAAAAAAACATAAGTATAATCATTATAAGAATAATTGTCATTCTTAAACAAATTAACAACTATAAGGATGTATAAGTAAGAATGATTAATCGATGCAATTACTAACCTCCAGTGACATAAATAAATATAATCACTATAATGATTTTATATTGTTTAATGTATAAACAACTCATTCCCTCCAATGTTTAACGAATTCTTTCGTATTAAAGTAAGTAAAAATAATAATAATAATAACAAAATTAGTTTCTTATTATTATTGAGAGAAATCAAGTCATGACGAATAAAATTAAGGTTTAATGATATTAGAATGTACTAACCTTAATATAAGAATGATTAAACAATCGCTATATCGAAATATTTGGTAAATGTAGTCTATTTAATTGAAATTCTTTTGGAGGATCACCAATATATGGTAGAATAATTTTGTATGTATTCTTATCATATGATAATAATAAGTGATATTTCAAGAAGCATATCATAATATCGATTAAATGCAAATCAAACACGGTCGGATTATCTCTATCAAATCGTCTTTTGATTTGTGAGGACAAACTCATCTCTGCCTAATGCTCAAAATCTAATTACAATCAAACATGATTCAATGCCTTTCAAAAATAATAAAAAAATAAGTTAAAATATATAAGAGAAAGACAACCACTAACTAAAAAAAATAAGGGGAAAAACTTATCTTTAGTTCATCCTATAATCGAATTCTTTCCAGTAACTTCTTTTGGATTCAAACAATGAAGACATCAATTGATTAGAGTTTCGTGCTGATAACGTGTTGTGAATAAAGTAAAGGGCAAGAACAAAATAGATGAACAAGAACAAGATGAGAGACAAAGAGAGAGACTTGTAAATATTTTCAAAGTAAGGTTATGTACAATACTTTCTTTAAACTCTATATTAGAAGGCATAAGATAAAAACCCTAATTCCAATAGGTATTAAATCCTAATAATAAAATACGTTAAAACCTCATTTAATATATAAATATTCACAAAATTTTATTTAATATATGAATATCTACTATAAATAAAAATATTCATAAGATTTTTAACCGATTTTCAATTTTTAGTTTTTTTACCGAGTTTAATTGATTTCCTAATTTTCGGGTTCAACTTACATAGTTAAACTACCGAACCAACTAGTTCTCAGTTTAACTGAAACAAATTTTACATCCACGACGAAAGCAAAACTTTGCAAAATTTTTGTTTGTTTCATGAGAAAAAGAAAACTGAAAACCGAAGGGAAAGAGAAAAAAAAAGAAGAAAAGATTAGCTAGGTTATTATAGGAAAATCCCAAGCTGGCAAAAAGAAAAAAAAAACGGACAGTAGGAAGCAAATCTTACATGGATTGAAATCCCCTAATTTGTATAAAAGATGAATTGAACCCATAATTAAGCAAATCAATCCTCCCTTCCATTTCTCCCCCATTTCATAAAGATTTTGGGCATCGCTGATTCTTGAAGGAATTCCTTCTTTTTCCTTCCAACCAACACAAAACATGGCGTTGCAGAAAGCTGCAACCCATGGATATTCATGGTGGTGGGTAAGCTACCTTAGGACAAAGCAATCAAAATGGCTAGAACAGAATATTCAAGGTAAACCCATTTTCTTCATTCTGGCCTTTGGTTATGGAATCATATATTCAAATTGCATTGCTCCATTCGTTTTTCTTTATTTTGTTAGAAGCATTGCTTCATTCAAATTCGTGTCAAATTATGATTTTTTTTTTATCAATGTACTATATTCAATTTTATGATTGGTTTTTTTTTCCTTTAATTCAAATTAGTTGGCTATTGTAGAATTTTTCTTTAAAAATCGAAAGTTTATGTTATCTGAATTCGAAAGTTGAAAAAATTGACAGAAATGGAAGAGAAAGTGTGTAGCATGCTGGAAATCGTTGATGATGATGGAGATTCATTTGCAAAAAGAGCAGAAATATATTTCCAGAAAAGACCAGAACTTGTTAGCTTTCTTGAAGAATGTTTTCGTGCGTACCAAGCATTAGCTGAAAGATATGATTATTTATCCAAAGATCTTCAAAGTGCCAACAAAACCATTGCCACTGTTTTCCCTGAACAAATTCCATATTCCATTGCGGAAGAAGATGATGAATTCCCTACTCTTTGCAAATCCGGTGTTGGTGCCAAAGTTCGATTTCTGTATAAGGATTTCCAGAGCCAGGGGCAGGTGAATAAAGATTTTGGCTCAGGTAAAACCGATGTTGTTCCGAGTTCAGGGCTGAACAAAGACGAGGCACTTGGTGAAATCGATAAGCTGAAGATGGAAATTTCGGAGATGCAAACTGAAAGGGCATTCTTTTATAAGAAATTTCGTGAACTTGACAATCTGATAACTGAAAAGCAAAGGAAGGTATTTAATTTACAGGTTGAGTTTGGGGTCGGGTCAGCTATTGATATTAATGAAACTCGGACTCTAATGGAAACTAGAGATCTCGAATTATGCCAAGAATCCAAAAGGATTAAGCATTTAACTCAGAAGTTTGAAGCTCTGAGGAATAAACTTCGTTCCCCGCAAAGAAATCTGCAAAGGGAGCATGTTCAAACTAAGAAAGTTGATAACAAGGTTGAAGAAAAAGAGAAAGATAATACGAATGTTGATAATATGGTCGAAGAAAAAGAGAAACATGATTCAAGTGTTGATAACAAGGTTGAAGAAAAAGTGAAACGTGATTCAGAAGTGTCGAGGAATGTGATCGAAGAGAAGCTTGATGTAAACTCAAATGCTTCTAATACGATGTCACAACTTGTAGAGAAGATCGATGAACTTGTACAAAAAGTTGTTAGTTGGGAAGACTCATTCTCTGAAAAGGCTGAAGAGAAGAAATTGAAATCCAATAAAGATGAGTTTGGGGAACATAGTATGAGCCTGAAAGAAGACAAGGAAGCTGAGATCGAAGGCCCGGGATTCATGAACAGCAGGATGAACATGTTGGAAGGGGAATTGAGTAGATTTAAAGATCTACTAGGAGCTGCTGTAGATGAAATTGACAGCCTCAGAACACATTCCATTGAATCAAGCCGTAATGTTGACAATTTCCCTGTAAAAGTTGAAGCCGATGACAAATCCGAGAGATCGTCCTTAAGAAACAAGGATGTTTCAGCTGAAGGAAAAAACAATGTTGGTTTCAGTAAAAGCTATGACTTCAATATCGATTCGAGTAATGATCCAGTTTCAATTGAAGCAGACAAAGCAAAGAAGAAATATTTGTCTGATACAGCAAGCAGTATCCCATATACGGAGATTGAGGAACTGAGGACTGATATTGAAGAAGAAGAGCAACCAAACTGGAGGCAGCTGTACTTGGATGGACTCGATGATCGAGAAAAGAATGTAACTGGTGAGTACTCTTCGGTTCTCGAGAATTATAAAGAGGTATCAAAGAAGCTTAATGAAGTTGATCAGAAAAACCGAGATGGGTTCTCTGAATTGGCAATGCAGATAATGGAACTGAAGAATGCACTGGCCGCCAGAGATGGAGAGATTCAAACTTTACACCAAAAAATCGGGTTTTTGGATGAAAACAAGTATGAGAACTCAATAGAAGAAGTTCAAAGTCCGAGTCGGACATCAACTTTAACCGATTCTATTCAGGCATCACCTTTAGGTCAGGGGAAAGTTGGAACCATAGGAAAAGAAGTTGAACTCGAAAAGACTACACATGGAAGATTCAAAGAATCTTCTGAGAAAATGGGAGGAAATAACAAACATGTAAACCAATCCACTTGTGCTTCGGCAGTAGAAAATAAAATTAGATCAGGTATTGATGAATTGCTTGAGGAAAATCTAGAGTTTTGGCTGAGATTCAGTGCAGCTTTTAATCAGATAAAGAAATATCAAGCTTCAGTTAAGGACTTGAAATCCGAGTTATCAAGATTGAGAGAAAAAATCAGCAAGCAAGAAACGACTGAGCATCTGAAATCAGAAATGCGACTTGTTTACTGCCAGTTTAAAGAAATAAGAACTGGATTAACATTATGGTTGGAAAATAATGGAATGTTGAAAGACGAAGTTGAAGGTAGATACTCATCATTATGCAACATTGAAAACGAGATTGCCACCGGTTTAAATGGGGGAGAGCTAAGTGGATATCAAGCAGGAAAGTTCCAAGGCGAAGTTGTCAACATGAAACAGGAAATCAACAAGGTTTGTAATGAATTGAATGCAGGGTTCGAGCGCGCGAGACAACAGAAGCATGAAGTTGAGAAATTAATGAACAGCTTGGAGAGAGAACTTGCGTCCTTAATATCATCGATGTCTCAAGCATCTAAGTCTAGAAGAAGAACCGGGTCTATAATTCCTCTTAGATCTTTCTTATTTGGAAATAAGTCAAAGAAGTTAAGAGGGACATCAATCGGTTAAAACCACGATGAGAGTGTAAAATCATCTAATTTCAAAATTAACACGACCGATCATCATCTCAACTGTAAGGGAAGATACCCTATTGGTCAAGAAACCTCTGCGTTCACCAATAAGTATCACCTCTTTTTCATCATAAGTCTTCAAAGTTGCTCTCTTTGTCTCGCAGTCCAGTTTAATCCGAGGCTCGATCAACCAATCTATTATGAGGATGAGAACAAATTCCTTGAAAGCAAAACTCCATCAAATCTGCTAAGAATAACTCTCCATGAATCTCAAGTGGACATCTCCTGAATATTTTCTCAACAACTACAAATGTCCTACTAGACTCTGAACAGTCGCAGAATAATCGATATTCTCGACAGAAGAACTCAATTCATAAATCACAGCACTGGAGATGTAGGAATGTGTGTAACCATTGTATAATAGAGAAAAAGAATGTATTGAATAAATAATAAATATACTTGTTATGACGCCTGGTGCGTCGTGATCCTCACATCCTCTGAATGCATAAATTAAGATTGGTTTTCCAGACTCAGATCTGATTGGTCCACGACTCTGCATAGGACGTCCTCTACTCGCAATACCAACGGTAAATGCAGAAGTAACAGGTCTACCCTGTCCTGACCTCTCGATGGTGCTTGAATAGAACCCTAGGACTGAATAAGTATCTGAAATGTACCATGAGCATGCGAAAAACATCTTAGAAAGTATTCCAAAGATCCACATAAAAAAAACAAGATCTTGACTTCCTACACTCCCCCAACAAGTTCCTTATTACAGAATGTGCAAGTAGGTATTGTCCTGAAACAAGATGAACCACCAAAGCCAATAGTTGAAGCAGTCAGAGCAACAAATCTGAACCTATATTTACTTTGGTGCTCTTTGTTGAGTATTTCAATCTCCTTGCAAGCTTTAGTCTTGTTCAACAAGTACTCGAACCACCTCTCTTGATGTGTAGCTACCTTCTGTCTGATATTATATCGAAGGCCCTTCCTAAAGCAAACATACATGTTGGTGTCGGTAACCAACACTCTTGCAACATATGTAATGAGTTTCATAAATTCCATCTCATAGGCTGATACAATCACGTTGTTCTTCTCTAGATCCAGAAACTCTTGTCGACGTCCCGCTAAATACCTCTTGCTTATATAATGCCTCTAGAACCACTGCTAAAACCTGCCTAAGTCAATTGATCAATCTAAGCATCTCACTAAACCGATTTCAACCAATGTTGAGGTGACAGCTCTCAGCCTCTACTCAATATGTTCAATTCAATATTCATACTCTATTATATCGGTTCTTGTATTATCCGGAAGAACTCTACTCATGCAAGTCGGAGTCTATTAGAAACGAGGGTCCTAAAACCATCCGTCCGAGCTCCAGTAGCTCTCCAAAACATATGTAGCAGTACACTACCTACTACAGCATCATCTAACTCATCAACCTCAATCTCATACTACCTTCAAGATTAGGCCGGTCATCATCCTGAACAGAGTGGTCATCGTCTTGAACGGGCAGATCATCAAAATGTTGATCCTGCATATCATCCTCAAGAGCTGGTGGCTAACTAGAGGATCCTCGATGATTGTACCTCTACGGCCACGTCCTCGACCTCAAGTAACTCTACCCCTAGTGTCTTTACGACCTCATCTACTACGAGTATCCATACTAACAATCAATTTAGAGTCTTTACGTATAAACAAACAAAAACTAAAGTCATATCTTGCATTTGAGTCTTGAATGAAAAGATTTCATTATCAATATTATATATATATATATATATATATTGTAGGTAATTTACCCTTCTACTCAAAATGCTTTAATGCACACAACTTTTTTTAAACAGAGTAAAGTTCACAGATGGCCACTAAATTTTGGTTCGTTATTCAATTTGATAACTAAATTTTTAATTGTTTTAATGGTACCATTAAACTTTATGTTTTGCTTCAATTTTACCACTCATCTGTTAACAGCCGTTAAAATATTTGGTATAATAACATATTTAGTCATTTATGTTTACACATTCAAACAATTTAGTCCTGATTTAGAAAAAATAATAAATTTAACCCCCTATTATTTACACATTATTTCAATTTGACTCTATTTTTAATTAAAAATAATTTAACCCTAAAATGAAAACCGTAAACCCTTGAAAATATCGTATCAAACCAATCTTTGACTCTCGAAACACTACACAATCTCCAGTAGAGTTTGGAAGGCTTTTGAGTGGTGGTGGAGACATGTTTCATGAGGACAGACTTTGGGCAAGAAAGTTAAGCTTTTGTTTTTGAAGGGATGTTGATGCAGCAGCAATGGAAGCAAGCTCCACTTCCTGCTGTTGCTGTAGGATTTGAGCTTGAATTTGGAGGATTTGAGAAGGGGTAAGTTAGTTAATCCCGAAAGAACCTGTTTGCTCAAAACCCATCATGTTGTCATAATTAGAGAACCCATAATCTGAAAACAAGTGGGTACTGCTTGATGGGGAGCAAAATCAGGATATAAATTGGGTTGTGATGGGGACATGAGCTGAGAAGAAGACGGCAATTCATCAACACAACCACCACTTTGAACCTCAAAACTCGACGAATCGTAATTAATGCAGGACCCTAGCGCACCCATGATGAATTCATTGATCAAACCATTAGTCCCACTACGAAAGGAGCCCTGAAAATTCTCATCTCCACCCTTTTCGCATGCCGTTCTCCTAGGAGAATTGATGCTACTACACAAAACAGGGGCCCTGAAACACAAAACAACCCCATTAATTTTTTTGAGAAAATAATAAAACCCAGAAATTTTCTTTGAACCAAATAATTTCTGCATTGACAAAATATATTTTAGTTCCCCTTAAAAACAATAAAATACGCAAAAAAAAAAATCAATTATCTCATCACATGGGTTTTTCTACCATTGAAAACCAATTTAAATAATTAAAAGAGACTCGATTGGAATCTCAAGTCAGAGCTACAAGGCAAAGAAAGTTCTTTAATTCTAGGGTACACTATTTGCAAATATATACTCAACCTAGGAAAATATCAAAATTTCTTTTTTCTTTTTTTAGGATTAAACAGTCAAATACGCTTGAGAATTGTTGAAAATAGGGCTAAATTGAAATAATCTATAAATAATGAGGATTAAATTTAATATTTTTTTTCGAATTAATACTAAATTGTTTGAATGTGTAAACGTTGAGGACTAAATGTGTTATTATACGAAATATTTTAACGGTTGTTAACTGTTGTTAACGTATGAGTGGTAAAATTGAAGCAAAACATAAAGTTTAATGGTAACATTGAAACAATTAGAAGTTTGGTTACTAAATTGAATAATGGACTAAAGTTTAGTTACCATTTGTGAACTTTACCCTTAAACTTATTTCTTGTGGGTCTCGCAGTATGAGAGTTCAAACTACGCTATGATACCATAAAATAAGACGCCTAGGCTCGGATTAGACATTACAACCAAATCTCGAGGAGCACATTAAATGTTATTTGTAGGGGTGCTCATGGACGGTTAATCGTATCGTTTAGCCTAAACGGTTGGTTAACCGTTATAGCGGTTATTAAATTTAGCTAACCGTAATCTAACCGTTAAGAATCGGTTAACTATTAACGATTATCTGTTAAGACATGGTTAACCGACGGTTAGATTATAGGTTAACCCATAATCTATTACATTTTTTTTATGTTCACTACTTCCACGAGTTAGTACCACAAGCCAAAGAAGTTAACTCTATGATTAAATCACTTAAGGTCCTTCATCTACTTTCTCTCAAATGAAAAATGACTCATCAATCATAGTTGTTTGTTGATTGAGTCTTAAATACTTCATTCCAATATTTCAAAACATGAAACAATTTAGTATAAGAAATATAATGTAATAGTGGTAAATCGAAGATAAAAAATAACTATGAATTAGATTACAAAATAGGGTTTAGAAATTAGAAAATAGGGTGTGTGGGTTGGACTTTTAGTTGAAGGTATTTTATTTTTTAAAATATATAAATAATTTAATAATAGTTAACCTATAGGTTAACCATTTGTCGAAACCATTAACAATTGTTTTAGCGGTTCGGTTAACCAAAACCGTTTAACTTTAACGGTTCAGTTAATTAACCTGTAAAATATAACAGTTATATCGATTATTAGTTACGGTTAACTGTTATGGTTAATTATGCACACCTCTAGTATTTGTATAAAACACATTCATTGTGGATTAAATGAAAAGGTTATTAAGACCATAGTGAGTTGTTTAATGAGGTTTGAAACTAAATAACAAAGTTTATTTACTTTAGAGTAAAGTACACAAATGATCACTAAACTATCTCTGAAAATACAAAATGGTCATCGAACTTTCAAAAGTTACATAATGAACATTAATCTTTAGTTTTTTTTACAAAATTTTCATTGAGCATTAATTGTCGTTAAGTGGGTGATGTGATAGTTACGAAAAATTAAATAGTAGCACATTTAATCCTCCCTATGTACACATTCAATCAATTTAGTCCTAATTTGACCCTCATTATTGATATCTAAATTGTTTGAGTGTGTAAAAATGTAGGATTAAATGTGCTATTACACAAATTTTTGCAACTGCCACATCACCCACTTAACGACAATTAACGGCCCAGTGACCTTTTTATAACAAAAACTAAAGTTTAATGGCCATTATGTAACTTTGAAAGTTTGGTGACAATTTTGTATTTTTAGAGATAATTTAGTGACCATTTGTGTACTTTACCCTTTACTTTAATATAACCATTAATCAAATAATAAATAATACCGATAATTTATAGTTATTCATATAAAATCTGAAATGTATCTCATATTATTGATATTCAAAACCAATGTTCAAATGCATGCCAAAAACCCAGTATAATGTCCTAAAATCATAAGTGTCATAAGTCCAATACAAAAATAGTCCAACCAAAACATTGTTTAAGTATAACTCATAATAATTTGAAAACAATATATACTATGTAATACAAAAAATAGATGCTACTCAATCATCCAGGTTCGAAACCAGATCCTAATAATAATGAGTATCTAAAATAGAGTATAACTACGGGATGAGCTAGAAAGCTCAGTGTGCTCTCTATAAGTGTATTTAGGTATGATCATATTAATTAAACGTAGAACCATCCATTATCTCAAAGTTCAATAATTACAAAAGCATAATTATCATCACATCATACATTACATGCAATGTGGCTAGTAATCCCCTAACTACCTAACATCCTCTATTCACCAAGTATGGAGATTCTCTAGAACCTCGTAATCGATAACACACAATAAAGATCTATTACCATCAGAATCTGATGAACTAATCAACAGAATGAGTAATTCGTCATTAAATCAGTAAAACCACTATACAAGATACATGATTATCAACCATAAATGGGTGAACCTCCGTTAACTTCCTTTTTTTCAATCTCAATCCCAAATGAAACAATACAAGATATGTATGCATGTCATGACAGAATTAGTAACATATATTCAATATCATAGTTCCAATATTTCCAAAGCGTTAAATCATAGTGCTTGTTCTTTCAAGATCATGACATGATTTCATTCATAATGGACATGCATACAACATGTAACATAGAATATGTTTTTCACTCAAATCATACTATTAGCAACACACAAACAATCCAATGGAAAGTAAATCATAAATCACATAATCATACATGTATAAGATATATCAAACAACATGATTCTTACATCAAAAACATAGTGTACAATATAGCACAGTCGAGAAACAGACCTCTAACAAAACAATATCTAAACCTACTAGATGATGCACTTTCTACGATCAACAGTAGTTTAGGTCTAATGATGGTGGAACCTATATGTCAAATTAATACAACATAAGAGCCATATGAGCCATATAATCTAAGTCACGAGTATAATATTAATAAGCTAAATTCCATCTATCTTGTACGTAACTCTCGTAGTACGTGTCATGTCTAACCTAATAAAAAACGTGTAGAAGAGTATTGTTCACCTTAAAAAAATATAATCCTTCATTAGTCCAAGAGAATCTACAATATTCCAATACGTCTAATACAATAATTCAAAGCGTAAATAGAGGATTTTCAAGTTAAAATCGGGCGAAACATATTGAAAATTTGGAGTTAGTGAAGGTTAAAGTAAACGGTCAACAATTGAAGTGGGTTACAGGTTGGATCTAGTTCATTGGTCGAACCACTAGATCGGGTTCACGGTCTGGGTTAAGGCTGGATCAATATCTAACTGGTAGGGATGTAAAAAGCTGACCCGACCACCTGAAAACTCGACTGAAACCTGCTAGAGTTAGAACCTGGTTTGACCCGAGGATGCGATGACCCGAAACCGATCTGTAACCGACTGTTGTTGACCTGAACCCGAGTTGGACCTGTTACTGCAATAACCGGACCCGACTTGCATTTGACCGAGAATGACCCGAACCTGAATTAAATCTATTACAGTGGACCCGAAACTCGACCTGCACCGGACTGAAACGAACCCGACCCGAGACTAACCTGGTAGATAACCAATATTACCGAACCGAATCAACCTGAGATCTGATTTTACCCAACCTGTTTTGAACTCGACTTGTTTTGAACCCAACCTGTTGTTGACCTGAACTAATATTGACCTGGCTTGATTTACCTGACATGTAATTGAGAAAGCCTATGATTTGATGAATTTAAAGTGTCGATAAATGTAAACTATTAAGTGTTGGTAAATGTAAAATATTAATTTTTTAAATCAATTTAAAGTGTTAAGTAATCTTTTTGTTATATATATATACATATATAATCAATTAAAAATATCAAAAAATGAAAGATTGGATTTAGATATTCATTTGACACTACGAAGTTTGAAATTTTGTTAAATAATTCAATGCTTAGTAATAATTCAATATGCTTAGTAACTCATTCAATATAAATTATTTGTCAAGTTTGAACTACCAAGTTTGAATTAAATTAAAGTTTTAACTTTCATGTTGATGTTATCATGTGTACAATTACATGTTTACATCCATATCAAAATTTTGTGTATAACTATACTTAATAATAATAATAATAATAATAATAATAATAATAATAATAATAATAATAATAATAATAATAATAATAATGTCCAAATTAAATTAACTTATTAAACTTAGGATCTAATTGAGCTAAACTAAAATCTAGAAGCATAAATTACGGACATAATTAAAGAATTCTAAAACTAAACGTGGACTTTCAATTAAATTAATCTAAGTTGAGACTCAATTGAATTAAACTAAAACAATTGGTAGAAAAAGAAAAAGACAATTGGTAAAAAAGAGGGAGAAAGATAAAATTTTGGAGGAAATTAGAGGAATAAGCCACCCAAAATTTTGGAGGGAATTAGTGAAATTTTAATTTTTGGTAATTTAGTCTAATAATATTTTTTTATTATAGTCCTTACAATTTAATTTTTAGTCAAAATTGCCTCATATTTATTTATATTTTTGACAATATAACCTAAAATTTAATTTTTACTCCAAATTGACCTCTATTCATTTTTTATATTTTATTCTAATCCCTAAAAAGTACAAACCTGCCCACCCATTTTTTCAAGTTAATCTGCTCGCAGCCCGCCAATATTTAAAAAACAATTGCCAATTGCTGTAACAAATGGAGGGAATCTTGCCCGCTCATTTTTTAAGGGGTTATTAGTGGATTAGGCCATTACTAGTTTAAGAGCTTTACACTTAAGTCCTTTTTTATTCTTTAGTTTTAGTTTGATTCATTTTAGTCCCAATTTTAGTTTAGTTTCCTTAGACCTTTAAGTTTAGGGTTTTTTAATTAAATCCTCCTTCATAAAATTGTTTAATAATAAAACGTTTGACGTGCTTTTGAAGGCCCAATTTATTTCGGCAATGATGAAAACGACGTCAATGTATTAAATTATAATTATTAGTGTTTGGGGTTATGAGATTAGTTTAGGGATTATAGGATTAGTTTTGCATTTTAATTATTAGTGATTGCAAGATTTAGGGGGTTCAAGTTTGGGGTGTAGGTGTAAATGTGTCAAGTTGATTGTTTGGGTTTATAGGATTAGTTTAGGGATTAAGGGATTATGCTTGCACTTTAATTATTAGTGATTGTAAGATTTAGGTGTTGAGGTTTGTTGTTTAAGGGTAAATGTGTCAAGTTGAGTGTTTGGGGTTATGAGATTAGTTTAGGGATTAGGGGATTATGTTTGTACTTTAATTATTAGTGATTGTAAGATTTAGGGTTGAGGTTTGGGTTATGGGTATAATATATGTTTCAAGTTGAGTGTTTGGATTATAGGATTATTTTAGGGATTTGAGGATTAGGCTTGTACTTTAATTATTAGTGATTGTAAGATTTAGGGGTTTGGGGTTTAGGGGTAAATGTGTCAAGTTGAGTGTTTGGTAGGAGTTATGAGATTAGTTTAGGGATTCGATTTGCACTTTAATTATTAGTGATTGTAAGATTTAGGGGTTGAGGTTTGGGGTTTAGGGATTCGAATTGACCCCTATTTATTTAAAGTTTTCTAATATAGTCCAATGTTTTTAATATGATGATATTTTGTTCATTATAGTCCCTAAAACTTTATTTTTAGCCGAAATTGACCCATATATAGTTCTATTTTTTGTAATTTAATCGAATAATATTCTTATTTATTCTAATCTCTACAATTTAATTTTTAGTCAAAATTGCCCCATATTTATTTATATTTTTGGCAATTTAGTCCAATAATATTTTTGTTTATTCTAGTAGCTAAAATGTAATTTTTACTCCAAATTGACCCCTATTCACTTTTTTATTTAGTCCAATATTTTTAATATGATAATATTTTTGTTCATTACAGTCCCTAAAACTTTATTTTTATTCCAAATTGATCATTATTCATTTTTTGTAATTTAGTCCAATGTTTTTAATATGATGATATTTTTGTTCATGTTAGTCCCTAAAAATTTATTTTTCATCGAAATCGACCCTTATTAATTTTAATTTTTTGTAATTTATTATAATATTTTAAATATGATGATATTTTTTCATTATAGTACCTAATATTTATTTTTAATATGATTCGTGTTCATAAAAGGCGTTAAATAATTCACTCGAAATGACCCTTTCCAAAGTCTATCGATTATTTGTACCAAATTCAAACTTAATACGAATTCAAAACCTGAATTAACCCGACTTGAAATGAATCCAACTTGAAATGAACCCGACCTGAAATGAACCCGAGCCCGAATTAACCCGTAAATTAACTAATTCAGACCCGAACCGTTTTGACCCGACCTGAAACTGACCAGCACTCGACCCGAATCGAGTTGAAACATCAATCGACTTGAAATGACCTATATCCAATTTGACCTGACCTGACAGGACCCGACCTGAAATCCATTTGATTACCTGTTTTTACATCCCTACTAACTGGGGTAATATCCAAAAGTGCCAGCTTAACACAAGTAGGTTATTGGCCGGTAATGGATTTGACTGGCTCTGGGCTCGTTTTCTAGGCCTTCGATTTGGGTCTTAGTTTAGTGAGTTGGTATTTTAGGATTTATCAACATAGTTGAGTAAGATAGGGCATATCGATGGTGGCTTAAATGGAGAGGCAGAAAAGGTTACGCGTGGAACGTACGTAGACTTTTCCAAACCCAAAATAAAATAAAAAGGGTAAATATATTCAATAACGATCCTTACCCAAACAAAATGATGAAAATGGAGAATGAAGTGAAAGCTTTCGAAGAACCTAAAACGTTTTCTAACGATTTCCCAATAGTAGGGGTGATGGAGGAGAAACGTGTAACACAATTTTGATTGCAAGGGGATAGGCACCGTTTGGTGGTTTCAGAATGATGAAATGATGGAGAATGGATGGTCGTCGGAGGTTGATCCAAAAAGGCTTTGGAAACTTTGAGAGTGAGAGTGGGTTGCAGAAAGAAAAAAGAGAATGTGAAGGGTTGCTAAAGGAGAGAAGGTGAGTTTTATATTTAGGCTTAATGTCTACTAAAACAAGGTTCAACATTGTGTGAATTCTAATCTATGTGTTCAGTGCAATTGGAAAAGAAAAGTCATGGTTGGGAAAAAGCATGCGGGTAGGGATGTAAAAAGCTGACCCGACCTGAAAACCTGACTGAAACCTGCTCGAGTCAAACATGGTTTCACCCAAGAATGTGATGACCAGAAATCGATCTGTAACCGACTGTTGTTGACCCGAACCCGAGTTGGACCTGTTACTATAGTAACCGAACCCGACCTGCATCCGATCGAGAATGACCCAAACCCGAATTGAACATGTTACTGTGGATCCAAAACCCGACCTGCACCCGATTGAAACAAATCAGAACCCGAGACTAACCTGGAGATAACCAATATTACCTGACTGAATCAACCCGAGATCCGATTTTACACAACCTGTTTTGAAACCGACATGTTTTGAACCTGATCTGTTGTTGACCTGAACTAATATTGACCTGGCTTGATTTACGTGACATGTAATTGAGGAAGCCTATGATTTGATGAATTTAAAGTGTGAATAAATGTAAACTATTAAGTGTTGGTAAATGTAAAATATTAATTTTTAAATCAATTTAAAGTGTTAAATAATCTTTTTGTTATATATACATATATAATCAATTAAAAATATCAAAAAAGGAAAGATTGGATTTAGATATTCATTTGACACTACTAAGTTTGAAATTTTGTTGAATAATTCAATGCTTAGTAATAATTCAATATGCTTAGTAACTCATTCAATATAAATTATTTGTTAAGTTTGAACTACTAAGTTTGAACTAAATTAAAGTTTTAACTTTCATGTTGATGTTATCATGTATACAATTACATGTTTACATCCATATCAAAATTTTGTGTATAATTATATTTAATAAAAGTTAATAATAATAATAATAATAATAATGTCCGAATTGAATTAGCTTATTAAGCTTCGGATCTAATTGAGCTAAACTAAAATCTAGAAGCATAAATTACAGACATAATTAAAAGAATTCTAAAACTAAATGTGAAATTTCAATTAAATTAATCTAAGTTAGGACTCAATTGAATTAAACTAAAACAATTGGTAGAACAAGAAAAAGACAATTGGTAAAAAAGAGGGAAAAAAACAAAATTTTGGAGGGAAATAAGCTACCCATTTTTTAGGTTTGAGAATAATTTACTTTTAGTCTAAAATTTTCGGAGGGATAAAAGCCACCCAAAATTTTGGAGGAAATTAGAGGAATAAGCCACCCAACATTTTGGAGGGAATTAGTATAATTTTTATTTTTGGTAATTTAATCTAATAATATTTTTGTTTATTCTAGTCCCTACAATTTAATTTTTAGTCAAAATTGCCTTATATTTATTTATACTTTTGACAATTTAGTCCAATTTATTCTAGTCCCTAAAATTTAATTTTACTCTAAATTGACCTTAACTCATTTTTTTGTATTTTATTCTAACCCCTAAAAAGTAAAAACCCGCCCGCCCATTTTTCAAGTTGATATGCCTGCAGCCCGCCCATATTTAAAAAACAATTGCCAATTGCTATAACAAATGGAGGGAATCTTGCCCGCCCATTTTTTAAGGGGTTATTAGTGGATTAGGCCATTACTAGTTTAGAAGCTTTACACTTAAGTCCTTTTTTCATTCTTTAGTTTTAGTTTGATTCATTTTAGTTCCAATTTTAGTTTAGTTTCTTTAAACCTTTAGGTTTAGGGTTTTTTTACTTAGACCATCCTTCATAAAATTGTTTAATAATTAAAACATTTGACGGGCTTTTGAAGGCCCAATTTATTTCGACAATGATGAAAAACGGCCTCAATGTATTAAATTATAATTATTAGTATTTGGGGTTATGAGATTAGTTTATTTGGGGTTATGAGATTAGTTTAGGGATTAGAGGATTGGTTTTGCACTTTAACTATTAGTGATTGCAAGATTTAGGGGTTGAGGTTTGGGGTTATGAGATTAGTTTAGGAATTAGGGGATTATGCTTGCACTTTAATTATTAGTGGTCGTAAGATTTAGGTATTGAGGTTCGGGGTTTGAAGGTAAATGTCTCAAGTTCAGTGTTTGGGATTGTGGGATTAGTTTTAGGATTAGGGGATTATGCTAGTACTTTAATTATTAGTGATTGTAAGATTTAGGGGTTGAGGTTTGGAGTTTATAGGTATAATATATGTTTCAAGTTGAGTGTTTGGGGTTATAGGATTAGTTTAGGGATTAAAAGATTCGAGGATTAGGCTTGTACTTTAATTATTAGTGATTGTAAGATTTAGGGGTTTGGGGTTTAGGGGTAAATGTGTCAAGTTGAGTGTTTGATAGGAGTTATGAGATTAGTTTAGGGATTCGGTTTGCACTTTAATTATTAGTGATTGTAAGATTTAGGGGTTGAGGTTTGAGGTTTAGGGATTCGAATTGACCCCTATTTATTTTAAAATTTTCTAATATAGTCCAATGTTTTTAATATGATGTTATTTTTGTTCATTATAGTCCCTAAAACTTTATTTTTAGCCGAAATTGACCCATATATATTTTTATTTTTGGTAATTTAATCGAATAATATTTTTTTATTCTAATCCCTACAATTTAATTTCTAGTCAAAATTGCCCCATATTTATTTATTTATATTTTTGGCAATTTAGTCCAATAATATTTTTGTTTATTCTAGTAGCAAAAATTTAATTTTTACTTCAAATTGACCCCTATTCATTTTTTATTTAGTCCAATATTTTTAATATGATGATATTTTTGTTCATTATAGTCCCTAAAACTTTATTTTTTTCCAAATTGACCCCTATTCATTTTTTTTAATTTAGTCAATTTTTTTAATTTGATGATATTTTTGTTCATGTTAGTCCCGGAAATTTTATTTTTCACCAAAATTGACCCTTATTAATTTTAAAATTTTATAATTTACTCCAATATTTTAAATATGATGATATTTTTGTTCATTATAGTGCCTAATATTTATTTTTAATATGATTCATGTTCGTGAAAGGCGTTAAATAATTCACTCGAAATGACCCTTCCCAAAGTCTATCGATTATTTGTACCAAAATCAAACTTAATACGAATTTGAAACCCGAATTGACCAGACCTGAAATGAACCCGACTTGAAATAAACTCGACTTGAAATGAACCCATGCCCGAATTAACCTGACAATTAACTAATTTGAACCCGAACCGTTTTGACCCGACCTGAAATGAACCTAGCCCGAAATGAGCTCGACCTGAAATAAACCCGACCTAAAATGAACCCGACTTGAAACTGACTCGTACCCGACCCGAATCGAGTCGAAACATCAAATTGACTTGAAATGACATGTATTCGATTTGACCCGACTTGACAGGTCCCGACCTGAAACCATCCGATTACCTATTTTTACATCCCTACGTGCGGGTTCAAGTTCCGACCAATCCCTTTGTCCTTTGTTAGAACGGTCCTTAAGTTCGACATGTCTCTATGAGAAAAACAAACAAATGTGAGTCATAGCCAGTAATTTTTGATGTCAGATTAGACCACCTAAAAATTCAATTTTTAATAAAAAAAATTATTTTTTATAAATTCTATTAAAACAATAATTTTGGTCTACAAAATTAGAAAATAGGTTCCGGAGTCAGTTATATATGAAGAATGATTAGCAACCCAAAATGCCTAATCAGGAATCATCATGAATTTTATCTGAACATTGTCTTAAATCTTTTGGGCTTAATTTAAGTCATATTTCACGAATTATTTTGATTCTTGCTCGGTGTTTTAATGAACTAAAACCCATGCAATGTTTGATTATGTGTCTCAAAACAATACTAGGTCTATACAGTGAAGCAGTGATTCGATATAACTCATTAGTCTTGAATTTAGACTAATTTTAAACATTTACAAGTTTTAGGGACTAATCTATAAATTTAATAAATTAGGGGTACTATACTGAAATTAACTATGCCACAATAAAATTTAACCTATAATCAATAAACATGCAAATTTTCGTGTCTATCAAAGTCCATTTACCCATTCAATTAAGCCAATCAAAAATATGTGACCACTTTGTAAATTAACAAAATTATTCAACATCTTATAACTGAATTACCTGTATCACTACAGATACTTGAGAGGCCGTATAGGTACGCCATGCACATTTTATAAATTATCAGATTCTAATGATCAAAACTCGTATCAGTACAGCTAGGCTGTACCGGTACGGATGGACTAGTACTGGTACGCCTTGTAATCGGACCGACACATTTTCACAAACCAAATTCCATCAATACAATAATTGTTTGATTTTCATGTTCTATACTAACATGACCATTTAAAAGATTAAGACAAAGAGAGAGTACATCATTACCCACTAAGGATAAAAAAAATAGCGATAAAACTAGCAACCATATCATCGGTACCTGGAGCTTTGTTTGGATTAATCCAAAAAAAAAAACGTGTACTTTCTTTGTCGTGATCTCCTAGCAAAGGACCGCATTCATTTTCGGTCTGACACTAGTCTCAATCGCGTTGATGATCAAAGTCGACATCTCACTCCTGGAAGACCAAAAAAGATTGGTAAAAAATTATGTTGCTACCCAAACACCTCACTCAAATCTTCCGACCAACGCCCATGTCCATCTTCAATTCTGGCTATCATATTCTTCTTAAGTCTCCCATTAGCTCTAATGTGAAAAATCTAGTATTTCAATCACCTTCTTTTAAGCCACACAACTTTAGAGCGTTGTAACCAATAACGCTAATCTTTTTCCAACAAATCTCGTAGCTTGTATTTTGCATCTTTTATCTCGACTAACTGAACATCCGACCCATGAGTAGATAAAAACTGCTCAATTTTGCCCTGCAAGTAATACTTTTAGCCTAGCGCTTCAGCTCTCTGTGCATGCTGCCAATCAAACAAGCCAGCCCTGACGGTCTCTAAGTTATTCAAGGTAGATCCATCTGTCCCTTGCCAAATTCGGATGGCACGCTGGATGCACTCAGGTTCAGACGCCCAACAACTATCGAACCTGAAATAATCTCTATGGCCATCACGTGAGCTTCTATTTCGGGCCTCCTTAATATCAAGCACTGGAAAGCAGTGATCAGAATTGCTAGAATATTTAGAAGAATCTCGGCAATTTCGATGAGCATTCAACCAGTCACTAGAAGCTGCAAAACAATCATGTCGTTCTCTCAAAATGGTCATAGATGTCTCGGTTTTTTGCCAAGTAAATCACCCCTTGTGAGGCTTAAAGTCTCATAAGTCATTTCTTAACTTTGTTTTAAAAAATGGTTAATTGCACGTTGAGTCTCAAAATTTTAATATACATTTAAAAATCATTAAAAAATAATAATGTGTAACAGTATGTAGCTTTAATAATATGTAGAGGTGAGTGTCGTCCGTTTGAAAATTATCCGTTTTATATTACTTTATGTAAAATTTTAATATTTTATCATAATTTCTAAGGTCATAATTAACAGCATAATTCGTCTTATTTTAAACAAGTTTTAATGTTCTTATTATAGAAGCACGTGTAGAGTATAATGGCATTCTCTTTTAAATTTTGTAATTTTCAAAATATATAATTATATTAAAAATAAAAACTAAATGTAACCAAAATCTAATGGAAATGTTCATTTAAAAAATCAAAATTAATAAAATCAAGAATTGGTTTGAATGGTAAAAGGTTATGTATTTCACGTGTATGGTCGGAGTTTAAGCGGCTAAACTTGCAAGTGTACCTAAATTTATTTAAATTTGTAATCATACACATTCGGTATACCATCTTTTATTCTTATAAAATGTATAAAAAAATCATAAGTGATAAAAGAAATCTGTTTTTAACCGGTTTTCAATTTTTAGTTTTTTTTACTGAGTTTAATTGATTTCCTAATTTTCGGGTTCAACTTATCGAACAAACCAGTTATAGGAAAATCCCAAGCTGGCAAAAAGAAGAAAAGAACGGACAGTAGGAAGCAAAACTTTTATGGATTGAGTTTCCCTAATTTGTATAAAAGAGGCATTGAAGCCATAATCAAGGCGATCAACCCCCTCCCATTTCTCCCCCATTTCATGGAGCTTTAGGGAATCGTTGATCCTTGAAGGAATTCCTTCCTTTTCCTTCCGACGTCTACAAAACATGGTGTTGCAGAAAGCTGCAAGCCATGCATATTCGTGGTGGTGGGTAAGCCACCTTCGGACAAAGCAATCAAAATGGCTAGAACAGAATATTCAAGGTAAACCCATTTTTTCTTTATTTTGTTAGAAGCATTTCCTGTCAATTTATGATCTTTTTATCAATGTACCATATTCAATTTTATGATTTAAATAATTGGGTTTTTTCTTTAATTCAAATTAGTTGGTTATTGTAGATTTTTTCTTAAAAAATCGAAAGTTTATGTTATCTAAATTCGAAAGTTGAAAAAATTGACAGACATGGAAGAGAAAGTGTGTAGCATGTTGGAAATCATTGATGATGATGGAGATTCATTTGCAAAAAGGGCAGAAATATATTTCAAGAAAAGGCCAGAACTTGTTAGCTTTCTTGAAGAATGCTTCCGCGCGTACCAAGCATTAGCCGAAAGATATGATCATTTATCCAAAGATCTTCAAAGTGCCAACAAAACCATTGCCACAGTTTTCCCTGAACAAATTCCATATTCCATTGACGACAAAGAAGATGATGAGTCCCCTATTCCTTGCAAATCTGGTGTCCGTGCCAAAGTCCGTTTTCTGTATAAGGATTTTCGGAGCCAGGGACAGGTGAATAAAGATTTTGGATCAGGTAAAATCGATGCAGTTCTGAGTTCAGGGCTGAACAAAGACGATGCACTTGGTGAAATCGATAAGCTACAGAAGGAAATTTCAGAGATGCAAAATGAAAGGGAGTTCTTTTATAAGAAATTCCGTGAACTTGAAAATCTTATAACTGAAAAGCAAAGGAAGGTTTGCAATTTACAGGTTGAGTTCGGGATCGAGTCAATTACTGATGTTAATGAAACTCGGACTCTAATGGAAACTAGAGATCTCGAATTATGCCAAGAATCCGAAAGGATTAAGCATTTAACTCAGAAGTTTGAGGCTATGAGGAATAAATTTGGTTCCCCAAAAAAAAATCTGCAAAGGAAGCATGTCCAAACTTCGAATGTTGATAACAAAGTTGAAGAAGAAGAGAAACATGATTCGAATGTTGATAACAAGGTTGAAGAAAAAGAGAAACATGATTCAGAAGTGTCGAGGAATGTGATCAAAGAGAAGCTTGATGTAAACTCAAATGCTTCTCGTACGATGTCACAGCTTGTAGAGAAGATTGATGAACTTGTGCAAAGAGTTGTTAGTTGGGAAGCCTCATTCTCTGAAAAAGCTGAAGATAAGAAATTGAAATCCAATAAAGATGAGTTTGGGGAACACAATATGAACCTCAAAGAAGACAAGGAAGATGAGATCGAAGGCCCGGGATTCATGAACAGCAGGATGAACATGTTGGAAGCGGAATTAAGTAGAGTTAAAGATCTACTAGGAGCTGCTGTAGATGAAATTGACAGCCTCAGAACACATTCCATTGAATCAAGTCGTAATGTTGAAGGGAAAGTTGAAGCCGATGACAAATCCGAGAGATCATCCTTAAGAAACAAGGATGTTTCAGCTGAAGGAAAAAACAATGTTGGTTTCAATAAAAGCAATGACTTCAATATCGATCCGAGTAAGGATCCGGTTTCAGTGGAAGAAGACAAAGCAAAGAAGAAATATTTGTCTGATACAGCAAGCAGTATCCCGGATACAGAGATTGAGGAACTGGAGACTGATATTGAAGAAGAAGAAGAGCAACCGAACTGGAGGCAGCTGTACTTGGATGGACTCGATGACCGAGAAAAGAATGTAATCAGTGAGTACACTTCGGTTCTCGAGAATTATAAGGAGGTATCAAAGAAGCTTAATGAAGTTGATCAGAAAAACCGAGATGGGTTCTCTGAATTGGCAATGCAAATAAGGGAACTGAAGAATGCACTGACCACTCGAGATGGAGAGATTCAAACTTTACACCAAAAAATCGGGTTTTTGGATGAAAACAAGTATGAGAACTTGGTCGACGAAGTTCAACATGAAAGTCCGAGCTTGGAATCAACTTTAACCAATTCTATTCAAGCATCACCTTTAGCTGTAGGTCAGGGGAAAGTTGGAACCATTGGAAAAGCAATTGAACTCGAAAAAACTACACCTAGAAGATTCAAAGAATCTTCTGAGAAAATGGGAGGAAATAACAAACTTGTAAACCAATCCTCTTGTGTTTCGGCGGTAGAAAATAAAATTAGAACAGGTATCGATGAATTGCTTGAGGAAAATCTAGAGTTTTGGCTGAGATTCAATGCAGCTTTTAATCAGATAAAGAAATATCAAGCTTCTGTTAGGGACTTGAAAGCCGAGTTATGGAGATTGAGAGAAAGAAGCAACAAGAAAGAAACGACTGAGCATCTGAAATCTGAAATGCGACCTGTTTATTGTCAGTTTAGAGAAATAAGAAGTGGGTTAACATTATGGTTGGAAAACAATGGAATTTTGAAAGAGGAAGTTGAAGGTAGATACGCATCATTCTGCAACATCGAAAATGAGATAGCCACCGGTTTAAATGGGGGAGAGCTGAGTGAATATCAAGCAGGAAAGTTCCAAAGCGAAGTTGTCAACATGAAACTAGAAATCAACAAGGTTTGGAATGAACTGAAATCAGGGTTTGAGCGCGCGAGACAACAGAAGCATGAAGTTGAGAAATTAATGAACAGCTTGGAGAGAGAACTTGGGTCGTTAATACCATCAATGTCTCAACCAGTTAAGTCTAGAAGAAGAACGGGGTCTATTATTCCTCTTGGATCTTTCTTATTTGGAATTAAGTCCAGGAAGTTAAGAGGGACATCAATCGGTTAAAACCACAATGCGGGGTAAAATCGCCTAATTCCAAAATTAGCAAGGACTTAATAAGTATTTAATCCAAAATATGGGAGGGACAAAACTTAACTTGACAAAAATTTTAACTTACGGGGACTAAAATTATCATTAGAAAAAATTTGAGGATTCCTTCCCTTTGTATAATATTGTCTGCAGACAGTTTGTGATTACTAATTGTTGTATTATGTTATCCTTGATCACTTGTGCTACTGTAAAATAATCCTTTCTGCAGACAGAGTTTGTGATTACTAATTGTTGTATTATGCTATCCTTCACTAGTGCTAATGTAGAAATAAACGCATTTACTTCCCTTTCTTCTCTTTTTTAATCCCTAAACTCTAAACCCTTAACCCCTAAATTAGACCCACTTGTTGAAAAAATTCTACTATCAGAACATAAAATATTTTTTCATTCTTTTCATTGTAGCGACTAAAAATTACAAAGTATCCTACTTTTATAAAAAAAAATAATTTTGAGGGTATTTCTTTAAAAAGTCGCATTTTTTAAATAAAACTTAAAGTTGCCACCGGTTACTTGAATAAGGTATACCGAACACCGCAAAACTAGAGATTCATTTAAAAAAGAGCTCGGGAGTTGGTTATGTGCGGGGAAATATTAGCACCCCACAACACCCGAAATCGGTACCAAATCATACGTTGCTTTTTGTCGATACAAATCATTAAAATATAAGTTGACTTTAAATAAATGTTCTTAATCGAATATAAGCTTTAAACTAAACGGGCTTTAACTTTTGATGAGTTTAAATTAATTAATCATTTAATTAATAATGATGATTATACATTAAGACTATAGATTAAACCGACATCAAATACGACCGATTATCGGGTTAATTTATGGTTCTAATCAAGTACATCACCTTTATGTATGATGCAAGCAATTAAATATGATTTTATGACTTATCAAAATTTTATTCACTTTTAATTTACCTTTAGACTATAAATTAATTTGAATATTTGATTAATATCCATTAAGTCAAGATATTACGACACAAATGCTCGAACTAATAAAAACCTCTTTTTATAGTTGAAATTAATTAATCATTGAAGTGTGCATTGAATTAAAAAGATTAAATGAATGACAATTAAATGCATGTCACAACAAATACTAACAAGAAACAAATATGAACTAGCATGTTTACGACATAAAGATGACAAATAAAATAGATATATATATATATATATACAGATATATATATATATGCAAACAGTATATAACATAGTAAAATGCACACGTATATTATAAACATATATATATATATATATATCGCTCATAGTGGCACGCTTTTCTCTTCGCTCATAGTGGCACATTATTCTTCTTTTCTTGTCTTGTCTTGCTCTCCTTTGGGTATTCTCCAATTTCTATGGCGGCAGTAACTAACGATATGGCTAGACTGGTGATTGGATCGGGTGAAGATGAGTTTTTAGACATAGAGCAGGATGTTTCAGATCTGCCCCCTTCGTACGATTTATGCTTTGTGGGATCTTTTTTAACGTCCAGTGTAATTCACTTTGTGTCTATGCGAACCAATGTCTGGCATCCGGCAGGAGGTATCTTGATCTATGATTTAGGCGAAGGGCGTTTCTTGTTCTTGTTGTATTTGGCAGCCGACGCAGACAAAATTGAGAACGGTGGCCCCTAAACTTCAACAATCATCTTTTGGTCCTGCATCGGTTGCTAGAGGGCGAAGATCCAAAACTGGTTCCTTCAAAGCATCTCAATTATTGGATTTTGATCCATAATGTACCGCATGGCTTTGTCTCGGAGAAGGTTGTTCGATCTCTAGGCAATTTTCTAGGGACATTTTTGGAGTATGATATTATGGCTATCTCACTCGGTTATAAATGTATTATGCGAATCAGAGTTAAACTTGATATTAGACTCGCATTGAAGCGACGAAAGAAGTTGCGTCTTGCCAATGGCAGTAACCATTACGTCAGGTTCGAGTATGAAAAACCGACTCTCTTTTGTTTTATTTGTGGTTTACTTGGCCATGGGGTAAGTTTCTGTCCACTACGTGCCACAGTGGATCCTGCTAATCTGATTATGGAGTGGGATGCATCCCTAAGGGCTCCACCGTGAAGGAGAGCTCAATTGAAAAGTATCTGGCTAAGAGAAGCGGCGGCAGTTGACTCTCAACCGCGATCGGATCCTGTCCAGTCCAAAAAAGGTAACACAGTTAATGCAGCATATTCATATCCCATTAATACAGTAAAGGCAACTAGTTATGGAAAGTCAAAAGGAATAATGCTCGGAAAACCAACTAATTATAATCTAGGTGGCTTGAATCCATGCCCTTTTGTGGGACCATCTGGGAGTGACCTAATCAGCGTGATGGACATTACTATGGCTACGGAGGAGGAAAATTGCCCTATGGAGCAGAGTGATGGACTCAAACGTCCACGTGTGCAACCTCAAACACCAGGAGTTTCTCTTTCTTCTGATTCGAATGGTGACCTTACAAAATTATCGACCGACCTGTCGGTCCAAGTCTGCCGGTCGCCATGAAACTGTTAAGCTGGAATGCCCGGGGTTCGGGCAAATCTCGAATGGTGGGGCGTCTCAAGCAAAAGCTGCGAGATATGAAAATCCCTCAATTATTTTCCTTATAGAAACAAAGGTGCGAGATTCAAAAATGGCAGGTATTCATCGTCGCTGTGGATACCCGAATAGTATTAATGTTAGTGTTGTTGGTCGGAGTGGTGGTTTATCTTTGGGGTGGAGGAATTCTTGTTTTGTTTCTCTACGCTCTTTTTCAACTATACACATTGATGTTCTAATAGACGATAATTCGGAAGGAAGTTAGTGGAGATGTACTGGTTTCTATGGTACTCCAGAGGAGCAAAGATGTGGGGAATCATGGAATCTACATCGTTCTTTAAATGATTTACCCGATACTCCATGGGTGGTCATTGGAGATTTTAATAAAATTATTTTGTCTTCTGAGAAGCAGGGTGGGCGTATCCGTAATGCCCATCAGATGAATTGTTTCTATGATGCTTTACATGACTGTGCTTTAGACGATTTAGGTTTAATTGGACCATGGTTTACTTGGGAGAAGGGTTGGCTCTCGGCTACTAATATACGAGAACATCTAGATCGGGGGGTTGCCATTACTGCTTGGTGGAATTTGTTCCCTGAATTCCAGTTGCAGCATTTATCTCATTCCGTCTCTGACCATTGTCCTCTTTTGTTGAAGTGGTGGAATTGGGCGGAATCGAGTTTGGCATTTCAGATTTGAGTCGGCATGGTTGTTGGAAGATTCTTGATAGCCTAAAGTGGAGAATCTTTGGTATCTTCTTCTGAGGATTTTTTAGATCGCCTCTCGCAGGATAGCATCGGCCTTGACAATTGGTTCAAAAAGCTCAAACGGGATAAAGGTCTCACGATTGCTGATTTAAAATTGAAGCTGGAAAACCTAAATGAATTAACACCATCAGATGATGTTCTTGGTGAAATTATGCAAGTTAGCGATGAACCTTGAATTAGACAAGGAGGAACTATATTGGGAGCAACGCACCCGTTCAAACTGGAGGAATACAACTTTCTTTCACAGATGTGCTTCTCAGAGGAAGCGAAAAAATAGAATACTATCGCTGGAAAACGACAGTGGCAAAATAAGTTTTAATGAAAATAAAATGAATAAGGTGCCAGGGATTATTTTGTCAAATTATTTGATTCGAAGGGTGTGGGTGATTGTAGCCGTATTTTGGAAGGTGTAAATGGTTGCATCACTGATGCGATGAACCAGCATCTGTCTCGAAGTTTTTTCAGAATTGAATTCTGGGAAGCTGTGAAATCGACGAATCCACTTAAAGCTATTGGGGAAGACGGATTGGGTGCCCTGTTTTACCAATGATTTTGGCATATAATAGGAGACGACGTGGCTTCTTTTTGTATCTCAATGCTACATGGAGATGTTCCCGTGTCTCGCATTAATCTTACTCAAATCGTTCTGATCCCAAAGAATGATAATCCAACTGGTATGTCCCATTTTCGCCCAATAAGCCTTTGTAATGTGCTGTTTAAAATAATATCGAAGGTTCTGGTTAATCGCTTTCAATCAGTTTTGCACTATTGCATTGATGAATCGCAAAGTGCGTTTGTACCAGGGCGGCTTATTACTGACAATATCCTTGCAACTTATGAAATTTTACATTCTATGTGTGCCAAGAGAGTGGGGGAAAAAAGGACATTTCGATGTCCAAGGCCTATGATAGAGTGGAGTGGCCTTTTATTGAAGCACTGATGTTGAAAATGGGTTTCTCTTGTTCTTCTTTGTGTATCGACGGTTTCCTACTCAGTGGTGTTAAATGGTAATATTGGAGAGAGTTTTCAGCCAACTAGAGGATTGCACCAAGGCGATCCTCTAAGTCCATAGTTGTTCCTTATTTGCGGTGAGGGACTTTCTTCTTCAGCAAGAGCAATCAGATTTAGGTATTCGAATCACTCGTGGTGCTCCCTGTGTCTCATACCTTTTCTTCGCCGATGACAGTCTCATTTTTGGTGAAGCTACAGCTCGGTGTGCCGCATCTTTGTGGAATATTTTGGCTCTTTATGAGAATTGTTCTGGGCAAGTGGTAACCTTTGATAAATCCAGAATCTTCTTTGGTTCAAATGTTATTGCTGAAAACCAGAATGATGTCCGTAGAATTTTGAGAATTAATAGTTCTTTAAGCCCTGAGAAGTACTTGGGTTTGCCAACTGTTCTGGGAAGAAACAAAAAGAAAGTGTTTATGGCATTAAGAGATAGATTCATTTCCTGTATCTCTGCTTGGAGTCCTCGGACTTTATCGCAAGAAGGGAAGGAGGTGTACATTAAATCTATCCAGCAGGCAATACCCACTTATACTATGAGCTACTTCTTACTTCCCAAAACTTTCTACAAGGATTTGGAAAATATTATGGCTCAATTCTGGTGGCAAAACTCTAAAGATAAACGTGGGATACATTGGTGTTTATGGGCTGATTTATGTCAGCTAAAGGAGAATGGGGGTTTGGGATTTCGAGAATGGCTAAATTTAATGTTGCTTTACTGGCGAAGCAAGGGTGGAGGCTAGGGATGAACCCCTCATTCTTAGTTGGGAGACTGTTTCGAGCCAAATACCATCCCTCAACTGACTTCCTTCATTCGAGGCTTGGCTCAAACCCATCTTTGATCTGGAGAAGCATCTGGAGTGCGAGGGGTCTTTTAGAAATGGGTCTCCGATACAATGTGGGTAGTGGGAGGGCAATTTCTATCTGGAATGATTTCTGGCTTCTAGGGCCAGCTCCCAGAAAGATTCAATCTCCACCAGTTTTATATCCTTAAAACAGGTTTCTGGTCTAATAGATAGCAGCACGGCCACATGGAATGTTGATATGGTTTGTGAGTCCTTTACTCTAGCTGAATCTGAGGTAATTCTCTGCATACCTCTTTCTGTATACTCACAAGAGGACACAATTGTATGGAGTGGAGAACATACGGGGGTTTATACTATCTGTAATGGATATCGTCTTCTTCTTCCTGCCCCTGCTGTCACCAGCAGTGATCAAGAGCTCTATAAAAAGATCTAGCAGTCTTAGCCCTACTAAGATGAACATCCAATGTTGGAAGTTCCTTAAAAATTTTGTGCCTACAAAGTGTAATCTCAGTGTCAAAATAGTGGTAACATATCCTACTTGCTTCCGTTGTCTACAGGAACCTGAAGACGTGACCCATGTTCTAAGAAATTGTCATTTTGCAGAGCAAGTTTGGATTTTGTTGGGTATCCACAGTCCCCCAATTGGAGTTCAATCAAGTTTTCCTATCTGGTTTTCTACCCTACTTCAACATATTGGCAATCATAAGATAATTGAAGCAATTATAGCACTTTGGGCACTATGGACAACTAGAAACAGATTCCTCTTTGAAGGAGAAAATAAAAGGCCAGTTGATGTAGTTACCTTTATCAAGAGCTACTGTCTTGATTTACACCTTGTATCTTCTCGGCTCTCCTCTGCTAATCCGATTGTTCATGTCCATAGGACTGCTACCCATTTGTTAAAATCAATTATGATGCAAGCTAACAAGCTAACATGAAAACAGAAACGATTGGGGCGGTTATCAGAGATGCAGAAGGTTATGTTTTAGGGGCGAGCAGCTCTATTGTATACCATATTCCCTCACTTTTTGCAGCTGAGGCTCAGGCTGCCATCCAAGTGCTCTAACTCGCTTCCGATCTGGGTTTCCGTTGAATTGAGGTGGAAGGTGACTCACGATCCGTCGCTTCCAAGCTCAAATCTGCAATAACAGACATTTCAGATATCAGCTCCCTAATCATGGAGGTAAAGGATTTGTCTCACAATTTTAGGGATTGTAAGTTCCTTTTTAGGCACCGGTACGGAAATTCTGTCGCCCATGTGCTGGCCAATCTTCGCTCCTCCTTCGAATCCGATCAGATCTGGGTTGAAGAAGCCCCTCCTCAGATTGAACTCCTTGCAGTGGAAGATAGGAAATGGTTGGATCCACCATAGTCGGGGTTTTTGCGATTTCTTACCAAGGATTCTGTTCACCTGCGGCTTACTAACATATCCTTGTCACACGCCATTCTTCATTTTATCCATTCTTGAAGCTTCCTTCAATTGCCACCGGCGTGATTTTAAGCTGGACTAGTCGTTTCGTTTACTCGGGGGAGTTTTCTTTATTTTCATTTTAAGCAGTTTGGTTTCTTTATTTTATTTCCTTATCGGGTCAGATTTTATCGTAGGATTTTTAATTTGGTTTGTATAACCTCTCTCCTCTTTAATAAAAGACTAGCTGACAATATTTCAAATATATATAAAAGACGATATAGGGTATATAGGATACAAAGGAGATTCTAGGAAGAACCTCTAAATTGAGGCTAATTTAAGGTTGATCAGTTCATTAGGTTATAAATTTGTACATAAATCCTTATGAGTTATGTACATAAAAGATTACAGAAATTATAAAAAATTATGTATATACATAAAATATTACGATGTAAGAACTTATGTACAAACATAGTTGTTTACAAGGAAACACAATACCTTACACTCTTGGTAAGGATTTCAGTAGGTACCTAAATTTTTAAGCTTTATACGTAACTTATTACAACTTTTGTAATAAAAGAATTAGGTATGGAATTCATTACACTTGAACACCAAAGTCAAAAGTAGCTAAACTAAGTGTAGGAATTTATGTACATACATAGTTGCTTACAAGAAAACCTAATTCCTTACACTTTTGGTAAGGATTTCAATAGGTACCTAAATTCTAAAGCTTTATATGTAACTTATTACAACTTTTTAATGAAAGAAGTAGGTACCGAATTCTTTACACTTGAACACCAAAGCCAAAAGTAGCTCAACTAAGTGTAAGAATTGATGTACATACATAGTTGCTTACAAGAAAACCTAATTCCTTACACTCTTGGTAAGAATTTCAGTAGATACCTAAATTCTTAAGCTTTATACGTAACTTATTACAACTTTTGTAATGAGAGAAGTAGGTACCGAAATCTTTACACTTGAACACCAAAGCCAAAAGTAGCTCAACTAAGTGTAAGAACTTATGTACATACATAGTTGCCTACAGGAAAACCTAATTCCTTACCATCTTGGTAAAGATTTTAGTAGGTACCTAAATTATTAAGCTTTATACGTAACTTATTACAATTTTTGTAATAAAAGAAGTAGGTACCGAATTCTTTACACTTGAACACCAAAGCCAAAAATAGCTCAACTAAGTGTAAGAAATTAAATACATACATAGTTACTTACAAGAAAACCTAATTCCTTACACTCTTGGTAACATTTCAGTAGGTACCTATATTCTTAAGCTTTACACGTAACATATTACAACTTTTGTAATGAAAGAAGTAGGTACCGAATTCTTTACACTTGAACACCAAAGCAGAAAGTAGCTCAACTACGTGTAAGAAATTATGTACAAACGTACATAGTTGCTTACAAGAAAACCTAATTCCTTACGCTCTTGGTAAGGATTTCAGTAGGTACCTAAATTCTTAAGCTTTATACGTAACTTATTACAACTTTTGTAATGAAAGAAGTAGGTACCGAATTCTTTACACTTGAACACCAAAGCCAAAAGTAGCTCAACTAAGTGTAAGAATTTATGTACATATATAGTTGCCTACAAGAAAACCTAATTCCTTACACCTTGGTAAGGATTTCAATAGGTACCTACTTTCTTAAGCTTTATACGTAACTTATTACAACTTTTGTAATGAAAGAAGTACGTACCGAATTCTTTACACTTGAACACCAAAGCCAAAAGTAGCTCAACTAAGTGTCATAATTTTTGTACATATATAGTTGCCTACAAGAAAACCTAATTCCTTACACTCTTGGTAAGGATTTCAATAGGTACCTACTTTCTTAAGCTTTCTTAAACTTTTGTAATGAAAGAAGTACGTACCGAATTCTTTACACTTGAACACCAAAGCCAAAAGTAGCTCAACTAAGTGTAATAATTTTTGTACATATATAGTTGCTTACAAGAAAACCTAATTCCTTACACTCTTGGTAAGGATTTCAATAGGTACCTAATTTCTTAAACTTTATAATTAACTTATTACAACTTTTGTAATGAAAGAAGTACGTACCAAATTCTTTACACTTGAACACAAAGCCAAAAGTAGCTCAACTATGTGTAAGAATTTATGTACATACGTACATAGTTGCTTATGCTCTTGGTAAGGATTTCACTAGTTACCTAAATTTTTAAGCTTTATACGTAACTTATTACAAGTTTTGTAATGAAAAAAGTAGGTACCAAATTCTTTACACTTGAACACCAAAGCCAAAAGTAGCTCAACTAAGTGTAAGAATTTATGTACATACATAGTTGCCTACAAGAAAACCTAATTCCTTACACTCTTGGTAAGGATTTCAATAGGTACCTAATTTTTTAAGCTTTATATGTAACTTATTACAACTTTTGTAATGAAAGAAGTATGTACCGAATTCTTTACACTTGAACACCAAAGCCAAAAGTAGCTCAACTAAGTGTAAAAATTAAGTACATACATAGTTACTTACAAGAAAACCTAATTCCTTACACTCTTGGTAAAGATTTTAGTAAGTACCTAAATTCTTATGCTTTATATGTATCTTATTACAACTTTCATAATGAAAGATGTAGGTACCGAATTCTTTACACTTTAACACCAAAGCCAAAAGTAGCTCAACAAAGTGTAAGAATTTATGTACATACATAGTTGCTTACAAGAAAACCTAATTCCTTACACCCTTGGTAAGAATTTCAGTAGATACCTAAATTCTTAAGCTTTATACGTAACTTATTACAAATTTTGTAAAGAAAGAAGTAGGTACCGAATTCTTTACACTTGAACACCAAAGCCAAAAGTAGCTCAACTAAGTGTAAAAATTATGTATGTACGTACAAAGTTGCATACAAGAAAACCTAATTCTTTACGCTCTTGGTAAGGATTTCTGTTGGTACCTAAATACTTAAGCTTTATACGTAACTTATTACAAATTTTTGTTATGAATGAAGTGGGTACCGAATTCTTTACACTTGAACACCAAAGCCAAAAGTAACTCAACTAGGTATAAGAATTTATGTACATACATAGTTACTGACACGAAAACCTAATTCCTTACACTCTTGGTAAGAATTTTAGTAGGTACCTAATTTCTTTAGCTTTAAACGTCTTATAATAAATTTTGTAATGAAAGAAGTAGGTACCGAATTCTTTACACTTGAACACCAAAGCCAAAAGTAGCTCAACTATGTGTAAGAATTTATGTACATACGTACATAGTTGTATACAAGAAAACCTAATTCCTTACGCTCTTGGTAAGGATTTCAGTATGTACCTAAATTCTTAAGCTTTATACGTAACTTATTACAACTATTGTATTGAAAGAAGTAGGTACAGAATTCTTTACACTTGAACACCAAAGCCAAAAATAGCTCAACTAAGTGTAAGAATCTATGTACATACATAGTTGCTTACAAGAAAACCTAATTCCTTACACTCTTGGTAAGAATTTTAGTAGGTACCTAAATTTTTAAGCTTTATACGTAACTTATTACAAATTTTGTAATGAAAGATGTAGGTACCGAATTCTTTACATTCGAACACCAAAGCAAAAAGTAACTCAAATAAGTGTAAGAATTCATGTACATACATAGTTCCCTACAAGAAAACCTAATTCCTTACACTCTTGGTAACGATTTCAGTAGGTACCTAAATTCTTAAACTTTATACGTAACTTATTACAACTTTTGTAATGAAAGAAGTAGGTACTGAATTCTTTACACTTGAACACCAAACCCAAAAGTAGCTCAACTAAGTGTAAGAAATTAAATAGATACATAGTTACTTACAAGAAATCCTAATTCCTTACACTCTTGGTAAGGATTTCATTGGGTACCTAAATTTTTAAGCTTTACACGTAACTTATTACAACTTTTGTAATGAAAGAAGTAGGTACCGAATTCTTTACACTTGAACACCAAAGCCAATAGTAGCTCAACTAAGTGTAGGAAATTATGTACATACGTACATAGTTGCTTACAGGAAAACATAATTCCTTACGCTCTTGGTAAGGATTTTAGTAGGTACTAAAATTCTTAAGCTTTATACGTCTTATTACAAATTTTGTTTTGAAAGAAGTAGGTACCAAATTCTTTACATTTGAACACCAAAGCCAAAAGTAGCTCAACTAAGTGTAAGAATTTATGTAAATACATAGTTGCCTACAAGAAAACCTAATTCCTTACACTCTTGGTAAGGATTTCAATAGGTACCTAATTTCTTAAGCTTTATACGTAAGTTATAACAACTTTTGTAATGAAAGAAGTCGGTACCAAATTCTTTACACTTGAACACCAAATCCAAAAGTAGCTCAACTAAATGTAAGAAATTAAGTACATACATAGTTACTTACAAGAAAACCTAATTCCTTACACTCTTGGTAAGGATTTTAATAGGTACCTAAATTCTTAAGCTTTATATGTAACTTATTACAACTTTTGTAATGAAAGATGTAGGTACCGAATTCTTTACACTTTAACACCAAAGCCAAAAGTAGCTAAACTAAGTGTAAGAATTTATGTACATACATAGTTGCTTACAAGAAAACCTAATTCCATACACCCTTGGTAAGAATTTCAGTAGGTACCTAAATTCTTAAGCTTTATACGTAACTTATTACAAATTTTGTAAAGAAAAAAGTAGGTACCGAATTCTTTACTCTTGAACACCAAAGCCAAAAGTAGCTCAACTAAGTGTAAGAAATTATGTACATACGTACAATGTTGCTTACAAGAAAACCTAATTCTTTACGCTCTTGGTAAGGATTTCTGTTGGTACCTAAATTCTTAAGCTTTATACGTAACTTACTTCAAATTTTTGTAATGAATGAAGTGGGTACCGAATTCTTTACACTTGAACACCAAAGCCAAAAGTAACTCAACTAAGTATAAGAATTTATGTACATACGTAGATACTGACACGAAAACCTAATTCCTTACACTCTTGGTAAGAATTTTAGTAGGTATGTACCTAATTTCTTTAGCTTTAAACGTCTTATCACAAATTTTGTAATGAAAGAAGTAGGTACCGAATTCTTTTCACTTGAACACCAAAGCCAAAAGTAGCTCAACTATGTGTAAGAATTTATGTACAAACGTACATAGTTGCATACAAGAAAACCTAATTCCTTGCGCTCTTGGTAAGGATTTCAGTATGTACCTAAATTCTTATGCTTTATACGTAACTTATTTCAACTTTTGTATTGAAAGAAGTAGGTACCAAATTCTTTACACTTGAACACCAAAGACAAAAGTAGCTCAACTAAGTGTAAGAATTTATGTACATGCATCGTTGCTTACAAGAAAACCTAATTCCTTATACTTTTGGTAAGAATTTCAGTAGGTACCTAAATTTTTAAGCTTTATACGTAACTTATTACAAATTTTGTAATAAAAGATGTAGGTACCGAATTCTTTACATTTGATCACCAAAGCAAAAAGTAGCTAAACTAAGTGTAAGAATTTATGTACATACATAGTTCCCTGCAAGAAAACATAATTCCTTACACTCTTGGTAAGGATTTCAGCAGGTACCTAAATTCTTAAGCTTGATACGTAACTTATTACAACTTTTGTAATGAAAGAAGTAGGTACTGAATTCTTTACACTTGAACACCAAACCCAAAACTAGCTCAACTAAGTGTAAGAAATTAAATACATACATAGTTACTTACAAGAAATCCTAATTCCTTACACTCTTGGTAAGGATTTCAGTGGGTACCTAAATTCTTAAGCTTTACACGTAACTTATTACAACTTGTGTAATGAAAGAAGTAGGTACCGAATTCTTTACACTTGAACACCAAAGCCAATATTAGCTCAGCTAAGTGTAAGAAATTATGTACATACGTACATAGTTGCTTACAAGAAAACCTAATTCCTTACGCTCTTGGTAAGGATTTTAGTAGGTACCAAAATTCTTAAGCTTTATACGTCTTATTACAAATTTTGTAATGAAAGAAGTAGGTACCAAATTCTTTACATTTGATCACCAAAGCCAAAAGTAGCTCAACTAAGTGTAAGAATTTATGTAAATACATAGTTGCCTACAAGAAAACCTAATTCCTTACACTCTTGGTAAGGATTTCAATAGGTACCTACTTTCTTAAGCTTTATACATAAGTTATTACAACTTTTGTAATGAAAGAAGTAGGTATTAAATTCTTTACACTTGAACACCAAAGCCAAAAGTAGCTCAACTAAGTGTAAGAATTTTTATATATACATAGATTCTTAAGAGAAAACCTAATTCCTTACACTCTTGGTAAGGATTTTAGTAGGTACCTAAATTCTTAAGCTTTATATGTAACTTATTACAACTTTTGTACTGAAAGAAGTAGGTACCGAATTCTTTACACTTGAACACCAAAGCCAAAAGTAGCTCAACTAAGTGTAAGAAATTAAGCACTTACATAGTTACTTACAAGAAAACCTAATTCCTTACACTCTTGTTAAAGATTTCAGTAGGTACCTAAATTCTTAAGCTTTACACATAACTTATAACAACTTTTGTAATGAAAGAAATAGGTACCGAATTCTTTACACTTGAACACCAAAGACAAAAGTAGCTCAACTAAGTATAATAAATTATGTACATATGTACATAGTTGCTTACAAGAAAACCTAATTCCTTACGCTCTTTGTAAGGATTTCAATAGGTACCTAAATTCTTAAGTTTTATACGTCTTATTACAAATTTCGTAACGAAAGAAATAGGTACCGAATTTTTTACACTTGAACACCAAAGCCAAAAGTAGATCAACTAAGTGTAAGAATTTATGTACATACATAGTTGCCTACTAGAAAACCTAATTACTTACTCACACTTGGTAAGAATTTTAGTTGGTACCTAAAGTACTAAGCTTTATACGTACTTAATTACATAAGTTATTATGAAAAATTTAGGTACCGAAATCTTTACACATGGTCATCAAAAGCAAAAATAGCTCAACTAAGTGTAAGAAAAACTAGAGCGTTTTTATCAAATTTATGAAGCGAAAAATGCCATTTTCATCATTTCAGGGTTAGTGGTATTGAAACCACCTACTCTGGTTTTAGAACCATTTTTGCAGTGTTGAAAAGTTTGATATTTTGGGGTCAGTGGTATCAAAACCACCTACTCTGGTTTCGAAACCATTTTGGCAGTATTGAAAAGTCTTATTTTTGGGTTACAAACGGTAATAAAAATGGTTGGTACTGAAATTCTTACCCTAGTTCACCAAAACCAAAAGGAGCTCAAGTTTCGGTAAGAATATATGTACATACATATTTGCCTACAAGAAAACCCGTTCTCTTACAAAAACCATGTGAATTTATGTAGGTACCAAACTTATTACACATTATACATATTTTGTTACATAAACGGTAATAAAAATGGTAAGTACAAAAATCCTTACCCGAGTTCACTAAAACCAAAAGGAGCTCAAGTTTCGGTAAGAATTTATGTACATACATATTTGCCTACAAGAAAACCTAATTTCTTAAAAAAAACCATGACAATTTCTATATTTAGAATCAAATTAAAACTAAATTTCTCTTTCCCTTTTGAGTTTGAAGCTCCAATTGGTTATTGAGCTTCAACTACAATCAACAAACAAACTAGTTACAAAATTGCTATATTTACAATCAAATTAAAATTAAATATAATAAATGATCAAACACACAACTTAAAAATGTATGGTTTAATTAAAAGGTTATATTTTGATACACAAGCAGTGTAAAAAAAGTTACACAATCCTTTTATAAAATTTAAAACCTGAATCCCAAATCCTAGCATCCTAAAACTTTAACCTTAAACCCTAAACTCTAAATTCTAATCATAAACATTAAATTCTACACTCTACACACTAAACCCCTAAACCTTAATATAAAACCCTAAACTCTAAAATTGAAGGGCTTATTTTATATATCAAAGTGTTTTCCTTAATTAAAACTAAAAATTAATGGAAAATACATTGATAAACAAGCTTGTGTAAACTTTAGTTTACACAAGCCTTTAATTGTAGGATTTAGGGTTTTAGGTTAGGGTTTAGGGGTTTAGTGTGTAAGATATAATATTTAAGGTTTATGATTAGAATTTAGAGTTTAAATTTTATGCTTTAAAGTGTTAAGGTTTGGGTTTTATGTTTTAAATTTTATAGAAGGATTTTGTATTTTTTACACAGCTTGTATATCAAAATATAACCCAAAGTTAATTATATGATTAGTCTATTCATATACGAACACACGACTTAAAAATTTATGGTTTAACCTGGACTTACTATAGCTCGCTCTCAAAAAACTAATTTGAATATCGAAACGAGTCCCTCTCGAACAAACCCTAACCTCACAATTTTAGTCTAAAAAAAACATTATGGGCTAATTTCCCAATTTCAATACAAGTAGAGTTATACTCCAAAGGATATCATTGACACTGAAACTACATAATGTATAAAAAAATCCACAATTTTAAACTGATGTATTCAACTTCCATAATTTGAAGTCCTCACAATGAACTATATGTCTTTCAACCAATTTTTTTTCAGTTTAATATCAATGTCTGCAAATTCAATGTAACTCTAGATTCTCCAAAATTGTCACAACAAATTCTTTGCTTGTTGCAGTTCATACGATATAATGTTTGCAACCATTTTACACTATACGTGAATCTGACTCAATAATAAATCCTAATCCCCCACGAACCATATCATTTGCAAATAGAATTCAGCATGCTTCTGAAAATTAAGACAAATGGCATATTAATATATATATACATATATAACAGGCATGACAGGCATTAATTAAACAACTTAGGCAAAACGTTGGCAACTGCAACAAAATAACATATGCAAGTACAAGATAATTTTTTTGTTAAATACAACATAATAACACACAAATTAATTGAAAAGTTATAAAAAACATAGTTTGTTTGACAGCTTAGTGAATTTCTGCATAACTGGAGCATTAAAAGCTGCTTATAGATGAATTAGACATTAGCTTTTAGACATTATATTTTCAGTTAAAATAACTAGACAACCCTTGTACTATATTGCATTTAGTCCTGCACCATAGGAGTTGAATAACCTATCCTTGTATGTTTCATACAAACCGCAAACAAGTAAAATTGATAACAACACTCATTGAAACCATCCAAATGCTGATGTTATGTAACGTCCCCAACCCGACCTAGAAGGATTAGGCTAGGCTCAGGATGTTAGAACAAGGACTCTACTAGCTTAGGCTACAAGCTAACGTTCAGACACTCAAGCAAGCAAAAGGAATTCTCAAATTCGTCGCTTTTAAAAGAAGTAATGAAAAGTTAAAAAAAAAGAGATCATATATAAATGAATCTACTAACGAACATGGAACAACTCATGCTACACAAGGATCAAGTTACCGTTTAATTCGTTTCCATGATTATAACCATTAATTCAAATTTCCAAGCATTGACATCATCTACCATGCTAGTCATATTCAAAATTTACAATACACAAAAACCCTAAACCATCATTATAACATCATTTACATATCACATATCATACTTAATATATTTACAACGCATAACTATATGCACCTAGTCTAGGATGCTTAACAAAACATGTGCCACCCACATGGAGTTCTAAAAATAGAAACCAAACATACTCTTAGCTTTCTTTGTGATCTTGCTCGATCTCCCCAAGGTAGACAAAGGAAATGCTATTCCTGGAAAAAATCAAGGAAAACAATGAGTAAAGAAGTATACCAAGGAAGGCTACCTATTTATGAAGAATAGGTATGAAGTCAAATTTACTATAATGATCACAATCTCATTGTTTTTCTATCATACTTATAACATAGAGGTTTTTGACTAGCCATAAATCAAGGTGAGTAAGTTATACTTATAATATCTCAAGTTCAAGCATAAAGAGATATCTATTTAATATATGTATCAAGTTATAATACATATAAACTAACTAAGCAGTCCAATATCATTGCACAATTATGCATTTCTGAGGCCATGATATGAACAACAAATCTATTGGTTATACATATAATAGTTTGTATATTATTGTCTCATTTATTTCTTTTAACTTTCATAGCCTTGATTACCGGTCAGCCTAGATACACAAATCATTAAACAAGGGTACCGTGGTACCAAACAATTCACTTATTTTCATTGTAAAACAAGGGTACAAGAGTACCAAACAAGGGACCGTAGTCTAATTTAAGTCGAGCTCAAGGGACCCTATTGGCATGCAAATCGTATCTAACCGACTCTAATCAAGGCTTCTTGTGAGCATCTTTTATTTTCTTAATTATGGAATCAAGTAGAATCATACTAACGAGCATTCTAGTAATCACATCTCAGATATGTAAAAATTAACAACATTCTCAAGAATCTAGTCATAATTCCATTGGGTATAGAGATTTAAGCTCACACAACTTACCTTATTGCATTTACAACCATCAATAGAGCATCCATAAGCTAAATACGCAAACATCAATTTAAGTAATGAAATTTGATATCAAAGGTACTTGGGACTGCCATAGGCTTATCCCGAGACTTGAATTTATACTCACAGATTGCTACGCGCTAATTTTGCTCCCGGATAGCTATCATTTTTTGACTATCTACATGACGACTCTAGCTTCCTCTCCCAAGTTCTCTTATTGATCTAATATATGTGAGAATTAAAAACTTTAGATTCTATTCATTTCCATTAGCCTTTTGATTGAATCACAATTTACATTTCCTTAATACCCTCATACTTTCGTATTCGATAAGTAATTTCATTGTTTTCAATTAACCACCAAAACAGGGCAACAACATTTATACATGTTCACATCTTTAAAAACAGTCCACTATAAGCTCTTAATCTCTCAAAACAGTCCATTCATTAAGCAAGTTTTCAAAACTGCCCATTTATGTAATTCACCTATTTAGATGCATCGAAATAGCTCTCTAACATGTATGTACTCAATCAAAGCAGTCCATTAATTAACATAGATTTCCAAAGCATCCCTAAGCATCAAAAGCTCTCAATTTATCAAGTCTAAACAGTCCTTACTTATCAAATTTGATCAAAACAGTCCATAGACCTTTATACATACAATTTGTGCACACAAAATAGCCCCCACACATTTTTTATAAGTGCAAGGCAGTCCAATTTTCATGATTTCGAATCTAAACAGTCCTTAAATATCTTAACTATTTCTTCTATTTTTATAACTGCCAAAACAGACCCCCAATGTTGCCAAAACACGCAAAACAGTCCTTGGACAGATTCAACCATACAAAGCAGTCCAAACAAGTGAATAACTCAATTTTACAGCATACAATAGCAATCAAATCTTCCAAAATTTCATCAATTTAATTCTTTAACAATCAATTTATCCCTACATCAATCGAAAAACCATTAACACCATTATCGATTCGATTCCTTAACAAAATATTAACATTCCAATAACTCAAGAATCATGCTTCATAAATTCAATGCTTAAACAACAAAATTTCAAATTAAAATCCTTGATAGCTTGAATTAAAAGATGATAGAACATATGCTTACATCCTTATTGTGAAATAGGCAAAATAATCTAAGAGTGACAACACCAATTCAAGCTCCAAAATGTTGTTTTCACGGATGAACTCTCTTTTCTCCTAATTCTCTCTCTAGCATTCGGCCAAAAGGATGAACAAGAAGAAAATAGTTTGAAATTTCCCCTCCCTTTTGGCTGAGTGACTCTTCCTCATGCCACATGTAACTAGTGTGGAGATGACACCTAATTAGAATCCTTTCTAATTTCAATGTTACATGCAATCCTCTTCATTTTAGGATTCATTCGGTTTAGTCATTTAATTTAATGGCAACTATTTTAATTCTTTGCTTAATAGTCCTAAGCAATTACATCTATGAATTTAACTTCTCAATAATAAATTCTAATATTAACACATAGATTGGTTAAAACTTCTAGGCTTTAGTTTGGGGTGTTACATGCTGACTTCTAAATTTTGAAAATACAAACCTGTTAAAAAAATTTCTTTTATTAAAGAACACTAAACATACACATTTTCATATTTCAACTACTCATACGTAACCTATATTTTGAGGTATGCTCGTTGGTCTATGCTATGCAAATGAATTACCTAATTCTTTTGAATGGCGAGCATCGTCGACCAGTAAAACTCTATAACTGTCTCCACTGCCAGTACCTTTCCTATCTGTCGAGCGCCCAATATCACCACCTGTGATTGTCAAAATAAACATAGTAAGTCTGTTATCCATCACAGGCCTCACACACTGGAAAAATGAGTTGATTTTTGTATTTATAAACATTTTTTTAATTTAATCTAACAAATTTCAGATGAGTTACACCATTAATCGCATAAGAAGTGTATCATCATTTGATCCAACTCACGCAAACATTTAATAACCACAACCATACACTTATATAGAAATACCCATGCACGGCAAATAAGTCTTATTTACTTGGATATAACTAAACACTCAATCTCCGTAGGCTTTAACCAAACTATATTATCTAAGCCCTTCATTTATCTAAAGTAACAGTGCCCTCCATATTCAAACATGGACATCAGGTATAATCATCCAAATAGACTTAAACTAAGTATTGATATGTTAATCTACATCAACCAAGTAAAGTAGTTCAAGTTTGCTCAACCATGGTCTATTTCTAAAGTGTTGATATGTTAATCTACATTATTTCACAATACACACATTGAAATTTTGAAGCAAACTCGACCTAACACAAGTCACTGATCAAAGAATCATTCATTTCACTTTCACCAAATATATAGATACTGCGAATATGAACAACCCAATCTTTCGTTCTTGTCAATCTTTTAGACAATTACTTGATTAAAAGAACCATAATTTTTCATTCAAGAAAAAAAACGAAGATACGCATCAAAAACCCATGTGGGAATTTTAGATTTAATAGCTTATCCTAACAAAAAAAATCAAGAACAAAACTGGAAAAAGCTGAAAAGCATGGAACACAAGAAATCGAACCCGACCTTCAAGAACTTGAGTAGAAGGGTCAAATTGGGTCGCTCCAAAACACCAGCACCACCAGTCTTGAAAGAACCAAACCTCATTTTCACACCCCTAAGTTTTGAACCCATTTTCGCACCCCAGAGTTTCCCTGTAGTTGGAGCCGAAGGGTTGCACTCAAACTTCACCAGAGCATACGACGCCGTAGTTGAAAGTCCTGCAACAACCGCCATAACCAGAAATTGTTTTTCCTTTTCGCTAACAAATTGCAATGATAAATTTTTTTGTAAGTAGGTACCTTTAACCAAAACTAACACTTGATAAAGCTCCAAAAACCCCATATTTTCAAATTTTCGAAAATCTTCAAAAACTTCATGGGTCTCAAATTTTCAGAAATCTTAAAACAAAAAACCTATAATCTCAAATTTTAAAAATATATAGGAACAAGAATCTTACCTGACAGTTTGCTTCCTTCAAAATCCCTTTCAGAAATCAAAATCCCTAACCCTTCTTGCCTTGAATGCTTTCGACTTTTTCAGAGAAACCTTACCCTAACCCCAAAATATTTTCTCGCTCATCTAATGGGATTTTGCTGATTTTGAGTAGTTTTTTTACCCTATTCCTAAGGTAACCGATTCATCGGGCATCTTGTTTTTTTTTTGTAAATCGAACGGTTATAAATTAATAACCTAGATCTAAGGGTCAAGAAATACAAGCCTTATATTAGCCTTACATTAGTTGGTTTTCTTTTAGACAAATCTGGATATAAAATAGTTTTAAACATAGAATCATGTATAATATAATAATACATGTATAAACTTATATTATAAAAAAATATATAAAACTGTATATACACCGACCTACAAAACATAAACAAATACATACTATGACTTTTAAAAAACTATAAACAAGTACTATATACTATAAATTACATACTATATATATTTTAATACATACATAATATACATATAATATATACTATATATTATATTTAATACAACAACAAAACAACATTTAAAGCATACATATCATTCTAAACTTGTAGGGACTAAAACGAAGAACAAAGGAAAAAAAGGCGGTAATTAAGCAATATAAACAATAAATATGCACAAAATTAAATAGATAAGAAAGGAACAAGGATTATAGAAGTCATTAACCCACATGGTCTTCGGGGGAAGTTCTAGGGTGAGGCGCCTTAAAATGAGGCGCAACCAAAATTCTTACAAAAGTCGTAAGAATTTCGATATTAGTTTTTCAGTATATACCAAATTTCTTATAAAAAGTGTAAGAATTTCGGTATATACCAAATTTATTACAAAAAGTGTAAGAATTTCGGTATATACCGAAAAGTTGATACTGAAATTCTTACAATCTTTGCAAGAATTTTGGTTGCACCTCTTTTTAGCCTCATTTTAAGGTGTCTCACGTTAGAAAAACTCAATCTTCAAGCAAATCAGAATGTAATTAAAAAGAAGTTTGGAAATAGAAAACAATTGACCAAATCGAATAGTTTAAAAACTTCTAGTGATTGTGGAAAAGAATATCAAGAGGCGGGGGGTTTTACTGATGCTAATTAAACCATTTCACAAAACTGTAGGAATATATTGAAACAAATAAAGAAAAATATGCCCTTGCTTGTCTATCTCTTCAAAAACCAGAACCAAAATGCCATTTTTTTGAAAAATCAATTAGGGTTCATGAATTTATGAGCAAAATCCATAACCTGGCGTTTGAACACCGTATCAGCCACCATAGAACATCGTCGGCCGCTGCTCGCTGGCGTTGATGACCTTGAACTCAACCCCAAAAAATCTTTCTTTTTCTTTTTAAACTATATTCAAAACCCAGCTTTAGAAAAATCAAACCCAAACCTCTTTCTTTTGCTTAAAAACAGAAACAAAAAAGCCCTCTATTTTTAGGAACCCTAGCCGTCCAATTCACCTCTAGCGTCCATGTAGGCGAAGGGCTTATCAATGGAAGGAGGGACGTCTCTGGTCGTTGCATGCAACAGCAACCCGAGACCAAGAGGTAAAACCCAAAATCCTTGCCCTTTTTCTTTCCTTTTTTATATTCGAAGAATAAAACTAGAGATATACCTCTAAAATTTTGCCTTCTACTTGTATTCCTCCCTTTGAAATTCTAGAATGATCGTTGCAAATGGTTGGTCTCGTTTTATAAACAAGTAGAAATATACATAACAAACAAACAAACAAACTACATATCCATTTTTGTTCTGATCTTTCATGCTTTTTACATTGATTTGTGTTTTTACCTTTTTTGTTCATCTCTGGCGATGGGGAGGAGATCCGTTCGTAGCTTTCGGCACAAATGGGATGCTCGACAAGCTCGGAAAATCACGGGCTCATCTGATGGTTGATGTGGCGTGAATTCGTTGGTTGGAAATATCATGAGGCAGCCGACGTGGAACTTCAAAGATTGTGTGGCATTAAATGGGCCCTCTTAAATCCCGCGCAACAATAAATTACCCTTGATTCCCGCATTGGCATTAATTAGCCATCTCAAGAGTCAAATGAATTGATGGCTAGGGCTTCTCTTTAGCCAAAAAAGTTAAGGTTGTGGGCTGTTGGGTTGTATCAGATTTGGGCTTAATGTAAAAGGGGTCATTGTGGGGTATTTGGGTGTTTTAATATGTAATGTGGACTACTATTTAATAAAGGGTGGACTATTTATTTATGGATTTATTTAATATTATATATATAATGGGCTAGATAAAATTTAGTGATTATTGATGCCCCTCTTTGCTCATTCTGGTGAAACGAGAATAGAGCAAAGATTATAAGCACTAATTTTATCCCACTTTCAAGTCTGGAAATTTAGAGCTGTGAGTTCTTCTTATATGGAACTGTTCACTCTTTCTCTATATGAAGCCTTGGAGCTTCAAATTCTTCCTGTATAGAACTTTTCGCTTTCCTCATTTAGAGCCTTGGATCTACAAGTTCTTTATATACAAAACCCTTCACTTTCGAGATCTTGAGGCTACAAGTCCTTTCTATATATGACCTTTTGCTTACGAGTCCCTTCTATACAGAACGTTTTACCCTGAAATCCTTAAGTCCTTCCTATATTGAACTTTGAAATGGCACCCTATTTTTTATGACGCGAGTACCAGAAGATTCCCCACTGCTTCCCAAAAGCTGAAGACTAGGAGATAAGAAAATAATGCATTGCTTTCTTAGCACATTGGCATAAAGAGTACCTATCAAAACAAATATGGTGTTTTGCCGACATGGATTAGCATGCTCCTAACTTAGGGATGCCTAACTATATATGATGCAAGAATAGAGGCACTTCAACATTGCTCAGATGTTTTCACCGCTTCGGTTGATCTATCTTGACCATCATCTTCTTCTTCTTGACTTTTGCAATAATGGCTCCCTATCACGTGTTTAGGTTCAACTATCTTAGCATTTCTCTCTCGAATTTCTGAACCTTTTTCTCTAAGGCGCCTTTTTAGATTTTCACTTTAGGCTTTCTTTTCTCAAAGTGCATTTTCAGGTTTTCGCATTATTATTTTTCTTCTTTCTCTTCTTATTTTATTTTTTTTATTTTTTTTCTTTTCTCTTTCTCTTTCTTTTTTGTTGTTTTTTTGGGTGTCCTTTCGGGTTTTCACCTTGAAATCACTTTGCCGTCGCAAGCCTTTTTGCTTTTCTCTGACAGGTCTAAGCTTTGATGTAGATGACGACGATCATTACCTTGCTTTAGGTCTTCTATTTGCTTGGACCTCAGTATTCAATAACTTTGAGGTCAATTTTTGTCTTTGGATCGACTACACTTGAAAAGGTTAGAATCATAGTAATACCAAGAAATCTTTTGCTTATCCTGAATTTACATTAATCTACTTGCATGATTCTTTGTAGAGGAGAAATGAGAAGGCACAAAATAATACTTCATTAATATTTTTGAAAGTTTGGAATAATTTAAAAGTCATGACAAACACGAAAGAAAAGGAAAATAAAACATGATGCAATGTCCCAAACATCGACTGTATGAATGATGCAAGATCCCATCGACCGGCAGAGATCCTCGCTTGAAGTTCTTCACTAAATATCCCGATACCTGAGAAGGTCTCGTTTGCTGGATGCATAATCTTGAAAACTCGTCTGAGCTACCCTTTCAGGTTTTCAACTCATGCCCTGTTTTTTCTTTTTCTTTTTCTTTTTTTCGATACCTAAGGTGCCTTTTTTGGGTTTTCACCATAGGTATTTTCATTTTGCGAAGCACCCTTTCGGGTTTTCACTATACTTTTTCTTTTTCATTCTCTTTTTTCCTTCTTCACGCGTAGTATTTCTTGATCGAGTTTGAGTTCACTAGATTGTTTAACTTATTCTCGTCCATCTCCGTTAAGATCAATGCTCCTCCGAAAAAGGTCATTTTAACAACATAAGGCATTTCCCAATTAGGCATCTATTTCCCTCGAAAATCCCTTTTAATCAACAATATTCTTTTAAGCACTAGATTCCCCTCCCGGAATTCTCTTGGGTGAACCTTCTTATCGTAAGCTTGCATCATTCTCCTTTGGTACATCTGACCATGGCAAATAGCTTTCAGTCTCTTCTCTTCAATGAGATTCAACTGATCAAAATGTGCTTGTACCTGCTCGGCTTCTTCCAACTTTACTTCATTTAGAATTCGAAGTGACGGAATCTCCACTTCAATAGGTAGAACTTCCTCCGTGCCATAAACCAAAGAGTATGGTGTTGCCCCCATTGAAGTACGTACGGACCTTCGGCAGGCGAACATAGCAAATAGAAACTTTTTATGCCAATCTTTAAAGGTATTGGTCATCTTGGAAATGATCTTTCTTGATGTTCTTGTTTGTTGCTTCTGTCGTCCCGTTCATCTTGGGACGATAAGTGGTGGAGTTATGGTGCGTTATTTTGTTTTGCTCGCACACATCGGCTATCATCTTGTTGTTCAAGTTGGAAGCATTATCGGTAATGATTCTTTTAGGAAAACCATACTGGCAGATGATTTCTTTCTTCAAGAACTTGGAAACTCTTGCTTTTGTGATATTGGCATAGGAAGCTACTTTTACCCACTTAGTGAAGTAGTCGATGACCACTAGAATAAAGCAATGTCCATTGGAAGCGTTTGGGTGAATCTGACCAATGACATCCATGCTCCAAACAGCAAATGGCCATGGTGAATTCATGATGTGCAAAGGCAATGGTGGAGAATGGATTTTATCGACATATATATGACATTTGTGGCACTTCTTTGCATAGTCGATACAATCCCCTTCCATGGTTGACCAAAAGTACCCATATCTCATAATTTTTTCAGGCCATTGAGAAACCATTGGTATGTGTCCCATATAATCTATCATGTACTTCGGTTAGGATGCTCTTAGCTTCTCGAACATCAACACATCTTAAAAGTATTTGTTCTTTGCCCCTTTTGTATAAGACTTCCCTGTCTAGAACATATCCAGTCGCCTTTCTTCTAATGGTTCTCTTATCATTTTATTGGCCTCCTTAGGGTTTTTGAACTTGATATATTGAAGAACATCATAGTACCATGGGTTGACATTCGTCTCTTCTTCCAAACTACAACAATGAGCCGATATTTCAAAGATTTGCATCTCAATTGTTTTCATTTATACTTCGGTGTTTGCCTCAAACATTGCAGCCAAAGTTGCCAAAGCATCTGCCATCTAATTGTCTTATCTTGGAAGGTAAGTAAAGCTGATCTTCTCAAAATTTTTGACAAGCTCTTGGATCAAATTGTAATACTTGACCAACTTTGAGTATCTTATTTCCCATTCTTTTGGAGTTGATAAACTACCAAAGATGAATCTCCAAAAACTTGAAGCACCTTTGACTTTTTTCAATGGCCGCACGTAATCCCATGACACAAGCCTCGTACTCGGCTACGTTGTTTGTGCAAAAGAATTCCAATCTACTTGTGAAAGGATAGTAGACGTTTTCTAGAGAAATTAACACCGCCCATATTCCATGACCTAGGGCATTGAACGCTCCATCAAAGTAAAGCTTCCACGACTTATCTTCCAAGGTAGACTCTTCTTCAACTGGGATGCACATCAAATCTTCATCTAGAAAATTAAAGTTCAAGGACTCGTAGTCATCTGAAGCGCAACTGGCTAGGAAATCCACTATAACACTCCCTTTTATTATCTTCTGACTCACATACACAATGTCGAATTTAGACATAAGCATTTGCCAATGAGCCATCTTCATGGTTAGTGTTGGCGCTTCCATCAAAAATTTTAATAGGTCCATCTTGGATATTAACCAAGTGGTATGGTACAACATGTGCTGCCTGAGCCTCTTGGTGGCCCACACTAGGGCACAACATAATTTTTGAATCGGGGGGCATTGTGTTTCACAATCGGTGAACTTCTTGCTCAATAGTAGACAACTCTCTCTTTCTTCCCAGACTTGTCATGTTGCCCCAACACACAACCCATCAAATTCTAAAAGACCATTAGGTATGGGATCAACGGTCTATTTGACACCGGTGCCACTAGGATCGGAGCATTAGTCAAATACTTCTTGATCTTGTCTAGAGTTTCTTGGTACACTTTTCCCTTACTCTCGAGTTATTTTTCCGAAGCAATCTAAAAATAGGGTTATACTTGTCGGTCAACTGAGAAATAAACCAAGATATATAATTTAATCCCTCCAAGAAACCTTGAACTTTTTTTTTGTCTAAGGTGGGGGAGATTTTGAATGGCTTTTACTTTATCAAGGTCAATCTCGATCCCTTTTCGGCTAACCACAAAACTTAAGAGTTTTCTGGAAATGGCGAAAAAGGTGCACTTGGCCAGGTTGAACTTTAACTAATACTTTCTCAATCTTTGGAAAAGCTTCCTCAATATTTGAATATGCTTCTCTTCAATTCGAGACTTGGAAATCATGTCGTCCATATACACCTCGATCTTTTTATGCATTATGTCATGGAAGAGAGTCACCGTGGCTCTTTGATAGGTTGCCCGACATTTTTTTGTCCAAACGGCATCACCTGGTAACAAAATGTGCCCTACATGGTCACAAATGTAGTCTTCTCCATGTCTTCGGGATGTATCTTTATTTGGTTATACCTTGAGAAACCATCCATAAAAAAGAACCACGAATGCCCCGTGGTGTTGTCAACCAAAGTATCAATATGAGGCAAGGGAAAATTGTCCTTAGGGCTTGACCTATTGAGATCTCTATAGTCCACACACATGCGAACCTTTCCATCTTTCTTAGGTATCAGGACTATATTTTCCACCCATTATGGGTATTTGGTGACCTTTAAGAAGCTGACCTCATACTACTTTTTCACTTCTTCTCGGATTTTTAGCAGCATATCTGTCCTCATTCTTCGTAATTTTTGTTGAACTGGCTTGCATTCTAACCTTAACGGTAGCTTGTGTACCATAATATCCGTATTAACCCTGACATATCTTGGTAAGTCCATGCAAAGACATCCTTGAAATCTAGAAGAAACTTTATCAAATCATGCATAGTCTTGGATGAGAAAGTGGTGCCGGTCTTCACCTCTATTATCTCTTCGTCAGTCCCTAAATTGAGAATTTCCACTTCTTCTTGGTGAGGTAGGATCTGCTTGTCTTCACTTTCCATTAATCTCAGCAACTCATCTAGGACTTCACAACCTATCTCATTTCCCCTTTCATCGATTTCCGCCAAATACAAGGGTTGGTCAAAATCTACCTCGGGATTAGATTCAAAATCATTCATACAGTTAATAACAGGGACCCTAAAACAATTTGGAAACGAATATATATTGGGAAGAGAAATGAATATTATTATGGGATGAATGAAATAATGAAAAAAAAATATAATGTTTGCCATTTTGAGAAAACATGGAAAACATCATTTTCATTAAATTAAAAGCAAGCAAATTAATATAGAAGCCCTTTTACAAAAGATCCCTATTGCTCGCGACCACAAGCGAATAAGGTTGGTTCCGAGCATTACTTTGATTCAGACCTAAAAATTAAGGGTAGGTCCACACTGGTCTAATTGTTGAGAGTTTCTCCCGTGAGGCAAGGGCGGATTCAGCCAAAAACTTGTCACTCTTGTCGTCTTCAGCTACCATGTTGACATCCATCCCTGCTAGTGCCTCACTGAACTTCTCCTCACCATTGAGCATGTCACTCTCTTGGATGGCTTCGAGCACTTTTTTTGGTGTTAACTATCCCCCCAAACACGAAAATGTCCCTCGTGTCAGAAAAGGTCATCGGTGCCCATGGGATATCCTCTCCTTTGAACCTAGCCTTCCTTTGCTCTCCTCTTTTCTTCCATTCTAGCTTTCTTTGCTAAAAATTGGGCTTGTAGCTGAGCCTAAACCGTTCCTTCTTGTTGATGACACTTTTTGCGTGTAAACATCCTTGTAGGTTCTTTCCAAGACCCTTTTCCTTTCTTGTCTCCTTGCCCTAAAGTCTCCCAAACTGTCATCTTAGTACAATTAGACAGTCTAGGGCGTGGGATTTTGTTTCCTTCTGCCACAAAGGTAGCATTCACAAATTCTAGAGCTCTAAAAGAACACTCCATGACCTCCTCATTAGTTTGTATGTAAGGAGCATCGGTTGTCACGGAGGCAATAATGTCTTGCTCAGCTCCCACATTTACCAACTTCCCCTCGATGAAGAATTTTAGCTTTTGGTGCAATGACGAAGGTACAACATCGGCCGAATAAATCCAAGGCCTTTCTGGTAAACAATTATAAGTTGACCGAATATCCATCACCATAAACTTGATAGTGTACTCGGTAGGCCCAATTAGCAAAGGTAGCTCAATCTTCATGATCACATCCCTTTGGGTCCTATCAAATGCTCTAACAGAGTTTTGGCACGACTTTATGTTGAACTATCAATGGGCAACCTTTGTAGAGTTGCCATCAGTAACACATTCAAGGAAGATGTTCTGAATGGCATTTTCTAAAGGCAAATGTCCCATATGGACACGTGAACATGGTTTCCTCTTGATCTTTCAGAGCTAAATTTGGGTGTTGTCTCCATCCTGCATTGTAAGTATTAGAATTCATATTATAATTACGATTAAAATTGCCAACAAAATTTACCGACTCGGGGTTGGCAGGGCAATCTTCCTTGTGATGATCCTCTCCACATATTGTACAGAATAATTCTAATGCCTTAACTTCTTGGGTCTCATTACTCTTTTGTAAAGTTCTCACCATGCTAGTAAGATTAGAAATCTCAGCGTGGATGGATGTAAGTTTATCTATCTATAATTTCCCACAAATTTTAGTTCTGGTCCCAAGTCTGGTAGTAGAATATTCAAAATCATTAATTGAAATCCTCTCAAGAATGCCAACTGCCTCTATATAGTTTTTGCCAAGCAGTGAACCATTTGCCGAAGCATCAACAATTGTTTTGGCTTGTGCATTGAGTCCATTGTAAAAAGTCTCCATCTAGGTCCATTTTGGGAATCCATACATGGGACACCTCCTCAACAGGTCCTTAAATCTCTCCCATGCATCATATAGGGTCTCATCGTCAGCCTGCCTAAATGTGATGATCTCACTCCTTAGCTTGGTAGTGAATTTAGGTGGCTGGAATCACAACAAAAATTTCTGGCATGGATCTCCCCATAAGGTGACAGAACCAAGTGGCAAAGAACTTAGCCATGTTTTTGCTCTATCTCTTAGGGAGAATGTAAATAATTTCAGCTTCACCGTATCTTCTGATACTCCAAGCTGATGAAATAGCTGGCAAACCTCCATGATTTGCTTCAAGTGTTGCCTCAGATCTCCAGTAGGTGCTCCATCAAATTGTCCTACATTCAAAAGCATTTGTATCATTACCGGTTTAAGTTCAAAATTCAGTGTATTTACCTCAAGACCAATTAGTCTTGGCATCAAATTGTCAATGTTTGGTGCCCAATGCTCTCTAATACGTCTCTCTTCCTCCACATTAACGGCTGGGGCAACATGAGCTGTTGTGGATTCTCTTTATTGTTTAAGACACCATTTCCTCTATTGCCTTGCTAAGCCATCTCTTGAACTTTTTTCTTTAACCTTCGCAGGGTTATTTCGATTTCTGGATCATATGGCCAATCTTCCACCACAGGGCGGTTTCTGGTCATACACCGGTTAGAACAAAAAAATAAAAAAACAAAAATAGAAGAAAAAAAGTAAAAATTTAAAAATAATAAATTTTGTCATAATCCCCAACAACGGCGGCAAAAACTTGTCGTGCAATGGAAATATATAAGAATAATGCCAAATATAAGTCTTTTGCGTGCAAGTATACACAGTCAGCAACTAATATAGTAGTAAGCTGAGTATCAAATTCATAAGGATTGACCAGGAATTTGACTACTTTAATTGTTACTTGTTAAAGGAGAAATGTTGGAATGATTTGAAGTTTGTTTAAGGAGTAACTTAAAGAAATGCAATGAAAATAAAACATTTTTGGCAAGAAGAAGTTTCAAATGAGTGAAGAGCGTTGGCAAGGGATGCTTGGCTTTCATGCTATTCATGCCAGTCTTTAATAACGCCATGCCTTAGAATTATTGTCGAGCAGATTCAAGGATGGCATTACCTCTGTCGATGGCAATGCTTGAAATTAACCATGTTAAAACCCCTATACGTCTATAGTAAGTTTTTCTTTAATTAATTTGATTAAGTTCAAATCAATACTCCTAAGGGGTAGATTCACTTCAGAAGTAAGCTCATCTACTTGAACATCATTTTTCGAAGCTTCTCTCCTTAGTATATGGCAACTAATCGTTACCCCTCAAGTCTGTTAAGATATTAAGGTGTAATAAGCAAACAATGCCAGCGGTCGTATGGCAAAAAATTTAGAAAACTGAAATGCATGCCAAATAGAGAAAACAATGCCAAGGAATTTGTATTATTAAAAACCAAACATAAAACTAGTGTTAAACGTAAAATCCCCCAACCAACTGTAAAAGTTTAGTTCATGGTTAAAGGGTCCATCCACAAAACATCATCGCATCTTAACATCACCATTGAATAAAAATAAATAAAACTAAGAGAATGGGCAAGAAGGAGGTACGTCAATGCAACCCTTCAATGGCTCCAAGCTCTCAGTCCTTAGCTGGTCGAACCACGTCGCCTCTTGGTTTACCACAATACAACCTCTTCTCTCTGATCTCTCCCTCAAGTGCTTGCTTGATCTCTTTAAATAGGCTTGCGTGGGATCCCTAGGATAAGCCTTTGAGTTTGAAATTTGAATGTGCAAGGGATAAGACGTGTCATCCTCTTATCCAAATTTGAATCCTAGGGTTGACGTGTACAAGGTCCAACGGCTTCTTGACCGGGCATCATACTTCACTTATATGCCAGCCGAGTTTGGCAATCTCTGGTCCAACTTTGCTAACTGCAACTCAGCATTCTCTTCGGCATTCCCTGCTTCTGCTCATTTGCTGTATTGCCAAACATGTCTAGCTCTGCCAAGCTTATAATAATGCCAACAAAGCAACCTTTCACACTGACAAAGCACAAAAAATTCCCTATTTCCCTAACTCCTTACGCAAATGCATGAATTTAACAACTAAATATACTTAAAGCGTTAGCAAAGGCTTTGTAAAATAAGCATAAAATAGTACTTTTGAGGAGTTAACAATTCTTTTGCTCATCCGTTCCTTGCAAGGTCTTTAACCTTTCTTCAAAGAAACATAACCTCTCCTCGTACTTCTTTTCCATCTCGGCCCTAATCCTCTTTTCCACCTCATCCATCATACTAAAATCCAGCACTTCATTCTCAAGGCTTGCCTTTAAATCAATGGGTTGATGTTGTAACAGCCCCTTCCCGGCCTGGTCGAGAACCGGGTCGAAGCGTGCTACCGGTGACTGTACGGTGATTGGCACGATAATATTTTAATAATGAGTAACACTTAAATCATTATTATAACTTCCAAACATTGCCCAATATCGATTAGTTCAATTTATCCCGCTTTGAGACAATGTTTAATCTATTAGGACCAATTTCTATCTTCTACAAGTTTTAAGGACTAAATTGTAAATCTAATAAATTAGGATTCCTTTCTTGTAATTAACTATGAAATAATGAAATCTAGGCAATAACAGTAAGCTTGTAAATTTCCTTGTTATCCCGATAGCATATACCTATCCAATTCGACCATACAACGTTCAGTGACCAATATGTAAACAATGCAAAACTACAGTCTAAGTCTTTTAACAGAATTAACTACCACCGTATCGATACACTTTAGGGTCGTACTGATACGTGTGTGCTTGATTTAGAACCCATTGAATATGTCAAGTCCTGTTTCGATATAGTTGGAACTGTATTAATGGTAATTATGGTAATGTCGTATCGATACACCATCGTGTCGTATCAATACGGAAATACTCATATTCACTTTCAACTTTCGTCGACCAATGCCCGTTTCAATACAACTAGGGTTGTATCGGTACAGGTTGACTAGGGTTTCCTGTTTTGAAACACCCTACGACCGTATCGATGCAATTAAATGCCCAAACCTTACTACCAAAACCTGTATCGATACACTTTAGACTTGTATCGATACGCTATGGTTAACTCATGCTTTCTCAGACCAAATATGCAAGGCCGTATCGATACAGCTTGACCCATATCGGTACGCCCTACACTATAATGTCAAATTTTATCTGATTTTTAGTCTATTTGACCTAGAAATCAATGTCCAAATGCGGTGAAACTTTATCAACAATATTTCCATACTATGATCTACTTGCATGCCAAATTTTAGGGTTATTTTAATCTATTTACCAGTTTTTCACCTTTAAGGGTCAATTATGTATTTTTAGTCACTTTTAGCATCACTTAAAAGTTATTTTAGGACCATTTAGCCTTATACAAAGCATAAGCAATACATACACATCCAAAGTGCCATGAGTGACTATCTTAGCTACTTTGCCACCGTTCTAGGAGTTTATAAGGACAAAGTATTTTACTCTAGCTTGCTTGTGACTTGTCAATCTTCCGACTTCTCCGATCTCGATCCAACAACTCAATCAACCTGAAATGTATGAGATGAAATGTATTAGGCATAATTTGCCTAGTGAGGTAGCCACAACTAAAACACTTTAACAATGAAATGCATTCCAAATCATATCTTGACTATAACAATGCAATGAATCAATAGTAGCAATGCAATGATCATGTTCAATAGCATTAAGTCCATAATTCAACAATAACCCTTGGATCGATTCAAAATTGTGGATACGCGAATTCTTACGTTCGCCAAATCAATGAATGGTCTAGTCCCCCCGCCTCGCCAATATGACAAACATCATAATACATCCCTCCGCCTTTCCAAATCAATGTAGGCCGTAGCCCAAGGACCGTAGTCCACCCGTACACTGAGCTCATGAATTCTATGGCATGCCAATTATATTCAAAGTCCTTTCGAATCCAAGGTCTGGTGACAATATCAATGATTGGTGTTCAATAGCAATGACAATACTCAATACATTCAATGACGTTATCAATGAGCAATGATTCAATATCAATGTCCTATAACAATATCAATGACATTAGCAATATTTCAAAGATCTCAATGACGATGTTAATAGCCGGTGATTCATTTACAATGTTTCGATGACAATAACAATGTCAACATAAATAATCCATGACAAAGGCAATAACAATGGCTATGTCAATGCTCTATAATCAATATCCTATATTTCCATGATTCAATGATGATAACAATGTTAATAACATTAACAATACTCAATAACAATGACGATATCTATGTTCGATGTTCATTAGCAATGACAATAACAATGACAATGCTCAATACCCGATGTGATAACTTACCGATGCTTACTATAATATCTGCTAAGCGGTTCGATGCAATAATCCTTAGCGATGATGTTAGCAATGACAATTTCATTGACAATGAAATCGGGAAAGGCGCCTAGCCTATCCTGAGACTCTGACTGCACTCACCTTGATAGTCCGAAGCTTCTACGGCTCTCGGATAGCAATCCCTTTGTTCCTAGATTTCGGTGGAGATGATGGATGCTCTCTATCAATTTCTTGAGCTAGGTAAACAATAGGATTGTGTTAGAATCAATATTACGATATCGAAATCAATATCTAAACTCAATATATACAATATCTATGAATTATCCATGGATAGAAAAAACCTAACTTGAGATTACTCTCAAATCCTCCATTGATTTCAACAATTGTTTGAGGGATTAAGCTTACCCAATCAGTAGGAACGTTTCGATAACAATAAACTGAAGAAAAACTAAGCTTGAGCTTAGGCTCTAATGGAGGTGTGAGCTTAGATGAAGATGATGACCAAGGAGGTGCTTGTTTCTTTAGGAAGTCGGGTAAGATTTCCACTCTTTCTTTCCTTCTTTTAATTTTAATGACTCTCAACCAACAATTTTTCATTAGTATACTCAACAACTGCCTTAGGATTCTTGAACTCAAATTTCGAGTTTGATGCAGTTACTTTTTGATCTTTAACTCCCTTGATATCTCGCATATGTTCCATTTTTTGTGTGAGAACGTCTAGACGTTAAGAAGTAAATTTGAAGACACTTGTAAAAATGTCTAAACGTTAATAAGTAAATTTATCATTGTGTCACTTAGAGAAGCACCATATCATTCTACCTTTAGGGGTGAAAAGTGACAAAAATGAGTAACTTGGCGATGACTAATTTGTAAAATTTTATTTGGATCAAAATGAATATTTATTAAATTTGTGTGACTATCCAAGTAGTTTAACCTGTTAGAAATAAAAGGTTTTCTCCAACGCTGTCTCAAATGCTTCTCCTCTTGTTTAAAGAAAAGCGTAGCGCCAAGCCAAAGCTTCATCCGAAACAGAAGAGCGGAAAAAATGCACGGCCGACCTCGAAAAGCACCCAAACCAGAAGACGAAGCGGCTTCTACTGCCAAAGCCCAGAAGCTGCGCGCTCTCAAACCCAGTTCCTCTCCTTTCATCATAGTAAAATGTAACCATTTTGTTTTTGTTAATTTTCTGGTATTGTTTAATACTTTCTCTGATCTGACTTAGAATGATTTTTGTTTTTCATTTTCTTTTTAATTAAAATTCGTCAGTTACACTAAAGAGGCTGTTGAACTCAGTGCTAAGCTTCTTGAGATCAATCCAGAATCCTACACCTCCTGGAACTATAGGAAACTCGCTGTTGAACACTATCTGAGTCAGCCCGACTGTAATCCTGACTCTGCCAAGTCTGTTCTCGATGATGAACTCAGAGTGGTGCGCCGTTTACTAGCTGGAAAGATTTCATTTTTACTTCCCTATTTTAATTAAATTAATGTGATTTTCCCCTTGTTTTTAAAGATCTGAGATTTTCTTGTTTTGATTAGTTAGGATCTGAATGAAATTGTGTTACTTTCTTTGTGTTAGAAAACTATAATTATCTTTCCTTCTTTGAAATGCTTTGATTGAATGAAATTGTGTAGGCTGAGAGTGCATTGAGGCAAAATTTTAAGTCATATGGAGCGTGGCATCACCGTAAATGGGTTCTAAGCAAGGGCCATTCATCGATTGATCATGAGCTGAGATTGCTGGACAAGTTCCAGAAGGCTGATTTTCGTAATTTTCATGCATGGAATTATAGGAGGTGAAATTATATGCCTTTTCTGTTAATCTTTGTGTGTGAAGGTGTGGACAATTTGTGTCGTTCATGCTTTTGTTTTTCTTACCAGATTTGTTGCAGAGTTGATGAACAGATCTGAAAAGGATGAATTGAAGTATACTGAGGATATGATTTATACAAATTTTAGCAACTACTCGGCATGGCATAATCGCAGGTAAACCTGTTTCCTTAAATCTATGGTCTGAAAATGTGTGTGTGTGTGTGTGTGTTTTTTTAGGGGCTTGGGTGCTTTAATTGTGTATATAAGAAGCGAGTACCCATTCCTTGTTTGATATTGTTGATGTTTGTTGTGCAAAGTTCCTTGTGTAGCTATAGTAGTGGTGAAAAGGTGTATTAATAAGTTCAAGCAATTCAATGTAATTTCCTTCCATTGATATCGTATTTGTTGTTGAACTCAGGCTCCAATTGTGATATCAAATTTTGTATTAATGAATAATTATTCAAAATAGCATATTGATTGCTGGTATATACTGTTTTTCTGGATGCTGAATATCTCTTCTAGTGATGTATATTGTATGAATAATTTCTGCAGTGTAGTGTTGTCTGCTCTACTTGAGAAAAAGGCTGAAGGATTTCTTTTGAAAGAGAACGTCTTGCCAGAGGAGTATGACTTTATACACCAAGCTATATTTACAGACCCTGATGATCAAAGTGGATGGTTTTATCATCTTTGGCTTCTAGAGCAGACAGTTACAACAGACCATCCTCTCCTTGTTTCAACTTGGCCTGCTCATGGTTCTGATGTCCTTCTAGTGGAAGATAGGTGCCAAAATGGTTCTTCTTTTTCCCCTTTCACAACTCTGCTTTCTGATTCAGGGTCATTTCCTATTGTTCTTTATTTTAATCAACCTGTTGAGGGTGTAAGCTCATCTACAGTTGTCATTGAATGTGGATTTAATAAAAATGAAGATCTTCTTTGGGAACCACTTTCTGTAAGTAATTTGCAAACTGCACAAGTTTGGGTTGCACATTTAAAATTTCCAACTTCAGAGCTTGATTCTTCTGTCAAAACTTAGTGTTGGGTACTCTAAGGAAATCGTTTCAACAAGAGGATCTCAATATATCCATCCTTCAACATTTTCATTTAAAGTACATGTACAGCCTGTGGAAAGAGATTCGTCTCTAGTTTCAGTTGCAGAAAATATTTTATGGAGAGAAGAAAATTTTAAGGTCTACAGAGCACAATCAGAGGAATCAATTCCTATTGCCTCTTTTGATCAACTATGCATCAAGAATGATCATCAATCAACTGCATCTAACTGGCGGACTGAGGCTTTAGCTAAGGAGGTTGAATGCTTCCGTGAATTGTTATCGTTGATGGACTGGTAAATCTGGTTAATTTAATTATTAGCTTTATTAGATTCCTAGGAGGAAACATTTCTAATATGGTGTCTTTTATTTTTTTTTCTTTTTTCTTCTTTTTTTGTAGCAAAATTGGAAAGCTTACGGTTGCTAGATTATTGATGGCTTATGATGCTATGTCATTTCCATTTGCTAACAAACTGGTTCATTCAGAAGAAGTTCTTGAACTGTATAATGATTTGATGAAGTTGGATCCAACACATCACCGATACTACAAGGATGAACATAGCTTGGTCTTGCTACAGAAGGTGAGTATATTCTTTCCTCTGTGATTAAAGTTTTATTGTTGTTTCTGAGGATTTGTGTAACTATCCAGATCTTTTATACAACTTCTAGAATATATCTTTACTTGTTATGTTACTGTATGGGAGTCTTTTTATTTGAATTAGTGATTTCTGGAGGAAAAAACTTTCCCTGGACAGCTAAACTTAGGTGTTAGATTTTCTGCATGTTTAGTCCTCTCAGTTGTTGCGATTCTTTACCTTCATAAGGTGTTTGTTTTCAGTTTTCACTATTCTGATTTTTGGTATAGGTTTGTCTGATTTGCATGGAGGCTAACACAACTTTTTACCTATTGATTCTGTAGCTGACTTCTAGTAAAGAGTCTTTACTGCAACACTGCTTTCAATACAAGGATTCAGTTTCATCAGCTTTTGGAAATCCTATCTGTCTCCGGCTGAATAACTTGTCACTATCGCGAATAAAAGCTTTTGAGAGATTACTGTGGGTCCAAATATTAGATCTGAGTCACAATGAACTAGAATCAATTGAAGGTATAGTACTACTCACAGTAATGTTTCAAAATATTGTTTGTCAAATTGGATACTTGATTGCACTATCTTGAATAAGAGCTTTTGAGAGATTACTGTGGGACCTTTTGTTATTATAATACAAAAACTATAAATCCAATGTGAGTGTAAATCATCCATGACGTCCCTTTTTTGGGTTCTTTTTCCCGCTTGTTCATAGTTTGAAATGTGAATAATTTTCACTTTGTTAGAGTAGTATGCAATGATTTGGAGTAGAACCTTTTTAGCAATTTACACTTGACTGAATGTGTTATTTTAATGGTAGGATTGGAAGCCATGCAGCTCCTGTCTTGTTTGAGTTTGGGAAACAATAAACTGAGAAGTTTAACTGCTCTTGAGCCTTTGAGAAAGCTGAAGTCATTAAGAGTACTGGATATTTCGTACAACCAGATTGGTGATCATTCTATTGACACCACAAGGTATTTGTGCTCTTCTCCTTTGTCACATTCTGTTGGAAGCGAATTGAACAAGGATGAATCCGTGATCAACGATGTTGCTCTTATTAACTATTGGGAGGCGTTTTATATGTTCAAGGACTTGAAGTTGAATCAATTAGATGTAGTGGGAAACACCATTGCTGATGAAAAGTTTAAGTCGGTTCTCATTAGGATTATGCCTTCACTTAAGCGTCTGGACGGCGAACTATTAGATTAACGTTTGACCAATTATATTGCGGGTGGAGAGATTATTGACTGTAAGGTGTAAACATGCATATTTTTTTGTACCACCAAACGAAAAGAACCATCGTTTAAGTTTCGTAACGATGAACTAGTTATTTAGTTGGAATGAAATAGCAGGAAATTTTTGTTATCATGTTCGATTAGTTGAATGCAATAGAATAGAGAAGTAATAGCATTACAATTTTTGGAGGATTAGATGGAAATTGAGTATTTTGTCTTTAGCCTAATATTATATTAAGTATATTAAATATAAATTATGAATTTATTTAATTCATTTATGTTATTGTAATTTATATACTAAGTTGTTTTTTTATTAAATAGAGAAATATTACATTCTCATGATGAGATTTAAACTCATACAAGATGGGGTAAAATAAGTATCTTTAGCCACTAGATCAATTAGTGGATCTCTGCAAACAAAGTTGTTTTTAATATACTGTATTTAAAATATTTGTTGATAATGATATAATAATTAGATATTATAACTTAATAATACATAAAATTTGTATCTACCACTTTCACTCTTTTTCTGTCTCCCTATTGTTCTTCATGCGAAGATTGTCATTTCTACTGCCGTGCACCATTGGCCGCCGCCACACTAAACTCTGCACAACTTGAAATTAAAACATTTCTTCATCTCAATCTCCTCTTTTCATATTACAGTCTCTTTTTTTGTTTTTTAAATGCCTCTAACGAGTATTGATCTACAAAATTAACTCACGATCCCAACCTCCTTTATTTGCCGCTGTCGTGTCAGGATCTGTGCTTACAAATTACAATCAGGTCTCAACAATATGCAAAAATAAGAATAGAGGGAGAAGAAGAAGATAGGACGAAAAAGATATTATTTACAACAATCAACATAAAACTTTGGCTTAAGGAGTGATTTTGTCCTTATAGTAATTTTAAATAAGCAATGTCGTCTTTTATTTTAATTGCATCAATTTAACCCTTGAACTTTTGAATTGCATAAATCTCTTTCTTTGGTTGTCATTAACTGATACAAGTGTTCAATTCTGCGCATGTGGTCGTTATTTGCTTCTACATCATTCATTATCGTCAACTGTCTTGCTAAGTCGATGATGACAAGTCAGTTTTGATAATCTCGTAGTACGAATAAAGAGTTTTAAAATTATTAATTTTGTTTAAAATTATTTTTTTGAAAAAAAATATTAAATGTGTTGTCATGTCATCAAAATTGACTCGTAATCATTTTATTGTAGGACATTATTTTTAAAGAAAATGACATATAGACATGTTAACGCAGATATTGTTAATTATCTAACGACGAAGTACCTGCATGACAAAGGACGACCAAAGATAAAAAAATTTCAATTAACGACTGTTAAAGAATAAAATTGATGCAATTTGAAAGTTTAAAGGCTAAATTGATAAAATTAAAAAAATAATAAAATTATTGATTTGAGATTACTACAAAGACAAACTTACCCTTCAAGCCTAAAACTTTACATCTCAAATCCATCTATTTATATAAGACTAGACACAAAAAATCAGTTAGGGGCTTGGGTGCCAATACTTCCACTCCTAGTCCCTGAACTGTTAGCTACCCCTTGATACGACATCCTAATTTTACGCATGTCAATCTTTTTGTTTCGTTCATAACATTACTTCCACCTCCAAATAAAACTTTGTCTTCAAAATTTCAGGTAAGGCATGTATTCTGAATGACTCCATAGGCAGCCAAATGGATATTGTCCCATCGAAATAAAAAAACGTTGTTACATCCAAGGAAAGGAGTGCAAACAAATTGGTCTTCTCAATTTCGACTGATCAACTAATAGTTTCTAAGGTTATCTTATCTGTTTCAGCTAGAGCATATTCTCCAACAAGTTATACATTTAAATTCAAATCATCTTTTCCTATAAAGCATCTCTTGGGATTTTGTCCTAATGTTAATAAAATTTGTATCAAACCTCTCGTGACAAATTTCAAATGCCCTTAAAATACTTTGAGTATCAAATAAGAAAGTTACTAGAAAGAATGCTTCCTTTGAGCAAGTTTCTTGACAAGACCCACAGAATCTAAACAATATTGAGGGTTGTAGACGACAAAAGGTCCGAGAAATCTCCTCCATAAGGAGGAAGAACACTCGTAATGATAGTTGTATCCATAGTAGGCACCACTATAGAAGTATGATCTAATACTTCTTTGCCAGCTTTGTCCAAAAAAATTCTTACCTCATCTCCGACGACAGTGCCTTCAGTAAGAAAAACAATGTCACCAAGTATTGGCTCTTGTGTTCTCCAAAACCAGGAGCTTTAAGAGCAACAATCTTCAAAGAGCCTTTAAATTCGTTCACAACCAGGGTTTCTAAGGTTTTCTATTCAATGCCTTCATCAGTTATCAAAATCTACTGTCATTTTCTTCATATCAGTTACAAAATAAAGTGAGATATAACCACGATAAATTTGCATCCCTTCAACAACATAGAGACCAACTTTTTTCTCATGGAGAATAGCGACCAACTTTACTCATGGCCTCAGTGATTATATTTCCTACTTCATAGTTGTTCTCAACACTGTGTACGAGTTTACTGTCTTTAACCTCTTTTGACATAGCCTTAACCTCAGATACTAAAGCCTTCATGGTCTTCTCAATCCCCCTAGTGATCAAAACATTATTTGTAGCAGCTGTCACCACCTTGACACCTTCAATAATTCGACCTGCGCAAGAACAACTAAGGTTGTCCTTCCATCACCGGTCAAGTCATTTGTCTTAGCAGCTATCTGTCTTACTAACTTAGCCTCAATATCCTCATCAGGGTCCTCCAACTCGTCTTTTTTAGCTACTGTCACACCATCATTAACAATTTTCAGGAAGCTATGTTATCTCTCAGATTTGTCAAAACCTTTTGAGTTGCACTTATCACCACAATTCTCATAATTCCTACGAAATTAAATAATATTTTTTGTCCATTAGCAACGGTCTAAACCCGTATGGATCATCCTTCCCGGCTTATTTACGAGATTTTGGTGGCCTAAGGGCTCTAATAACAAATATTAGAAAAATTGAACCTCTAATCATAAGTATTCAGAAAAATGAAATTTAAGAGTATATCCCTAGTAACAAATATTAAAAAATAGATCCCTAATAATAAGTAATAAAAAAATTGGACTCATAATAATAAATATTGAAAAAATGAATTTTAAGAGTATGCCTCTAATAATAAATAAGGAAAAATTGAGCTCCTAATAACAAGTATTAAAAAATTGGACCCTAATAATAAATATTTGAAAGAAGAACCTTAGACAGGTGCCCCGTATCTCTAGGCTCGGGGATGACACTACATCCTCTTCAACAAGTTTATTGGCTTTAGTAGTCTTTGTTGGGTAAGCTTGGTCATTACATACAAGCTTCAAGAAGGGTTTTGATGGAGGCGGCGAACATGAAAAATTTAAAGAAATTAATAGTTGTATTTGGGTTCTCTACAAATTGAATTTGCAATTTGACATCTATGTCCTCCACATCATCACTAATACATTCACCATTTGTTACTTCATTCGGTCACACAAGCATTTCATCATCTAATATGTTGTACATGTCATTTTCAAAATGATTTTTCGTTGTCCAAATGGCGCTGAAAGACGCAATGATCAATGTTTTATAATTTTAAAAATCAAGTCGCTTACTATAATGAATTGTTTGATTTTCAATGTCATTTTTCTTTGTGATTGAGCCATCTTGCATAGTCGCATTTTCCCTCGATCCACTGATTTCTTCATCATTCGCCTTATTGATTTGAGTAGTCAAATGCTATGGATGCCTAAACACATCTTGAAGCGCGTTCAGATTCTCCTTATTTGTTTTTTTCCATGGACTTTCTTGAATTGGCTCAAATAATTTAATATTGCTCATTATGGTTTAAACTTTCAAAGAAAACACCAATATCATGAATTGTTAACCATCATCGTTCGTTATTCTGGCAAAGTGAAAGAAATTTTTTTGCTTGATCCCACGCCGCTGTCATTTTTGTCGTCTTTGCATAAGGTAACGACTCGTTACTTTCTTCTTCCTTATATTTCCCTCGTTTTTTTTTTTTTAATGGGTAAAGTACATAAATGGTCAATTTTAAAATTTCTATTTGGTTATCAAACTTTCAAAAGTTACATAATGTCAATTAAACTTTCTATTTTGTTGAAACGATAACACCACCGTTAGTTGCACTTAATTGACGTTTAAAGAATGACGTGTCTTGTTAAATTAATAGATAATTTCTCTTTTAGTCCCTCAAATATAACTAAATTTTTTTAGAAAGTTTATGTAACACCCTAAACTCGACGTCACATTTGGGCCTCAAGCCCAACCTATTCATAAAATTTTTGTAACTAGATTTAACCCAAAATATAAGCAATTCCACAAATCCAACAAGGTTTTAAATAAGTCAATACAAAATAGTTAAACCGTTTGCATGAGACCTACAATTTAAAACAAAGTATTAAAAACATTTGACATAATTAACATATCCAAATAGAGTTACAGACATAAATCAAGGGTCCTATGAATACATTGCCCGAGAAGCCTAAGTATTGCACTCTTAATCATATCGATGAACTGAAATCCTACTCCGATGGGGCTCCTTTGAATGCAACGCAACCACCTAAAAACCTGCGTAAGGAAACAACGATTCCAAACGCTGGGCTCATAAAGCTCAGTGGATACACCTCTACTCTACCATGTTTCATGTAGATCATAAATACATGCATGTAGCTAAGCAAGATGATATGGCAATTAAAATGATATTTGGCGCTACACTAGTCGCTTAACCACATGCTAAACATAATATAACAACCATGGGGCATACAAGGCCCAAGCATACCATACCATATCATCATAGGAGTGAGGCCCGAGTCACATAGTATCGGGAACGTACATTCAATGGGTGAGATCAGGTCACGCAACATCGGAACATACACCCGTACTCGAAATTTCCCCTCGAGCACCTTCAAATGAGGCTCGGGTCACATAGCATCGGTAACCTCCATTCGATAATTCTCTTAACATAGTGTTGTATCACGCCTTGGGTATTCGGATCCTATCAAACAAGCGCCCATTCGGCACACTACAATAAGTATGCAACCACACCATCCTATGGTTGCTAACAATATAAGTCACACAAGGCATTTACCGAGTTCTTAAGCTTTATGCTCGAATATGAGGATATTCCACATTCTCAATTTTATAATTCGTTTTAGGCCTTTAGGGTTCACCGGATTGAACATTATAATTTTTTTAGCTTTCCGGACAAAAACTCACATTTTTGGGTAGATTGCCTAGAGGGTATCGATACCCTCATACGCGTACCAATACGCTTTACTCTGTATCAATACCCAACATAGGCGTACCAATACCTGGCTTCTCAAGGGAAGGGTTGACCTACAACCCATTACCGGTACACGGGAATGATGTACCGATACCCCCACCGTGCCGATACACTCACAAGTGTATCGGTACCCATTTTTGCTACTGGAATTCAATAAAACAGGGACAGTATCGATACACCTCCACGCATGCCGATACCTCCTTTAAACTTGCTTGAAATACCACACAATGAGGGTGGATTTCACATTCTAGAGCTCGAAAACACTACAACAAGACATGTCTTTCGCCGCTAAAAAATTTCTCGGCGTTTATAAAAATGCCGCAAGAAGTGCCACTGAAACCAGCGCTACAATAGTTCACGGAGTTTTTAGGGAAAAATGCCGCAACAAGTCAAGATCTATAGCGGTGTTTGTGTTTGCAAACGCCGTGAAAAACCTTCTATATAGTGGCGTTTATGTTTGCAAACGCCGCGAAAAATTGTTCACTAGTGGCGTTTGGTTTTACAAACGCCGCGAAAAACTTGTTCTACAGTGGCGTTTGTGTTTGCAAGCGCTGCGAAAAATTGTTCTTTAGTGGCGTTTGTTTTTATAAACGCCGCGAATAACACCATGTTTCCAAAAAACTCAAATAATTAAAAAGCATACTATATATTATATAATAATCTAAAATGCATTACATTTAGCATTAGTACCGTAAATCAACTATAATAATCTATATATTAACAGGTAAAATTTGGGAAAGTTACTCATTAATACATTAGCATATAGTATCAGTTTACATGTGTTAACAAATTGAAAAATTGTAAATCTACTGTGACAAGTACAATTAACTTTCACGTAACTTTCACAACCTCACCAACATAGGATCCAGGCTCCTGAAGCAACTGCAGTTCTTCTCTAAGCATTCTCACTGTACAATATGCAAACATAATCAGTACTTACACTAAAAATAGACTAAAATAACGAATGCACCAAAAAGAAAGATAACATTCTCCTAAAATACATCTTCTTCCCTAAAAACTAAATCCCCATATATGCATATGTTCCAAGTTAAATAAACAGAAGGCCGATAACAAAATCTTGTGGTGTTTGTATTAGATTCTCTATCCGAGTAAAAATTGAAATGATGTTAAAGAATACTCGACAGGTAAGAAATGGAAATAAAAAGAGAAGATGATTAGAAAGCAAAGTGCCAAGTGCTAAAAATCACCAATATGATAAGTCCAGTCCATTCAAACCACACGTAATTTACAACAATAGATAAAAAGGTGAACACATTTATCAATTCACCCTATCCACAATATGGAACGATGGCTTATAGTTATGTTGTTTACTTGCAAAAGGTTGAAGCCTTCAAAATTAAACAGATATTTTGCATAATCAATTAACTTTCAGTTAAAACTCTTTTAGGTGTGTTGCATTGTAATATGTAATGAAAATTTCAGAACCAAGCTCAACTATTTTATCAACCACAACAACCCAATTCTCATAGTACTCGGCAGATGTAATCACTGTCTTAACCTCTACTAATTACTAAATCAATAATCTTTTTCTACTACTACAACCTTTGTTCAACTAAATATTAATATCTTCTTACAGATCAAAACACGATGGTGAAAAAGAATCAGTTAATATAAAAATGAAAAAGCAGGTAAAAACAAAGTTCTAGTCAAGGTATGTGATCATTTATCCTCTGTTGGTGAGCCTGGATCCTCAATGGAAGCCAAGATTCAGGAAAAGTACAATTCAAAGAACATATGGTAAACAAAAACCGGGGTTGCGAAATACACGACCTTACCCCAACAATTAAATAGTCGTGAAACGTTTTACATTATATTGGAAGCTGGTTTTCATGGAATTTAAAAAATGTTGGGCATGATATTTATCAAACTCATTAATGCGTATCAAAGAATTATAAACCTTGTGAGAACAAATCAATGTATTTCAGTGAGTAAAGATAAAGGAAAGGAAACCAATTTCTGAAGATGGATGGAATTACCTAAATCAGAGCAGTGAAGACTGCAAAACCAACATATAGATCAATAATCTGTACTTAGAACACCCCCCCAAAAAGGAATAAGAAAATGTAAGTGAAAGTGAAAATGGAAGGAAAGAGAGGGCGAGAGATACCTTGAGATTAACGGGAGTGGAAACATAAGCAGAACGAAGAGAATGGAAGAGAGCTTGAACGTTGTCTTTGTTGGATTTTTCTATCGCCATTTTGCCCTAAATTCCCAATTTCCCAACAAGTAACACTCTGTTGAATCTCTCTTATAACAACAACGAATCACTTCGCATGGTCAATAAATGAAGTCAGTTAACCATGATTGGATCTCAATATTAAATCTGTTGAATATCCCACATTCAACAACAAACGTCGAAAGGAGAAAAGAAAGAAAAATAGATGAGGAGCTTATCCATTCGGCCATGGCGACTCCTGGTGGCCGGAGTCTCTGACCGATAATCTGAACGGTCAAAATATGGTCTAAGCATCAGGGAGTGACATACCTCGGAACTAAGACCATCCAACAATAGACAACATAGATCTGGCCCCTACAACATTTTTGAGCTATTGGGCTCTTTTGCACGTCATTTCGAGCTATTTCTTTGTTAACTAAATCGTTAGAAACGGAGAAGGGGACGAGGGTTTCATCTTTGTGGCTTTAGCTTGCCGAAGTGATCACCGGAGTGACAACGATGATATGGACAATGAAAGTAGCGCTATAGTTTGAGATAAAACAAGGGTGTAACACCCATTTCCGGCCTGGTAGAGAATTGGGTCGGAAAGTGCTACCAGAAAATATATCAGAGATTTGAAAGCTTTAGCAGAGTAAAAAAACTTATTCGGATCATTTATTAATCTCTTTTAAGGCTTAACAGAATTATCTTATTAATACTTACACAATTCGGGATCAGTTATAACTTTTTTTAAACTTAGGGACTAAATTATAATTTTTATAAATTAAAGGTCCTTATCAGAATTTCTTTTTACTAGACTACGATTAAACCTATCAATTATTAACCTGTGAAGTTTCATTATTAACGAAGATCGTTTACCTATCCAATTAGGCTGTACAAGTTTTAGTGACCATTTTGCAAACTTCTTAAAATTGGTTTCTATGTCTTTTAACAGAATTAACTAACTCCGTACCGATACCCTTAAGGCCGTATCGGTACGCTAGGCTAAATTTTTGAGTTTTCAGATTCAAGGATAACAACCCGTATCGATACACCTAAGCTCGTATCGATACGCGTTGACTAAGGTTGATCTGTTCCGGTATGACCTATGGTTGTATCGATACCATTTATTTTTCAGACCTTACTGTCCAAATTTGTACCGATACACCCCCTTTGCATATCGATATACCCGGTTTCACTTGGCCTAATTATGCAAGGTCGTATCGATACGCCATCACCCGCGATACACATGCCCTGTAATGACAGATTTTTGCTGACTTTATTCGAATTAACCTACCATTTGTTGTCCAAACATTACCAAATTTTACCAGTAAGTCTAATATCCATATTTTTAATAGCATACAAAATTTTAGAGCATTTCGAATTCGTTTACCTAGTTTTTACCTTTTAGCGCTTTTAGGTTCATTTAACTAGTTTAACCAATTCACCAACACACCATGTTAGCCATTAAACATTTGGTCACCTTTAGGCTATTACACACACATCGAAAATCACATACGTAGCATGTTGAGACCACCTTACTAGGAGTTTACGGCAAAAGATAAGCATACATATGATTCGTAGGAATGACTTGCAACCGCAACACACGATCGAAGGCCGAAATTCTTTAAGATCCTGAAATGCATGAGACACACGAATGTTAGGCTTACATAGCCTAGTGAGGTAGTCATAAAAAATGCACAACTAGTTTATCAAATGCGTGAATGACATATATGCATGCTTGGTTACATTTTATATAACATCAATCGTGTAAAATCATATTCAAACAAATTGTCATGATTTCATGTAGCAATTGTAAAGCATAATAACATATCATTTCGTTGGACATGGTAACCAATAGATACGCGGATTCCCCTGTACACCATACATATTAAAAATAGGCCGTAGCCTTGAGCCGTAGCTCCAGATAATGTCCCTTACACAATCCATCCTTTTCTCCCCCACATATAGGCTGTAGCCCCGGACCGTAGTCTATTCCCTTACTTGGTGAGCTCAAATAACCCTATGGCATGCCAATTGTATCCAGTGTCCATAAATGTCCAAGTTCAACTATCATCACAAATTTTACCTTTGGTACCCTTAGGCCATAACACAACGGAAACGGAATTGAGCCTTAGCTCTACGTATCATAGCATAATCATATCATATCGGATAAAATATCATATCATAATCATAACATATCGGATATCACACCTATACTCATAGACATATCAAAGTAAAGTAAGGACTTACCATGTTTACCGATAGCATCCACACATATGCTTGCTCTACTTGAGCCCTTAATCAAATGCAAACATAATCACAAAGCAAATGCAACAGTATGGCACCTAGCCTATCCCTTGACACAATTACACTTACCTTGATTCTGAAACTTTAAAGGTTCCCGAATTACGATTTCTTTGGTCCTAGCTTTGTTTGGGGATGACAGAGTGATTTCCTCCAACTCTTGAGCTAGTTCAAATTTAAAGAATGCATTAGGATCAAGCCTAATATCTCACAAATGTCTTTCAATCTCATCAAAGCTAGTAGACGACATCGAAACAAGGAAATTAACCTACTAACACATGGGCTTGACTTAGATGTTCAAAGTTTAATTCTTGAAATTACTTCTCAAAGATCAAAGGAATCGTTGAGTCGACAATGAGGTTTTACGCACTGAGTTATAGGCTTTCAGACGACGTATTGAAATTGATCAAAGGTTGAGGATTGAATCGAGGTGCTTGCTTAGCTTGAGGTTGAAGACAACAATAGTGGTGCTTGCTTGTTAGATGGCAAAGGGTGGGTTTAGCTTTCAGAAGATTCAAACGGGGAAGAAAACTTCCTATTTTAAGGGATTAAACCCTTTTATCAATGCCCACCTCCACATGAACCAATAAGGAGCTTTCCTTCCAACCAAGGAAAGATTAAACAATTGTTGCTATCATTTCATCCTTTTATCATTTTTAAGGCAATTTATAACCATCCATCATTCAATCTGATGGATTTCACATGGAATGGACAAGCAAGGAGGTGACTAAGCACCTTACCCTTCATTTTCTTCAATTTGGGCCTTAAAATAGATTTTTATAGAGGGCCGTATCGATACACTATATAGCCGTATTGATACGCCTAGGCTAAACAGGTAAGTTCGTTATGGCAATTAGACCGTACCAATACAGGTATTACTGCATCGAAACACCTAGCTCAAATTGTATCGATACCGGTCTAGCCGTACTGATACGCCTAGGCTAAAACATGTAAGTTAGTTATGGCTGTTAGACCGTATCGATACTGGTCTCACCGTATCGTTACGCTTGAGTTATTTTCAGGATTTCAGCTTTGAATTTCTTACAAAGAGGTTCATAGATCAATTTAATGCCCCACAACTTTCATTGATTACAAAATTGGGTACAAGGATCACGAAATTACACTTTCGGGTATATCTGATACAAAATTTCTGATCACCGGAGCTTTATTCCGACTAGGCTGGTTTTCGGGATGTGACAAGGGGCTTGACATTTGAATGGGTTTTAAAATCATGTGATTTACCTTCTTTTCTTTCATCATTCCATTTAATACTTTGTCTTTTTTTAATTTTTTTATTCCATTTTCTTATAGCAGCGTTTGTAAAACTAAACGCCGCTAAAAGTATACCTATATCAGCGTTTGTAAAACCAAACGCCGCTAAAAGTAGACTTATACCGGCGTTTATAAAATAAAATGCTGCTAAAACTAAATCTATTGCGGCGTTTGTTATAAATACCGCTAAAATTAGACCTATTGCGGCATTTGTGAAACCAAACGCCGCTAAAACTATACATATTGCATTGTTTTCTACAAAAATGCCACTATATGTTATTCTTTAGCGGCTTTTATGCTAAAAACACCGCGAAATTTGTCATTTTGCAGCGATTGTACGATAAATGCCGTGATAAGTACAATATTCGTGGTGTTTTCCCTAAAAACGCCACCAAAAGCGCTGCTATATACCAAATCTAGTGTAGTGAAACCATTCCCAACACCCCCAACACTTCATGAAAAATCCCAATCTGAACTTACAAGACATGGGAGATAACTTAAGTGGTTTCCTACCATTTTAACAACAATTACAAGTTTCACCATTAACACCCAAAATCAAGAATTCAAACACCCAATTCATTAAACAAGCATACAAGGCTTCACATTTAAGATATGCATGAAACTAGGGAGTTGAAAGTGTACTAACCTTCCTCCAAGCACTGGAAAAAGAGCCTCATTGCACAGCCTCAAGCCTTTCCCTTGCCTTGAGCTTTTGAGTGCTCTCTAACCTCCTTAACTTGATGTGTAGATCGTGCGATGATGATTACAACTCTCTCAACAACTATTCTGGGATTCCTACTAAAAAAGACAAGGATTCAATCCTTCATGTGTGGGAGTTGGGGAGAAATGGTGAAGGGTTGAGGGAAGAAGACAAGGGGACAAAGGTGATCTCATACACCTCACTTTTTGTGGAAAATTAAAGAGGAGCCAACCCTCCTTCATCCAAAATTGAGGATAATTTACCTCTTTGCCCCTCTAACCTTTTCCCAACAACATAAAAGAGTCCACTAAGGCTCTCATGAGCCCACTCTCACGAGGCCCATAACTCGAGTTAGAACGACACTTGAATTCCGAAATCCGGGTCGTTACAGTTTAATTATCATTCTAAAATATAAAGTTTAATTACCATTTTGTAACTTTTGAAGGTTACCATTTTGTAATAAAATAGAAAGTTTAGTTATCATTATGTAACTTTTAAAAGTTTGGTTATCAAATTGAATTTCTAAACAAAGTTTAATTACCATTCAATTTGGTAGCTAAACTTTCAAAAGTTAAAAAATGTCAATTAAACTTTTTATTTTGTTAAAACGGTAACTCTATAGTTAGTTGCACTTAATTGGCGTTTAAAGAATGACGTGTCACATTAAATTAATTGATAATTTCTCTTTTAGCCCCTCAAATGTAACTAAAATTTTATTTTAGAAAATTTAACTACCATTCTAAAATAGAAAGTTTAACTACCATTTTATAATCTTTGAAAGTTACCATTTTGTAACAAAATAAAAAGTTTAATTATCATTATGTAAATTTTTTATACATATTTTTTTAATTTTATTTTTTAATAATTTATCATTTTATAAGTTTTTATTTTTCAAATTTAAATAATTTTTTTTTCATTTTTAATATTTTAGTAGTTTAATTTCTTAATTTTTTTTTAATATTACACAAAAAATAATTCCTCGAACTTCTTAAAAATTACTTTGCCTTTGAACTTTTAAAAATTAATTTTTCCCTCAAACTCTGTAAAAAAATCAAATATTATCCTGCCCTTCGAACTTGCTAATAATTGGGTGATTAAATAGGTTGTTTACCGTATATATTTATTGTTGAAAGTGATAACAAACATAAAGAAACGGCGTCGTACAATGCAAATGCTTCAAAACGATGACATTTTATGTCAGGTGGAAGGTCTGTTGGTCGTTCTGTTTTATTTTATTTCTAATTTGTCAGTTAAACAAACTTGGAAGATATAATTCTACCTTCCTTTCACCTTTGCTTCTTCCCCCCTCTTTTTCTCGTATTCGCTCATTATTTTCTTTTCCATTCCTCACTGCATTGAGAAAGCTCAAGGAAGCGAACACAGATCGTTAATCATAAACCCTAGAATTCAAGGCACGACTCCAGCCGTTTGATCTGATCTGGTATTTCCATCTTTCATTATTAACTATTGCTTCATTTCTTCATATTTAATATCAGTTGATTGAATGTTCGGAAAATATTGATGATATTCGCTTCATGTTTTTCCTGTCAAGATTTTTAATCTCCAATAGCGTGTTCTTGAATGTTCGTCGTTTTAAAGAATGTGCATTGGCTTCCACTTGATCGCCTTCTGTAATTTATTTTTCTTCGTGAGAACTTGTGATAAGTACGTTGATATTAGTTAATTAAAATGAATTCAACTCTTATATATATTGGCTTAGAATTTTCTATAAAAAAGAGGAAGTTAGAACTGGGGGGATAAAAATTGTTTTAAAAAACCAAGAAAAAATTCTTTTGCTAACTATTTGTTTAAACTGAATTTGAAACTGCCTAGTTTACTACACTGGAGCATTTGAATGTGGTTTAATATGAACAACTGGGTTGATCGTGACGCAAAGTAATGGTCTAGATCGGCCATCTATTTATTGTTCATTGGATAATGAAGCAGTAGTTGTTGCATTGGCGGGAACCATGAACATTGTAAAAGGTGTTGCCGACCTTATTCGTCGGTCATCTACTGGTCAAACTGGAGAATCGTTAGAGGAAAAAGGGGAGAGGTTGCCTCCTCCTACACCAAGTATTCGCTTCAGGTACGTGATGCTAGCTGAATTTTGTTATTACACATTATTCAATTATGGGCACTATAATGGAGTTTTTGAGTGACTAAAATTTGAAAATATTTTAGCACTTTAGAATAAACTTATTGTTGAACAAGTTGATTAGTTCCATTTGTCAAACTGACAATTCATTTGGTTCTTCATTCATTTTTGGTAATTTTCTTCCAGTGAAGTAGACGATGTAGCAGTTTTGAGTTCATTGTGGGAGAGATATGAGAACACCGTCGATAAGGTATTTCTTCATGTTTTAATTATTTTGAATCCTTTTATAGAGTTTTTTTTACCTCGTATACATTCATATGTTGTTTTTTTCCTAGATTTGGTCTAAGAGAAGGAATGTCTTGTAAACAACTTGGTAGGAGGTAATTGTGACATATGATATAACCTGTAACTAGACTACCTCTAGATGGAGTGTTGCCATTATTATAGAGAAGGTAAAAGGTTTAGAGAAGAAATCTTTCTTGAATCATTCAGCGTTGGACCTTCGCTTATGCTTGTTTAGTATTATTGTAGCATTCTTAACTAACAAGGTATTCAATTCACAATTTTTAAAAGCATTTAGATGTTACTTGGAAATAGTTTTACTAGGTCTTTTAGGTGTTTTCTCACTTTAGGTGACTTCTCATCAGTTTTGAGCAATTACTCTATTGATCTATTCTTTTTCCTTCCTGCAATTCAGGTCTTTATATGTAAGCTCATATTTATAAAAGTATTCTCCTATTATAGAAATTTTCATGCCAAAAGATTAATCTTCATCTTTAAGTTTTCCATCTATTGCTGAATATATCTTCAGTTTTCTATATTAATAACCCCCCCTGATTCGCATGATTTTAGGAGGAAAAGAAACGATTGTTTCATATTTTCCTCAAGCAGTTTCTGACAGTATTCAAGAACTGGGAGCCTGTTAATGCTAGTCAGTTGCCAGAGGCTGCTCAACCCGGAGAGTATTCTACAAGTGGTAATGATATCATTGGTTGTTTTGTTGGGCATCCTTCTGAGATCATTTTGACATTGACTGAAGAGATTGTGCAATTAACCACTTTGGTCTCAGAGTAAGTTGATATTTATCTATTGAGGAAGTTGCTTTCGTTTGGCATATTATTTGTTGATAGGAAAGACTTAAGGAAAAAACACAAATTGGAAATTGAATTAGAATGGAAAAAAACTTCTAAAATTTAAAACCTTTGTTTTTAGAAAAATGAAAAAAAAATAATAACTTACACTTAACAATATAAAATCTCATATGCAACCCAAAATTAGTTAAGAACTAGTTCAGTTTGAAGTTTAATTTTTTAACATGATATTTGATTACAGTTTCATTTGTTCTTTGTATTCTTTTTGGATATCCCTTGTAATTGCTCAAACTCCTCTTTATGTTGCATCATTGTCAATATGTCCTTTATTGGAAAAGATTTACTGCTTTATTTTCCAAAGTAAAATTAATCCAAAGACATTATTACCAGAGATTATTATAGGTGGAGGTGGTAGTATGCTCTCTTAATTCTTCCCATTTTTTATGATTCTCTTTTCTTATATATAGGTTGATTGAGTATTTAGTATAAATGTCTAATACTTCATTATATTTTCTTTACTTTTCATTATGAATCCAGTAAATACTGGTGCGGCACGCACAACAACAGACCTTCCTGCAGCTTCTATAAGCTTGATAATCACTTCCGAAGGGTTACCTATTTTGGATGCTTTAAAAATCATTACTCGTTCACTGCATAATTGCAGAGTTTTTGGCTACTATGGTGGAATTCAGAAAATTATAGCATTAATGAAAGGTACCGTTAATTTTTAATGGGAAATATATTGTTACTTCAGATGCCGTCATGTTTGTTTGTAGTGTTTTGATTTATGTGGTTTTGAAGAAAAAAAATAGTAAAACAGTAGATCTATGACTGAAATACCAATGGGAAAGAAGATGGAACTCAAGAAACTTAGGTTTATAGAAAACCTCTAGTTTTTCTATTAATTCAAAGAAAATAATAGGATAAGTTTTTGTTGTAATTATTTTTACAGCATATTTATACTAGGGCTGGGTTACAAATATACTTTTAGTCTTAGCCCTAGATTTAAAATATAAAGGAAATTATGATCTTGGCCATCCAAAATAACTCTAATATTTAATAAGACTGAAATAAATAAATATTATAATAAACCAGCTCCTGCATCATTCTTCTCGGCTTGGCAACATTGAACCTAAAACAATAGTTTAGTGTTAAAATTGACGCAAAAGTTCGGTGGTATAAAAGATACAATGCTTAAATTTCGGTGGTATATGGTGTAGTTTACCCTAAATATTATAATAAACCAGCTCATGTGTCATTGGTACTGAATTCAGTTTGCATGTCATTAAGGTCTCATGTTTTTTGTAGTGGCCAAATTTCTAGGACTTTGCTATTTTGTAAAACCTTGTTAATCAGTATTGGATTGTTTTGAGGCTTGAAGGCAATTAGTTACTATCTTTTTCAATTGGGTATTAAACTAGTTAGGAGTTCTTCAATTTGATTCTTCTTTCTATTCTGATTTTCCTGTTAATTCTGATACGAACTTGTCATTTTATTTGCACTTCTGATTAGACTTACATGAAAGTCTGAATTTTATTGCTGAACTCCTTTTTTCTTTTAAAAATTCCAGGGGCAGTTCTCCAGCTCAAAACAATGACCGGTTCACTTTCTGCTGATGAGAATCTTTCGATTTTTTTAGCAGAGAAAACGAGTTTCTTACAGCGAGTACTTGTATACGTGGTGTCAATCATATTTAGCTTTATTAATTTAGATTCAAATATATATGAGAAAGCTCAGATGTACAGTATAACTGAAGACTTTTATGAAATTGGTGATTCATCTTCAATCGACTCTTCTAATAGTTTAAAGGGTACTTCTGAAACAAGGCTACATTGGCATCAGAAGGCTATTGTCTCAGTGATGGAAGCTGGTGGCCTTAATTGGTTAGTAGGTAAGCTAGTAACTTCTGTTTATCATCTTAATATGTGTGAATCATTTTCCATGTTTAAAAAAAAACAACAGAAGGGAAGATACCACGGGGAAGTTGTTATGCTGAAAACTGAAATATTATAAACTTATAAATGATCACTGAATTGGTACTATTTTTTAGTACATCCCATCCTCATTATTCATTTGACTGTGCCTGTTTATACCTTCAAGACTGATTTCTTTTGGGTTCCTTTTTGCTTAAGATGACCACCTCTCTGATATTCTGTCATTAGCTGTTATCTAGGTAGCATTGATTAATTCTATCTTGTTTAAGCATTTTTATGCTTTCTGCTACTTGCTTATGATAAACTAGACACCCATCATTTTGACGTGTTTGGTTGCATTCCTAATGTTTTATTGAATTACTGGACCGTCCCAAATTAACCTTTTATTTGAGGAGTATAAGAAACTTGGTGGGCATGTTTGATTATGTTTTCTCTCATTTCTTTCTTCTCTGTAGATTGATAGCGTGTAGATTAGGAGTAATTATCTTATCCTAACTAGTAGTTTGATTGTAGCGAAACTCTATCTTATTAAAAGATAAGATACCTATCCTTTAGGTTGACTACTCAATGTAAAACTCTGTGTAAAAGTCTATAAGTAGACTATTTCTGTATATGAATAAAGATATAACAGAGAATATTAAGACTATGTTTTCTACATAGTATCAGATTAGGTCGATCCTCTCTTCCAATTCCTTGAATTTTTTTCCCGATCCCTTCTACCTTGTTTACATATCCATGGCTACAACAGAACCTTCCGCTTCTGAAGTTAGCTCTCAGATCAGCCCTCGTCCATCTGATTTTAATATATCCGAAAGACCCAGAATTCAAAAAGAAGCACACGTTGCCTCTCATGTCAGTTATTCCAGCAGTTTTAGTAAACAACAAATAGAGGAACTCCAACAGATTGTCCGTCATATGTCCTCTAAATCCACCACCAATGCATTTACTGCTGCTGCAGGTAGAATTTCTTGCTTGGCCATAGTTAATTCCTTACATTGGGTAGTAGATTATGGTGCTTTTGACCATGACAGGAAATCTTAGCCTTTTCCATGAGATGAGTACAACATACAACAATCTGCTTCTTTTATCAAAATAGCATATGGCTCTCTCTCAATTGTGAAAGGAAGTGGATCCATTAAATTAAATGAAAATCTAGTGTTATCTGATGTACTTTATATCCCAAAGCTTGCGTGCAATTTGTTGTCTGTTAGTAAGCTTGTTGAAGATGTGAAGTGTGATGTTCATTTTGGGATTGATGGTTGTGTTTTAGGCACAAGGCTCGAAAATGGTGATTGACAGTGCTAGGCTGCATAATGGACTCTATATTGTAGAAAAGCAATTTTCTAGCTTTAGGAAAAACTAATTAACGCATAAAAATAAAGGACTTTAAGTTTCTAGAAAGAAGAAGAAAATGCAGAATATTTTTGATGGATATTTTCAAAAAATTACATCCCTTTACAAAGAATTTATAGACTCAAGTATTGGACTTTAGTTACAATTAGAGTCCTAAGTACACAAGACATCTAACTCTATCTAACTCTATCTTTTAAACTACTATTTAAATAAACTACTATTTACATCTAAACTCTATCTTTAAACTTTAATTTAAACTACTATTTACATAAGGACTCTAACCTCAAGTTGTTGGAGAATATACATTGTATAATCCCAACTTGAATAGAAACTTGTCGAAAGAAGTTTTTGGTAGTGCTTTTGTAAGTACATCTCGCCACTTGTTCTTCTCAGAGGAACATAAGATAAAGAAGCTGTCCCACTAGTAATCTTTTACTCGAGATAAAATGCTGTCAATCTCCACATGTTTAGTCCTATCATGGTGGACTGGATTTTGAGCAATTTGTATGGTGGACTGATTATCACAAAAAATCTCAAACTTCTCCTCTTGGTTCACATTTAGCTCCTTTAATAGCTTTAACAACCAAAATTCCTTCACACATTCCCAATGCTAAAGCCCTATATTCTCGCTTCAGTCCTTTCGCTTCTAGATACAATGTTTTGTTTCTTACTCCTCCAGTCACTCAGATTTCCCCAAACAAAATAGCAAGAACCACTAGTTGATCTCCTTTACATCGATTCGTTTGCCCAACTTGAATCAATAAATCTGAAACAGTCCTTTCTTGAGTCTTTTTAAATAGCAATCCATGCCCTGGTGTCCCTTTCAAGTATCTCAAAATTCTAATTGCAGCTTCCATGTGATCTTCCCTTGGATCAGTCATGTGTTGACTGATAATATTAACTGGAAAAGCAATGTCTGGTCTGGTTAATGACAAATAAATCAATTTTCCCACTAACCTCTAAAATTTACCCTTATCAGCTTTAGGGCTTGTGTCCTCTCTATTGAATTTTAAGCATGCTTCCATGGTAGTATCAACTGGTTTGCATCCCAACATTCTTGCTTCATTAAGTAGATCAAGAACATATTTTCTCTGGTTTATCACTAGACCTTTGCTCGAACTAGCAACCTCCATGCCTAGAAAGTATCTGAGCTTTCCTAGGTCTTTTGTTTCAAACTGTGTATTTAACAACCCTTTCAAGTGGCTTATCTCTTCATCATCATCACCTGTCAGAATAATGTCATCCACATATACTATTAAAATAACCCTTTTATTGCTAGAGGTTACCTTATTGAAGAGAGTGTGATCTGCCAAGGATTGTTTGTATCCATTTTCTAAAATCACCTTGGTGAATCTGTCAAACCAGGCTCTAGGTGACTGCTTCAAACCATAGATGGATTTATTAAGTCTGCAAACTTTCGATCTCCTTTTCTGACTTCAAGCCCGAAGGCACTCTCATGTACACTTTTTCTTTCCAATTTTCCATTAAGAAAGGCATTCTTAATGTCAAGTTGATGAAGCTTCCAGTCCTTGTTTACAGCCAAGCTTAAGAGAACTCTAATCAGTATTTAGTTTAGCTACGGAGCAAAGGTCTCATTATAATCAATTCCATAGGTTTGAGTTAAACCCTTGGCCACCAACCTTGCTTTATACCTCTGTATACTGCCATCAGAGTTGTATTTTATGGCGAACACCCATTTGCATACGACTGGTTTCTTGCCTTGTGGAAGATCTGTAATGGTCCAAGTATCATTCTTTTCAAGTGCTTCAATCTCCTCTTTAACAACCCTTCTCCACTTAGAATCTTTTAGAGCCTCCTCAATAGTGTTAGGTATCTGTTCTTTATCTAAGCAAGCTGTAAAAGCATTAAATGATGGCATTAGATTACCATAAGCAACATACCTCTGAATAAGGTGTTTTGTACATTGTCTTACCCCTTTCCTTTTAGCAATATGCAAATAATCAAATTCAAGTAAATGAGAGGGAATCTCGGCTAGAACATTACCTCCATCATTTTCATTGGCAACTGAATTCAAGTCCAATTCTCGGCAAGTGTTAGATTGCAGAACAGTCTCTGGAATAGTTTTCTGTTTTCTGGTATAAACTTTCAATTGCTTAGGAGGCTGAGGGGTTTGTGAGGAAGGTTTGGGTGAATTCTGAGGATGAGTAACAATAGGTGAAGGATGGGAAGCTGTAGGTGTAATAATAGGTGAAGAAGTATAAGTGTTTAAAGGAGTATGAGGTTCAAATAACAAAGGATTATTAGTAGGTAATAACTCTGAAGGTAAAGAAGGATAAACCTGATTGGTAGGAGGCTGAAAAACATCACAATTCTCCCCCTGATTTGCAGCCGCAGGGAAATAAGGTTCTTGTTCAAAAAAGGTGAGATCCAAGGAAGTAAAAAATTTCTGAGTAGGAGGATGATAACATTTGTAGCCCTTCTTAAGTGAAGAATACTCGACCAAGACACACTTCAAGGATTTGGGGTCAAGTTTTGACCTAGAGGGAACATAATCTTTCACAAACACAGTGCAACCAAAAACTTTGAAAGGGAGAATAGAGGACAGAGGTTTAAAATTGGGGTAACTCTCCAAAAAAATAGCTCTAGGTGTTCTGTATTGCAAAACCTTACTGGGCATTCGATTAATGAGATAGGTTGCAGTTAACAAAGCGTCACCCCACAAATACTTAGGAATATTACTAGTGAACATCAAAGACCTAGTTACCTCCAACAAATGCCTATTTTTCCTTTCTGCAACCCCATTTTGTTGAGGTGTGTCCACACAAGTGCTAAGTTGAACAATCATTTTTCTGTTAAAAAATTCCCCCAAGGACTTGGTAAAATATTCACTCCCATTATCAGATTTGAAGATCTGAATTTTACTTCCAAATTGGGTTTCAACCATATTGTAAAATTTCTCAAAAACAGAGGCTACTTCAGATTTATCCCTTAACAAATATGCCCAAGTTGTTCTACTATGATCATCAATAAAAGTGACAAACCACCTACTACCAGTTACATTCTTCACGCGAGAAGGACCCCAAACATCACTATGAATTAATGAAAAAGGTTGGGAGGAAGATGGTAAATAGGATGCTTTTGTCTGTTTAGCGAGAGGACATATATGGCATTTAAAAGGACTTGGTTTTCTATTAACAAATAATTCAAGGAATAATTTAGCAAGATAATAAAAATTAGGATGCCCTAACCTAAAATGGCATAACATTATATTATCAATTTGCCCTAAAGAAGTCAAAGAGCAAGAAGTATTTGGTAGGGTAGATGGTTGATTTTCGAGGACATAAAGACCATTTTGCAAGCTAGCAGTGCCAAGCATCTTCCTCGAATTCATTGCCAAAAAAAACAACCAGATTGATGAACTCAGAATGAACACTTCAAATTCTTAGAGAGTTTACTAACAGAGAGAGAGATTGCAAAGCGAGATTAGGCACAAACAAAACATCTTCAAGCAACAAATTATCGTTAATGAGGACTGAGCCACTTCCTTTGATAGGAGAGAAAGAGCCATCAACTGTTTTAATAGAACTTGTAGAAGATGAATCAAAAAAACTAAGAATAATTCCTGTTACCACCATGTGATCGGATGCTCCAGTCGATGATCCATGCTGATGCACCTTTGGTAGAAAAAAAGTGCAGTAGGAGAACAAGTATTCTGATGCTTGTATCCTCCACGAGGGCTAAATTTGCTTCACAGTTCTTTGTCGAACCTGAAATTTCGGAAAAAACTCCAATCCAAAGAAAGATGCTCTGCTATGGACAACATCTCAAAGGTTGTCGAAGGGGATCCCATTAAGAATTCTAACTAGGATCGATGTTAGACTGATACCATGTAGAAAAACAATTTTCTAGCTTTAGGAAAAACTAATTAACGCATAAAAATAAAGCAGAATTTAAGTTTCTGCAAAAAAGAAAAAGAAAACAGAATTGATTTTCTGTTATTGAATATTTTCGAAAAATTACATCCTTTACAGTGAATTTATAGACTCAAGTATTGAACTTTAGTTACAATTAGGAGTCCTAAGTACACAAGACATCTAACTCTATCTTTTAGGAAGTAAACTTTAATTTAAACTACTATTTACATGAGGACTCTAACTCTAACTCTATCTTTAAACTTTCATTTAAACTACTATTTACATAAGGACTCTAACTATATCGGATAATCTAACAATATTGCTAGGTGAAGAAATACATAATTGAAGAAAAACATAATGTGTTTCTGTTTCTTTTGATTGAAAAATTATTATCAACTTACAGAGGTTTACAAACTTTTATAGACTAGGACTTTTAGTTACATTAGGAGTCCTACTAATTATTAACTTCTAACTCTAGTCTTAGGAGTTTGACTTTAACTAAACATAGTTCGATTACAATAACTATTCTAGTTCGACTAGACTTACAATTCTAGTTCAACTAAACTTACACTCCCCCTCAAGTTGGAGAATATACATTGTATAATCCCAACTTGAATAAAAATTGTCGAATAAGGCTTTTGGCAGTGCTTTTGTTAGTACATCTGCCACTTGCTCCTCGGTTGGAACATACTCTAATAAAGCCATTCCACTTGTCAACTTCTCTGCGATAAACTGCCCATCTATTTCAACATGCTTTGTTCTGTTGTGTTGAATAGGGTTCTTGGCAATTTAAATGACAAAAAATCTAAAAATTTTCATCTTTGGTCATTCCCAGTTCTTTAAGCAACTTTATTAACCAGATTCCTTCACACATTCCCAAGGCCAATGATCTGTATTCTGCTTCTGCACTGCTTTTGGAAACAATTGTCTGCTTTTTGCTTTTCCAAGTCACCAAATTACCCCATACATAAGAGCATTATCCACTGGTTGAGCTCCTGTCTGTTAGTTCATTGGCCCAGCTTGCATCTGAGAATACTCTAACAGTTTTATCAGAACTTTTATTGAATATTAAACCATGTCCAAGTGTACCTTTCAAGTATCTCAGAATCCTCTTTGCTGCTTCCATGTGTTCTTGCCTTGGGTCTGTCATGTGCTGACTCACAATATTCACTGGAAAAGAGATATTTGGTCTTGTTAGTGATAGGTAGATTAATTTCCCTACTAGCCTCTGTAGAGTCCTTTATCTGCCTTTGGACTTGGATCGACTTTTTTGAACTTTAAGTTTGCATCCATGGGTATATCTGCTGGTTTGCAAACCAACATTCTTGTTTCTGTCAACAAATACAGAACATACTTCCTCTGATTGATCACTAAATCTTTGCTAGACCTTGCTATCCTATGTCTAGGAAATATTTGAGTTTTCCTAGATCCTTGATTTTGAATTCCTTGCTCAACAGGGTCTTTAATCGACTCAATTCAACTTCATCATCTCCTGTTAATAGTATATCATCCACATAAACAATAAGGATAACCCTTTTATTCAATGAGGTTACCTTAGAGAACAAGGTATGATCTGCCAGTGATTATTTGTATCCATTCTCCAAAATAACCCTGGTAAATCTGTCGAACCATGCTCTTGGAGACTGCTTAAGGCCCTAGAGAGATTTGTCAAGCTTGCACACCTTCTGTTTTTGTCCAGCACCTTCTAGTCCAGGTGGAATCTGCATGTATACTTCTTCCTCAAGGTTACCATTAAGAAAAACATTTTTAATGTCAAGTTGATGCAGTTGCCAATCACAGTTTACAGCTAGGCTTAACAAAACTCTAACTGAATTTAATTTAGCAACAGAGGTAAATGTTTCTTTATAATCAACTCCATAGGTCTGTGTGAACCCCTCGGCAACCAATCGGCTTTATATCTCTGTATACTGCCATTTGAATTGTACTTAATGGCAAACACCCATTTGCATCCAACGGGTTTTTTACCTTGGGGAAGATCTGTAATGGTCCATGTACCATTCTTTTCAAGTGCCTCAATTTCTTCATCAACCGCTTCTTTCCACTTTGGATTCTGCAAAGCTTCTTCAATAGTCTTAGGAATCTGTTCTTCATTTAGCTTTGCTGTAAATGCTTTAAAAGATGGAATCAAATTCCCACAAGCAGCATACCTTTGAATAGGATGCCTAGTACACTGCCTCACCCCTTTTCTTTTAGCAATAGGTAAGTTTTCAAATTCAAGAAGATGAGAAGGATTACTAGCAGAATCATTACCTTCACTTTCTTCACAAGCAGCTGGACTAAAATCCAATTCTTGGCAAGTACCAGATTGCATAATGATTTCTGGAATGGTTCTCCTTTTTCTAGGGTAAGCCTGCAGTTGTTTAGGGGGCTGTGAAGAAGGTTCGGTTAAATTTCGGGTTCCTGTAGGCGTGACAATAGGTGAAGTAGATAAGGTATTAGGTGAGGAAATAGGTAAGATATTAGGTAGAGAAAGAGAAGTCAGAGGCTCAAGTGATGAGGGATGAGTTGGAGGTAGTAAAGGAAAAGAAGGAAAATGTTTTGGAGAGGGCTGGAAATCATCAAAACTCTCCCCCTGAATTTCAGCCATGGGAAAATATGGTTCCTATTAAAAAAAGTTAAGATCCAAAGAAACAAGAAATTTACGAGAATGTGGATGATAACATTTGTAACCCTTTTTTAGTGAAGAATATCCTACGAGCACACATTTTAGAGATTTAGGATCAAGTTTAGACCTAGAAGAATCATGGTTTGTAACAAACACGATACACCCAAAAGTTTTCAAAGGAAGTGTAGAGGACAAAGGCTTAAAGTGAGGAAAACAAGATAAAAGAACATCTCTAGGTGTTTGGAAATTTAAAACTCTACTAGGCATGCGATTAATAAGATATGTAGAAGTTAATAAGGCTTCTCCCCATAGATATTTAGGAACATTGTGGGTAAACAATAAGGCTCGAGTTACCTCTAGTAAATGTCTATTTTTCTTTTCTGCGACTCCATTCTGTTGGGGAGTATCAACACAAGAACTAATATGTACTATCCCTTTCTCTTTGAAAAAATCACCTAAAGATTTAGTAAAGAATTCCCCTCCATTATCTGATTTAAAGATTTGAATTTTAGAATGAAATTGTGTCTCGACCATGTTGTAAAATCTCTCAAAAACACTAGTCACTTCAGATTTTTCTTTCAAGAGGTAAGTCCAAGTGGTTCTACTATGGTCATCAATAAAGTCACAAACCATCTGCTACCAGTAATATTCTTCACTTTAGAAAGACCCCAAACATCACTGTAGATAAGAGAAAAAGGATGTGAGGGTTTGCAAGTAGAGGGTAAGTAAGATTGTCTTGTTTGTTTTGCAGGTTGACAAATATGCATTTAAAGGAAGAAGGTTTCTGATTAACAAATAATTGAGGAAAAAATTTTGCAAGATTGGAGAAATTTAGGTGGCCTAACCTAAAATGCCATAACATAACATCAGACTATCCTATGGAAGTAAGACAAAATTTAGAAGATGAAGGTTTAGAATTTCCTGTACTGTGATGAACATATAAACCATTCTGCAAGCGAGCATTGCCAATCCTCTTTTTGAAGTCTAGTACTTGTAAAAAACACTCAGAATCAGTGAACTGGAAAACACAATTTAAATCCTTGCAGAGCTTGCGAATTGACAACAAATTGCAGTTTAGACTAAGCACAAAAAGCACATCTCGAAGGACTTAGTCATCAGTAAGAAATACATAACCACTGCCTTGAATTTGTGAGAAAGAACCATCTGCTAATTTGATAGAATTCTGAGAGGAGGAATTTTTAAATTGAAAAAACAATTCCTTGTTACTAGTCATGCGGTCAGAAGCACCAGAGTCCATAATCCATGCTGATGTATTCGTAGTAGAAAGAAGTGCAGTGGAAGAAGAGTTGGTTTGTGTACCATTATTGTCTATGGAAGCCAGATTTCCTGTACTGCTCCCAGTAAATCTGCCGAACAGTTGCTGCAGTTTGTACCATCTGTTGTTTGGTGAAGCCTCTAGATGAAGTCAGATTATCCATTGAAGAGGAAAAGAGAATTTTTTTTTATAGGATCGAATTTAGACTGATACCATGAAGAAATACATAATTGAAGAAAAACATAATGTGTTTCTATTTCTTTTGATTGAAAAATTATTATCAACTTACAGAGGTTTACAGACTTTTATAGACTAGGACTTTTAGTTACATTAGGAGTCCTACTAATTATTAACTTCTAACTCTAGTCTTAGGAGTTTGACTTTAACTAAACATAGTTCGACTAGACTTACAATTCTAGTTCGACTAAACTTACACTAGGAACCCAGTGCAACATGACAGGACTAACATATCGAATAGGTTGGCATTTCATCTGTGAGAAGTTTAATAATAGTGTTGTGAGACTACACTATATTCCCACTAAGAACCAACTTGCTGATATCTTCACCAAGGCACTTCCAAGAGTGACCTTTGATGAGTTTTCATCCAAACTTTGAGTATACAACATATACACACCAGTTTGAGGGGGAGTGTAGGTTGATAGCGTGTAGATTAGGAGTTATATTCTTATCCTAACTAGTAGTTTTATTGTGGCAAAACTCTATCTTATTAAAAGATAAGATACCTATCCTTTAGGTTGACTACTCAATGTAAAACTCTGTGTAAAAATCTATAAGTAGACTATTTCTGTATATGAATAAAGATATAACAGAGAATATTAAGAATTTGTTTTCTACATTCTCTTTCCTAAATTAGCATTTACTAAGGGATATTGAGTTGTGTGCTTATATTTATTGCTTCTTGACTTTTGATTCCATCCTTAAACCTCAAGGAGTCTTCCCACTATCTTAAAGGATGACAACATTTTGAAACCTGGGACCTTGTGAATTCATCTAATATTTGATTATCACTTGACGCCATGATTGTATTCTTAATGGTGTTTTTCATTGCAATGCTTCTCAAATTGAAACTAACTCAATATGTTGGTCAATATATCATTTTATTTTTGTCCATCGAACTCGTTTTTTTTTCTCAGACTTGATGCATGTCATCAGAAGGTTGAGCATGAAGGAACAGTGGATAGATATGTCATTGCAGTGCTTGACTTTGAGAACCCTTTGTGTTGTGTTATCAAATAATTCACATGGTCAAAATCATTTTAAAAGTATTGGGGGGTTTGAAGTTATATTGGATGGTCTTGCACTTCCATCGATCAATACGCTACTTTTAAAAAGTGACTCAAATGATGATGGGAAAAGGTACTTTTTAAAATTGTTTAGAGTTTTCACTTTCATCTTGACATTATATTGAGCTTGATAGTTAAAAGCATTGGGTTTCATTTGGTTAGGTTGCTGAAGAGATAAGACTAGAATGTTTACTAGTCACTTTCTTTTAAGTTTTCATCAGCTGCATTTCCACCTCACCTTATTTTTGGTCTCTTGACGACATTATTCCAAGTGGGTCCAAGATTGCTAAAGGAGTACTCTATTTGAGTTTTGTCTTAGTTTATGTTGGAATTGTATAGCTTTCTTTGGGAAGCTGATGCACAATGATCATAATTTTTTTTTCTCATTAGTTATTTCCATTCCGAAGTCTTAAATTTAATGTTATTTGTTTCTTGCATGCTTGAAGAAAATTGTCTGAATTTTTAACTGAACATTTTATTCCTACTCTTTCTTGATCTTTTATTCTGGTGGTTAATTTTTATGCAGTGAGCAAAATACATTGCTGGAAAATTTTTGAGCTTCATGTTCTTTCTTTGGAAATTCTTAGGGAAGCTGTGTATCCTGTATACTACCTCTTGCATTTAAAATCTTGTGTAGTTTAGTTGTTTGCCAGTTAATGCTTTAATTGTTTCTTTGTGAAAATGAAGTTTCTTAATCTTTTGTATGCTAGCCGGAATTATGTCACTCTCTTGAAGAGACAATTGTTTCTTGCGTTATCTGTTAGCATGCCATACTTGTTAGTCTTAGAGCTTAAGTTTCCGATTCACATCATTTGCCTTTGACACTAATGCCACCTTTTAGAGTGGTTGTATTGTCTTAAATTTATCTCTAGCCCAGTAATATACAATACACCATTTTTTTCATTCCTCTAAATTTTTCTAAAGATTATCTTGCTTATCGAGTGAATCAGTGACAACAGGGGTTTCTGTTCTGGAGTCATTGGCTTATATTTAACAGTTTGTGGTATCAATTGTGAATGATCACATAACGACCTTAACAAGTAATCAGCTTTGAGAATGTGAATAACCTGCAGTTCCTATGTGAAAATGGAAGAGTCCATAAATTTGCAAATAGCTTCTGCTCACTTGCTTTCATGCTTCAAGAGTACAAGCAGCAGACAAAGGATTCCGTACTGCAGCAGGATTGGAGTCAGCCATCCATTTCTTACTTAGAAAATGAGGATAATGCTAAAAGTTCTTTGATGGAGCCTTCTGTTCCTTTACCTAAGATGGCTTTTTATTCTCAGCTTTGGAATGATTATGTTGTCAAGCTCAGCAGGGTTCTTTGCTCATTCCTTCTTGCTCCAGAAGATGTTAAATTTCATTATGACCAAACAACCTCTGGTCCGATTCTCACATCCGTTTCTTCATTTTACGCTGAACTTTCAATTAAATGGGTCATGAAGGTACTGCTTATGGTTTTCCCCTCTATCAAGGCTTGTTCAAATAAAAATGAATTTCCAAGCGATTTATGGTAGGTTCCTCTGTGATTTTCTGTTTCTGTTGTAGTTCTAGTGCTATTAAGCAGTATGCAGACTCCTGCAAGTGATGAATCTATTTTCCTTTAGCAATGCTTTCATCTTCTGATCTGTAACCTTCCCCCTTTTTCCCCATTATTTCTTTTCCTGAAGGATCTTCATCAGTACCTTACAGCATTACGTTCTCGAGGCCTTCAGGAAGGTTCTTACTTCTTCTCCTGATTTGCTTGAAGTGTTCCGCAAAGCGGGAATATGGGACCTTATCTTCTCTGAGAACTTTTTCTATTTTGGATTTTCAAAAGAGGAATTTTCTAAAGAGTTTAGCATGTACGATGAGGGGTCTCTTGAAAAGCTTGAAAGCTATTATGCTTCTCGGAGTAATGTTGTTCACTAATGTATAGTGGGCTTGGAACTGTTCAGATGGAAGTGATAACATTTGTGGAGTCAGGGGCAACTTCTAATGGGAGTGTCCATAACTTGGTAGGTCCTCATGACTGGGATATTATTTATGAAACAGTTGATCTTCATTATACTTCATGCATGAATAAATTATTTCTTATCTAGTCTGCCCTTGTTATATAAATTGCTCCTCAAAGTGGAGCTAACCTAGATTTAAGATTGATATTGACATAGGTGATTATGAAGGGCGAGAAAAGGGCAAGTCCAAGGTTTTATGGCTCTATAAGAAGTCTGACACTGATGAAAATACCTTTATCAGAAAAGATAGTCATAATATGCTTTGAAGCAGTCTTTCAATGGTTCTAATGATGCTTTTTGTGGAATTCATTTAGGTCCTGCTTGGATATAAATACGCTCAAATCACAATGATGGACATAGTTAGTACAGTAATAGTGCTCGAAACTTGTCTTAATGCCCTTTAAGAATTTCTCTATATCTGATATGATTCTTCAGTTAAGCGCAGTGATTTAAATTGTGGTTGTGGCCGTGTTTTCGGTCATGGTGTTTTATCACAATTGCGGATATAATGAATGCTATTGCATTCATTGCAGACTGCTATTTTCCGTAATAACGGTGCCGCTATCGCTATATTAGCCGCCGCTATTTGAATCCCTGGTTAAGTGCATTTAGCCTTTTTGCATGTGTATGCTGTTAATTTCTTTTGTCTCTAATATCAAAGCACCTTGTTGATCGGAAATTTTGGGTGTCTTGTATTTCACAAATTGTTATTTGCTATATTATAGGAATAATTTGACAAAGTTTGGAGATATTTAGAAAAGAATACTCATTCTGTTGGGAAAACATATAGCATCGATGTCATTCTAAAAATTAGAGGAATTGACAATTGTATATAATTTATATTGATACCTATCATATGGTTATGTATTAATAGAAGTACGATGTGGATGTCTAACCCCTTGTTTAAATTTTCTTCATATATGTGCTTGTATCTGTTATGCTAATGAATGTTCCAGTTTGTTCTACACTTCTAGAAGTAACATAATAGATTTATTCTTCATTAGGTTGAAAAAGGGATACATTTTTGTGCTTCTTAGTTTGTTTAACTTTTAACTTTCTCTCTATGTTGTGACAGCCTGAGTTGTCTGCTTTATTAGAGGCCCTTGAACAATGTACTTGTAATCCTGAGATATCTAGTGCTCTTGCAAAAAGTTTGCATCGAATATTACAACTATCAGCAGAGAAATCTGTTGCTACCTTTAAGTCACTCAATGCAATTTCCAGGGTTCTTAAAGTTGCTTGCTTTCTTGCCCAAGAATCAAAACTGTCAGGCGACATTAGTCCTGTGATTGATAATAATTATTTGGAAGGGGCTCCATCTCGTGGTCTTCAGAGATTTGATTCATGTGAGACATTTCAAAGTTGGACTGAAGGCATAGAAACATGCATGGAGCTCTTTACAGAGTTTTTCTCAGTAGCAGATGAAGCTAGGAGTTTAATTTTGCATGATTCTCCCTGCATTGACTGTTTGTTTGAATTATTCTGGGAAGAAGGCTATAGAAAACATGTTCTTAAATACATTCTTGACCTCATGAAGGTATGTTTGATAATGTTACATATATTTGTGGTTTATTATTTTATTAAGTCGTTAAAAATAGATTTGTTCCATTTTTTTTCTCTTCTTTCCATTTGTTTAGGTTGTATCACTATCTGAAGAAGATCGTAAAGCAATGTTGTATCTATGCTCAAAATGTTTAGAAACCTTCACTCGTATAAAGGAGAAGGAGAAAAGTTTTGCTGAATTGTCTATTAATCTGTTGGTTGGAATGATAGATATAATTCAGACTGATCTTGTGGTATAATCCCTATGCTCACCTTCGTGACACCCTTATCTAAAGTTGTCTCTTTGGCAACTTGGAAATTGGGTTTTATACATTTCTTAACAATTTCATGTTTCATCAGTATTACCAAGCTTTATTTCGAGATGGAGGATGCTTTTTGCATGTTGTCTCTTTACTGAATGGCAATCTTGAAGAGGAAAATGGAGAGAGGTTGGTTTTGGTTGTTTTACAAACTCTTACCTATTTGCTTGCAAGGAATGATGCCTCAAAGGTAATTTTCAATTTCTTTTTTACTTTGTTTCCAAGTTCATTAGTTTTTCTGGAATAATTGAATGCTTTATCTATGTTTACCCCGAAGAGTGCAAACAAATGGTCTTTATCGGTAAAGGATTTTTCTCCAGTACTAGTGTCTGTCTCAAAGGCAGTTGTTAGTATGGCTTCGATTCTATTTGTCTAAGCCCTTATATGTGAGAATGCTGAAAAACTTTCTTGTTGGTATCTCTAAACTGAAAATGTAATATAATGCTTAAAAACTTGTATGTTTGTCCATTCACAAAGACCGATTCACTTTACTATATGGAATGATGCATGTAGAATTCATAGTCTTTTTTTAGTCTGTGTAGCAAGGAATTGCTTCTTTTAGTTGTTATAGATAGATGGATAGTAGTTGAACTATACCAGGTTTTTGTAGGATGTTAAATTGAAAGCAGTTGAAAAATCAAGAGCTGGTGCTATATTGAGATCAATTCTCTATGTCTAAGATATTTAGGTGTTTAGGGTATTTAAATCATTTAAATCACATTTTGTTGTTCTGACCATCAGGGTGATTTTATGGTTTTTGTTGCTCCTGTTGCATTAAAGCACAATCTCAAAAAGTTGTTTGACATTTTTCTTAGCTGGGCAATATTAAGAATTTAATAGGTTTATTATTCTTGTGAATTTAATAGGTTTAGGAATTATTCTTTTATTTTTCTTATTTATTTTTAAGTACTTTTAAATATAAATATAACTAAAATTATATTTTATCTATAATTTAAATAATATTTATCCATAATTTAAATAAGACTTTTAATAAATCTAAACTTGGAAATAAACTCTAATTACACATTAAATTAAACTCTAACACTTCTCGTCAACTTACATTCCCCTCAAGCTCTAACACTTCTTGGATATTGCAAAGCTTGGTGAGCAAACGTTAGACACCTTGGATCAATGGCATCCAATTTCTTCACTTTTTTCTTAATGCACTTCTTTTTTGATATGCTAGTTGATGGAAAATCATTTGTTCTTTGAAATAAAATTTGCAAACTCTCATTCTTGATAAAGGTGATTTTATCTTCTCCTTAGATGTCTTCCAGCTTTTCTCCTTTTAGGTTTTTGCATCTTACGAGATGTCTTCCACTTTGATACATTATTATTCAACAATGATCACAGGAATCCACTTCAAGCTTTTGCACAAACTAGAATTTCAGCTTGGATCATGTGAACTAAAAAATTATATAGTTTTTAAGGCTAAACTAGAACTTTTTCTCATTCTTTTTATAATTGATGGTGCCACTAGTTTTTAAGGCTAAACTATAACTTTCTTCTTTTACAATGAATGGCAAGATATAGTTTTTAAGGCTAAACTATAACCTTTCCTAACAATGGATGATGATAGAACCATTAAATAGAGAACAAAATAGCAAAATTAAATGAGTAAAATTTCACGAGAGTTAAGATTCCAACGAGAGAGAAGCCGAAGGTTAGTAATTCATTTTTCTTGGTTCTTTCTTCTCAATTTGATTACCATGTGAGAAAGGGGCCATGGTGGCGGAAATTTCCTCAATGATAAAATGATTCTTACAAAAATAATATTTTCAACAGCCCCAATGTGTTTCTCTTTTTTTCTCGTATTCTTTGAAATGTGTATAAGGTGAGCCTTTAAATAGGCAATTACAGTCATTAGTTTCTTACTTTGTGATTCCCAAATTATCTATAATTTAAATAATTCCATAATTTAAATAAGACTTCTAATAAATCTAAACTATGGTCTTAGAAATAAACTCTAATTACACATTAAATTTCAACAACTTACATTCCCTCAAGCTCTAACACTTCTTGGATAACCAATTGTTCTTATTTATTTTTGTACTTTTTATAATGATTAATTTTGCGGTGTAGCTTTTAGAGCTCTTGTTGGCAAGGGTTATCGGAATTGCAATTTTCTTCTTGATTGGTTTGTCCAAGAAGGTGAAAGTTTGAAATAAAAGACAGCTCTCATATAAAGGTGATTTTTTTGAAAATTCTTTGATACATTATTATTCCTTGGTTAACTAATTGGCTTTTGTCATTTTCCTCAGGTGCCACTATCTTTCTTCTCACATATGGGAAGGATATTCAAGTGTTCTCTGAAGATCTTTTTCTTGCTTTCTTCTCAATTTGATTGTACGAAATTTCCTCTTGATAGATGAGAAATTTGATGTCATTAGTTTCTACTTTGGACTCAACAACAATATCCCTTTCAATCGAGCTTCGTGTGTTGCGGCGAGAATTATTGTTGACTTTTGTTTTATCAATGCTTTTGAAAATGAGAAGGGACCAACTACCTTCTTTGATCTCAATGGAAATGACTCAACAAGTCATTATTGTTGATTTTGTTTTATCAATGCTAAATGAGAAGGGATTTCTTTGTAATTTGACTTCTGATATTCCTATTTCTTTGTAATTTCTTCCTGATATTCCTATTGTTCTGAGTCCTTTTGGAGTCTTTTTCATTCATTTATTGTATCATGTGACTAATTTGTAACTATATTTGAATTCCTATATAACTATTTGTAGGGAATCATTATTAAAACACCTGTGCATTGGCCTCTGTACAAGGGTTTTTATTTTTCATGTTGGCTTAGGGTGGAAAACTTCCCTGGGAATGAAACAATGGGACTTTTCAAGTTCCTCACAAAAAATGGAAGAGGCTGCTTAGCTTCAATAGCAGAAGACAAGCTTATATATATGAGGTAAAAGATATATTATTTATTTGTTTCTAGGAGGTTATTTCAAAGCTTAGTTCTTATTCCAACTTAGAATACATTATATGAATAATCTAGCAAGTAGAAAGGATTGGTTTGTTTTCTCTTCACTTTATTTCTTGTGCATCACTGCCAATTTCAAGCAGTTACTAATATGTTTCTCATGTCCTTCACAGTCTATCAATCTGAAACAACATTGTGTTCAGACGCATGTTAATCTAGTCAGGAGGAAATGACACTTTCTTTGTGTTACTCATACCATTGGTAGAGCATTTTCTGGGGGTAGCCTATTTAGATGTTATCTTGATGGCAATCTTGTATCCTCTGAAAGATGCAGGTAACATACCACCTTTTATCATTCTCAGTTTGTATTTTATTTTTCATCATTAATCACTTTTCAAGAGTAACATAGTTCCTCAACCCAGATAAGTTCCCTCCTGACAGTCATAATCATGCCTCAGATATGCAAAAGTCAATGAAGTATTGACTAACTGCTCCATTGGTACAAAAATGTTCTTACCTCAAAATGAAGATTATACTCAAGACTCCATCCAGGACTTGTTTCCCTTTTTTGGTCAGATTGGTCCACTTTATTTGTTTGCTGATGCCATTTCCTCTGACCAAGCCAAGGTTGTGCATTCCCTTGGACCAAGCTATATGTATTCCTGTAGAAAATAGGTATTTCCAGCCAAGAATTATGTGGAAAATAGAAGAGATTTATAAACTCTGTGTGTTTCAATGTACAATAGGTGAGTCTATTTATAGACTATTTACAAAGAGGTTTGTTAATAATTGAGAGACTGTTTTGTAGAGAGAATGAATTCTCAAATGTATTGACTTGAATAATGCATCGGTACAAAGCCTTTAAATAGGTTGAATACAAGAGAGTTATGTTACAATCAAATTACTTAATTTAAAATTTAAATCTAACTAGAAGATAAGATACAAGAGATAAGAATCCTAGATAATGCTAGGAGATAAGAGTTTTATCCCTTTGGACTTAATCCTAAAATGTTAGCAGATAATAACAAATAATAATTACAATATTTGAAGTTTATCTTTTATAACGGCTGTATTCTTCACTCCCCCTCAAGCTGGTGAATACACATTGTAGAGACCAAGCTTGGATGTGAGCTCATCAAAGGTAGTTCTTGGAAGTGCCTTGGTGAGTGCATAGGCTAGTTGTTTGTGAGATGGAACAAAATTTAGCTTGACTGTCCCACTAGTGATCTTCTCAGAAATAAAGTGGTGATCTAGCTCCACGTGTTTTGTTCTATCATGGTGTACAAGATTCTTAGTAATACTAATTGTTGACTGATTATCTCAATGAAGTTCAAAATTTTTACTGTGATTGAGTTTTAGCTCTAACAGCAACCTTTGAATCCAAATCCCTTCACAAATTCCATTAGCTAAGGCTCGAAATTCTGCTTCTGCACTGCTTCTTGATACTACGAATTGTTTCTTGCTTCTCCATGTCACTAAATTTCCCTAGACTAGAGCACAATATCTACTTGTAGATCTTCTAGATGTAAGCTCTCCTGCCCAGCTTGCATCCGTAAAGACTTCCACTTTTCTATTCTCTTTTTTGGTGAAAATTAAGCCATGGCCTGGTGTCATCTTCAAATATCTCAGAATCCTGAACACTGCTTCTAAATGCTCTTCTCTAGGATCATTCATAAACTGACTAACAATACCAACTGAACAAGAAATATTAGGTCGTGTAAGTGATAGATAAATAAGCTTACCAACTAGCCTCTGATATTGTTCCTTATTAGTAGGAGCTCTATTGTTGTCAGTTCTAAACTTCAGATTATGCTCCATTGGTGTTTCGGCAGGTTTGCAACCTAGCATCCCTGTCTTTGAAAGAAGATCTAGAACATACTTTCTCTGATTTATCACAATCCCAACATTTGATCTCGCCACTTCCATTCCTAGGAAGTATCTTAACTGACCCAGATCTTTTATTTCAAACTTTGTAGCCAAGAACTCTTTTAATTTTCTGATTTCCAGAACATCATCACATGTGATGATTATATCATCAACGTAGACTATTAAAATAGCCTTTTTATTTTCAGAAGAGGTCTTGATGAACATATTATGATCAGCTTGACATTGAAGGTAGCCAGCTTTTAGAACAGCCTTGATAAATCTGCCAAACCATGCTCTAGGTGATTGTTTAAGACCATAGAGTGATTTTAACAATTTACATACCTTAGTTGGATCTGAGTTTTCATCTAGACCAGGTGGCCTTTGCATGTACACCTCTTCTTCTAGATCCCCATTTAGGAAGGCATTCTTTATATCTAGTTGATGAAGAGGCCAGTTCAAATTCGCAGCAAGGGACAATAAGATTCTTACTGTGTTGAGTTTTGCCACTGGAGCAAATGTCTCCTGATAATCAATCCCATAGGACTGAGTGAATCCCTTTGCAACCAGCCTTGCTTTGAACCTCTCAATGCTCCCATCTGAATTATATTTAACTGTAAATACTCATTTACAACCTACAACCTTCTTTCCTGGAGGTAAAGAAGTCATCACCCAGGTTTTATTTTCCTGCAGTGCTTGAATCTCATCTTCTGCAGCTTTTTTCCATCTCGAATCCTTCGAGGCTTCATGTACTGTTTGAGGGATCTGGATATTATCAATCTTGGTTGTGAAAGCCTTAAATGAGGGTATTAGCTTTCCGTAAGCCACATATCCCTGTATTGGATGACTTGTACATTTCCTGATACCTTTTCTTTTAGCAATTGGTAAGTCAGATGTATCAATATGTTCAATATCATCATTATTCAAATTTTCCATACCTTCCTCCTCCTCCAAGGACAATGGGATCGGTTCCAGTTCTTGAGCAGTCCTAAGTTGTGCAGTGTCCTGAATAGGCCTCATTTTCTTCCTTGTACAGACACTGAGTTCTCTGGTTTCAAGTTGGTTCTCGGAAGGAAGATTTAATGGAGTTTTTGGTACGGATTCAACTCTAGGAGATAAAGTTTCAAGAACAGAATCTGGTATCATGGTAGATTCAGGGATAGGATCCTGTGTTGGAATAGGGGTGGGTATAATAGTAGGTTCATTTAGAGGTAACAAAACAGTAGGTTCATTTAGAGGTAACTGAATCTATTGAGGCTGAAAAGAGGGCCCTAGCAACCTCTAATAGATGTCGATTTTTTCTCTCGACTACTCTATTTTGCTGAGGGGTATCTACACAAGAGCTAACATGAACTATACCTCTCTCTTTAAAAAAAAGACCCAAAGTTTTAGTAAAGAATTCACTCTCATTGTCACTCTTGAATATCCTAATTTTACTGCAAAACTGAGTTTCAACCATAGAATAAATTTTTTTAAAGATCTCCTCAGTCTCAGATTTTGTTTTAATAAGATAAGTCCAGGTTGTCCTAGTGTGATCATCAATGAAAGAAACAAACCACTAAGCGCCTGAGATATTCTTAACATTAGAAGGACCCCAAATGTCACTGTGAATGAGAGAGAAAGGTTGTGAAGCTTTATAAGAAGATGGATGGTAAGAATTTCTTTTATGCTTGGCAATTTGACAAACATCACAAGTAAATGAAGCTGGTTTTTTAGTAAGAAATAATTTAAGAAACAATTTCTGAAGATAAAAGAAACTAGGATGACCTAGTCGAAAATGACATAGAAAAATTTCATTTGAACTTAAACTAGAAAGTTGAGAGGGTAAACAAACGGATTTAAAGGTGCAACTTGAGTGAACTTGTCCATTGGGAAGAGGTTGACCTTCAAGAAGATAAAGGCCACTACATAGCTTAGCATTGCCAATCTCTTTTCCCGAAGCCATTTCCTAAAAAACACAATCAACAGAATCAAACTGAGTGAAACACTGGAAAACAACACAGAATCTATTGACTGAGAGTAAATTGCATTTTAGGTTGGGAACATATAAAACAAAGGAAAGAACAATATCCTTGTTAACGTAGACTGTCCCAATCCCTTCTACTACAGTCATCGAACCATCAGTTGTCTTCACACTCTTTTGACAAGGTTGCTTTGTAATAGTAAGAAAGAGACTTTTGTTTCCTGTCATATGGTCAATAGCCCCAGAATCGACTATCCAAGGGATGAGATTTTTGTTACCAGCAGTATTTGCAAAGGAAATGCTACCTTCGTTTGCTGCCATGGTCACACTTTGATTAATTTTTACTGATGGCTGCCCATCAATTTGTTTAAATTCCCCAAGCTGCTTGCTGTTGATCTTTTGGCTGCTGCTGCATAAACTATACGCCAGATCTGCTTGTGGGAGGGTTTGATTAGACCCTAAACTAATTTCAGATGTTGGAGAGGTATGCATTCTCTAGGTTTTGTGGATCGGAAAAAAAATCTAAGCAACTGGTACCATGTTAATAATTGAGAGACTGTTTTGTAGAGAGAATGAATTCATAAATGTATTGACTTGAATAATGCATCGATACAAAGCCTTTAAATAGGCTGAATACATGAGAGTTATGTTACAATCAAATTAATTAATTTAAAATTTAAATCTAACTAGAAGATAAGATACAAGAGATAATAATCCTAAATAATGCTAGGAGATAAGAGTTTCATCCCTTTGGACTTAATTCCTAAAATGTTAGCAGATAATAACAAATAATATTTACAATATTTGAAGTTTATCTTTTATAACGGCTGTATTCTTCAAGGTTTGTACTAGGTAGTTAACTTCTAGGATGGAATTTTATCTCTTTATCACTTATCCTATACAAGATAGATTTAATTTAAAATTTAAACTACTAGTTAGGATATATTTACAACTCTTATTTATCTACAAACACTAACAACACGCCACTAACCAACACTTCCCCTCAAACTGGAGAGTATATATTGTACACTCCCAGTTTGGATATGAACTCCTCAAATGTCACTCTTGGTAGTGCCTTTGTTAATATATCTGCAAGCTGGTTCTTTGTAGGCACATAATGTAACTTCACGGTACCACTATTAACTTTCTTGTAAATGAAATGCTTGTCAATTTCAACATGCTTAGTTCTATCATGTTGAACTGGGTTTTTCGCAATACTAATTGCTGATAGGCTGTCACTAAACACTTCGAAGGATCTATCTTCATCCAGCTCCAGCTCAAGCTCAATTAGAAGCCTTTTTAGCCACATGCCTTCACAGATTCCAAGTGCCACAGCCCTGTACTCTGATTCTGCACTGCTTCTTGACACCACAGTCTGTTTCTTGCTCAGCCATGTGACCAGATTTCCCACACAAAAGAACAATAGCCACTAACAGACTTTCTGTCAGTTAATTCTCCTGCCCAGCTTGAGTCAGTGTAAACTTTCACTAATCTGTCTTGACTTTTCTTGAAGATAAGCCCAAAACTAGGAGTGTACTTTAAATACCTCAGTATTCTATTAACAGCTTCTAATTGTTCTTCCTTGGGATTATTCATATACTGGCTCACTATACTTACAGAGTATGCTATGTCAGGCATTGTAAGTGACAGGTAGATCAATTTACCAACAAGTCTTTGGTAGGATTCTTTATTAACTAGACTACCACCATCTTCTCTACTAAACTTCAAGTTCAGGTCCATTGGAGTGTCTGCTGGCTTACACCCAAGCATTCTAGTTTTTGAGAGTAGGTCCAAGATGTACTTTCTTTGGTTTATGACTATCCCTTCAGATGATCTTGCCACCTCTATCCCCAAGAAATATCTTAAACTTCCCAAGTCTTTTGTTTCAAACTCCTTTGCCAGATCGGCTTTCAGCTTTCTAATTTCTTCAATATTTCACCTGTAATAATCATGTCATCAATGTAGACTATTAGAAAAGTCTTTCTACCATCTGATGCAACCTTCTTGAAAAGGGTATGATCTACCTGACATTGTTTGTAACCGTTCCTTACCATAGCTTTTGCAAACCTGTCAAACCATGCTCTTGGGGGACTGTTTTAGTCTATACAACGATTTGTTTAATTTACAAACCTTCTGGTTTGTTTCCTGAGCCTTCAATCCAGGTGGGATTTGCATGTATACCTCATCCTCGAGATTTCCATTTAAAAAGGCATTTTTAATATCCAATTGGTGCAGCTTCCAGTCCTGATTTATAGCTAGGGACAATAACACTCTAATGATGTTTATCTTTGCCACAGGAGCAAATGTTTCTTGGTAATCAACTCCATATGACTGAGTAAAGCCTTTTGCCACCAGCCTTGCCTTGAACCGTTCTATGCTCCCATCTGAGTGGTATTTCAATGTGAATACCAATTTACACCCAATCACCTTTTTTCCCTTCAGGTAGTTTGGTTAGGCTCCAGGTATTATTCTTCTGCAGTGCACTAATTTCCTCCTCAACGGCTTTTCTCCAATCTGGATTCTCAAATGCCTCATTAACTGTCCTTGGAATCCTTATGCTGTCAATATTTTCTGTAAATGCCTTAAAACCAGACATTAGTTTTCCATAGGCAACAAATCTTTCAATAGGATGACTAGTACATTTTCTCACTCCCTTTCTTTGGGCAATGAGAAGATCCTCGATATCAATAGAGACAGGAATTTGAGAGGGATCATTACCTGTTTCTTCCTCAATGACAGCATGACTAAGTTACAGTTCTCGGCAAGCAATAGGCTGAGTAATAGCTTCTTTGATAGTCTTTCTTTTCCTTGTATAAACACTCAGAGGCTTGCTTTTAGGTTGTGAGGTCATAGGTTGCTGAGGTGATTTCGGTGTAGACTCGGGTGTAAAAATATGTGTAGTATGAGAGCGAGGAGTTTTAGGAGCTGGTGAAGACAAGCTTACTGGATTTTCAGTAGTTATAGGACCCTAGAGATTGATTAAGGTATTCACTCCCATTATCACTTTTCAGAATTTTTATCTTGCAAGTAAATTGATTTTCCACCATTGTATAAAAGTTCTTAAATATTGTTGCAGCCTCAGATTTTTCTCTCATTAGGTAAGTCCAAGTAGTTCGAGAATGATCATCTATAAAAGAAATGAACCATCTATACCCATTAATGGTTTTGACATTAGAAGGGCCCCAAATGTCACTATGGACTATAGAGAAAGGAGAAGTAGGTTTAAATGGAGATGAAACATAAGAGTGTCTTGTGTGTTTGGCAATCTGGCATGTATCACAATGAAAGGAAGATGGTTTTTTTACTAAGAAATAGTTTGGGAAACAATTTAGCAAGGTAAAAGAAATTGGGATGTCCTAACCTAAAATGCCACAACATGACTTCACTAGATAACAAAGAATTGGAAAAAGTAGACTGGAGACAACTCGAAACAGCTTGTTGATAAGGTGAGAAGCCATCAAGGATGAAGAGACCATTACTTAGCCTAGCACTGCCAATCACCATCCCGAGCCCTGTGCCTGAGAAACACAACCATGCAGCCCAAAATTAGCACTACATTGAAATTTACTAACCATCCTACTAACAGAGAGTAGATTGCAGGTGAGATTAGGCATATAGAGAACATTGTTTAATACTAAGGACTTGGTTATAGGAATAAATCCACTCCCTTTTACTACTGAAAGAGATCCATCTGCTGTTTTGATTGAGGAGGCAGATTGTAAATGCTTATTGTCTGTAAATAAGCTTAGATTCCCTATCATATAATCAGAGGCACCAGAATCTACAATCCAGTTATGGGAATACAAAGTAATCAAACACGAAATACTACCTTCAGTGGTAGTGAAGGCTGCAGGCTCAATTTTAGAGGACATTTAGCTGAAAAACTTCTGAAGTTCTACGAGCCCCTGCTTACTAATGTGACTAGATCGAACCTAAACTGATACCATGTAGAAAATAGGTATTTCCAGCCAAGAATTATGTGGAAAACAGAAGAGATTTATAAACTCTGTGTGTTTCGATGTACAATAGGTGAGTCTATTTATAGACTCTTTACAAAGAGGTTTATACTAGGTAGTTAACTTCTAGGATAGAATTTTATCTCTTTATCACTTATCCTATACAAGATAGATTTAATTTAAAATTTAAACTACTAGTTAGGATATATTTACAACTCTTATTTATCTACAAACACTAACAACATGCCACTAACCAACAATTCCTTCCTGGATAATGAAGCTAGCGCATTTGGTTGTAACCCATTGCCTAGTGGAATTCTTGATGCAAAAGATGGTCTTGCATCAAAAATTGTGTTTGGACTCAATGCACATGTTCTTTATCTCTACCTTTAAGGGACATGGATGCACACACACATTTGTCTAAAACGTAATTCTACTTTTGTGTGTAGCTGAAACCTACATGCGACTCCTCTTTTCAGGCAAGTGATGCACACACAAGTGATGGATAAGAATTTATTTGAAGCAACTATAGAGTTTGGTACGCAGTTATGCTCCCGGCGCTTGTTCAAAGAGATAATTTACTGTGTTGGAGGTGTTTCTGTGTTTTTCCCTCTTATAACCCAATCCGATAGATATGAAAATGAAGAAATTAAAGTTTTAGAAAGTACAACTCTCCCAGTTGCAAAAGAGCGTCTGACAGCCGAAGTTATTGAGCTTGTTGCTTCTGTCTTAGATGAGAATTTAGCAAATCAACAACAGATGCATCTTCTTTCTGGATTTTCAATACTGGGATTTTTATTGCAATTAGTTCCACCTCAGCAACTCAATATGGAAACTCTCTCAGCATTGAAGAATTTGTTTAATGTTGTATCCTCCTGTGGTATGCATGATGAACCCTATAGATTTTTTTCTTTTTACGTAGCTTTTATTCATATGTTTACTTAAAATTTTTCTTTTATAATATTTGTAGTTCTATTCACACCCTTTAATAATATATCTTTTGATGTTTCCTGTTCCCACTTTAGGATTGGCAGAGCTGCTCGTAAAAGAAGTCATAGCTTCTATTTTTCTTAATCCCCTTACCTGGTTGTACACCGTTTTCAAGGTGCAGCATGAACTATACATGTTTCTCATTGAACGGTTTGATAATGATCCAGGGCTGCTTAAAATTTTGTGCCAGTTTCCACGTGTTATCGACATAATACGGCAATGTTACTGGGATGATGTGAAATCTAGGTTTGCCATTGGAAGCCAACCTCTTTTACATCCTATTACTAAACAAGTTATTGGAGAAAGACCGAGTACAGAAGAAATACATAAAATCCGTCTTCTTTTATTAAGTCTTGGTGAAATGAGCCTCGGGTACATGTCTCAATTGGGTGAGAGCATCTATTGTTCCCCGTTGTACAGTAGTACATCAGCTATTCAATTTTTAATTGACATATATAACACATTATTATATATATATATATATATTTTGTCTTTTATCGCTACAAAACTGTTGCATGCTGGCAAAACATTGCACCAGCGGATATAAAAGCTCTTATAGTTTTTTTTGAAACAAGCCATGATATGGCATGCATTGAGGATGTTTTACATATGGCTATACGTGCAGTTTCTCAAAAACCATTACTTGTCTCCTTCCTTGAACAAGTAAATCTTATAGGTGGCTGTCACATTTTTGTCAATCTGTTGCAGAGGTATGCCTTCAGCATTTAGATTTAAATGAGCAAACTTTTGGCATGGGAGACAATGTTGATCTCTATTTCATGAAAGGATGATTTCTAGCATCTATTTTTCAGTGGTTGCTTTTGCTTTGTATCTTTAACTTACATTAAGTTTCTTATGATGTATTATTTTTATCATTATGCTTCTCCATTTATTGTGAGTCTTCTTTGGGTGTAAACAATGTTAATATTTATGTCCTATTGGAAACTCCATCTTGGAGGAGGAAGGTCTGGATTTAAATTCTTAGAAGGGTGGTTCTCAAGATATGGGTGTCATTGAACCCATGGAAGTAATCTTTAGTGAAGAGACCATACTTATTTTCTTTAACACCTTCGTATCATGTCCCTCTTAATTTCAATTTTAAAATCAAATATTTTTTTTGCTTGATATGTTTATCGGCAATTTTGTTAGAACTTTTATTTTTTTTTGTTTTTTCTAACTGTTGATTAGAAGAGTATGCAGTTGCAGAAAATGCTCAAGTTTTTGAACCAAGTGAATGCTTAAGTATTTTTCACTCTGATGGTTGAGCTTATAGTTTCACTTGTCAATGCATTTTCCTTCTTTTGAATGACTTGAATTGCCTTGATGGGAAACAGTAAACATGATCTGTTTTAAATAAATGATTAAGAGTTAATGACTTATAGTGATCATCCAATTTCGTTGTGCATAGGGAATATGAGCCTATTAGATTGCTCAGCTTGCAGTTTATGGGAAAACATTTGGTTGGTTTTCCATTGGAGAAAAAGGCAACAAGGTTTTTTAATCTTGTAGTAGGAAGAACGAAACCTCTTTCAGAGAACAACAAGAAATTCAGTTCAAGATTGCAACCACTTTTCTTAGCTATATATGACAGGTTGTTTAAGTTTCCACAGACAGATAAATTTGTGTGCGACCTTTGATGTTCTCCTAGGTGGTGCAAGCCCCAAACAGGTGATCAATCAATCATGGAATTTTATCTCATTTCTGTTAGTTTAGCATGTTTTAGTTCATTTTTTTTTCTCTTGGTCTGTGCCTGGTTGGGGTATTCATGGTTAACCAACATACTACAATGATTAACAATTCCTACTACGATGATTGAAGATAAATACAAAATGTTCTATTTATTAGATTACTGAGTAAATCTTACTCGTACATAGAGTTACATAGAATACATCTTTTTATAGCCTAGGACTTTAGGTTACATTTGGAGTCCTACTTTAGATTAACTACTAACTCTATCCTTAGGTATACAACTTTAATATAAACTCTACTAATACTAATATAATTTAACTACAAAAATAACTTTATTTCTTCTAAACTAACACTCCCCCTCAAGCTGGAGAATATACATTGTATAATCCCAGCTTGAATAGAAATTTGTCGAAAAGAGCTTTTGGCAGAGCTTTGGTGAGTACATCTGCCACTTGTTCTTCAACTGGTACATATTCTAATGAAGCAACTCCACTTGTCAACCTTTCTGCAATGAAGTGTCTATCTATTTCAACATGTTTCGTTCTGTCATGTTGAATAGGATTCTTGGCAATCTGAATAGTTAACTGGTTATCACAAAAAACCTGAAAACTTTTTGCCTGCATCATTCCCAGTTCCTTAAGTAACTTCACTAGCCAGATACCTTCACACATCCCCAAGGCTAAAGCCCTGTATTCAGCTTCTACACTACTTCTGGAGATCATGGTTTGCTTCTTGCTTTTCCAAGTCACCAAATTACCCCATACATACGAACAATATCCACTAGTTGACCTCCTATCCGTTAGTTCACTGGCCCAGCTAGCATCTGTAAAAACTTGAATAGTTTTATCAGAACTCTTCTTGAATATTAAACCGCTTCCAGGTGTACCTTTCAAGTATCACAATATCCTCTTTGTTGCTTCCATATGTTCCTATCTTGGGTCTGTCATGTGTTGACTTACAATATTAACTAGGAAGGATATATCTGGTCTCGTTAGTGATAGATAAATTAATTGACCTACCAGTCTCTGCTATAAGCCTTTATCTGCTTTTGGACTATTATCATCCCTGTTAAATTTTAAACCAGCTACCATGGGCGTATCTACAGGTTTGCATCCAAGTAACCCAGTTTTTGTGAGTAAATCCAGAACATACTGTGAGAAAGGGGCCATGGTGGCCGGAGAAGATGAACGCCGGTGAACAATGAACAATAAAATATAAAAGCTAGAGTTTAATGATAGAACAAAAATAGTATTTTTAACAGAGAACAATGTGTTTCTCTGTATTTTCTCTTATTCTTCTTAATCAAATGTGTATAAGGTGAGCCTTTAAATAGGCAATTACAGAGTTTTAATATAACTAAAATTATACTTTTATCTATAATTTAAATAATATTTATCCATAATTTAAATAAGACTTCTAATAAATCTAAACTACTGACTTAGAAATAAACTCTAATTACACATTAAATTAAACTCTAACACTTCTCGTCAACTTACATTCCCCCTCAAGCTCTAACACTTCTTGGATAACTTACACATACCGCCTTTGATTTATGACTAATCCTTTGCGTGATCTTGCAACCTCCATGCCTAGGAAGTATCAGAGTTTCTCTAGGTCTTTGATTTCAAATTCCCTGCTTAATAGTACCTTTAATCGTCTCAGTTCTTCTTCATCGTCACCTGTTAGAATTATATCATCCATGTAAACGATAAGGATAACCCTTTTATTCGATGAGGTTACCTTAGAAAACAGGGTATGATCTGCCAGTGACTGCTTATAACCATTCTTCAAAATAACCATTGTGAATCTCTCGAACCATGCTCTAGGGGACTGTTTTAGGCCATAAAGTGCCTTGTCAAGCTTGCAAACTTGTCGATTCTGTCCAGCACCCTCTAGCCCTGGTGGAATCTGCATGTAGACTTCTTCCTCAAGATTACCATTAAGGAAAGCATTTTCAATGTCAAGTTGGTGTAATTGCCAATCACAATTTACAGCAAGGTTCATTAACACTATAACATAATTCAGGTAAGATATTAGGTGGAGAAAGAGAAGTTTGGTGTAATTGCCTATCAAAAAAAACTTTTTCCCTTTTCCTCTTCAATGGATAATTCGACTTCATCTAGAGGCTTCACCAAACAACAGATGGTACAAACTGCAGCAACTGTTCGGGTGACGAATCGACATTGCTGTAAACTGTGATTGGCAACTACATCAACTTGACATTAAAAATGCTTTTCTTAATGGTAACCTTGAGGAAGAAGTATACATGCAGATTCCACCTGGACTAGAAGGTGCTGGACAAAATCAGAAGGTGTGCAAGCTTGACAAATCTCTCTATGGCCTTAAGCAGTCTCCAAGAGCATGGTTCGACAGATTCACCAGGGTTATTTTGGAGAATGGATACAAACAATCACTGGCAGACCATACCTTGTTCTCTAAGGTAACCTCATTGAATAAAAGGGTTATCCTTATTGTTTATGTTGATGATATAATATTGACAGGAGATGATGAAGTGGAATTGAGTCGATTAAAGACCCTGTTGAGCAGGGAATTCGAAATCAATGATCTAGGAAAACTCAAATATTTCCTAGGCATGGAGATAGCAAGGTCTAGCAAAGATTTGGTGATCAATCAAAGGAAGTATGTTCTGGATTTGTTGACAGAAACAAGAATGTTGGGTTGCAAACCAGCAGATACACCCATGGATGGAAACTTAAAGTTTAACAAAGTCGATCCAAGTCCAAAGGCAGATAAAGGACTCTACTAGAGGCTAGTAGGGAAATTGATCTACCTATCACTAACAAGACCAAATATCTTTTTTTCAGTGAATATTATGAGTCAACACATGACAGATCCAAGGCAGGAACACATGGAAGCAACAAAGAGGATTCTAAGATACTTGAAAGGTACACCTGGACATGGTTTAATATTCAAGAAAAGTTCTAATAAAACTATTAGAGTATTCACAAATGCAAGCTGGGCCAGTGAACTAACAGACAGGAGGTCAACCAGTGGATATTGTTCTTATGTATGGGGTAATTTGGTGACTTGGAAAAGCAAAAAGTAGACAATTGTTTCCATAAGCAGTGCAAAAGCGGAATACAGAGCATTGGCCTTGGGAATGTGTGAAGGAATCTGGTTAATAAAGTTGCTTAAAGAACTGGGAATGACCAAAGATGAAAATTTCCAGATTTTTTGTGATAATGAATCAACCATTCAAATTGCCAAGAACCCTATTCAACACGACAAAACAAAGCATGTTGAAATAGATAGGCAATTTATCGCAGAGAAGTTGACAAGTGGAATGGCTTCATTAGAGTATGTTCCAGTCGAGGAGCAAGTGGCAGATGTACTAACAAAAGCACTGCCAAAAGCCTTATGTGAGAAACAGAGTTTTTCTCTGTGTTTTTCTTATTATTCATTAGTGAAAGAGAGTCTATTATATAGAGTTTTACAGAGGTGTTTAACACCAAGTGGTTAACCTATAGGATAAGACTTTTATCCTTTACAAAGATCAAATTTAAAATTCAAACTACTAGTTAAGATAAAGATAACATACAACTCCTACTCTATCTAAAACTCTTTACAACACACGGTTATGCATACTAACTAACACCTTATTCGACAATTTTTTATTCAAGTTGGGATTATACATTGTATATTCTCCAATTTGAGGGGGAGTGTAAGTTTAGTCGAACTAGAATTGTAAGTTTAGTTGAACTAGAATAGTTGTTGTACTTGAACTATGTTTAGTTAAAGTCAAACTCCTAAGAATAGAGTTAGAAGTTAATAATTAGTAGGACTCCTAATGTAACTAAAAGTCCTAGTCTATAAAAGTCTGTAAACCTCTGTAAGTTAAGAATAATTTTTTCAATCGAAAGAAACAGAAACACATTCTGTTTTTCTTCAATTCTGTTTTTTTCATAAATCATTAGTAATAAACACAGAGCCACTGGCTTGTATAGGTGAGAAAGAACCATCAGCTATCTTAATCGAGGATTTAGAGGACGACTGTTGAAATTGGAAAAACAAATCCCTGTTACCAGTCATATGATCAGAAGCAGTAGAGTTTATAATCCAGGCTGATTGAGTCGAAAGGGAAAGAAGGGCAGTGGAAATAGAGGGATTCTGTGTACCTCCAAGCTTAACCAAGGCTAGATTTCCTTCATTGGTTGGAGTGAATTTACTGAACATCAGTTGCAGCTGGGCCATTTGCTGCTTAGTGAATCCTGGAGAAGCAACATTTGAGGAGATGTCCTTTTGTACCCTATTGGCTGGAGCCTTCCAATCAGCTGGTTTTCCATGGAGTTTCCAACAGCTATCTTTGAGATGGCCGAGCCTTTTGCAAAAATCACACTGAGGTATCCCTCGCCTAGGCTTGGGAGAAGTAGATGTCTGAGTGACTAGCACAGAATTGTCAGGGATAGGAGCTTCAGGGATCATGTACAACCTTCGACTCTCTTCTTGTCTAACTTCGAAAAAAACATCATTGAGGGAAGGAAGAGGGTTGAGACCAAGAATCCGAGATTTGATTAGATCCAGGTCTCGATTAAGACCACTGAGAAACTGGAAAATTCTCTTTTGTTCAATAATTTTCCTGTAAAGCGCAGCATCTGTAGGAGTCTCCCAGTCGCAAGTTTCAAAAAGATTAATCTGCTGCCACAGATTGGTGAGAGTTGTGAAATAGTGAGTAACATTCATCGCATCTTGCTTCAAGGCGGAGGTTGTATTCTCAATTCCAAATAATTCAGAGTTGTTGCTTGAACTTGAATAAGTATCTCGCACAACATCCCAAATTTCTCTTGTTGTCTCGTACAACAAAAATTGCGAACCAACTTCAGGGGCCATCGTACTAATTAGCCAAGACATAACCCTGCCATTCTATTGAGTCCACTTCTCAAAAGTTTGGTCATCGGTAGGGGCTTCTTGGTGTTCCCGTTGATGTATCCAAGCATTCCTCGCCCAGTCAGAAAGATCTTAACAGATTAGGACCAAGAAATATAATTGGTGCCAACAAATCGATGACAAAGAGTAGCCGAACCAAAGGAGTCTGAAAAATCTGCCATTGGAGCAGTCGAAAGAGAAGGAGACTGGATTTCACTTGAACTCGATTGGTTTGCCATGAAGAGGGAAAAGAAATTCGATAGGATCGAATTAGACTGATACCATGAAGATAAACAAAAATTGTTCTGTTTATTAGATTACTGAGTAAATCTTACTCTTACATAGAGTTACATACAATACATCTTTTTATAGCCTAGGACTTTAGGTTACATTAGGAGTCCTACTTTAGATTAACTACTAACTCTATCCTTAGGTATACAACTTTAATATAAACTCTACTAATACTAATATAATTTAACTACAAAAATAACTCTATTTCGTCTAAACTAACAATGATAATGTCTATTATAATTCCAAACAACGCTCAAACTCAATGTAGTAGGAATGGTAGTATGTTGGTTAACCATGAACACCCCTAGTGCTTGTGGTTGTGGTAACACATTGATATTTTTCTAAACCTAACCTGTTGCTTGAAATTGTTCATTTACAGGTATTACAAAAAAATAGTATGATGGACAAACAGAGGACCAAAGGAAAAAATTCTCACTTTTTCCTTCCACAGATGTTGGTTCTGATTTTCAGATTCCTATCTGGATGTAAAGATGCATCTGCAAGAATGAAAATAATTAGTGATATACTTAACCTTCTTGATTCAAATTCTTTGAATATAGAAGCATTAATGGTACTGCATAAAATTAATTATTCATATGTATTTATCGGGTGCCTTCTTTTAAAAGTGTTTCTAATTTTTCAAGTTTTGCATCAGGAATATGGTTGGAATGCTTGGCTAACAGCTTCTGTGACACTTGACGTTGTAAAACACTATAGGCCTGATTTAAGATATTATGATCACTATGAGGCAAATGAGAAAAATCTTGTGATGAAGGTTTTTTCTGTTGTCCTTTGTCATTATATACAATTTATAAAAGGTGGCTGGCAACAATTAGAGGGAACTGTGAATTTTCTTCTTCTGCACTGTGATCAAGTATGCCAAATTACTTACCATACTACAGAGTGTATTTATTTATTTTATCTATTTGTGGTTTTTAGCCCATTGGTGGATAATTTACTTTGATTTCTATTCTTGTTAGGGTGGCACATCATGTCAATACTTACTTTGTGACATATATGGCAACTTGACTCAACGGCTAGTAGATTTATCTTCCAAGGAGAATATTTTTAGTTCACAGCCTTGTCGTGACAACACATTGTACTTTCTGCGTTTGGTTGATGAGATGCTTATCTCTGACGTTGGCAATAAACTTCCGGTATCATTTTACTTAAGACTTCGATTGTTTTACATCATTTCTTGGTTTATCTGCCCTGTTGTGGAAATTTTTTCTCTTATGCCTCTAACATCTAAATATACGAGGAAGAATATGTTACGCTATTGGGAAGAGAAGGCAGAGGTGGTCCTAAAGTTTTTCTATTGGATTTCCCTTTACATGTATGAAAGAACAAAGTGAGATTCAATTGATTATCGAGTATATGACTGAACTTTTAGTTTATTCTAAAATATATGATATTGGGACATTAAAACGTTTGGAAGTTCAGGATTTCAATCTTCTAATGAAGAACTAATCAAGAATTGTTTTCCTAACTCTAAATATATAAATATTTTAGGCTGGACAAGTTTGCTACTTTTATAGCTTGCTATTCCACTTATGAATGATGTTAATTTGTAATATTTGTTCCTTACAGTTTCCATCTATTAATTCGGAGTCTTTTCTGGATTCTTTAATGGTAGAAGGCCAGAAGGATTATACCGCTTTGTTGCATGAGGTCTTGCGAGGAGAATTTGATGACAAAGTGTCTGGGTACTTCTAGCCTGATTTCATGCATTGCCTCTGGAACTAATATATTTCGTATTATTTAATTGTTCTTTAGTTGGGATGAAATATATGTAGTTTATTTAGATTCAATGATTTCTTCAATCTTTGGTACTAAATATGTTTGTGTAGTCACTGCATTGTGGTTTGCTTTTATTTTTGCATGGCATTGGCAAGCTTTTCTTGTACTCTTTTGACCTTTTACAACCCTGAATCAGATTAAGTGTTAGAGATAAATGGCTGTTCGACTCTTTTTTCCCCGTTTTCATTGATCTTTTTAGAATTTTTTTCTCTTTCTCATACCTGGAGAAAATGGTGGAAGATAGCAATCTGGTCTTGTTTAACTTCTGTGGTTCAGAATAAACATTTAGCATTGTAATAATGCATATTTCCAATTTGCATGTAAAACATTTTACATTTCGTTTCATGGAAAGTCCGTATACTATTCTACACTCTTATCCTAATCATAGATCTAACTTCACAGTAGAATTTTCAACCTATAGGAATAGTAATCAATTTAATTAGGAGAATTAGAAGCAAGGGTTGACTTTTGTATCATTTTAAAAAGGTTTAGTTGAGCATGGAGTTTCCTGAGATGATTTAGGGTGCCGTCAGTTGGCATTCTGTTCTTTTGTGCTAATGGTATCTGCAATATCGCTCTGTTTGTTCTTTTTTGTGCAGATGGTTTCTACAATATCACTATGTTCTTTAGTGCAAATGGTATTTACAATATCTCTCTGTTCTTTTGTGCAAATGGTATCTACAATATCTCAAACAAAGTAAGGAATATTTGTAGATTGTAAATATATTTTTATATATTTTAGTCCTAGTAAATAACTAAATAGCTAAGTCTTATCTAACTTAGTGATAAGTTAAATCTTATTTTATCTTATCTAAATTTAAATTTCTAATTTTTTAAATAATAGATAGAGATAGAGTCATTCTTAGCTAGGATTGTTGTAATTTAGTCCTATAAAAGGGACTCACTTATTTTCTGTAAATCATAAATTAAAACAGAGAAAACATTTATTCTCTGCTACAAAACCTCTATTATTTACATGGTATCAATATCAATGGCCCAAGTTTCATAAAAGTTGGACATTCATATTTCATGCTAAAGTATAGAATTCATGATTTCACATATTCCATTATTTGAAAAGTAGTTGCTGCTTATGATCATGTTGCATCATCCAAAATTGTGTTTGAATTAGTTTTGCTGTGAGTCTTAGAATTAAATACAACATCATTTGGATATTTATGAAGACAATATTCTTCCACCACATAAGATGTTCGGTGGTAAATAACTTCATATTCCTATATGAATCTTTTTCATTGTCAGAAACCTGTTGGCTTCCGAGCAATCGATAGCAAGTGAAGATGACATAACTAATGATAAGTGGTGGAACTTATTTGACAATTTATGGATTGTTATTAGCGAGATGAATGGAAATGGTCCAAGCAAACTGGTGCCTAGAATTACTGTATCAATCGGTCAATCTTTTGGCCAAAGAGCTCGTGACTTGGTAGAATCTCTTAATATCCCTGCCACAGAAATGGCTTCTGTTGTTATATCCGGAGGCTTTGGAAATGCATCGAGTGGAAGACCAAATAAAAATGTTGATAAAGCTATGGCTTTAAGGGGGGGAGCAGACTACAACTATTCATCTGGTCTTCCCTAGAAAGAGCATTGTGTCCAACGTTTATTTCACTTTCTTCCTTTTTGGTCACTGATGATGAGCAAAGCAAGGTCTCCAACTTTCATCTGGTATTAGTGTTTCCCTACAACTCCAATTTTTGTGTTATGGTTATATTAGTTTGGAGGAAGGAAATTAACAGGATAATAAAATAACATGATGCTCAGGTCTTTACTTCTTGTACGATCGCAGTATGGAAATTTGGACGATGGTGTACGTTTCCATGTTATAGCACATGTGATTCGAGAAACTGTAAATTCTGGAAAGTCAATGCTTGCCACTAGCATGATTGGTAGGGATGACTTATTCGACTCAAGCAGCCAGTCAAGAGAAACGGGATCCTTCCACAATTTAATTCAGAAGGATCGAGTGCTTTCTGCAGTTTGTTCTAATTTTAAATTTATCATCTCTTGTGGTCATTATTTGTTTCATTGTTTTAGTTGTATGAAACTCTCTTATATTTCAAATGGTGGACAATATCATGGACTTAGGAAGTTCCATGAATGTTTTGCTGGTTTAGCTATATTCAAGATTGAAACATATTGTGTTCTTGTTTCCAAATTTTGTGTTGTTTATTCTAGATTTTACATGGCAACCACTAAAGAAGAAAACATTGTTCCAAGTATATTTGATATTTCAACCCATATGTAATTCTATTAACTTTCACTTGATGGAAGAAAGAAGATGAGAGTTTTATGTTTTGCTATAATGTCTATCATGAACATTTTATTTTTCTGTGTAGAATTTTGTGAATGAAGAACTTCTCTCTTATTGATTAATGAAGGTGAAACACAGCCTTATAGTAGGATGTGAGATACACAAACTAAAACTCTTAATAAACTAGGACACCTAACGAGCTAGGGGAGTGTTTATTAAGAGTTTGTTAAGAGTCCTAGTTTATTAAGAGTTTTAATTTGTGTATCTCACATCCTAATATAATTATGTGTTTTTACCTTCATTATTCAATAAGAGAGAAGTTCTTCATTGAAGAAATTATACATTCTGAATAGTGAAAACATCTTGTGAGATTATCTCCAAGGGTAATTGCAAATAAGCCACATGAAGAAATGGCATGTGCATTGCATGTCTTACTGATGTTGTCATTGCCCAACGGCAACTAATAACATCCTAATATTGTGAATTTTCTGGCTTGTTTTGTGATTTTTTTTACATTGGCTTGCGATATAGTTTTACGCTCCCCCACTTTTCCTCGTTATCCACCATTAAGTTCTCTACTTTTTTATTTCAGGTTTCTGACGAGTCTAAGTATGCTAAGATGTTGGAATCTGACCGTAGCAGACACTTGCACGAGCTTCGTGCCAAGATGAATGAAAATTCCTCTTCAGAAATTAATAACCAGAAGGCATTTGAGGATGAGATAAAAAGCAGCTTACACACTATTCTTGCTTCAGATGAGAGCAGAAGTGCTGCATTCCTGCTTGCACATGAGGAGGAGCAGCAAAATATTGCTGTATGCTAAAAAAAATTCTGTTGTAGAATTTTCTTTCATTCAGTCCTCCACTTCTTTAATTGTCTCTTTCTTTGTGCCTTTTGCTATTCCTCCATGAATTAGTCATGTTAGTTTCCTGCTCATATGTATATAAAAAATAGATTTTGCTCTGACAGGAAAAATGGATGCACATGTTTCGCACTTTAATCGATGAAAGGGGCCCTTGGTCTGCTAATCCATTTCCAAATGGTGCTGTGATATATTGGAAACTTGACAAGACTGAAGATACACGGCGACGTAGACCAAAGTTAAGGCGGAATTATCATTTTGATGAAAAGTTGTGTCATCCTCCTTCCACTTCCCCCTGTAATGAAGCTACTCTGTCAAGTAGTGAGAGCAAAGAAGGTTTTGTGGGGCACATTCCTGAGCAAATGAAGAAGTTTCTACTCAAAGGTGTACACAGGATAACTGATGAGGGCAGCTCAGAACCTGGTGAGAGTGGTGTTGAACCAAGCAGGCAGTTGATTATTCCTGATGCTCCTGCAGTCATTCACAGTACAGAATTAGTTAAAAGCAGTAGTGATCATGTTGACACTGCACCATACAGAAAAGAGCTTTCATCACCTTCTCTAGAAACAGAAACCAGTGAGGTACATCATCTGTATTATAAGAACGAGCAAACTGTGTTTCCTCTCAATTAAACATCTAAAGTTACTTCATTGTTAATTTGTGCTTTGATGTTGCAGGTTCTTATGTCACTTCCGTGTGTGCTTGTAACACCAAAAAGAAAATTGGCAGGTCAATTGGCAGTCATTGTAGAAAGTAGTGAAAACAGAAGAGAAAGTATTCTGTTTTATTCGAATGAATCACATAGGTTACAACATAGAACTCTTTTATAGAGTCCTTAAGGATTTATCTTTAACTAGGACTCCTAATAATAGAAGACTTCTTAGATAACTCTTAATCTTTATCCTACTAACAGATAACTCTTAATCTTTTACATGACTTACAAGACTTTTACATTACATACAACTCTTATACATATCGTATTATCCTACACTCCCCCTCAAGCTGGAGAGTATACGTTGTATAGTCCCAGCTTGGATAAGAACTCATCAAAAACTGATTTGGGTAAAGCTTTTGTAAGTACATCAGCTAGCTGTCCTTCTGTAGGAATATATAACAAAGAAGCTATCCCATTGTTAACCTTTTCCGAAATAAAATGCTTGTCTATTTCAACATGTTTTGTTCTATCATGTTGAACTGGATTCCTAGCAATTTGAATTGCTGATTGGTTATCACACAGGATCTCAAACTTATTTTCTTGGTCTGTGTTTAACTCCCTCAGTAATTTAAGTATCCAAATTCCTTCACACATTCCTAGTGCCAAAGCTCGGAATTCTGCCTCTGCACTGCTTCTGGAGACAACTGATTGCTTCTTACTTCTCCAAGTTACGAGATTTCCCCAAACAAAAGTATAGTAGCCACTGGTTGATCTTCTTTCAGTGAGTTCTCCAGCCCAGCTAGAGCAATGAATACTTTCACAGATCTATCTCGTGTCTTTTTAAACAATAAACCATGTCCAGGAGTCTTCTTCAAGTACTTGAGGATTCTGTTTGTTGCTGCCATGTGTTCTTCATTTGGATTGGTCATATGCTGACTTATCACATTAACTGGAAAAGCAATGTCTGGCCTGGTTAGTGATAGATAGATCAATTTTCCCACTAATCTCTGAAACCTTTCTTTGTCAACTAAAGAGGCTGTTTCATTAGTAAATTTCAAGCCAGCCTCCATTGGTGTATCTGCTGGTTTACACCCCAGCATTCCAGCTTCATCTAGTAAATCAAGGACATACTTCCTCTGATTTATCACCAACCCCTTACTTGACCTTGCAACCTCCATGCCCAAAAAATATCTAAGCTTCCCCAAGTCTTTTGTTTCAAACTCTCTATTCAGAAGATTCTTCAAGCAGCTAATTTCTTCATCATCATCCCTTGTCAAGATTATGTCATCCACATAAACAATCAAGATAACCCTTTTATTTTTTGAAGTTACCTTAATAAAGAGTGTATGATCAGCTAGTGACTGCTTGTATCCATTCTTCAGAATAACCCTGGTAAACCTGTCAAACCAAGCTCGAGGAGATTGCTTTAGGCCATAAAGTGACTTGTTGAGCTTACAAATTTTCTGATTTCCTTCAACTGATTTTAGACCAGGTGGGATCTTCATATAAACTTCCTCCTCTAACTTCCCATTAAGAAATGCATTCTTGACATCCAGTTGGTGTAGGTTCCAATCATTGTTGACAGCAAGACTTAACAAAACTCGAATAGTGTTGAGTTTCGCCACTGGAGCAAAGGTTTTAGTATAATCAATCCCATAGGTCTGTGTATATCCTTTAGCCACGAGCCTTGCTTTATATCTCTGCAAACTGCCATCAGAGTTATATTTCACAGAAAAGACCCATTTACAACCGACAGGTTTCTTACCTTGGGGAAGATCCATTATTGTACAGGTACCATTTTTCTCAAGTGCACTAATTTCTTCTTCAACAGCCCTTCTCCACTTAGGATGCTTTAGTGCCTCATCAATAGTTGTAGGAATTTCTTTTTCATCTAAACTTGCTGTAAAAGCTTTAAAGGATGGCATCAATGAGCTGTAAGCAACAAACTTCTAGATAGGATGTTTAGTGCACTGTCTAACTCCTTTTCTAATAGCAATAGGAAAATCATCCAGATTAGGAGTAGTAGACTTACTGATCACATTTCCTTCATCTTCCATATTGGCAATTGGATTCAAATCCAATTCTCGACAAGTGTCAGATTGCAAGATGGCCTCAGGTATAGTTTTCTTTCTCCTTGTATAGGTCAAAAGTTGTTTGGGAGGAGTAGGTGTTTTGGAAGGATATTGAGAAGTTGTTGGTGTTTGTGAAGGGATTGGTAAAGGAGATACAGGTGAGAAATCTGAGGGTGTTGTAGGCAACAAAGATGGATTTGTGGAGTGAGTGGATGAAAAGTCTGAAGGTATAGAAACAATAGGAGAGATTACCTGATGTTGGTAGGAAGGCTGAAGATCATCCCAAGTCTCCCCCTGAATTGCAGCCGTAGTAAAGTAAGGGCCTGTTCAAAAAAGGTAAGATCCATAGTAACAAAATTTTTTTGAGATGGTGGATGATAGCATTTATAGCCCTTCTTAAGTGAAGAATACCCTACTAGCACACACTTTACAGATCTAGGATCTAACTTGGACCTATTACTGGCTGAATTATGAATAAAGACTGTACACCCAAAGATCTTAGGAGGTAATGTACAAGAAAGAGGTTTAAAGTGGGGATATTTGTCCAAGAAAATAGATTGAGGGGTTTGAAATTTCAAAACCTTACTGGGCATGCGATTGATCAAATATGTGGCAGTTAACAAGACTTCTCCCCACAAGTACTTAGGAACATTATTGGTAAATAAAAGGGATCGAGTGACTTCAAGAAGGTGTCTATTCTTTCTTTCTGCTACTCCATTCTGTTGGGGAGTGTTAACACATGAACTAATCTGAACTATCCCCTTTTTTCGAAAGGAATCACCTAAAGACCTAGCAAAAAATTCACTGCCATTATCAGACTTAAACAATTGGATTTTAGTATGGAATTGGGTAATGACCATGGTGTAAAATCTCTCAAAGATGTTTTCAGTTTCAGATTTTTCTTTCATCAAATAAGTCCAAGTAGTCCTACTATGATCATCAATAAAAGTAATAAACCACTTACAACCATCAGCATTCTTCACTCTAGAAGGGCCCCAAATATCACTATGGATCAAAGAAAAAGGGTGAGATGGTTTATAAGTAGATGGCAAATAGGATGTTTTGGTTTGTTTAGCAAGAGGACAAATATGGCATTTAAATAAGCTTGGCTTTTTATTGATGAATAAGGAAGGGTACAATTTTGCAAGATATTGAAAACTAGGATGACCTAACCTAAAGTGCCACAATAAAACATCATCACTTTGTCCTAAGGCTGTAAAGGAACAAGGAGATTGAGAGATAGAAAAGGGTGGAGTGCCATGAAGAACATAGAGGCCATTGTGCAATCTAGCATTGCCAATCATTGTCTTCAACTCCATTGCCTGCAAAACACAACCAGAAGCATTAAAAATTGTGGAACAATTTAAATATGTTGAAAGCTTGCTAACAGATATCAGGTTGCAGGCAAGATTGGGAACAAATAAGACATCATGGAGCAACAGATTTTCATTAATACTAATAGAACCACAACCCTGAATTAGAGAAAGTGAGCCATCAACAATTTTAATCGATCTACCAGAAGAAGATGCTGTGTATTGAAGGAACAATTCCTTTTTACCAGTCATATGGTCAGATGCCCCAGAGTCAATGATCCACGTTGGAGTAAGTTGTGTGGATAATAGGGCTGTAGGAAAGGAGTTACCTTCAGTTTCTTTCATGGCCAGATTTGCCTCACCAGGGCTTGCAAACTTTCCAAACAATTTCTGGAGATCTTCGATCTGTTCCTTGGTAAAACTTGTGACACTCGAGGCAGAAGCTAGATGGGACTGTGTGTCTCTAGAAGACCTTGGCTTCCAATCAACTGGTTTACCATGAAGCTTCCAGCACTTCTCCTTGGAATGGCCTGGTTTCTTGCAATGATCACACCAGGGCCTACCTTTTCTAGTAGAAGTTGTCTGAGTGAGAAGAGCAGATCCTTCATGGGAAGAATATTCAGGGAGCATCACATTGCGCCTGCTTTCCTCCTTCTTAACTGCAGAAAAAACTTCTCTAATCGAAGGAAGAGGGGAGCTGCCAAGAATCCTACTACGAACTGCATCTAATTCTTTATTCAATCCATGAAGAAATTGGAAAATTCTGCGTTGTGCAGTAATTTTCTTGTACAGAGCAGCATCTCTTGGTGTCTCCCATTCATTCTGTTCATAAAGATCTATTTGCTGCCAAAAAGCATTTAGTGTGTTGTAGTATAGAGTGACTGACATTCCTTCTTGTTTGAGAACCGAAGCCTGACCTTCAATCCCATACAATTCTGAGATGTTATCTGTGCTCGAATATGTTTCTTGGACAGCCCTCCGATTTCAGGCTTTGTTTGGTAAAGGAGAAAGTTCCCGCCTACACTAGGGGTCATAGAATTGAGCAACCAGGACATCACACGGCTATTTTCCCCGCATCCATTTGGTATAATAACCAGCAGCGATGGCCGTAGGCTGTTCAACCTCCCCGTGAGATAGCCTAATTTGCCTCGTCCCGAGATAAAAATCTTGACAGATTGAGACCATTCCAAATAATTATTGCCATTCATCGATGACAAGTAATAACAAGGCTGGAACTTTCATTGAGATCATCGTAACTGAAACAATTTACGTGAAGAAGTAATTTCAGTAGAGGAATAAGAAGAAGAAGAAGAATTGGCCATCGACTAGGGTTTAATTTAGAGGATCGAAACCCAAGCTGATACCATGTAGAAAGTAGTGAAAACAGAAGAAAAAGTATTCTGTTTTATTCGAATGAATCACATAGGTTACAACATAGAACTCTTTTATAGAGTCCTTAAGGATTTATCTTTAACTAGGATTCCTAATAATAGAAGACTTCTTAGATAACTCTTAATCCTTATCCTACTAACAGATAACTATTAATCTTTTACATGACTTACAAGACTTTTACATTACATAGAACTCTTATACATATCGTATTATCCTACAGTCATGAAGGAGGTCTTGCATTTCTTTGGTAAATTTTTGGTGGAAGGAACTGTAGAGTCTTCAGTTTTCAACAACTTAAATGCATCAAGCCATTCTGAGTTAGCAAAGCCTGATCAGAAGCCAAATTCTTTTAAGTGGTCCATCAATCACAATATATATTCTGAAAAAGGGGATTCTCCTGACAATATAGAGGCCGAAAATTTGAATAAGCAATTACAAACATTTAAGTGTCATCAGAGATGGAATATTGGCAAGGTAGGAACCATTAGTTTCTTTGTTATTTCCTCCCTTTTCTGGTTGTATTGCTTGTATGTTTTTCTCCATTTTGATATCTTCTTGTTTGCTTTCCTGGTCATAGATAAAAGCTGCTCATTGGACTCGGTATTTGCTTAGATACACTGCACTTGAGATTTTCTTCAGTGATTCGATTGCTCCCATATTTATAAATTTTTCTTCACAAAAGAGTGCAAAGGAGATTGGAACCCTAATAGTTTCTGCCATAAATGAGCTGTTGTTTCCAAGAGGAAGTGGTAGGGACAAGAGTGCCACTATTTCATTTGTTGACAGACGTGTGGCAGGGGAAATGGCAGAAACTGCTAAGGAGAGATGGAAGAGAAGGGATATAACGAACTTTGAGTATTTGATGATTCTCAACATACTCTCAGGAAGATCTTATAGCGATTTGAGTCAGTATCCTGTCTTTCCTTGGATTTTGACTGATTACTCATCTGAGGTTCTTGATTTTAACAAGTCAACAACTTTTCGAGATCTCTCTAAGCCTGTTGGAGCTCTGGACTCAAAAAGGTTTGAGGTCAGTTTTCTTCGGCTTAGGCTTAAAGAATGAGATACTTAATGCTGATTACTCTATATCACCTTTTATTCTCCTTCCATATATCTCAACACTTTGCTTACAATTCAGGTGTTTGAAGACAGATACCGAAACTTTTGTGATCCCGATATACCCAGGTAATCTCAATCCTAACTTGAAGGCATTCATTGTGTCATTCTATAAAGTTTGCTTTAGTTTATTTGTCTAATGTGTTGTTGTGCATATACTTCCTAATGCAGTTTCTATTATGGGTCTCATTACTCAAGCATGGGGATTGTGCTTTATTACCTCCTTCGAATGGAGCCTTTCACATCTCTTCACCGTAATTTTCAGGTAACTTTTTAGTTGCATCATGAATTAAACTATCTTATGAAGCTTGGCATTTAAAGCAACTTCGTGTCTTATAATGATATATAATGATATAAAAGGGTAACCAGAGTATGAGTTGATCTGACTGTTTCAGGTATCTTATTAAACTATCTTTGCAAAATGAACCTTTTATTCCCATCGGCAGATAGCACCAACAATACTCCTCCGTATTGGGGGAAGTTAAGTACATAAAAAAATATTTCTCGAGAAGTTTCCATTGCTAGTAGAAACTCATACTTAGTTTTTTAAATGTATATAATATATAGATAATTATTTGGTTTATTGGCAATGGAATTTTGAAGAATTCCAAGAATGTATTGATGAAAAGATTGAATTAAATTCACTTGTGTCCCATTTATACAATTTACATATATATTTAGACACTAGGTTGATGTCTAACTTAAGAAAGATACAATAAATGTAATGAATGTAATAGAATAAATTCCTGAAAAATTGGGGGCTAAGAATTTGCCCAATATTAGTCATCAAGCTTTGTTAGTTGTGCTAAGTTGTCAACAAGATTAGTTGACAATCAATAGCTAAGCTGTCAATTGTGCTAAGTTGTCAACAACATTAGTTAATGTAGAGAATAGGTATTTGGTGCAGAGAGATAAGTTCCTTTCTTTGTTTTTCTGCATATTTTATTGATAAAGATAGTGCCTATTTATAGTTTACAGAAAAGTAGTAAAATATTAATTACAAATAAATTACAACAAAATTCTAGTTCCTTATTTACAGCTATTATTGACTAAGATATTAGGAAAATAATTGCTAACTAATAGTAGCTTGGTATTTGGGAATTTACTTAATTTTTTTACAATCTACACTCCCTCTCAAGCTTGGATGTGAGTTCGTCGAATATGACTTTTGGTAGTGTTTTGGTGAGGACATAAGCTACCTGGCTCCTTGTAGGAACAAAGTCTAATTTAACTATCTCATCATTGACATTTTCTGAAATAAAATGCCGATCAATCTTGGTATACTTTGTTCTATCATGATGAACCAGATTTTTGGCAATGCTAATAGCCGACTGACTATCACTATGTAATTGGAACGTTTTATATTGTTTGAGTCCCAATTCTGCAAGTAATCTTTATAGCTAAATTCCTTCACAAATCCCCAAAATCAAAGCTCTATACTCGGCTTCTGCACTACTCCTTGAAACTATTGATTATTTCTTGCTCATCCACGTAACTAAATTGCCCCCACACAAATGAACAATATCCATTAGTTGATCTTCTATCAGTTAACTCTTCAGTCCAACTCGAATTAGTAAATATTTCACTGATCTATCTTCTGAGCAGGAGTCATTTTTGGATATTTCAAGATTTTGTTAACAGCTTCGAGATGCTCTTCCCTTGGATCACTTATATGTTGGCTAACAATGATTACCGAGAACGTAATGCCTGATCTTGTGAAGGAGAAGCTAATTTCCCAATAAGTCTCTAGTGTTGTTCTTTGTTGACAGGATCCCCCAACTCATCTTTTCAAAATTTCAAATTTGGTTCCATATGTGTTTCTGCTAGGTTGCATCCTAACATTCAAGTTTCTAAAAGTAAATCAAGGATGCATTTCCTCGTATTTATAATAATGTCAGCTTTGGACCTCGCCACCTCTATACCCAAGAATTATCTAAGACTTCCTAGATCCTTTGTCTTGAATTCAGTTGATAGTAATTTCTTCAATTTTTTTATTTCATCATAGCCATCCTTGTAATATTAATATCATCGACATAAACAATTAAAATTGCTTTCTTGTTACCTATAATCACTTTTACAAACAATGTGTGGTCCATTTGGCATTGTTTGTAACTATTTTTCATGATGACCTTGGTAAATATGTCGAACAAGGCCATAGGAGATTGTTTTTGACCATTTTCTCATCCGAATTTTGCTTCATTCCTGGAGGAATCTCCATATACACTTTATCTTCTAGATTGCCATTTAGAAAGGTATTCTTGATGTTTAGTTGATGGAGCGTCTAATCTTTATTTGCTTTTAAGGATAATAATACCCTTACAGTGTTTAATTTAGCCACCGAAGCAGAAGTCTTTTGATAGTCAATTTCATAGGATTGTGTAAATCCTTTGGGTACCAGCATTGCTTTAAACCTCTCTATACTGTCATCAGACTTGTACTTGACCGTGAACACCCATTTGCAGCCCACTGGTTTTTTACCTTGAAGAAGATTGGTCAAAGTCCAAGTTTTGCTGCTCACTAGTGCACTAATCTCCTCTTCTACAGCTTTTCTCCAATTGAGATCTTTCGGTCTCTTCAACAGATTTCGGAATGTAAGTTTCATCCAAGGTAAAATAAAAGTTCTGAATGGTTGATTCAGCTTCACATTGGTTGTAAGTTATTGAGAAAAAATAGTTTCTTGATTTTATTAATCAACTATAGTGAATATATACACATCCAATCTTCTTATACTAGGTAACATAATATATTACAATAAATACAAATCTTCCTATACTAGGTAACATAATATATTACAATAAATACATATCTTCCTATACTAGGTAACATAATAATTACAATATACTTGGTTTAATAATCAGCATTAAGATTAGCCTCCAAATCTATAACAAACCATAATTAACACTCCCCCTCAAGCTGGTGAATCTACGTTGTAGAGTCCTAGCTTAGATGTAAGCTCATCAAAGGTGGTTCTTGGAAGTGCTTTGGTGAGTGCATCAACTAATTGTATATGAGTAGGAACAAAATTTAGCTTGACAACCCCACTAATAATTTTTTCAGAAATAAAATGTTTGTCTAGCTCCACATGCTTGGTTCTATCGCGATGTATTGGATTCTTTGCAATACTAATTGTACATTAGCTATCACAGTGAAGCTCGAAATCTTTGTTGTGATTTAATTTTAATTCTGATAAAAGGCTCTGAACCTAGATTCCTTCACAGATTCCATTTGTTAATGCTTTAAATTCTGCTTTTGCACTACTTCTCGAGACCACAGACTGTTTCTTACTTCTCCAAGTTACTAAATTTCCCCAAACTAGAGCACAATAGCCACTGGTAGATCTTCTGGATGTCAACTTTCCTTCACAGCTTGCATCTGTAAAAATCTCCACTTTTCTACTATTATTCTTAGTAAAAAATAATCCATGTCTTGATGTCATTTTCAAGTATCTAAGAATCCTCATCTCTGCCTCTAGATGTTCTTCCCTAGGATCATTTATAAATTGACTAACAACATTGACTGAAAAAGCAATATCAGGTCTTCTGAGTGATAAGTAATTAAGCTTACCAACCAGTCTCTAATATTGTTCTTTGTTGGTGGGAATTCTTTTGTTGTCAGTCCTAAACTTTAGATTGTGCTCCATGGGCATCTCGGCAAGCTTGCAGTCTAGCATCCATGTCTCTGAAAGTAAATCCAATATATACTTTCTCTAGTTTATCACAATTCCAGAGCTTGATCTTGCCATTTCCATTCCAAGAAAGAATCTTAGATGTTCAAGATCTTTTACTTCAAACTTAGTGGCCAGGAATTAGGCACCGATACATTTAATTTTTTTACTCTTGTGGGACCCCGAATGTCACTATGAATATTGAATAGTGGAGAAAGGGTCGAAGGATTTAGGCACCGAGGGAGAAGTATGTTTAGTATATTTGGCAAGTTGGCAAGTCTCACAAGTAAATAGTTTAGGATTTTTATGGACAAACAATTATGGAATTAACTTGGAAAGATAATAAAAATTGGGATGACTCAATCGATAATGCCATAACATTACTGGATAACATGCTCAGAAACATGAAGAGACTTAGGCTGAAAAGCACAGTTGGAGAGGGTTTGTTGCATGTGAGGATGTTGGTCTTTGAGAAGATAGACTCCATTAGACAACCTAGCACTATTAATCACCTTCCCTGAGTTCATTGCCTGAAATTCACACACGCTCAACTGAAATTTAGTAATGTAAATCCTTTGATAACTTACTAACATAAAGAAGATTGCATGCTAATTATGGAAAATAAAGCACAGTGGTTAATCCAATATCCTAATTAATTTGGACTAAACCACTTCCTTCAATCGAAGATAAAGAACCATCTAATGTCCTTCTGACATGTGTGTCTAGTTCCGTTTTTTGAAATTGTTGTAAGAGCCCCAAATCCCCTGTCATGTGGTCCAAGGCACCAAAATCTACAATCCAAGTTGATCAACTATTTTTAGAAGTCATATTTGCAAGTAATATGCTACTTGCAGAATATGTGAAAGCCATGTTGGAGGTGGGTGGTGCAGGTATTTGCCCAACCAGCTTTTGTAATTCCGCAAGTTGCTTTGTGCGGAACATTTTGTTGCTGCTGCACTCTCTGTTCGCCAGATTTTGGGAGGGGTTTTGATCCGATCCCAAACTAATTTCGGAGGTTGTAGGGAGGGGTATTTATTCTATCCATTTTTGTGGTTCGAAAAACCTAAGCAACTAATACCATGTAAAGAATAGGTATTTGGTGCAGCAAGGTAAGTTCCCTTTTTTTTTTCTAAATATTTTAATTGATAAAGATAGTGCCTCTTTATAGTTTAGAGAAAAGGCCTAAACTAGAAAAATATTAATTATTCAAAATTACAAAAATATTACAACAAAAATCTAGTTCTTTATTTACAACTATTATTGACTAAGATATTAGGGAAATGGTTGCTAAATAATAGCAGCTTGATATTTGGGAATTTACTTCCCTAATTTTCTACAATCTATAGTTAATAGTCAACACTCCCCTCAAGTTGATGCATAGATATCACAGATGCCCAACTTGCATGGTAAGCCCTTTAGCGACCACTTCAACTAATTGCTTGTTAGGCTTCACGTAAAATATGTTCAAGGCACCATCAGTCCTCTTTTCTTTAATGTAGTGATGAACAATCTTTATTTCTTTGTCCAATCATTTTAGGTTGTGGGGTATTCATTCTTTAGGTTTTGTTGATCAAAAAACCTAAGCAACTGATACCATGTAGGTAAAGAATGTTTTGATAGAGAACAAAAGTATTTCTCTTATTTTCTATATTAAAAATGCGCACAAAGGTGCGCCTTAAATAGGCTGATACAAAGTGTTTTAGTAGGATTAAAATTATTCTAGTTAGACTCTTATCTAACTCTTACGATTAAAATTATTATAGTTATCAAATATGGTTCAAATACTATCTTAAGAATAATATTCGTTTTTCCTTTATTATTTCTTGTATGTGACATGGTTCTCTATTCTTTTCTTTTTTTATCAGTTAACTAGTGGTCAAATCATAGCATGCAAGCTAACCAATTCATTATTTTTCATCAGGGCGGTAAATTTGACCATGCAAATCGCCTTTTTCGAAGCATTGAAGCAGCATATCATAATTGCCTTTCTAATACAAGTGATGTGAAGGAGTTGATTCCTGAGTTTTATTACTTGCCCAAGTTTCTTATCAATTCAAACTCTTATCATCTTGGGGTGAAACAAGATGGCAAACCCATAAGTGATGTTTCTCTCCCACCCTGGGCTAAGGTATGTTAATTCCTGTCAAGAATGTTATGTTTCAGACATTGTCTAGGGTGAATTTGATTTCTCAATATATTGTTTTTGATTCAAGAATGTTTTGGAGCTTATGGCTATCCTTGTATTGTCTATATGATGATGTGACCCTCCTTCAGAAGCTAGTTGGTCAATCTGATGGATTATCTGCTAGTAAAAAATCATGCATTGTGCTATGGTGATGTGACATTTCTTATGAAACTACTTGGTAAATCTGGGAATTATCTTGTAGCCAGAAATATGGATGAATTGAAGGTAAACATAATCTGTTACGTTTCTTATTAAATATAATAAATTAGTCTATTTTACACTAGTAGTTTACAAACTATATAGGATAAGATTTTTAGTTTGATAATGAGTCCTACTTGGTTTAGACTTCTAACTCTATCTCTCAGATACAAGATATACAACACATCTAATACAGTTTAACTCCTATACTAATTCTAACATGCGTAATCTTACACTCCCCCTCAAACTAGAGAGTATATATTGTATAATCCCAGTTTGGATAAGAATTTGTCGAAAAGAGCTTTTGGTAGAGGCTTTGTGAGAGTATCTACCACTTGTTCTTCGGTTGGTATATAGTGTAATGAAGCTATTCCTGTAGCTAGCTTCTCTGCAATGAAGTTCCTATCAATCTCGATATGCTTTGTTCTGTCACGTTGAACATGATCTTTGGCAATCTGAATAGTTGATTGATTATCACACAAAACTTCAAAGTTTTCAACTCATGTCATCCCCAATTCTGTGAGTAATTTCACCAGCCAGATTCCTTCACATATTCCTAAAGCTAATGCCATGAATTCTGCCTCTGCACTACTTCTAGAAACCACTGTTTGCTTTTTACTTCTCCAAGTTACCCCAAACAAAGGACCAATACCCACTGGTTGATCTCCTGTCAGTGAGTTCTCCTGCCCAACTTGCATCTGTAAAAACTCTAACAGTTCTGTCAAGACTCTTTTTAAAAAATAAGCCATGTCTTGGTGTACCTTTTAGGTACCTCAAAATTCTTTGCTGCTTCTATGTGTTCTTGCCTTGGATCTGTCATGTGTTGACTGATGATATTTACTGGGAATGAAATGTCCGGTCTTGTGAGCGATAAATAAATCAGTTTACCTACCATCCTTTGGTAAAGTCTTTTGTCAGCCTCGGGACCAGGTTTTGATTTATTGAACATCAATCATGCGTCCATTTGTGTATCTGCTGTTTTGCAACCCAGTAGTCCTGATTCTTTAAGTAAATCCAGAATATAATTTCGTTGTTTGATTATCAATCCCTTGCTGGCTCTTGCTACCTCCATGCCTAGGAAATATTTGAGTTTTCCTAGGTCCTTGATTTCGAATTCCCTGTTCAAAAGAATCTTTAACTTGCTTACTTCTTCTTCATCATCTTCTGTCACTATTATATCATCTACATAAACAATTAAGATAACCTTTTTATTTGATGAGGTTACCTTGGTGAACAAGGTATGATATGATGAGAACTGTGTGAACTTATCCTTCAAAATGACCTTGGTAAATCTTTCAAACCAGGCTCTTGGGGACTGTTTGAGTCCATACAGTGATTTAGCAAGCTTGCAAACCTTCCGAGACTGTTCAGCACCCTTTACTCCAGGTGGAATCTGCATATAAACCTCCTCCTCAAGATTTCCATTCAGGAATGCGTTTTTGACATCCAATTGGTGCAATTTCCAGTCGCAATTCACTGCCAAACTTAAAAGAATCCGAACTGAATTTAATTTAGCAACAGGAGCAAATGTTTCTTTAAAATCAACCCCATAGGTTTGAGTAAACCCGTTGGCAACAAATATCGCCTTGTGCCTTTGTATGCTACCATCAGAGTTATATTTAATAGTAAACACCCATTTACAGCCAACAAGTTTCTTATCTTGGGGAAGGTCAGTAATGGTCCATGTTCCATTCTTTTGAAGTGCCTCAACTTCTTCTTCGATAGCCCTTCTCCATTTAGGATTCTGCATTGCTTTTTTGAACCTGTCTGGAATCTGTTCTTTATCTAAACATGCTGTAAAGGCTTTGAAATGGGGCATTAAACTCCCATAAGTAGCATATCTCTAGATAGGGTACTTAGTACACTGTCTTACCCCTTTCCTTTTAGCAATAGGTACATAATCACACTCGAGAAGATGAGAAGGAATATTAACAGATTCATTACCTTCACTTTCTTCACAAGCCGCTGAACTGAAATCCAATTCTTGACGAGTGCCAGATTGCAAAACAGTTTCAAGAATAGTTCTCCTTTTTCAAAAATAGACCTGCATTTGTTTAGAAGGCTGGGAAGAAGATTTAGTTAAACATTTAGATGCAGGAGAAGTAATAGGAGAATGATGTGGAGTAGGTAAGGTAATAGGTGATGAATTAGGGGAAGTATGATGGGTTTGGAAAGAAGTTTGAGGTTCCAGTAAAAGAGGATAATGAGAAGAAGAAAGAACATAAACCTGTTTGGGAATATGCTGAAAATCACTGTCAGAAGTCTCCCCTGAATTTCAGCCTTGGAAAAATATGGTTCATGTTCAAAAATGTCATATCCATAGTAACAAAAAATTTTCGAGAAGGAGGATTGTAACACTTGTAGCCCTTCTTTAGTGAAGAATATCCAACAAACACACATTTGACAGACTTGGGATCATGTTTAGATCTAGTGGGACTCAAATTCTGAACAAAAATAGTGCAACAAAAAACACGCAAGGGAAGATTGGAAGTCATAGGCTTAAAAAGAGGAAAATATGACAGAAAAACATCCCTAGGTGTTTGAAAATCTAACACTCAACTAGGCATTCGATTAACAAGATAAGTAGAGGTCAATAATGCTTCGCCCTATAAATACTTAGGAACATTGTGGGAAAACATTAGGGCTCTAGTTACTTATAAAAGATGACGATTCTTTCTCTCTGCTATCCCATTCTGTTGGGGAGTATCAACACAAGAACTGATGTGAACAAAGCCTCTGTTTTTGAAAAATTCTCCTAAGGACCTAGTGAACCCCCCATTATCGGATTTGAAAATCTGAATCTTATTCCGAAATTGAGTTTCAACCATATTATAAAATTCCACAAAGACACGGGCAACTTCTGATTTTTCTTTTAATAAATATGTCCAAGTAAGGCTACTATGGTCATCAATAAAAGTCACAAACCAACTACCCCAATGATATTCTTCACACGAGAAGGACCCCAAACATCACTATGTATGAGAGAAAAAGGATGTGAGGGTTTGTAAGTAGAGGGCAAATATGATTGTCTAGTTTGTTTTGCAAGAGGGCAAACATAGCATTTAAAGGAAGAATGCTTTTTATTACGAAACAACTGAGGAAACAATTTAGAAAGGTAATAAAAACTGGGGTGGCGTAACCTAAAATGCCATAACATAACATCATCTTGCCTTAAAGAAGTAAAACAAGCTGCGGAAGACAAAGGTGTAGGAAAGCGGATGCCAAAGGAGACATATAAACCATTCTGCAAGCTAGCACTGCCAATCCTCTTCTTCCTATCCAGTGCTTGTAAAACACATTCAAAATCTATAAATTCCAAAACATAGTTGAAATCCTTGGACAATTTGCTCACAGATAGCAAATTACACTTCAGATTAGGCACAAATAACACATCATTAAGAAGCAAATCCTCAGTAAGAATGACAGAACCTATTCCTTGAATTTTGTAATAAGAACCATTAGCAATCTTAATAGAGTGTTTAAAAGAGGATGCATGAAAGTCAAAGAACATATCCCTGTTACCGGTCATGTGGTCAGACCTGAATCTACAATGCAAGTTAAAGTATTCGAAGTAGAAAGAAAAGCAATAGAGAAGGAATCACACTCTATACCTGCAGGTCTATAATGGCCAAATTACCTTCACTGTTTCCAGTAAACTTACTAAACATTTGTTGTAACTGAACCATCTGTTGCTTAGTAAATCCACCAGATGCAAGACTGGAACAATCATCAGAGGAAGAGCCTTGAGGAGCCTTAGTAGTAGTTGGCTTTCAGTCATTAGGTTTCCCATGTAGTTTCTAGCAGTTCTCCTTTGAATGGCCCTGCTTTTTGCAGTAGTTACAAGTGACTCGCCCTTTTTTGGTTTTAGGAGAGGAAGAAGATTGAGTAACCAAGGCAGAACTGTCAGGAACATGAATTTCAGGGATCATATAAACACGTCTGCTTTCTTCCCTTCAGATTTCAAAAAACACTTCTCAAAGTGAAGGAAGTGGATTTAGGCCAAGAATCCGAGACTTGATCAGATCAAAGTCTCTATGCAAGCCATTTAAGAACTAAAAAATCCTCATTTGTTCAGTTATTTTCCTGAAAAGTCCAGCATCAATAGGAGTCTCCCACTCATTGGCTTCATAAAGATCAATTTGTTGCCATAGACTAGTGAGAGTAGTATAGTACTGAGTAACAGTCATCCCATCTTGCTTCAACGCAGAGGCAATGCTCTCAATTCCAAATAACTCAGAATTGTTATTCGTGCTAGAGTAAGTATCACGAACAACATCCCAGATCTCCTTGGCAGTCTCATAGAGGAGAAATTGAGAACCAACATCAGGGGCCATGGTGTTGATTAACCATGACATGATTTGACCATTCTCCTGAATCCACTTCTCAAGACCACCATCAGCAGCAGGTTTGGAATTCTTCCCATTGATATACCCTAGGGTGCCGTGCCCGATAAGGAAGAGTTTAACAGAATGGGACCATTGAATGTAGTTAGTGCCCGTAAACCTATGGCACATAGTATTCGAACCAGACGGTTCCAAAAAATCTGCCATCGAAGCAACAGATGACGAGGATAAATCAACACATCTAATACACTAGTAGTTTACAGACTATATAGGATAGGACTTTTAGTTTGATAAGGAGTCCTACTTGGTTTAGACTTCTAACTCTATCTCTTAGATACAAGATATAAAACACATCTAATACAGTTTAACTCCTATACTAATTATTAATAAAGTAAGAATAATAAAGAATAGAAGCAAATAAACAAATGGAAGGAAATTTTGGGGGAAGAAAGAATAATTTTTTTAGTGTCTGCAACATGAATTATTCTGTAGACCTACAAAGTTGAATCTATCACGACATTTGTGAAAAAATCGAAAGTATTTTGGTGCAAAAGAAATGCCTCATGTTACTCCTAGTCCTATGAGATGAAGGTTGTACTTTGTAGGAGCTAAGCTCCCGAGTTTGGATGAAACTTTATCAACTAGACGTGCTTCACACTTTTAAGACTTATCTAGTAACTTTGACTTCTACTTACTTCCATGTACTTGTTCTTAAGACTTGCTCTATAAGTTAAGCTCGCGTTTAGTCCTTCACTTGCTGAGCTAAAGAATCCTTGTTAATTTGAGTTAAAATTGTTTCGACTATATATTTAGCATAAAACTTAATTGTCCTGATGAATAACTTATTTTTGCTTCTTTTTTTATAGAGTTCACCGGAATTGTTCATAAGTAAAAATAGAGAGGCCCTAGAAAGTGAGTATGTTAGCTCAAATCTCCACCACTGGATTGATTTGGTGTTTGGTTACAAGCAGCGTGGTAAACCAGCAGTAGAGGTATTTGTGGAAAGAATGTCTTTCAACAACTATATCTCGATTTTCTTTAACTTTTTTCTCCAAACTGATTTCAGTTAAAATGAACGGATTGCAGGCTGCAAATATCTTCTATTATTTAACTTATGAAGGTGCTGTAGATCTGGACGCCATGGAAGATGATCTACAGAGATTAGCAATTGAAGACCAGATTGCAAATTTTGGTCAGACACCAATGCAGATTTTCGTAAAAGACATCCTAGAAGAGGGCCTCCAATTGCTCGTCCTCTGTCTTTCGCTCCTGCTTCTATAAATTTGACATCAATTCTTTCTTGTACGATTTATCCACCATCAGCTGTTTTGTATGTTGGATTAGTGGACTCGAACATTGTCATTGTGTACCAGGGCCTTACTTTATCTGTTAAGATGTGGTTGACAACCCAACTTCAGTTCGGTGGAAATTTCACCTTTTCAGGTTCTCAGGTTAGATATTTATTGTATCGTTTTCTTTTCTTTTTAATTGAATCATTATGGTGTCTTGAATTACCTTAGATATTCTTTTCCGAATTTCTCAGGATCCTTTCTTTGGAGTTGGTTATGATATTCTTTCTCCTCGCAAAATTGAGAGTCCTATAGCCGAAAATGTTGAACTTGGTGCACAATGCTTTGCTACAATGCAAACACCATCCGAGAACTTTTTAATTTCATGTGGCAATTGGGAAAACAGCTTCCAAGTCATATCTTTGAGTGATGGAAGAATGGTTCAGAGCATTCGACAGCACAAAGATGTTGTCAGCTGTGTTGCAGGTATTTTTCTTTTATGGAGAGCTCTAAATTTGGGATTAGGCTCTGCTAACTTTTTCTTTTTTATCATTTCTGCCATGCATGGTGGTTGGGAGCCGGTAGTGATGTTACGGGATCGCCGGCGATGAGGCCACATGGCTGGAAGATGAAACGGCAGCGGCGCATGGGAGGCGAAGCGGGCGCACGTGGGCTTCACGCACGCGTGGAAGTTTGGGCATCGGCGCGTGGCGCGAGTGGCAAATTTGGACGGCCGGTTCCGGTTTAATCTGAACTGTTGGATCAAATCTGATCCATCGATCAGATTTGGGGCGACTGCAAAAAAGAAGAAGAGTTATCAGATTTTAGGGTTTTTTGTTTGTATTGGACATAGGCCATAAATGGGCTTATATGATGTATTGTTATATTTTTGGGTTTTAAAGATGTAATGGACTTGGACTTTTATAAAAACACTTGGGCTTTTATTTTAATATGTGATCTGTTTGTTTTGTTTTTAGATAACAATAATACATAATAATAATATTAACATATAATGTACATATACGCATACATATTACACGTTCATGAACACATATACATACAAACAATAATACACACATAACATGTACATATAATTACATATGCAATATACAACATTCATAGTTAAACATTTAGGACATTGAAGTAATAATGAATACATACATATATACATGCAAGCAATACATGCAATGTACATACTCATACTCACATTTAGACCTTGATGATATCAAAACAAGTAGACATACTAACATGTTAATAACACATACAATTGTACTACATGCAAGATTGATAAACAAACGCATATATGTTCATGTCTAAACAGTTAATACCCATACATACAATAAACACACATCAATGATACCTACTTGATATACATACAATAACACACATGAGCCCATTTATTATCGCCTAATAGTATATACATATATAAGCCCATTATTATAAAATAAAGAAAACGGGTCAACCCCGAACAAAATTAGTGATTACATAACAGTCATGACACATGCGTATTGTTACGGCCTATCGAGTACCGATACAGATACAGGTAAATCTATTAAAAGTTAATTGGAATAAGTTTGGAACATTGCATATTGGTCACTGAACATTGTATAGTTAAATTGAAGAGGTAATTGGACTCGAATTATCTTGAAAATTTGTATGATCATTGAATATAGGTTAAATTTTAGTATAGTAAGATTAATTTTGAAAAAGTACTTCTAAAATATTGAATTCATAGATTAGTCCCTAAAATTTGTAAAAGTCTAAAATTGGTCCGAGACCGACAATCATAGTATTGTACTGAGTTATTAAGCCTATTGAATCAATATTGTATCGTTTGAAAAGAATGTCTTTGTTAAATTACTGAATTTTGTTTAAAATTATTACACCAATCAACGTATTGTTCATCGGAAGCATGCTCCGAGCCGGTTCTCTACTAGGCCGGGAATAGGGTGTTACAAAAATCACCTGAACATATTTAGATACTAGAAATGATCCAACCTGAATTTTATTTGTAGTGGTTAAACCCCGACCTAAAATTCACCCAAAAGAGTATTTATCAAAAACGTTTAAAACCGACAGTTATAAATATAGATAAATAATCAAAACGTTACAAAGAAGCTCCAATTCAATTTAAAACATTTGAACATTTAATTTGATTAATACAATTTCAAAATAAGGATTACAGACTCCATCACGTAAGGTCCTATGAATACATAGTCCACTAAACACAAGTACCGTACTCTGGAGATCACCACATGCTAGAATCCCATACTAATAGTGCTCAATGATCCCGTGATCCAATGATCAACCTATTCATGAAAACAACGATTCTGAGCGCTAAGCTTACAAATCTCAGTGGTACACACCTACTATACCATACTTCATGCTAATCATAAACATAAGCATGCAAGCTAGTACGAGCAATAATGAGAGATAAATCAACATGTGGCGCTACCACTAGTCGCCTAAACACATGCTCTCACCCAAGCAATCATATATGGCTCACAAGACCCAACCATACTCGAGATCTCATTAGATAATCAAGGGAAAACACACAAAGTTTCAACCACAAATAGTGGCAATCAAACCAGTTTAGCCTGAAATCACCTAGACATCAGGCTACTCACATATGTACTCGGGATCACCTAGACATCGAGTACCTACCCTCACTAAATATCAAGAATCACCTAGCCATCTGGTCTGAGCGAGGTCATCTACCCGGGATCACCTAGACATCAGGTAGGGAATAACGTCGAAAACACCTAGCCATCAAGTAGCGAGTGCCACTTGAGATCACCTAGTCAACGAGTGCACGTAAAGAAGAGAATAAGTACTAAAGTGCAAACCTTGGGTATCTGGATCCCATCAATCGAATCATGAAATCAATTAAATGTTGACCCGATATACGAGCAACGTGATCCAAATGATCTCTCTATTGTTGCTAATCGTCAACACATCATTAATTTTAATTTACCGAGTTGTTAATACATTATGGAAGAGTATAGAATTAATCCCATTTATTATTTCCATTAATCCACGTTATCTCATTCATTAAGGCATAAATTCAATTATTAACATTCACATTGATTTACATCTTTAACTTGCATTTATATATTATTTATCGTATCAGGTACTGGTACTCAGACACGAGTATTTATACGGTACCCTCGGGTATCGGTACTCACATGCGTACCGATACTAAAACTGCTTACTCGATCCCTAAAGCTTATGAAAGTCATTAGGGCGTGTTTACTAATGCATTTAAATTAATTAATATTAATTACTAGTTACATGACCATTTATTTGAATATTACCATCATTTGTCCCTTACACACTATTTCCAATAATCACGTCAATCTATTCAAACAAGCTTACAAAGCATCTCAATTACCTCAATCAATTAGGCAATCATCAAATAATCATACGAGCATCTCAAACAACCCTACACGGCCTCTAAAGCCTCCACGAGTCTCATCATATTCGTAAAATCATCACGAATCTCATAAATATATCAAATCTCATGATACTGGTCTCACAACATGCTTATTCATCGTCTACCTATTTTGCGAACACTAACAAGCAAGACAATCACATTTTTGATGCTCATGAAGCAATACGAGTTTGAGGTGTACTAACCTTAAGTCGTTATCACTAAAACCCTCATCTGAGCTTCTTAAATATTCTACTTGATCTGATATCCGATCCCAAATAATCCTCGTATATCAATTAATATGATAAGCATCACTTAATCATATACTTTAATGAATCTGAAGGTCAAATGCGTAAAAACAACTTACCAGTTTCGAATTTGGTAAAATAAAATGGGTCAACGGACTCAAAACGTCAAGAAACCCCCAGGTAGAGTCCTCGAAAAATGTCAACACTGGCTGGCGGCACGGTGGCTTGTGGCTCGATGGGCCAGCTCGGGTTTGGACAAGCAGGCCGGCTTGGCAGCTGACCCAACAACTCGGCCCAGCTGGCTGGATAGCTCTCCAGCGAGTTGATGCATGCCCACGCACAATGGCAGCTCATAAGGGCTACTCCGGTGGTCAGACGGTAGCTGCAAGCTCTAGATCTCCAGTCTCGAAGCCATTGAACACACTGGTGCCCTCAGATTTGGGTTTTGACCACTAGAACCCCTCTATTCTGAAACGGCCAAAACTTTAACTCTCTCACCTTCTCTAACGGCGGCTCCGATGGTGACACCACAACTACCGACTGACTCGTCTCGGTGAGGTGAACACAATGTCGTAGGAGGTGTTGAACAATGACTCTCTGTTGGCAGTAGATCGAACATGAAACTTGATGGAGGATGATAGAAAAAGAGAAAGAGTGATAAAATAAATAGAAAAGGAAAAGTATGAGAGAGAGGAAAAATCTGATTTTTTCCGTCTTCTCCCACATCCCCTCTTTCAAATATTTGGCTTAGGGTGAACTTGGGTACACCTAAGCCCTCAACCTTCAATCCATTTTCCAAACAAGTCCTTAGATTCCTTAAATAAAGCTTCCACCAATAATTTCTCTCAATTAATATACCCACTTAAAAGATCCAAACCCGGATCCAAGGCCCAAAATATTAACCCAAAATTTGGGTCGTTACAACTTTACCCTTCTTAAAGAAAATTTTGTCCTTGAAATTTGTATCCACAACTTAAAGAAGATGCTAAAACCCTTATAACTCTTTGACATTCTCAAAGATTTCCCGCTGTGCTACTCTAATCTCTCTTACAACACTTGTAAAAAGTAACCCTTGTCTTCTAACAGTACAACATAAACTCGACAGATTCTTTCTCTTAGAGGGAATTCATCCCCGCTCGGTACATTACAGACAACAAACAAAACCTAACAGTACCTCGAAAAAACTCACACGAATACATCATCAAAAAAACTTAACTTACGATGTAGAACTCAAAAGATTGTTATACAACCAAAATCTTTCCACAACTCCACATGATCTAAAAGAACATGAGGTTACACAACCGTTGTAACCAAAACGAACGATTTCTATCGTGGTGACTCCCTGAAGGAGACTCTAACTCTAATAATATCCTTTATCAAAATCATCGCTTGCTCGGTACGAGACTTTTTAAAGCAAAAGAAGTCTATACAAGTCTCAAGACTGAACTTAGATCTCGGCATGCTTTACATTAAAACAAAAACTAAAACAGCTCCTACTGACTCGATTCACACAAAAGTATTACACTACAACTATAATGTACCTAGAAAACACGCCATCTGTACCATCACTCGGATCTATCATCACAAGGAATTACACCAAGGGATAAGGTTCTATTACAAACCTCGAATCTCCCATCAAAAGGTAACATCTACCCACCGTAGTATCGTACAACCAAACTCGTAAACAAACCAAGCGGACTTTCTATCTTGATCTCATATTTGTCAAAATATCAAACGGTACCCACCAAGGACTATTTCCTTATTCAGCAAAATCCCATTGAAACTTTGCACTCATAGTTCCTTTGCAAGGTCTATGATCATCCATTTAATTTTCACTGAGGAACATTGAAGCATCACAAAAACTCTAACAAACTCAATGTTAGACTCCCAACTGATGACAAGTCAACCACTTATCACTACCTCAAACACACGACTCCACATTGTTTCTCAAAACATGCGGCGAAAGTTTGATACCAACTGTTGTTCTCTAAATTCACCATATTCTAACCATTGTACCATATAGGAAGAATCTCTTACCTTGACATGTCTTTCTCTAAAACACCCACAACTAGATCTGCAAGTCCATCAGAAACCATCGAACCTAAATCCAATCGTAACACTATGTCCTATTAATTAAAATCAGATGCTACTTTCCATGGCTTCCCAAGCAAATCGATCCTTAACTCGAAGCTTAACTAACATACATACGTGCACCAGTACTGACCGATCAGCATCGACACCAGATGAAACAAGTACCGATACTACATAGAGCTAGTATCAGTACTCCCTCACACATCCATCGTTGTCAATCCTCGATCGCCCTACATGGGCAGCAAGACACTTAACCCAAACTATCTCCGTACAATCCATCACTTATCAAGTTCACTTTAATTAGGTAGTGATCGATCATACAATCAACAACTCTTAATTACTTCGACTTACGTTGTTTTCCAAAACTCCAATTCCTTAAAGATCAAGTACCCAAAAATTACACTGTTAGGGTAGGCACACCCTTCCCTCTTCTTGCACAAAAATGTAGTCCTAACAAACAACAAAACATCATCGAAGATCTTAAAATGTTACTCGACTTTAATCGAGTCAACACCACTATCACAACCAAAATGGTCTCACGCAGCTCAGATCCCCACTGATGTTCTTCAGCTCATTCCAAGGTAACTATGATACAAATCAAAAGCATTTATGAAGTTCCAAACCCTTGCTTCATTAACTAATTACACGGTAGCCAAGATTTCCCATACACAAGGTCATTATCTTGTCAATGCTCATATTTCCATATTCTTATGCATTCACACGTGCCACGCAAAGCACCAACTTACATTTGAGGGACAACATGGTGGTCTTCACCTTATCATAGCTAAAACACCTCAAACGTCACTGCAGACATCAAACATTACCACGTCACAACCTAAAGAGAAAAATCCTCATTCCAAAAATTCATTTTGAAACTACAAGCCTCCAACCCTTTAACCACCATCTTATTCTCGCACTAAAGCTGAAAAAACACGCGGGTACATCGCAATCGGTTAAACGAGTCATCCACCTTAGGAGACACGTAACAGTCCTTCACTGTCACTTAACAAACTATCAACGGTCTGAACATCACCTCAATGAACAAACTTCTTACTAGCGAAATAGCCCGATTCTCCTTTGGGAAAAACACTCAGACAAAAGAAACCTCGTTCAAGTCGCGCCTTTGCAACTGAACCTTTGACTCTCTCAATTGTATTGGTACCCTTTGACAAGGACGACGGGCATCAACATCTAACACAACCTTACCTCAACATCTACTCATTTTCTTGACAAGGAAGAAGTCCTGAAGACTCCTCCAAGAAGCATAAACAAACACTCTAATGGTCTGAAAGCTCTCGAGCGTCAAACTGTGCACTTTGGCATCTATCGAACGGTCAAACATGTCTTACAACCCTGTTGTCATTCTATAAACAACCACTATGAAGATCGCGGTAGAAAGGCAACAATTTAACATTCTCACTACCAAAGGTTAGGTTCCCTCGTGGTCTCGAAGCCTCAAGCTCACTCTTGACATTACTGGCTAGCATCGCACTTGATTTAACACATGCAATTTCCAAGGTGCAACAACTCTCAAGAAGGTGGCACTCTCAAACCGGTTAAACGTCTAACTTTGGTCACACTATAATAAACTAGTGGATTCCAATTTTGGGAAATGCTCTTGAAGAGGCGATGATACTTCCAAAGTATCAACAAGACTCCTTTTTACATGAACAAAAGGCCATTCACCCAATGTGCATCCACTGATAAGTTTTCAGAAGCGGGTTATCCAAATTTGCAACATAAACATTATTTACGTATAATAATGGAGATTTCCCGTCACAAACTCTCATAACGTATCCGAAGGCTTCAAAGCGTCTTCAACAAGCAATGAAAACACCATTCAGATGGCAAATGGAGGACACATCCTTGACTTTGGCATCATTCAACTAACTCGTATCTCAACTGTAACATCCCCCACCCCGCCTGGTAGATAACCAGGTTAGAGAACGCTATCGGTGACCAAAACGGTGATCAATATGGTGAAATCGGATCATAATCAATAGTTAACCAATAAATTGCTTGACAAATAATTCAATATCAATACTGTTGACTTAGGGATTCAATGCAATGCTTGGATTATCAATTAAGGATTGATTTAGGCTTTTTACGAGTTTTAGGGACTAAACTATAAACTTCTATATTTTATAGGTCTTTTCTTGTATTAAACTATATCATCAGGAAATTCATGTTGAAATCAATATTCGTATAAATTTTCAAAGCAGTTGGAGATCATTTACTCATTCGATTAAGCCTTGCGATCCTTAGTGACCAATCTGTAAACTATTTAAAACTATGTTCTTATCCCTTTTAACAGTTTTAACTGTCACCGTACCGAAATGCCTAAGGATGTATCGGTACGAGTTCAGCTCTATTCCAAAACTATCTACTTTTGTTTTAATACGACTTGATATGTATCGATACGGGTTGACTAACTTTGACTTGTCCATTGACCGCTATTTCGATATACCTAGGCCGTATCAATACCGATGTGCACAGTTTCAAGTTTCATTTGCCAAAATCCTTACATGTTTCGATACAACTGGGGTTGTATCGATACGAATTGACCATGGTTAACATGTTTTGATACACCCAATGGCCGTATCGATACAACTAAATTCCCTAACCTTACTCTTAACTTTTGTATCGAAACGTGCTAGCTCATATCGATACGCTTTAGTTAACCTATGCTTTGACTGACCAAATATGCAAGGCCGTACCGAAACAGCTTGACATGTATCGGTACGCCCTACACTGTAATGATAGATTTCATCTACTTTTTAATCAATTTGACATGTTGAACGATATCCAAATGCTACAAAATTGTATCAGCAAGATTTAAACCCTATAATCTACTAGCATGCCAATTTTTTGAGTCATCCAAATCCATTTACTAGGTTTTCACCTTTTAGTGCCCAATATGTCATTTTAGCCATCTTTAGGCCAAACAAAAAAGCCAAAATGAGCCTTAAACATTATTATAATGCAAGCATGACTTATACACATCAATAGGACTATACATGACTAGTCTAACTACCTTGCCACCATCCTAGAAGTTCAAGGGCTAGGTTAACATTACATATGTGGGAATGTGACTTGCTTCAAAACACTTCTTGCTCTGATCCTCGATCCAACTATGTTTTAACTTGAAAATGCATGGAAATGAATGCATTAGGCTTACTTAGCCTAGTGAGGTAGTCATAGACAATTATATGGGCATCAATAAATGTCATGACATGTATAACAATGAAAATGCTTCTTGAAACATATTTTAACAATACTTGCAACATACATTCCTATATTCTCCTTGGATCAACATGTAAGGACTTGATTCTCTTCATAATGGTAGATTGAACTTGAAGTTCATCTATAAAACCACGGTGCTTTTGAAGTAAAAAATGAGCATTAATACCCTGAGAAGTAGGCATAGGCCTGCGGTTGAGCGTATCTGCTAGTACGTGGCCTTGTTTGGATGGTAATCAATAACAAGGTTATAATCTTTGAGGAGTTCCATCCATCTCCTTTGACGAAGATTAAGCTCTTTTTGTGTCAACAAATACTTAAGGCTCTTGTGGTCGGTGTATAGATAACATTTTTCTCCGTAGAGGTAATGTCTCCAGATTTTCAGTGCAAAGACAACCGCAGCCAATTCAAGGTCATGAGTAGGATAGTTCATTTCATGTGGCTTTAGTTACCTTGATGCATAAGCAACAACCTTGCCTTCTTGCATCAGTATGCACCCCAACCTCTGGTGCAAAGCATCGCTATACACAGTGTAATTCTTCCTAGACTCGGGTTGGATCAGAACTGGTGCATGAGTCAATACTTGCTTGAGTTGGTCAAGGATTCTTTGTTGCTTCTCGGTCCATTCAAAAGGAGTATCCTTCCATAAAAGTTTAATTAACGGAGCTGATATTGTAGAGAATCCTTTAACAAATATTCTATAATAGCCAGCAAGGTCAAGAAAGCTACAGACTTCACCTACGTTCTTTGGTGGTCTCTATTCAACTATGGCTTGGATCTTCTTTGGATCTATTTGAATGTCTTCAGCAGAGATCACGTGACCCAAAAATGAGACTTGGGAGAGCCAAAACTCGCACTTACTGAACTTGGCATACAATTACTTCTCCCGAAGGGTCTAAAGCACAATATGAAGATGTTCACAATGTTCAGCTTGACCTTTGGAATAAATCAATATATAGTCTATAAACACTACTTCAAATTTGTATAGGGTCTAAAAACCTTATTCATGAGATCCATAAAGGCAGCAGGAGCATTGGTTAACGCCAAGGGCATAACTAGGAATTCGTAGTGGCCATATCTTGTACAGAAAGCCGTCTTGGGCACATCGCACTCCTTCACTTTCATTTGGTAGTACCCAGATCTCAAACCAATCTTAGAAAAGACTGTTGCATCTTTCAGTTGATCAAACAAGTCATCGATCCTCGGCAAGGGATACCTATTCTTGATTGTGAGCTTATTCAATTGGCGATAATCAATACAAAGACGCATTGATCCATCTTTCTTCTTGACAAAGAGGACCGGAGCTCCCCAAGGCGAGAAACTCGGTTGAATAAAAACCTTGTCTAACAAGTCTTGAATTTTCACTTTAAGCTCGTTGAGTTCTATCAGTGCTATCCGATTGGGTGCAATGGAAACCGGAGTGGTTTCAAGTTGCACTTCAATCCCGAATTCAACTTCACGTGTAGGTGGTAAACCTGGAAGCTCATCAGGAAACACATCGGGAAACTCTTGCACGGTGTCTATATCTTACAACTGTGATTCCTCTTTGCTTACTGTGGCATACAACAATGATCTTTTGCCTTTGGAATCCATGAGAGTCACACTCTCCTTGCCAAGACCTCGAAGGTACAACTTCCTCTTCAAACAGTCTACCCAAGCTTAATGCTCCTCGAGCCAATCAAGTCCTAAAATAACACCGAACTCATGTATAGGGAGGGCCATAAGGTTGGCCAAAAAAGGTATCCCTTGTATCACAAGGGGACAATTCTTGCATACGAGTCCAACTACAACACTATCCCCTAAAAAAATAGTTACGGTGAGTTTGGAGGCTATAGGCTCAGATGTTAAATTAAATCTTCTAACCAATACAGTACTTATAAAAGAATGAGTGGATCTAGGATCAATCAATGCATAAACAGGATGAGTATACAATTTAAAAGTACCTGCAATGACATCAGGGTCCTCATCTTCCTCTCGGTTTCTCACGTGGTAAACTTGGGATGAGGCTTTAGATTCTAGTCGGTTAGGAGCCCGTGTAGAGCCACCAGATCTACCAAAAGCTCCTGATACATCTTGTCTTGGTCTCTTACCCCTAAAGGATGGAGCAGGGGACGTAGGAACCATTGGTGCAGAAGATTCGGAGGTGTTCATGGGACAATCCTTAATATAGTGGCCTTGTTCGCCACAAAAGAAAAACATGCTCCAGATTGCTTGCGACATTGTCCCGTGGGGTACCTCCTTTGACAGAAATTACAAATAGGGAACTGCGACTCCTGTCCAGATACTCTAGTGCTCTCAAAGGAGGCGGCTCTTATAGCGGACTGAGACATGGATTTTGGCTTGACAAAATTGCCCGATCTAAAAGATTATTGATGGTAAGATTGCTTGTACCCTTGTTGTTGATTGCTCTTCTTGTACGATAGAGAGGTCGGTCGTGAATCATTTCGTGTCCTCTTCTCAAATCAGTTAGGCCTATTAAACTGATGCGACCTCTGAGCAGCTTTAGTGGAGATCACTCGATTCACAAGCTCCTAGAAATCCTTGATCCCTAGAGCAGTAAACAAAGGTCGTAGTTCATCACTTAAACCTATAATGAACATTCGACACTTCTCTTCTTCTTCCTTAATGTACTCAGCCCCATACTTGAAATACTTATAGAAGTCATGGATATACTGCTCCACTGGTCTCCCACCTTGTTTTAGGTGCAAGAAGATATCTCACCTTTCGGCTAAGTAATGTTCACTGATGTACTTCTACTTGAATTCTCGCAAAAAGAACTCCCAAGTTATAGCTTCCTCGGGAGCGGTGAGTGTTGTGGTTTCCCACCAACTTAAGGCCTCATCAGTCAATAAGGCCAAAGTATACTCGAGCTTATGTTCATCATAGCACTATAACTGCTTGGTCAAGATTCTCACCGTGCTATCCAACCAGTGCTCCACTACATCAGGGTCTTGCTTGGCCTTACCCGAAAAGATAGTAGCTCGTTGTTGAGCTAGCTTGTCAATAGGGGCTCGACTCGTGGGAGTGGTAGCTGTGGAAGACTGTGCAGACTGCTTGGATTTAAGGGTAGCCATAAACTATTTGAACATCTCAGTCATGTTCTTATAACACTCGAACTGAGTAGCATGTAACGCGGGATCAATGTTCAATGGCTCTTGTAGGGGCACTTATGGGTTAGGAAGACTCTCCCCCTTTTCTCCTCATTATTGGTCGAAGAGCCAACAGTGTGCTCAGCTTTTTCATGAGCCTTATCGGAGTCAGACATCTTTATACTATAAAGGAAAAAGGATCGAATTAGTCATAAGTCACAATATGTACAAATAAACAAATTGAACTCCTGGTGGCATATGCAATGACTTTACAGTAGACTTCAGTTTAGTCCTAGAATTGACTAAACTCTAGCTATAATACCATAATTCTATCATCTCCTACCGACCTAGTAGATAATCGGGTCAGAGAAGGATACTGGTGACCAAAATGGTGATCGATACGGTGAAATCAGATCATAATCAATATTTAACCAATAAATTGCTTGACAAATAAGTCAATACCTGACATATTTCGAAAACTGGCCTAGTCGGAATAACGCTCCGGTGATCAAAAATTCTGTATCGGATATACTCGAAAGTGTAATTTCATGATCCTTGTAACCAATTTTGTAATCAATGAAAGTTAGGTAGCATTAAATAGATCTATAGACGTTTTTGTAAGAAATACAAAGATGAAATGCTAAAAATAAGCCAAGCGTATCGATACAGTAAGACCAGTATCGATATGGTCTAACGGCCACAACTAACTTGCCTATTTTAGCCTATGCGTATTGGTATGGCTGGACCGGTATCGATACAGTTTTGAACTAGGCATTTCGATACAGTAATACCTATATCGGTACGGCCTAACTACCATAACGAACTTACCTATTTAGCTTAGGCGTATCAATACGGATATATAGGGTATCGATACGGCCCTCTGTAAAAATCTATTTTAAGGCCCAAATTGAAGGAAATGAAAGGTGCTTAGTCGCCTCCTTGCTTGTCTATTCCACATGAAATCCATCAGATTGAATGATGGATGGTTATCAATTGCCTTAAAAATGATAAAAGGCATGAAAAGATGGGAAATAATTGTTTAATCTTTCCCTAGCTAATAGGAAAGCTTCCTATTGGTTCATGTGGAGGTGGGGCATTGATAAAAGGGTTAGTTTTCTTCCTCATTTGAATCTTCCGAAGGCTAAACCCACCCTTTGCCATCCAACAAGCAAGCACCACCATTGTTGTATTCAACCTAAGCTCAATCACACACCTCTCCTATTAAGTCTCTTAAGTCCAAGCTTTCCTTGATTCAAAGGTATCATTCCATAGCTATTGAGCGGTTAAGTAAAAGCCCTCAATCAATTGTTGAATTCCATGGAAAATTGAAGTTTAATTTTAAATCAAAATCCCAAACCTAAACTTTGAAATGAGTAATATATCGTTATAGTGATTATAATAATTCCTTGTGTTTCTTCCTAGCTCAAAAATTGGAAGGAAATAATCCGTCATCTTCAACCAAGTCTAGAAGCAAAGGAATCAAAATTATAGAACCTTGAAAGCTTCAGAATCAAGGTGAGTGTAGTTGTGTCAAGGGATGGGCAAGGTGCCATCCTGTTGCATTCGTTTTATGTTATAATCGCATTTTTGTTTAAAGGCTCAAGTAGAGCAAGAATATGTGGACTATAATGGTAAGAATGGTAAGCTTCAATAATGTTGGATATATTTGTAAGTTCATATGTGATATCCGATTCATACTTGTATATGGATTTTGATATAATTATGCTATGATATGTTATGTGGAGCTAAGGCTCGATTTGCTATCCGATATGACGTGATCCGAAAGGTAAGAATTATGATGAAATATGTGATTTTGGACATTTGTGGACATTGGATACAATTGGCATGCCATAGGGTTATTCGAACTCACCAAGTAAGGGATTAGACTACAGTCCGGGGCTACGGCCTATATGTGGAGGAGAAAAGGATGTATTGTGTAAGGGACATTATCTGGAGATATGGCTCAAGGCTACAGCCTATTTTCGATATGTGTGGTGTATAGGGGAATCTGTGTATCCATTGGTTACCATGTCTAAGGAAATGATATGTTATTATGTTTTACGATTGCTACATAAAATCATTATAATTTGTTTGAATATGATTTTACATGATTGATGTTATATAAATGTAACCAAGCATGCCTATGTGTCATTCATACATTTGATATACTAGTTGTGCATTTTTTATGACTACCTCACTAGGCTATGTAAGCCTAACATTCGTGTGTCTCATGCATTTTAGGATCTTAAAGAATTATGGCCTTCGATCGTGTGTTGCGGTTGCAAGTCACTCATACGAATCATATGTATGCTTACCTTTTGCCTTGAACTCCTAGTAAGGTGGCATATGGTCTAAACATGTTATGTATGTGCCTTTTGATGTGTGTGTAATAGCCTAGAGGCGACCAAATGTCTAATCGATAATATGGAATGTTTGTGAGTTGGTTAAACTAGTTAAATGAGATTAAATGTGTTAAAAGGTAAAAACTAGGTAAATGGATCCGAAACGCCTTAATATTTTGTATGCTATTAAAAATATGGATTTTATTCTTAGTGGTAAAATTTGGGAATGTTTGGACAACAAATGGTAGGGTAATTCGAATAAAAACCAACAAAAATCTGTCATTACAAGACAGACGTATCGGTACGGGTGGTGGCGTATTGATACGGCCTTGCATAAATAGGCCAAGTGAAATAGGGCATATTAATACGCAGAGGGGTGTATCGATACAAATTTGGACAGTAAGGTCTGAAAAATAAATGGTATCGATACGGCCATAGGTAGTATCGAAACGGGTCAACCTTAGTCAACGCGTATCGATACAAGCTTAGGTATATCGATACGGGTTGTCATGAATCTGAAAACTTGAAAATTTAGCTTAGCGTACCGATACGGCCCCAAGGGTATCGGTACCGAGTTAGTTAATTTTGTTAAAAGACATGGAAACTTGTTTTAAGAAGTTTATAAAATAGTCACAAAAACTTGTACAGCCTAATTGGATAGGTAAACGATCTTCGTTAATAACGAAACTTCACAGGTTAATAATTGGTAGGTTTAATTGTAGTCCAGTAAAAAGAAATCCCAATAAGGACCTCTAATTTGTAAAAAATTACATTTTAGTCCCTAAGCTCAAAAAGGGTTAAAACCGATCCCGAATTGTGTAAGTCTTAATAAGATAATTCTATTAAGCCTTAAAAGAGATTAATAAATGATTTGAATAAGTTTTCGTACTCCGATAAAGCTTCTGAATCTCTGATACGTTTTCTGGTAGCACTTTCTGACCCGGTTCTATACCAAGCCGGGAAAGGGGTGTTACAATATCAATACCGATGACTTAGGGATTCAATGCAATGCTTGGATTATCAATTAAGGACTAGTTTAGGCTTTTTACGAGTTTTAGGGACTAAACTATAAACTTCTATATTTTATAGGTTATTTCTTGTATTAAACTATATTATCAGGAAATTCATGTTGAAATCAATGTTCGTCTAAATTTTCAAAGCAATTGGAGATCATTTACTCATTCGATTAAGCCTTGCGATCTTTAGTGACCAATCTATAAACTATTTAAAACTATGTTCTTAGCTCTTTTAACTGTCACCGTGCCGAAACGCCTAGGGCTGTATCGGTACGGGTTAAGCTTTATTCCAAAACTGTTTACTTTCGTTTCAATACGGCGGGTTGACTAACTTTGACTTGTCCAAAAAGCCAAAATGAGCTTTAAACATTATTACAATGCAAGCATGACTTAGACACATCAAAAGGACTATACATGACTAGTCTAGCTACCTTGCCACCATCCTAGGATTTCAAGGGCTAGGTTAACATTACATATGTGGGAATGTGACTTTCTTCAAAACACTTCTTGCTCTGATCCTCGATCCAATTGTGCTTTAACTTGAAAATGTATGGAAATGAGATGCATTAGGCTTACTTAGCCTAGTGAGGTAGTCATAGACAATTATATGGCATCAATGAAGGTCATGACATGTATAACAATGAAAATGCTTCTTGAAACATATTTTAACAAAACTTGCAACATCCATTCCTATATTCTCCTTGGATCGACATGTAATATGGATACGTGAATTCCCAACCAACATCACCAACAATGAATGGTCAATATCCGCCAACATCGCCATTAAGACTAGCAGAACCACGTACTGCCAACATCACTAATAAGAGCCTTAGGTCAAGGACCGTAGTCCACTCCATACCATTGAGCTCATGAATTCTATAGCATGTCAATTGTATCCCATGCCCATTCGTATCCAAGGATTTCATACTCATTAATAGCAATGTCAATAACAATAGCAATAACCAATATGGTAACAATAACAATACAATGCCAATGACAATGACTCATAACATATCCAATAAGTTCTTTTCAACACTTCAATATTATCGATGATCATGTAATGATTCAATAGTCAACTTAGCAATAAAATAAGCTTACCGATGATGCCTCTAGTGAGGTCTTAATGAAGACATACCTTGGCCAATGATGATAATACAATAAATTGACATCAATGAATTTGGGAGGACACCTAGCCAATCCCTTGACTCTGACTACACTCACCGATGATTCCGAGGCTTTCAAGGCTCCCGGATGACAACTCCCTTATTCTTGAACTTGGTGGAATTGGGAGGATTTGGTGATTCCTCACCTTGGTTATCTTAAGCTACATAAAATTGAAATTACAAGGATTCAATTATCGATAATTAAATCATAGCAACTTAAAAGCTATGAAAAATGACAATAGGCAAGCTACAACATCCATACGGAATTTCTAAGGTCTAACTTAATCCTTAGGCTCAAGATTAAACATGAATTAGCCATGGAATTGATACCGATTGAGGAAAGCTACTTACCCAATCGACATCTATGATTTATGATCGATGAATTTAAGAAAAGCAAAGCTTGATTCCACCTTCAATAGAGGTGTGTGATTAGGGTGGCTAGAGGGAGAAGATGGTGGAGTGCTTGCTTGATCATCAACCGGTAAGTTTCTTTCTTTCTTTTTCTTTCATTCTTTTTATCTATCAAGCTTTCCTTAAGATGAAAGAATCAATCCTTGATCATCCACATATGTGGTGATTAAGATTGAGGAGGGGAATCGCGAGATTAGTCTCTCAACTCTTAATTGTCTATGGTTTTGCTACTTTAACTCCTAATTCTCTTAATTTGGTCACTAAACTATGTTTCAAAGTTTGCAATATGGTCCTTAACAATGTCAATGCTTAATTGAGGTTTGATAAACTAATAATACACTATTTGATCAAAGGTCAACTCTTTAATTTTGACTTTCTAATGTGAAATTTCCAGTCATCGAAATCAAATTCCGACTAGGCCCAGTTTTAGGATGTTACATAAACAATCTGAGGTGACTTCACCCTCAGAACCGCTCTCATGAGCGGTTCAACAGTTAACTCGGCCCTCTCAACTACGATCGTAACCATTTTATCGTCGCAACATTGGATGCACCACCAAGATTTTAGTCTTAAAGAGTACGAACTTAATTTAGGGGCTTGTATTCACTAGACACCTTACTAAAACACTTATACTACCCCTAGGGTTTCCTAGAACCGACTAAACTTAACTCTGATACCAGTAAATGTAACACCATCTACTAGGATGTCACATTTGGGCATCAAGCCCAAACCCAGATTATAAAATTTCTCAAATTCAGTATAGCCAAAAAGAGTTCATCAAAAACGTTTAAAACCAACAGTTAGAAATATAGATAAATAATCAAAACATTATAAAAGAGCTCCAATTTAATTTAAAATATTTGAACATTTGATTTGATTAATATAATTTCGAAATAAGAAATACAAACTGCATCACGTAAGGTCCTATGAATACATAGTCCACTAAACACAAGTATCGTACTTTGGAGATCACCACATGCTAGAATCTCGTACTAATAGTACTTCACGATCCCGCGATCCAACGATCAACCTACGCAAGAAAATAACAATTTCGAGCGTTGAGCTTACAAAACACATCTACTCTACCATACTTCATGCTAATCATAAACATAAGCGTGTAAGCTAGTATGAGCAATAAGGAGAGATAAATAAATATGTGGCGCTACCATTAGTCACCACCTAAACACATGCTCTCACCCAAGCAATCATACATGGCTCACAAGGCCCAACTACACTTGAGATCTTATCATATCATCAAGGAAAAAGCACACAAAGTTTCAACCACAAATAGTGGTAATCAAACCAATTTAGCCCAGAATCACCTAGACATCAGGCTAGTCACATATATGCTCAGGATCACCTAGACATCGAGTACCTACCCTCACGAAATACTCAAAATCACGTAGCCATCGAGTAGCGAGTGCCACTCGGGATCACCTAGACATCGAGTGCACGTGAAGAAGAGAACAAGTACTGCAGTGTAAACCTTGGGTACCCGGATCCCATCAATCGAATCATGAAATCAATTAAATGGCTACCTGACATACGAGCAAATCGATCCCAAGGATCTCTCTATTGTTGCTAATTGCCAACACATCATTAATTTTACCTTACCGAGTTGTTAATACATTATGGAAGAGTACAAAATTTTTCTCATTTATTATTTCCATTAATCCATGTTATCTCGTTCATCAATGCATAAATTTAATTATTAATATTCACATCAATTTCTATCTTTAACTTACATTTATATATTATTTATCGTATCGGATATTAGTACTCATACTCGAGTATCGATACGGTACCCTCAGGTATCGGTACTTACGCGTACCGATACTGAAACTGCTTACTCGATCCCTAAAGCATATGAAAGTCATTAGGGTTTGTTTACTAACACATTTAAATAAATTAATATGAATTACCGGCTTTATGACCATTTACTCGAATGTTACCATCATTTATCTCTTACACACAATTTCTATCGATCACGTCAATCTATTCAAACAAGCTTACAAAGCATCTCAATTATCTCAATCAATAGCAATCATCAAATAATCATGCGAGCATCTCAAACGACCCTACATAGTCCCTAAAGACTCTACGAGTCTCTTCATATTCGTAACATCATCATGCATCTCATAAATATATCAAGTCTAATGATATCAGTCTCACAACATGCTTATTCATCGTCTACCTATTTTGCGAACACTAACAACCAAGGCAATCACATTTATGATGCTCATGAAGCAATTGGAGTTTGAGGTGTACTAATCTTAAGCCATTATTGCTAAAATCCTTATCCAAGCTTCCTGAATATTCCACTTGATCCAATATCCGATCCCAAATAATCTTCGTATATCAGTTAATACCATAAGTATCACTAAATCACATACTTTAAAGAATTCGAAGGTCAACTGCGTAAAAACAACTTACCAGGTTCGAATTTGGCAAAACAGACTGCGCCAACGGACTCATAACATCGAGAAACCCCCAATAGGGTCCCTAGAAAAAGTCAACGCCGGTCAACGGCGGTGACGACACGGTCAACGGCGACTTGCGACTCAAAAGGCCTGCTCGGGTTTGGCTCAACAGGCCGGCTTGGCCCAATCATCTCATCCCAACTTGTTGGATAGCTCTCTAGAGAGCTGATACACGCCCACGCGCGTAAGAGCTGCTCTAGTGGTCGGACGACGGTGGCGAGCTCCAAATTTGCAGTCTCGACGCCGGTGAACACGCTAGTGCCCTAAGATTTAGGTTTTGACCACCGAAACCCCTTCATTTTGAAATGGATAAAACTTCAACTCTCTCACCCCGTCTGACGGCAGCTCCGACGGTGATACCACGACCACCAGTTGACTTGTCTTAGTGAGGTGAACACAATGGCGTAGGAGGTGTTGAACAAAGACTCTCCGTTAGCGGTAGATCGAACATGAAACTTGATGGAGGGGAGAGAAAATGAGAAAATAAATAGAAAAGGAAAAATAGGAAATAGAGAAAAAATCTGATTTTTCCCTCTTTTCCCACACCCTTCTCTTTCAAATATTTGGCTTATGGTGAACTTGGATGAATTACATCCAAGCCCTCAACCTTCAATCTATTTTCCAAACAAGTTCTTAGATTCTTTAAATCGAGCTTCCACCAATCATTTCTCTCAACTAATATGCACACTTAAAAGATCCAAACCCGAATCCAAGGCCCAAAATATTAACCCGAAATTTGGGTCATTACACCCGGCCAAAATTTTATCTAAAACGGACATGAACTTAACCTGATACCTAGAATAACCCGATCCAAAGTCTATCCAAACTTGAATTAACCCGATAATTAATCGTTCATACCCGAACCTTTTTGGCATGAACATGGTATTGACCTGTCCCGAACACAACACGAGTCTGAGTTGGGATCAACCTGACATTTAGGCCTATAAATGAACTAAATGAACACGAACGAGGTATGTTCATGTTTGTTCATTTAATTTTAATCGAACAAATGAACAAACATAAACAACTTAACGAACATAGTTTCTTGTTTGTATTTGTTCGTTAAGGCATATAGCTTATTCGTGTTCGTGTTCATTCATATTTGTTCGTTAAAATGATAAATGAACGTAAACGAACACAAATGCAAACGCATTCGAACACCGAGTATTGTTTAATTTTTTTCATTTTATTTAATATTTTTAATATACTATGTTTTAAATATAATACTTTTGTTATGAAAAATAATAAATATAAATGAACATATGTGGATAAATTTAAAAGAACATAAACGAACAGATTACCGAACGTTCACGAATGAACAAACCCTTTGTGTTCGTTCATTTAATTAAACGAACAAAAAATTTTGTTCATGTTCGTTCATTTAATAAATAAACGGTCATAAACAAACTTCTGCCAAACAACTCATGGTTGAACGTTCGATTTGTTTATAACCCTACTGACGTTGACCCAGACCTGAATTCGATCTGACTCGAATTCATATTAGATATTTACCATATTATTTTGGGTTTGAGTTCATATCAAATCAAGTGCAAGTCAGATTCGATTATCACATTATCAAGTTCAATTCGAATTAGAGTCATTTTCAGGTCGGGTGCAAGTTGAATTCAAATCCAAAAACATCAAGTCCAACTAGGTGGGTGAACAAATTTGTTAGTCAACTGGATGGTCATATTTACGGGCATATAAAATTATAAATATATGAATGAAAGGTACTTGTACTCATTAACAATCTCTTATAAAATCTCATTATTTCGAATTTTAGTATTAGGTATTAGTTTACACTTATCCAATGGTCTAAAATCAGTGTAAAACATTTTAGTCATCTGAATCTTATGTTTCTCTCTATCTATATATAAAATAAATCTCCTTATTTTCAACTTTTAATCTCAATCATCAATTACACTTTCAAAATCATTTTAATTTTACATTGTAAGGGATGAGACTAAAAGTTGAGAGTTGTTGATATTTTAATGTTTCGAGAAACAAAAAGCAGGAGCTGAGGGAGATGCTGGTGTTGATAATACAAAATAATTGAACCTAGGCTAGTAAGAAATATATTATTGAAATTAAAAAAGGGTTCCTACTTTTATTGAAAACAATTATTAAAAGGGAAATTTTTTAAAATCGTATTTTTAAATGAAAATTTAAAGTCGTCACCGTTCACTTGAATTAGGTAGACCGGACACCGAAAATAAAACCATAAATTACTATGTGTTAAATTATCTCAATTTCTGTCTCAACTCCTTCTCATGAACTAAAGAGAGAAATTGAATTTTCTAAAAGGCTGCCTCTCTTACACGCCTATCTCTTAATGTTACAAAAATGTTAAGAATCTGGTGTGTTGGTACCATGCAGAAAGAAGGATTCATCACAATCATTCATCTCCATGCACCATAGATATATCTGAAACTATGAGATACAGTTTTCATAGCATTCCTGCCCAACAAAATGAAGAGAAAACTAAAATGATGTAAAGGAAATACAAAATGCAAGATATTTGTTGAAAATGATTCATCTTCATTGCAACATATTTGCTAAGAAACGGCTAAGCTAACGTGTGAGCCACCCACCACCATTGACGATATTTGTTAATACTGACATGCAATCAACTCATCGACAAATTCCGACATGCTTCAAAACTCCTTCAAATATTTTTCAAAATGCCATTTCTTGGATGCATAGAACAATGAACATCAATTACTATAATGCATACTAGCCAAAAAGGTAGTGGCATTCACATATTTGAAATATCATGTAAAAAACAGAGGTAAACCAACATGAAATTCTATATGCCGCAGCCACCTTCCAAACAGATGCAACATACTTGATCAAATAAGGCCCAACAACCACATTAAGCAGAGCATTACTTGATGCATGTAGTAGAAATGAAAATTATGAACTGAATTAACATAATTATATTATATAAATGAAATGATTAAAAATAAACACCATTGAGTAAAATACCTCAGATCATTGTCACCAAGCAGACCTTAATTGTCAAAACAGCCATTGTCATGCTGAATCATTGCTTAGCCAGACATAATTACTTTGGTTTTTGGATTCCGAGGAATGATAGCTTTGCGTTGGGGATTTTCTATAGAATATACAAGAAGATTTCCATCTTTTGTCCCTGCCAAGAAGCATTCTTCTGGAGTCACGGTTAGGGATGTTATTATCTTCTCAACCCCAGTATATCGTTTCACAACCTCAAGTGTGTTCATAGTGCGGACAACAACCTGTCCTTGGTCACCAGCACAAACCAAAAACTCGCCACATCCACTGAGGTCAACACAGTTGAGGCGGCCATTGGCCTCGGAAGAGGCAAGATGTTTTCCATTAATAGAATAGAGATGTAAACTTAGATCATCATCGGCATAAAGTACAATCCGACCATGCTGAGAAGTTACAAGTTTTGACAATGCACTGCCAGATGGGTGCTGTAAAGATCTTACATATCTTCCATCCCGCAGGGTATGGAAAACGCAAGTTCCATCTTTTGACCCACTAATAACTATGTCAAGCTCAACACTAACATACAAGCACGTAATTATATCATCATGACCAGAAAGAATATGAAGGGGAGTTTCAGCAATGATACAGTCCTTACGGGGAACTTTCTTTTCTAGGGCTCTGACACGAAGAACCTCCCGCACCATCACTGTAGTGTCATAACTTCCGGTAGCTAGAATGCTTCCATCAGCTGTAACTGCAGCAGGGTATCAATTTCCAATGAGATAAGAAAGACTACAAGAAACACTTAAATGGACAATTCACAATAAAAAAATATAGTAGATACATATCATCCTTGATTAGACTCGATATATGATTATACAATTCATATTCAATGCATGTATATTTTCTTCCCTTCCTACTTTGACAAATCAATAAATTCGGAAACTTTGAATTACAACACCTCTTGCCATCAGTACTTGAATTACTTCATTTCTCATATTGCTAATACAACCCACTTCTATGAAGAAATGTTGACAGTGAGAGAAGAAAATGGCAAGTTTGAGCGGAATATAACTACCAATAGGAAGTTGAGGTCATAACTTCAAAGAACAAAACATAAATTATTCACATAACAGATAATTCTACAAATGCAATATGGTTAACTTTAAAGAGTTCATGGGTAAAACTTTAGAGAAGGTTCCAAATGACTGGGAATATCAGCTGTGCTTCGTATCAGATAAAATTAAGCTTCACATTCCTTTTTATCATCAGCCACAATAATTCAATTAAAGATTGCTTGCAAATATAAACAAAGATTGGAGATATAAGCAAGTAATCATATTGTAATTTCTAGTTTTGGCAGATTCAAGAATGAATGAGAAAGAAATTTTCTAAGATTTTTCCCTTTCCATCTTTCTTTTCGAATACAACCACAACAAAGAAAAACAAGAAATTTTCAACCATTCATATTCTGTATATTATTACATTGAGCCTTTAAATTCGAATCGAAAAAAGCAAGAACAAAAAGAAAGGGGAAGGGTTTTTACCGTTCGACAGTGACGGTTCACAGCGATCGGAGGCTCCAACCGATGATCCCAATATTGATGAGCTAGGTCTTGGCAGGGAGAATCACATACTCCGACTTCGCGGCGATCCAACGATCGCTGGTGGAGATCTGGTGAGAGGAAGCTGAAAGGGTTCTGGCCGATTTTGTGAGGAACGGTTGGCTTTTTGGAGAATTAACGACGATAGGAAGGAAGAGGAGGTCGTGAGGCTTCGACTGGCGGTGGCGACGAGCTAAATGGAGGACGAATAGTGGCTCATCGGCGGCCAAGCTTCAAGAACTCTTCCTCTCTCTCTGTCGCGGCTTAAGGGGGAAATAGAGGGGGGAAATGATTTATAATACGTGCACCTTATATATGTTACCTAGTGTCTAGATTATACAAAAGATTTAATATTTAGTTTATATAACATATACTATTAATATATATTTTCATTCAAATATGTGACCCTCTAATATTAATATATTTTATAAAAATTATAGTGTATGTATTATAAGGTTTGTATATATATAATATGAAACATTTATAATATATAATATATAACTTGTTAACATAATATAGGATATATATGTATATAATATTTATAAAATGTACCATACTTAGTTTTTTTTCTTTATAAAATATACTATATGTCTTATATAATATGAATTTCTTTAATACCGTATATGTCATATAAAGTTCCTAAATATATGGTTTTCTACAAATATAGATAATGGATATTTAGTATAGTATATGTTTTTGAAATAAAATATTTATATTATTATAAACAAGATTTTTCTTTAAATGCTAGTTTTATATAATTCTATAAAAAGATTATAATATATATATATTTTCCTTTTAATATAATTCCTAGTTTTTGAAGGTGTATAATATATATAGTTTTTTTAAAAGGCTATAATATTTGTAGTTTTAAAGTTTGTAATATAATCTTAGATCATGTTTTTGCAATATATGTATAAAAATGTTTTGGGCCCTTTGTTGTTGGGATTAACTTTAGTGGGCCTTCGGGAAATAATGCTTTAGATTAGATTAGAAAAATTAACTTAATTAATCTAGATTGTGTGCTTGTCTTATAGGTACGATCCTAGAATTAAATTAGCCTTAGTTTTTTAGAGCCTTAGTTAGATTAGAGTTCGAATTAATTTAGTGAATTTAAAGTTATCCTTGGCTTATTGGGGTAAATGTTAAATTCATTGAATTAATTGAACATTTTTTAATTACTGTAGGGGAAAATCATTTTTTAAAGTTTAACTTAACACTAAAATACAAACTAGTCACCATAATTTAGGATTTCTAGTTTTTAGGGCTAGTTAATTTAGGATTAAATATTACAATCATCTAATTAATACATAGATCACTAATTGGGCTTTCTAGTGAATTGGGTCTTCTTTTGTGTGCTTATACTTATGCCCTTGATTGTCATGCTTTATTGGTCATTCATATAAACTTCAATCTCGATTGTATTTCTAATTAAACCAAATCCTGAAAGGGAGGTACTTATTAATTCCAATATTTGTGTCATAACAGTCCAAGCTTAAAGGATGTTGACCGAATATTCGAATTAATCCTTACTATCCCAAGGTAAATGGATTAAAAATTAACAAAATCATCACATCATACTTAAATGTTTGCATCATTCATAAAGGTGGCGTACGAAGGTCGAACCATAAATTAACACGGCAGTCGGACTTAATCGATGTCGGTTTAATCTATGGTCCGGCATATCGTCAACCTTATTAATTAAATGTCTAATTAATTCGAGCCTATCAATTCGATAAAGCCCATGCAATCAAGTTTTTCACAACGATAAATTAATTCAAATGGACCTTTTCACAACGAATCTCTGGTTTTTTATATTGTCTGGCCTACCTAATCCAAATGGCCGGTGGCGACTCCAAGTTTTTATCATTTTCAAAAATTTAAGGTTTTCAAAAGAAATCTCCAATCTTCCAAAAGATTTTCATTAATGATTTAGGGGGTAATTAGTAGCCGACTCTTTTTCTAAACAAGCACCCTTAACGCTCATTCTTTTTTAAATGAAGAAAAAGGTCGCTACAGCTTGGCGACTCCGCAGGGGATGTTTTTGTTTTTTTAAAACAAAAGAGAGTTAGGCCAAAGGAAAAATTGTTGCTTGTAAATAATGAAAATTATTGGGATTTTAATTGATTTTAGCCAAGATGATTCTTCTTTGAAAATGTGATTGAGATTTCATAGGCTTTGATAATTGGTGGTCCTCGAATTAATTTTTAATTTAATTTCTAAGGAGTCACCGACATGTGTTGCATTATACCATTAAGCTCTATACCCGAGCTCCTTCCCTTAAGTGGGAGTGAAACGCCACATACCCACGTGAGTTGCCCTCCACGGGTCGGGAATTCACTTTTAGAATCCACGTCTTTTGACATGTGAGCAGCCCTCAATGTCATCAGGTCGTGCTTTCCCTCGAATCAAAACCAATTCGCAAGCTTATAATGGGCCAGAATTGGGTTCTTGTTGCCTTAGTAGGCAATAAGATAGGTTCGGGTACCCTTAATTAGAACCGAACCCATGTGTGAGAATTTAAGAAAACCACCCCTATCAGAGCCATGTGGACGACCTTAGCGAACTATAACTCATGTGGTTAGGTTTCTTTCTTTATGTAAATTCTCTATGTTATCTTTACTCGCTTTCATGTTTTTATCTCATGACTAACTCTTCTCTTTTCTTTCTTTCCATTGTTGTTCTTTTGTTTTGCATATTGTTGTCATGTCATAAAGAGCACATTGAGTTGGAAATAGTCTGAAGTTAAAGACTAGATTGATGGGAGACCTAGTTCACAGCAATGATGAAAAGAACTCCGACGTACAAATATTGTCTGAATGTGAGCAGTTGTATGAGGGAGATAGTATCCCTGTCAGATTCAGGTCAACATTGGCAACATAGATATTTATAAATACGGAATACAATGACACTTCCGGGCTGAAGACAGTGTGGAATAGTTGGGACTTGGAAAAAAGGTGTACTTTCAGAAGATAATATGGTGACATTGCATGTTTGTTAGATGTTCCGGTAGATCAGGCACTACTGCAAGCCTTGGTGAGGTTCTGGAATCCCGCCTACAGTTGTTTTACGATCGGTAACTTTGACTTAACTCCTATGATTGAAGAATATCAAGACCTTTTAAACTGTGAGAAGATTGACGAAACTCGGGTATACTCGAAGCCAAGTAAGAACAAAGCCTTACGGGGAAAGCTTAAGAGATTCTCGGATATGTTAGAATCATGGGTCGAGCTTCAGGTCATTACTTGGAATGGTAAGGAGTATCTCAAATGGGATAGGATTCTAGCCCTGGCTTCTGTACATCCGGTAGGCCGAGTTCAGCGAGATCTCTTTGTATTTTTATTTTAATGTGTTAGTGCTTTCTCCCCGGGCACGAGGGCTAATTGACCCGGTAGTGTTAGACTTGTTTGACCATCTGAGTGGTGGGACCAATCCAGTGCCTGTGATTTTAGCCGAAACTTTCTGATCTTTAAGGTTTTGCTAGGAGCATGGTGGGGGTCGTTTCCATGGTTGCCTGCAGCTTTTGACAGTATGGTTCTATAGTCACCTATGGTCGGATGCTAATTTCTCAAAGCCTCTCTATAATGGTAGTTTCTCACCTTTATAAGAATTTCTGTGAAAGGAAGATTGGCCCACCCGAAGATCCGAGGAAGTTTGGGTGGATGTTCTTAGCAACCTAAAAGAGGAAAATATAGTTTCGAGAGCTCCGTGGCTTTCTGCAAGAAGTATCCTCTGCAGGTGCGGGATACACTATTGGGTGCCATTGCTTGGACTTTGGGGGCACACTGCTTATGCTCTTCACATGGTTTTGAGACAGTATGGCTCGAAGCAATTTGTGCCGGCTACCAGGGGTTCGAATGAGTTCAATATGAATTATGAGAAGGAAAAGGGCTACAAGGCAGTGGTGTATGATGTTTCTTTGGCTTGGAACAACGTGAGATGGGTCAGAGTCATGAGTGCTACCCACATGACCACTCCCGAGTGCGAGGCATGGAGATTCAGCCGCGTCAATGACAACATTCCCCAATTGAATCCCAATAGAAAGAGGACAATGGAACAGAGGTTAGGCACACTTCCTACGGAGGCCGAGTTGATGAGAAAACAACTTGAAGAGAAGCAAGAGAGGTACCTCAAGCTCGAGGAGAAAACTCGCCAAGAAAGATTCAATTTTGAGTTGGAGAAGATACATTTTGAAAGAATGGTCAAAGGTCTACAAAAGAGAAAGGATGAATTGGAACTCGAGCTCAAGTTAGAAAAGAAAGAAATTCAGAAACTTAAGAGGCTAAACAAAAGCAAGAGAGTTGTGGAATGTGGATCGGGTGAAGGGATAGAGGTTCGACTTAGGGAGAAGAAAGCAAGAGCTGAGAATTATAAAAGGATGTATTGTGAGAACAGGGACCAGGTGCTCACTTTAACACAAGAAATGAATAACTTGCACACTTCTCACTCTAAGCAGCTCGAGAAAGAACGTCGCCAAAATGAAGCCTTGAAGGATCAAGTTAAGTGTTTGGATAAGTCTCTTTTCAAGCACAATGGTTCGACTAGCAAGTTAAAGGAAAGCAAGTCAGAGAACCATGCTTTAGAGGCTCGCATTAAAGAATTGGAAACCGAGGTTCAACAGTTTAAGGATCATGTGGCAAGTTTTAGGGGAGCAATTCAAATACGCCCAATGCTGAGTTTGGAGCAACTATATTTCGCTGCCTACACCATTTGGAGACAAGAACAAGAGTTAGCGCAATGGATGGTTCGGATGCAAGGAGTTGCCCAAAAGATATAGGTCTTGGCAGAAGATGCTACTGGACTTCATGATTGTGTCGACGATGACTCTGAAGAAGGATAGATGATTGTTTGGATTTTGAGAGAGATCATTGACCTCGATACTACCATGAAGTCATATGTTTTGTTGGCTTTCTTTGGTTATTGTACCAAGACTATGTTTCTATTAATGAAAGTCGTTTAACGATGATATTTTCCAAACTCAGTGTTGCTCATTGCATTCATGCATAATTCATTTATTTGCATTCTTTGTGTTGTTAACAAATAATTGACTAAAAAGTTTTCTGTTTCAGAAACAAAAAAGATTGAATTTTGGTTCATTAAAATTACCATCATTCCACATCCATATCATACCCGTTTACAAACAAAGCAAATGGAGGACGGTTTTGCAAAGTTGGAAGCTGATCTGCGTGGTCAAATGAAACGAACCCAACAGGAATTGAGGGACACCATCCTCAAGTCCCAACAAGACATGATAAAGGAAATATCTCAGCTATTGCAAGCCTAGCTAAGGTAGGAGTCGAGAGACAAGGGTACCGTCGGGAGTCTTGCCCAAAACTTGGGGGATCGCTTTTATGCCCAAACCATCAAGAGTCCTCTGCTCATCGATCCTTCGTTGAATCCTACACAAGGCGCATCTGCTTTCTATGCCGGTGCATCACCTCAAGCTCAACCAGGGGTGACCTTCAGGAATCCTGAGATTATCGGGGACGGCATCCCAGATTTTGACGAATTAGAAAAACTGAACCAAATGAAAGCGGAGTTCGCTAAGCAACTAGAGGATACTCGGAAAGACCTAGAAGAAAAACTTCAAGTGAAGGAAGACGAGGATGACCCCTATGGGTTAAGTGCTTCGGAACTCAATATGGTTCCTGATGTGGATATCCCATATAAGTTCAAGGCTCACGACTTTGAGAAGTTTGACAGAAGCACCTGTCTGTCTGCTCATATAGTGATGTTTTGCTGAAAGATGGCTGGTTTTACCAACAATGAGAAGCTCTTTGATTCACCGTTTTTAGGACAGCTTAGTAGGATTTGCTCTAAGGTGGTACAACCAACTAACCAGGGCTCAAATCAAGTCGTGGAGTGATTTGGCGAAAGCTTTTACTGATCAATATAAGCATGTAGCCGACATGGTTCCTAACCGACTGCTGTTACAAAGCATGGAACAAAAACGCAACGAGACCCTTCGGGAATATGCTCAAAGGTAGCACGATGTGGCAGTCCAAGTCTAGCCACCGCTTCATTAACATGAGATCTCTCATATGTTAGTAGATACGCTAAAAGTGTCACTTTATGATGGGTTGATCAATAACCCTATTAGTAACTTTACAAAAATGGTCATGACTAGCGAACGTATTGAAACGGCCATCAAGAGTGAAAGGATCGATGGAGGGGATCATTCACGAAAATAGTTTAAGTAGAAGGATCATGAAGTAAACAACACCAATGTTTTTGAGAAGACCAAGAACTTCACCATCTCCCAGTCGCAGGCTCTAGCAGGGAATTTTAGAAACTTCAACAGGAGAGAAGATAAATGACCTAAAAAGAAAAGGGATGATAGGTCTTTCACACCTTTTCCAATTACCTATAAAGAACTCTACTCGCATTTGTACAAGGCCGATCTAGTCTGACTGTACCACGTTACTCCTTACAACCCACCGTACCCGGCTTGGTATAACCCTAAGAAGCACTGCGAGTATCATGCTGATGTCCTAGGACACTCAATCGAGAACTGTATAGCTTTCAAAAAGTTTATTCAGAATCTGATTCGAACTAGGGTGTTACAGTTAGGGAAGTCCAGTACAGCCAATAACTCATTGCTGAATCATATGGTACAGGGTGTAAATGCCATTGAAAATGAGTACACCGAGAAAGCCAAAAGGAACGTGTCCAAAGTCCAGTCTCCCTTGAGATGGGTATTTCAGCAGTTATGCATGACGCGTCTTATCAATCGGGGAATGGTGTTGGTCAAAAAAGGATGCGGCCCGTACTGTGAGTACCACCAATTAGGAGATCGTGATATTCAGCATTGTGAGAAATTCTGTCATTTACTACAAGCCATGATGGATAACAAGGAGATTGAGTTTTTTAAGAAGGAGAAAAGAGTAAGAGAGTTTGAAGTCTGTACATCAGAGAGTCAAGAAACTAGATACAATGCGAAGAGGCCACTTGTCCTCGGTATCAGGACGAGTGAGGCAAGTGAACCAAAAGTGGCTCCCAAAATCACAATTGCTACCCCAAAGTCTTTTCCTTTCAAAGACACCAAGATGGTCCCGTGGAATTCCAGTGTACAAGAGGAAAAGAGGACGATAGAGATAGAACCTGCTCAACCGGGTAGCGGAGAAGTAAGCGATGTAGGGCATCTAACAAGAAGTGGTCGAGGCTACATCCCAGAAAACCTAAGGGATCCAAAGGAGAAAGGCCAGGAAATTGGAGCAGGATCCGAGAAGTTGTTCGGAGAAGACCCACCTTCAAAAATCAAGGAGCTAGTCACAGAAACGCAAGCATAAGAGTTCCTAAAATTTCTGAAGCACAGTGAGTATAATGTTGTCGATCAACTCTGGAAACAACCAGCTCGCATTTTAGTACTTGATATGTTACTGAATTTAGAAAAGCATCGTGATGCATTGCTGAAGGTTTTGAATGAGACATTCGTTACAAAAGACATCTCTATTGGGAGATTGGATCAGATTATCAGTCACATCACTGACGTCAATCACATTACTTTCAGTGATGATGAAATCCTGGGGGAAGGCACGTTTGTCAAGGCTCTAAACATCACACTCACTGTAAAGGTTATGTGCTACCGGGCATTTTAATCGATAATGGCTCTACATTGAATGTCATGCCATTAGCCATGCTACAACGACTACCAATCGACAGCTCGCATATGAAACCATGTCATAATACGGTACGAGCCTTTGACGAGACTCAAAGAGATGTGGTCGAGAAGATAGAAGTACCCCTGCTTATTGGTCTCACTAAATACGTGGTCGATTTTGTGGTCATGGACATTCAGCCATCTTACAATTACCTATTAGGAAGGCCTGCTCCACCAAAAGTTAAAGTTTGTCACTGAGGGGAATTTAGTAACAGTGAATGCAGAAGAGGACATCATTACTTTAGTGACTCCCAATACACCATACGTCCCTACTAATGGAGAAGCAATGAAGTGCGCCTTTAGAGCCTTGGAGCTTATCAATGCTACTTTTTTTGCTGAAGGGAGCAAAGTTCCATGCCCCAAATTGTCAAACCGCACCAGGATGATGGTATTCGAAACCCTGGAAGAGGAGCCATAAAGAATAAAGGTTTGGGGAGAAATCTACAGGGGCGTCTCCGTCCCGTTAGTGTGATTCATAAGGTGGACCGCTTCAGACTTGGCTATAAGCCTAATTTTTTGCAAAAAAAGAACAAGAATGGAAAAATATACAAGAGCAGAGGAAGGCCAGGTTGAGAGGAGAAGATATTCCCTAGGCTCCCATAACCTATTCAAACTTCAGAGGGATCTTCATATTTGGGGAAATTCAAAACTTGAAGGAGGACATCCAAAAGGCAAACTATGAGGGTGAAAGGCGCCTCCAAGAAGAACTGATCAGTGAGGCTTTAGAAGAAATGAATGTGAACATGATTGGTGAAGAAAGCAGGCCTAATCGGTTTCTGGTCAGAATTCGCACGTGCCTCCCAGAAGAAGAGATCAACAACTGGACCTTCAGGGTCGTGCCAGTACTCAATAGGGATAAATCAAAGTAATGTCTAGAACCACTCCATTAGTTTGGCCCGAAAGTAACAAACAACTTTTGTAAAAGGGACAACTATGTCATGTTCATCTGCTTGCAATGAAATATATCTACCTTTTCTTTTTCTTAAATGACAAACATGGCATTCATTCCATTCAGTCCATTTCATTCATTATTTATTTATTCACTTATTCATTTTTTATTGATTAATTATTTATTTACATCATAATCTATACCATTCTTTTCCTAGTACGCACTTTCAAAATTGTGTAGGCCCTTTAATATAAACTGTATGAACGATGTGGAACCTAATCCTAAAGTAGATTTTGAACGACCCATATACTTGGAAAAGCAAATCCTTCTGCACTAAGAGAAGCTAGAGATCCTAAATTTGGGGACGGACGAAGAAAGGAAAGAAGTAAAGGTCGGAGGTACCCTATCACCAGAAGTCAGGTAGGGGTTAGTGGAATTGCTTATAAAATTTAAAGACGTATTTGTATGGTCATACCAAGATATGCCGGGCTTAAACATGAACATTGTAACACACAAGCTCCCTATTATGCCAGAATGCAAGCCCGTTCAGCAGAAGCTTCGAAGAATGAGAACAGACATGTTACTAAAAATCAGGGAAGAGGTGAAGAAACAGTTTGAGGCCAGATTTCTGGAAGTCTCTAAGTACCCATAATGGGTAGCCAATATCGTGCCGGTACCAAAGAAGAATGGGAATGTGCGTATGTGTGTAGATTATATGGACCTTAATAAGGTGAGCCTCAAAGATAACTTTCCTTTGCCCCATATTGATAATTTAGTGGACAATACTGCGGGGCATGCTTGGTTCTCGTTCATAGATGGCTTTTCAGGGTACAACCAGATCAAAATGCACCCCGAAGACATGAAGAAAACCACTTTTGTGACCATGTAGGGTACATTTTGTTACAAAGTGATGCCTTTTGGATTAAAAAACATCGGGGGCAACTTACCAAAGAGCCATGGTAACCTTGTTTCATGACATAATGTATAAGGAGATCGAAGTATACGTGGATGACATGATAGCCAAATCTAAGACCGAGGAGGAGCACTTCCAAAACTTGCGGAAACTCTTTCGAAGGCTAAGAAAGTATCAGTTAAAGCTCAACCCAGCCAAATGTACCTTTGCAGTCACATCGGGGAAGCTTTTGGGCTTTGTGGTAAGTTAGAAGGGCATCGAGATCGACCCCGACAAGGTAAAAGCAATTCAAGATCTTCCGCCACTGAGAATAAAAAAGGAGGTCCGAGGATTTTTAGGGAGGTTAAACTACATTTCCCAATTTATATCTCAATTGACTAATAAGTGTGACCCTGTCTTCAGACTGCTCCGAAAAAATAACACAGGAGTTTGGGGTGAAGATTGTCAAGAAGCACTAGAAAAGATCAAGAAGTATTTGACTGATCCCCCAATTCTAGTAGCACCAGTGCCGAATAGACAACTGATCCTGTACCTGACAGTCTTTGAAAATTCCATGGGGTGTGTACTTGGACAACATGATGACTCAGGCAAGAATGAAAGGGCAATATATTATTTGAGCAAGAAATTCACCGATTGTGAAACGAGGTACCCGCCAATTCAGAAGTTATGTTGTTCCTTGGTATGGGCCACTAAGCAGCTACGACGGTACATGTTGTATCATACCACCTATTTAATTTCCCGAATGGATCCACTGAAATTTTTGATGGAAGCGCCAGCATTGACCGAGAAGATGGCCCGTTGGCAAATGCTCTTGTCGGAGTTTGACATCGTTTATGCAAACTAAAAAGTAGTAAAAGGAAGTGTCGTGGTAGATATTTTGGCAAGTCGTTCCTCAGATGACTATGAATCGCTGGATTTCCATTTTTCAGATGAAGATTTGATCTGTGGTTTAACTGAAGGGAGATCTGCTACTGAGAAATAGGGATGAAGGCTTTAATTTGACAGGGCGTCGAATGCCCTAGGCCATTGAATAGGGGTAGTGCTAATTTCCCCTGAAGAGGACCACTACCCTTTCACAAGTAGGCTAGAATTCTTCTGCACCAACAATATAGCCGGGTATGAAGCTTGCGTCATAAGACTTTGAGCAGCCATCGAAAAGAAGATCAAGGTGCTCCATGTTTTTAGAGATTTATCTTTAGTAGTTTACCAACTTCAAAAAGAGTGGGAGACCAGAGATCCGAAGCTAATCAAGTATCACGATTTGATCCAAGATTTGGTTAGACATTTTGAAGAAGTTAGTTTCACCTACTTGCCAAGGGAGGATAACCAAATGGCCGAATCTCTGGCCACTTTGGCCACGGTGTTCAAAGTAAATAGGACAACCAAGATAAAGCCCGTCGAGATGCAAACTTTTGAGGTGCCGACCCACTGCTATAGTTTGGAAAAGGAAAAGGATGGCAATCCATGGTATTATGACATCCTTCAATATATCAAATACCAAACTTACCCGAAAGACGCCAACGATAACGAGAAAAGAACTATCATAAGGTTGGCATCAGGGTACGTCCTTGATGGAGAGGTTCTGTGCAAAAGAAGCAAAGATCAGATACTATTGAGATGTGTCAATGCCCGAGAGGCTAGAGATATTTTAGCAAAGGTCCATGGAGGTTTATGCGGAACCCACGCTAGCGGATTCTCAATGGCTAGGAAAATCATGAGATACGGCTACTTTTGGTCAACAATGGAGGGAGATTGCATCAATTATGCAAAGAAATGCCATAAGTGTCAAATCTACACCGATAAAATACATTCAATGCCAGTACCACTTCACATCATGAACTCACCTTGGCCTTTCGCTACCTGGGGAATAGACGTTATTGGTCAGATACACCCAAAGGCTTCTAATGGGCATCGCTTCATCTTGGTAGCCATCGATTAATTCACCAAATGGGTAGAAGCTGCCTCGTACGCCAACATCACAAGAGAAACAGTTTGCAAGTTTCTCAAAAAAGAAATTATATGTCGCTTTGGCCTGCTCGAAAGGATCATCACCGATAATGCTTCCAACTTGAATAATAAAATGATGAATAAGGTGTGTGAACAGTTCAAAATTGTGCATCACAATTCTACTGTTTATCACCCCAAGATGAACGAAGTAGTGGAAGCAGCAAATAAAAATATAAAGAAGATTATAGCAAAAACCACAGAAAAATACAAGGATTGGTATGAAAAGCTACCTTTTGCCATGTTTGCTTATCGAACCTCTGTGAGGACCTCCATCGGAGCAACACCGTAGTCTTTGGTATATGGTACAGAAGCGATATTACCCATCAAGGTAGAGATTCCATCACTTCAAATTTTAAACGAAGTAAAGTTGGATGAAGCCGAGTGGATACAAGCTAGGATTGATTAATTGAACCTCATTGAAGAAAAAAGGTTGAAGGCCATCTGTCATGGTCAAATGTATCAGAAAAGAATGATGCGAGCCTATAACAAAAAAGTTCGCCCCAGAGAGTTTCAATAGGGGATCTGGTGCTTAAAAAGATCTTACTTAACCAAAAAGACTTCCGAGGGAAGTGGATGCCTAATTGGGAAGGGCCTTATGTTATAAAGAAGGCTTTCTCCATAGGAGCATTAATCCTAGTCGAGATAGATGGGAAAGAGTTGAGCAACCTAGTTAACTCGGACTCTATAAAAAAATATTATGCCTGAAAAAAAAAAAGGAAGAAAAAAAGAATAAGAAAAGAATAAGAAAAAAGAAAAAAAAGAGAGAAAAAAGAGAGAAAAAAAAAAAAAATGAAAGAAAAAGAAAGAAGAAGCAGAGTTTAGGGCGAAAACCCAAAAATGGGCATCTTAAAACCAATGGGTGATCTGGATTGAAAATCCGAATAGGACAGTTCAGATATACGTGAATTCTGGTATACGACTGGCAGACTTCATCATGGAACGATGCTTCAATCCTTAGGTCGTCAAAAGTTGTAACCCAAGATGGCGAGTGAAATATCTATTGTGGTCGATGGGTTCTCATTATTCATACAGTCGATATTATTCATATATTTTCTTTCTCATGTTTGCCATGACTTTCAAAATTTTGTTAATGTTTCTCTAAGTATTAATAAAATATCATTCTCATTTTTGTTGTTCGTCTCATAATCATCTCGTAGATGAGTTGGCATAGATCACGAAAAGCAAAGGATTTCTTGGTATTACTATGATTTAACCTATTAAGTGCAGGTTGTTCCAAGATAGAAGGCGAATATGCCAAGGTTAAGGTAAAAAGATCATTGGGGGTGAAATTGATGAGATTTATCGAAGAAAGACAATGAGTACCTCACATATTGAAATTGAATGAGCTAAAAGCAAAAACCCAGAAGAACACCCAAAAGAAAGAGAAAAAGAAATAAAAGCTAAAGAAAAAGGAAAAAATAGAAGAAAAGAAAAAGGAAAAAAAGAAGAGAAAAAATAAAAAGAAGAGAGAAAAAAAGAGAAAGAGAAAAGAAGAAAAAAAAGAAAAAAAAGAAAAAAAAGAGAGAGAAAGAGAAAAAGAAAAAAGAAAAAAGAAGAGAAAGAGAAACCATGAAGTGAAAACCCGTAAAGGGCGCTTTGGGGAAGTACAAGTCTAAAGTGAAAACTTGAAAAGGCGCTTTAGAACGAAATGACCAAGGGTTTAAAAAGGGGTATAAAGGGTGAATCCGAATGACAAATGGGGCACCACCGTTACAAGGAAGAGAGGAAGAAAGTAAAGGAAGATCCAAATTAAGGAACCAAGAAGGAAAAGTGTCCGAGTGAATTAGTGTCACTCGTGCATCACACTTAGTTAGACATCCCTAGGGTAGCGGCATGCTAACTCATATCATCATGGCATTTCATCTCTTCTGCAGGTATTTGAAAGATAAATCGAGTACCTCTTAAAGAAGAGAAACACACGTCAAAGTGGAAACTTGAAAGGAATTTCAAAGAAAGGATTTCAAACACACCACTTTCCAGTGAAAGAGAAGAGATAATAAAATCGTGCATAAAAGGGAAGAAGAAAATTAGTCTATCCGTTCAGGCTCAGAAAGAGCGGAAGCCTTCATCGAACCCTCAATTGAAGAACTCCTATTTGTTCATTGCCACTTTGGAGGAACATGTCATCTTTGTTTGGTTATGTCTACTGCCATTTCGGAGGGACATCCCAGCATCACCAAGATTGCTTTCTGCCGCTCCAGGAAAGTAAATTTATTTGGATTCATTCAAAACCGCTTTGGAATAATGGGTCGTTTAGAGGCTAGTTGACTTGTCCATTGCCGATTCAGAAGGACATCCCAACGCCACCTATTTGTTTTCTTCCGTTTTAGGTAAATAGAAAAGGCATGCCAGTGCTACTCATTTGTTTTCTTCCATTTTGGGGAAACAAGTAATTTGGATTTGCTCGCTGCCATTTCGGAAGAGCAAATCATCCGACAGGGAAGTAGGACAAAATTAGTGCTTATAGTCTTTCCTTTATTCTTGTTTCACAAGTTTAAGCAAAGAGGGGCAGCTGTAATCATTAATTTTGTCCAGGGTTAACCCGTTTTCTTTATTTTGCAATAATGGGCTTATATGTATATACTATTAGGCAATAATAAAATGGGCCTATATGTGTTATTGTATGTATATCAAGTAGGTATCATTGATGTGTGTTTATTGTATGTATGGGTATAACTGTTTAGACATGAACATATATGCGTTTGTTTGTCAACCTTGCATGTAGTACAATTTTATGTGTTATTAACATGTTAGTATGTCTATTTGTTTTGATATCATCAAGGTCTAAATGTGAGTATGGGTATGTACATTGCATGTATATATGTATGTATTCATTATTACTTCAATGTCCTAAATGTTTAATAATAAATGTTGTATATTGCATATGTAATTATACGTACATGTTATGTGTTTATTATTGTTTGTATGTATATGTGTTCATGAACGTGTAATATATATGTGTATATGTACATTATATGTTAGTATTATTATTATGTATTATTGTTATCAAAAAACAAAACAAACAGATCACATATTAAAATAAAAGCCCAAGTGTTTTTATAAAAGTCCAAGTCCATTACATCTTTAAGACCCAAAAATATAACAATACATCATATAAGCCCATTTCTGACCCATGTCCAATACAAACAAAAAACCCTAAAATCTGATAACTCTTTTTCTTTTTTGCATCCGCCCCAAATCTGACCGTTGGATCAGATTTGATCCAACGGTTCAGATTAAACCGGATCTGACCGTCCAGATCTGCCACTCGCCGACGCCTCAACTTCCACGCGTCACTGCCGATTCATCTTCCAACCACATGGCCTCGTCGCCGGCGATCCCGTAACATCACTACCGGCTCCCAACCATCATGCAGGGCAAAACGATAAAAAAAAGGGTTAGCGGAGCCTAATCCTAGACATCATCAGCCACAGTAATTCAATTAAAGATTGCTTGCAAATATAAACAAAGATTGGAGATATAAGCAAGTAATCAGATTGTAATTTCCAGTTTTGGTAGATTCAAGAATGGATGAGAAAGAAATTTTCTGAGATTTTTCCCCTTTCCATCTTTCTTTTCGAATACAACCACAACAAAGCAAAACAAGAAATTTTCAACCACTCATATTCTGTATATTATTACACTGAGCCTTTAAATTCGAATTGAAAAAAACAAGAACAAAATGAAAGGGGAAGTGTTTTTACCGTTCGGCAATGATGGTTCACGGCGATCGAAGGCTCCAACCAACGGTCCCAACGGCGAGGAGCTAGGTCTTGGTAGGGAGAATCACTCACTCCGACTTTGCGGCGATCCAACGATCGCCGGTGGAGATTCGGTGAAAGGAAGCCTAAAAGGTTTTGGCCAATTTCATAAGGAACAACCGACTTTCTGGAGAATCAACGACGGTAGGAAGGAAGAGGAGGTCGTGAGGCTCCGACTGGCGATGGCGAAGCTCTAAGAGGAGGACGAATAGCGACTTATCGGCGGCCAAGCTTTGGGAACTCTCCCTCTCTCTCTGTCGTGGCTTAAGGGGGAAATAGAGGGGGGGAAATGAATTTAGGGTTTTAACCCTTTTCTTTTTATTTAACTAATTATAACCGGTGGAATCGGATCTATAACCGGCCAAATAGGTCGTCCACTAGACCCGACAACCCGACCCGGCGTATACAAAACCCCTAAATCTGGCCCGCTTCAGATTCAATTCCATCAGCCCAAACCAGTGGGCTTGGTACACCCTCATCTTATTTATTTGATTTCAGCCCATATATAGTCCTTTTTTTAGTATAACATGTTTTATATCCTCTTTTTTGTGTAGTATTTGATATTAAATATTGTATAATACGTGCACCTTATATATGTTACATAGTGTTTAGATTATACAAAAGATTTAATATTTAGTTTATATAACATATACTATTAATATATATTTTCATTCAAATATGTGACCCCTCTAATATTAATATATTTTATAAAAATTATAGTGTATGTATTATAAGGGTTGTATATATATAATATGAAACATTTATAATATATAATATATAACTTGTTAACATAATATAGGATAATATGTATATAATATTTATAAAATGTACCATACATAGTTTTTTTTCTTTATAAAATATAATATATGTCTTATATAATATGAATTTCTTTAATACCGTATATGTCATATAAAGTTCCTAAATATATGGTTTTCTACAAATATAGATAATGTATTTTTAGTATAGTATATGTTTTTGAAATAAAATATTTATATTATTATAAAATAAGGTTTTTCTTTAAATGCTAGTTTTATACAATTTTATAAAAAGATTATAATATATATAATTTCCTTTTAATATAATACCTAGTTTTTGAAGGTGTATAATATATATAGTTCTTTTTAAAAGGCTATAATATTTGTAGTTTTAAAGTTTGTAATATAATCTTAAATCATGTTTTTGCAATATATGTATAAAAATGTTTTGGGCCCTTTGTTGTTGGGCTTAACTTTAGTGGGTCTTAGGGAAATAAGGCTTTAGATTAGATTAGACAAATTAACTTAGTTAATCTAGATTGTGTGCTTGTCTTATAGGGGTACGATCCTAGAATTAAATTAGCCTTAGTTTTTTAGAGCCTTAGTTAGATTAGAGTTCGGATTAATTTAGTGAATTTAAAGTTATCCTTGGCTTATTGGGGTAAATGTTAAATTTATTAAATTAATTGAACATTTTTTAATTACTGTAGGGGGAAAATCATTTTTTAAAGTTTAACTTAACACTAAATTACAAACTAGTCACCATAATTTAGGATTTCTAGTTTTTAGGGCTAATTAATTTAGGATTAAATATTACAGTCATCTAATTAATAGATAGATCACTAATTGGGCTTTCTAGTGAATTGGGCCTTCTTTTGTGTGTTTATACTTATGCCTTTGATTGTCATACTTTAATGGTCATTCATATAAACTTCAATCTCGATTGCATTTCTAATTAAACCAAATCATGAAAGGGAGGTACTTATTAATTCCAATATTTGTGTCATAATAGTCCGAGCTTAAAGGATGTTGACAAAATATTCGAATTAATCCTTACCATACCGAGGTAAATGGATTAAAAATTAACAAAATCATCACATCATACTTAAATGTTTGCATCATGCATAAAGGTGACGTACAGAGGTCGAACCATAAATTAACACGGCAGTTGGACTTATTCGATGTCGGTTTAATCTATGGTCCGACATATCGTCATCCTTATTAATTAAATGTCTAATTAATTCGAGTCCATCAATCAATAAAGTTCGTGCAATCAAGGTTAATTTTCATATAAGAACTCCGATTTAAATTCAATGTAAATTTCGATAATTTTCATCCTTTTAAGAGCAACAAATATTTTGATACCGAGTTCCGGGCGTGATGGGGGTGCTAATCCTTCCCCACACTTAACCAACTCCATGACCCTTTCACAACGAATCTCTGGTTATTTATGGTGTCTGGCCTACCTAATCCAAGTGGCTGGTGGCGACTCCAAGTTTTTATCTTTTTCAAAAATTTAAGGTTTTCAAAAGAAATCCCCAATCTTTCAAAAGATTTTCATTAATGATTTAGGGGGTAATTAGTAGTCGACTCTTTTTCTAAACAATCACCCTTAACGCTCATTCTTTTTTAAATGAAGAAAAAGGTCGCTACACGTTAAAACGGTTAAGAATCAATAAGCTCGTAATGATACAATGATTGCCTATATTGGTACGCGAAGCATGGTTTATGATTTACTAATGTTCATTACTCGTATCGATACGACTCGGAACCGTATCGGTATGTATTAACCAGGTCGACTCGTATCGATACGCCTCTAAATCATACCGATGCTATTAATTTTCCAAATTAAAGTGTTGACCTTTCGAATCAATACGCCCCTTTGACATATCGATACACCCTGTTAACCAATGTTGACCATGTCCAAATATGCACACCCGTATCGATACGCCATCACCCGTATCGATACACCCAGCACTATAATGATAGATTTTATTTGGTTTTTACTCAATTTGGCCTATTAAACAATGTCCAAATCTAATGAAATTTTACCAGCAAGGTTCGAATTGACCAGGTTGACCCGGATCGATACGCCTCTGAATCGTAACGGTGCAATTAATTTTCTAAATTCCAGTGTTGACTTTTCATATCGATACTCCTCTTTGACATATCGATACACCCTGTTAACCGATGTTGACCATGTCCAAATATGCACACCCGTATCGATATGCCATCACCCGTATCAATACGCCCTGCACTATAAAGACAAATTTTATCTAGTTTTTACTTAATTTGACCTATTGAACAATGTCCAAATCCAATGAAATTTTACCAGCAAGTTTATAACACCATAGTGTACTAGCATACCAAATTTTATAGTCATTCGAATCCATTTACTACATTTTCACTTTTTTAGGCCAAGTACGCAATTTTGGTCACTTTTAGACCATTCAAAAGGGGTCATTTAGGGCCTAAGGCACAATTACAAAACAAGGCAATACATACATACCGAAAAGACCATATGTGACTAGTCTAATTACTTTGCCACCATACTAGGAGTTCATAGGTTCGATATACATTACTTTAGCTTGGATGTGACTTGCCAAAATCTTCCAACCCCTCTGATCCCCAACAACGATCTTCTTAACCTAAAATGTATGAAATGAAATGCATTAGGCATACATTGCCTAGTGAGGTAGTCACGGATAATAACAAGAATAGCGAAATGCATTCCAAATCATTTTTTAGCAATAACAATGCAACGAATCATTGATGACAATGCAACATTCATATTCAATAGCAATTATATCATATTTCAACAATAAACCTAGGATTGATTTGAAATAGTGGATACACGAATTCTTTTGCCTCGCCAAATAAAATAATGGTCTAGTCCCTCCCCCTTGCCAATATGACCAATAACACAAACATCCATCCGCCTCGCCATAATATAGGCCGTAGCCCAAGGACCATAGTCCACTCGTACACTGAGCTCATGAATTCTATGGCATGCCAATTGTATCCAATGTCCTTTCGAATCCAAGATCCGGTGACAATATCAATAATCAATTTTCAACAACAATAACAATGTTCAATGATCTTAATAACAATGTCAATGGTCGATGCTTTCAATATCAATGTATCGATGACAATAATTATGCTTATATCAATGCTCAATGACAATGACTATAACAATAGCTATAACAATGAATTTGACAATGTTCAATGACTGATGTTCTGGAAAACTATAATTTGATGGCAATGACGATATCAATATCAATGCTTGATGACGATGATAATATCGATATCCGATATTCAATGCAAAGCTTACTGATACTTACCAATGATGCCTCCTAAGAGGTTCGATGCAATATCCTTTACCAAAAGGTTAGCAATAATAAATTCAATAACAATGAAATCAGGAAAGGCAACTAGCCTAATCTCGAGACTTCGACTACACTCACCTCAATATTTCAAAGCTCCTACGGCTCTCGAATTACAATCCCTTTGTTCCAAGCTTTCGATGGTGATGGTGGATGATCTCCCTCCACTTCTTGAGCTAGGTAAACCATATGAAACTGTTAGAATCAATAATACGATATCAAAATCCATGTAACGATATCAAAATCAAATTCTAAATTCAATATATCTATTAGCTATAGGATATCCATGGATGGAAGCTTTGAAATTCCTATGTTACCAAAGATAACCAAACCCTAACTTGAGATTAAACTCAATATGTCAATGGATTTCAATAATAGATTAGGGATTATAGCTTACCCGATCGATATCTATGCAAAGGATTCGATAAACTAAAGAAAAGCTAAGCTTGAAACTTAGCTCCAATGAAGGTGCTTGCTTAGGTTGAATACAATGGAGAGGTGCTTGTTTCTTTCCTAATCGGGTAAGCTCTTTTCACTATCCAAATTGGTTTTAATAACAATAGCTTTCCTTCAATTGAAGGAAAGTTATCCGAGCATTCTATGTATGGTTAATTAGGCTTAGGGAGGGGCTAATCGCAAGGTTGGTTCCTCAACTTTCCATACTCTATGCTTTTGCCTCCAAATTTTCAATATCTATAATTTAGTCACTAACTGACTTCCAATGTAATCAATAAGATCCCTAAACGATAAATTGACTCAATTAGAGTCCAACATCAACATAATTGACCATACGGTCAAAGTCAATACAACATTTGAAACTTTTTGATGTAGAGTTTCTGATCGCCAGAGCCTAATTCCGATTAGACCGGTTTTCAGGGTGTTACAATTTTGGATATTAGGTTATGTTATTCTATTGCAATTTGCAATATATGTACCTATCATAACGACTCTTTGCTCGATGGGAGGGGTTTTATTTATTAATGTGAATTTTGGGAAAATTATTTTGAAAAAGATTGGAGTCACCGACGGTCGCTTTGGTAGACTAGACACCATAAAAACAAAATAAGAGATTTATTAAAGAAAATGGGTTCGGGAGTTGGTTATGTGTGGAGAAGGATTAGCACCCCCACAACGTCCGAAATTGATACCAAATCATACGTTGCTTTTGTTTGATAAAAACTTTTGAAATTCAAGATTGGCTTTAATTAAATGTTTCAAATTGAAGATAAATTTTAATTAAATGGGCATTGACATTTGGTGGGTTTGAATTAATTATTCATTTAATTAATAAAGGTGACTCAAATTCAAACCATAGATTAAATCAACATCAAATAAGGTTGACTGTCGAGTTAATTTAAGGCTCGGATTAAGTACATCACCTTTATACACACCCTAAAAAATTGGGCTTATTTCAATGTTATCATTAGTTACAATTATATTACATTTCTTTGGTTATACCCCTCTAATTGATATGTTAGTGATCAAATTTAGAGTAAAGTAAAATGGAGTGATCAAATTAAAAGGGGGGTCAATTAGTAAAGATTAAGAAATTGTTACTTGCATGCTAATGGAGAAAGTAAAAGTGGGTATTACACTTGTCAAAGAAATGAAGGCATGGAAGCCTAGGAGTCGGCTAATTCCATAAGGAATTAATTGAACTCATCTTCTTCTTGTTGTTGAAACCGAAAGAAACAAAGAGAGGTTTGATCGAATGATCCATAATTGAAAGGAGTGAAATGGATGAATCGGTTCTAGTCCATTTCTTAAGAACTCAAGCATAAGTAAAGTAAGTGGTTGATTTAGAAAGATCTATAGAATTGTTAGTAATTTCAATTGAATGTTTGCATGATTGAATTTTCATGAATGTTTAATTCTAATTAGCATGTAAAAAGGTAGAGCATGGTTGATTTTGAAATTTGAATGAATGGTGTGCAAGGTTTATGTCTAGTTATAGTAGCTCGGATTGAATGTGAGGAATCAAAACTAATTTTCTTCTAATGTGACTTTGATATTGATTTTCTCTAAAATATGTATACAATTGAACAAGTGGATGAACTCTTAATCGACTCAAATCTACCCAGAAAGGAAAATTGTGTAAATAGATTGTTAATTACATACTTTGAACATTGTTTTGTGGAACTGTTCACGATGAATAAAATATGTATTTATAAGGACTGCTTTGTTTCAGTCATAAGAGGTGAAAATAGACTGTTAATGTGGAAATTGAGCTGCCATTCTTAAGCAGGGCAGGTTCGATTTGGGGGAAGGATTAGGTACTGTTTAGAGTAATGAATATGTATGTGATTAGGAAATTGATCTTGATAGCTAGAATGTTTTGACTGTTATGTGTGAAATGTCATAGGGAGAAAATGGACTGTTCTAATGCCTATTTATATATTGATATACTAGATCAAGAGGATATTGACGGTTCAAAAGCTATAGTTGATCAATCGGCTGATCTAAAGAAAGGAATCATAATTCAGAATCAGGATTAGCTTGACAATCTTGTGAGTGCAGTTTAAAGTCTCGGAAATGATTAACAACCTTTCCGAGCATTTCTTTCTTAATATAAGCTATGTTTGGCAGTGAATAAAGCATGTTTTTACAAGCTAAATGCAAGGTATGTATTTACTTGAAATAATTAGAAAGCATGAAAGGTAAATTGAAAGCATGTTGAAGACTAAATTGATTAATATGATACGAGTTGCTCATTGAAATGAGTGATCTATGAAAATGTATTCAAAATGAGGTATGTAAATGAAAATCTATATGATAACAAGTTGGATATGTTTATTTAACTGAACCAAGAAGGGTTTGAAGTAAAGAAAGACATGAATGAGTAATGTTTGATCAAGATTTAGCTTTGATCATAACAAATAAAAATGAAAGCTCTAAATGAGTTATTGTGCCCTATTGAAAGAGGGATTATTGACACAAGAATGTGTATGATTCGAATGAAGCTTGGCTCCTTATTTGATGTGAATGAAATTATAAAGTAAAGCCTTGGTTTCGAGTCAATCGTAGATATAGTTGGCATGCCATAGAGTCCATAGAGCTCAGTGTCGGGGTGGACTACGGTCCGGGATAGTGGTCCCTAATGGGTGACAGTAGCAGGGATGTTACGTGGTCACATGGCGACTGTAGGGGGAATGACCAGTACTATGTGTACATTGTGTTTACGGGTGACAGTTGGTTGGGGACTTGAGTATCTAGACTGGATGATCGATTCACAAGGCTATCACATGTAACCTAATGAGTAAGGATGATTTATGAATCTAATATGTGAAACTCAAATTGTATGTAAGATGCAATTGTAATTAAAATATACTCATATACATGGTTCACATGAACTGATGGCTAGAAAAATAAAAATATAATTAGACAAGTTCTTATCTAATTGAGTATATATATATATTTGAATGATTCTCAAATTGGGATGCCGAATCTGTTTTGAACAGATTATTGAACTATAAACATACTAGATTGGTTAAGCCTTTCATGTTATTATTTTTTTAAGCTTGTACTTTCGAACATTTAAATAAATTGAGTAATGAAAGAAGTGAATTTGTAATATCTTTTTATGCTTTAAACTCACTCGCTAAGCTTAGGCTTAACAAACTTCTTTCTTAACCTTTCAGGTTGTTTGTTTTGAGGACCCTCACCTTGCGAGGAGCTTGGATAAGTCACTAATCTTCTTGAGAGTATGTATAGATATTCAAGCAGAACTCCTAGTATGGTAGCACTAGAGAATAATTTTGTTGATATGTTTATATGCTTGGGTTTGTAAAGCTTAATTATGATAAGATTGTAAAACTTAATCTATGGTTTGATATCTTAAAGGTGTGATGTCCTGGTTGTCTGGAAGAGTTATTCTTAAATTGAAGATATCTATGACGTTTGTGCTTGTGGTCGAATTTATATTCATGTAAATGTGTGATTTAAGCTAGTTAAGGAAATTTTTATGCTATAGGTTGGCATGTTTAGAATAATAAAACAGAATGCTAATTGTGAAATGTTAATTTGGATTTTTTTAGGGACATATAGTGGTAGGAAGTTAAGGCGAAATCTTGAAATACAATCTGGTATAGGGATTTAATTGAAACAATTTGAGCTATGGTATTACAGTGTACGATTGTTAGCTACATGTTAATTAAAATTTGCTTGGCAACATAGCTAGGTAGAAGAGTTGTCTTTTAATTGATTCGTCAAGAATGTAGTCCGATGGTAAATATACAAGAATTTAATGGTCCTAGCTGTAATACCAAACCCCAGGCCTAGAAAGATTTACTATTTTAGGAGAAGATTATCTACTTGACTATCAAGTTAGTGTTCGAAACAAGTAAGGATACAAGATGAAGTTTCTTGAGGGATAAACATTTAAAAAACATAAACTAAAGCAATCAAAAGTAATGCTTAAACATACGAAAGGCTAGGCTCATTTTCAAGATTTGGATTAAGATACTCAAACGATTCAGATCACACTATTTGTACAATCTTCACATACAAAATGTATGTTTTATTAGACCCTTATTACTCTTTCAATATTATTAGAATCCAAACAAATGATGGTTAAGATGCGTTCTTTAAACTTTTCAACATCCTTCTACTTTTCGAGTTTATGGACTTCAATTATATATGTAGCTAATACATCCATGCTACATGATTTGATTACCAGGATTAAACCACTTTAAGTACTAAAGTTACTCAAGACTTACATACACATCACTTAACCATCTATTCTATTGAAGAATACAGCCGTTATAAAAGATAAACTTCAAATATTGTAAATATTATTTGTTATTATCTGCTAACATTTTGGGATTAAGTCTAAAGGTATAAAACTCTATCTCCTAGCATTATCTAGGATTCTTATCTCTTTTATCTTATCTTCTAGTTAGATTTAAATTTTAAATTAAGTAATTTGATTGTAACATAACTCTCTTGTATTCAGACTATATAAAGGCTTTGTACCGATGCATTATTCAAGTCAATACATTTGAGAATTCATTCTCTCTACAAAACAGTCTCTCAATTATTAACATGGTATCAGTTGCTTAGGTTTTTTTTCCGATCCACAAAACCTAGAGAATCCATACCTCTCCAACATCTGAAATTAGTTTAGGGTCTGATCAAACCCTCCCACAAGCAGATCTGGCGTATAGTTTATGCAGCAGCAGCCAAAAGATCAACAACGAGCAGCTTGGGGAATTAAAACAAATGGCTGGGCAGCCATCAGTAAAAATTAATCAAAGTGTGACCATGGCAGCAAACGAAGGTAGCATTTCCTTTGCAAATACTACTGGTAACAAAAATCTCATCCCTTGGATAGTCGATTCTGGGGCTACTGACCATATGACTGGAAATAAAAGTCTCTTTCTTACTCTTACAAAGCAACCTTGTCAAAAGAGTGTGAAGACAGCTGATGGTTCGATGACTGCAGTAGAAGGGATTGGGACAGTCTACGTTAACAAGGACATTGTTCTTTCCTCTGTTTTATATGTTCCCAACCTAAAATGCAATTTACTCTCAGTCAATAGATTCTGTGATGTTTTCCAGTGTTTCACTCAGTTTGATTATGTTGGTTGTGTTTTTCAGGAAATGGCTTCGGGAAAAGAGATTGGCAATGCTAAGCTATGTAGTGGCCTTTATCTTCTTGAAGGTCAACCTCTTCCCAATGGACAAGTTCACTCAAGTTGCACCTTTAAATCCGTTTGTTTACCCTCTCAACTTTCTAGTTTAAGTTCAAATGAAATTTTGCTATGGCATTTTCGACTAGGTCATCCTAGTTTCTTTTATCTTCAAAAATTGTTTCATAAATTATTTCTTACTAAAAAACCAGCTTCATTTACTTGTGATGTCTGTCAAATTGCCAAGCATAAAAGAAATTCTTACCATCCATCTTCTTATAAAGTTTCACAACCTTTCTCTCTCATTCGTATTGACATTTGGGGTCATTCTAATGTTAAGAATATCTCAGGGGCTCAGTTGTTTGTTTCTTTCATTGATGATCACACTAGGACAACATGGACTTATCTTATGAAAACAAAATCTGAGACTGAGGAGATCTTTAAAAAATTCTATTCTATGGTTGAAACTCAGTTTTGTAGTAAAATTAAGATATTCAAGAGTGATAATGGGAGTAAATTTTTACTAAAACTTTGGGTATTTTTTTTAAAGAGATAGGTATAGTTCATATTAGCTCTTGTGTAGATACCCCTCAGCAAAATGGAGTAGCTGAGAGAAAAAATCGACATCTATTAGAGGTTACTAGAGCCCTCTTATTTTCTTCTAATGACCCTAAGCATTTTTGGGGAGAGGCATTGCTTCATGCTACTTTTTTAATTAACAGGTTACCTAGTAGAGTTCTGGGGTTCAAAACACCAAGGGAGGTATTTCTTCAAACTTTTTCTTCCTTCAAACCAATGTCATATACACTGCCCATTAGAGTTTTTGGTTCTTGTGCTTTTGTTCACATCTCTAAACAATTTCGGGGTAAGTTAGATCCTAGGGCCATCAAATGTATTTTCCTGGGATATTCTGCTCAGAAGAAGGGTTTTAAATGTTATTCCCCTGTCACTAGAAAATTTTATGTTTCTATGGATGTTTCATTTCATGAATCTCAACCTTTTTTTCTCAGATTCTCAAATTCAGGGGGAGAGTTGGGATGAATTTCAGCCTCAACAGATTCAGTTACCTCTAAATGAACCTACTGTTTTGTTACCTCTAAATGAACCTACTATTATACCCACCCCCATTCCAACACAAGATCCTATCCTTGAATCTACTATGATACCAGATTTTGTTCTTGAAACTTCATCTCCTAGAGTTGAATCCGTACCAAAAACTCCATTAAATCTTCCTTCCGAGAACCAACTTGAAACCAGAGAACTCAGTGTCTATACAAGGAAGAAAATGAGGCTTATTCAGGACACTACACAGCTTAGGACTGCTCAAGAACTGGAACCGATCTCATTGTCCTTGGAGGAAGAGGAAGGTATGGAAATTTTGAATAATGATAATATTGAACATATTGATACATCTGACTTACCAATTGCTAAAAGAAAAGGTATCAGGCAATGTACAAGTCATCCGATATATGTGGCTTACGGAAAACTAATGCCCTCATTTAAGGCTTTCACAACCAAGATTGATGATATCCAGATCCCTCAAACAGTACATGAAGCCTTGAAGGATCCAAGATGAAAAAAAGCTGTAGAAGATGAGATTCAAGCACTGCAGGAAAATAAAACCTAGGTGATGACTTCTTTACCTCCAGGAAAGAAGGTTGTAGGCTGTAAATGGGTATTTACAGTTAAATATAATTCGGATGGGAGCATTGAGAGGTTCAAAGCAAGGCTGGTTGCAAAGGGATACACTCAGTCCTATGGGATTGATTATCAGGAGACATTTGCTCTAGTGGCAAAACTCAACACAGTAAGAATCTTATTGTCCCTCGCTGCGAATTTGGACTGGCCTCTTCATCAACTAGATATAAAGAATGCATTCCTAAATGGGGATCTAGAAGAAGAGGTGTACATGCAAAGGCCACCTGGTCTAGATGAAAACTCAAATCCAACTAAGGTATGTAAATTGTTAAAATCACTCTATGGTCCTAAATAGGAGGATACAATGTCAGCAACTCATTCAATTTGTAGTAATAAACAAGATAGCACCACAACAAACTTTCACTCACAAGCAACCTTAGTTGTATATTATGGCCTTGACAAGCTGTCAGCCTAGATGTACATATTCAGTCGGAACCTTATCAGGCAATGGTAATTTGTACCATTGGAACATATAAGCTATTTAATTATTCAGGGGTACCTTGGTACCAAACAGGGGACCTTAGTCCAACTCAGGATGAGCTCAGGATTTTCTATTGGCATGCCAATCTAGCTAGGTTTAACACTAACCAAGGCTCTTACAAACTCTACAATAGTTCATTAACGCTACTCTTTTATTTTTTTTCAAATATCAATGATATACACAGGATGCCACATTAAGCATAACACACAACAATCCATATATAGATTTAAATGTACACAGACAGAAGTCCATACATACCTTGGACTCTTACCCTAACAAGCATTAGAAATCCCCAAGCAGGTATAGGCAGTTTATGCCTCACAAAACAGTCCAGTAATTTAATAAATTTAACAATATATGCTTACTTAAAACATAGTTACACTCACAGATACTCCGAGCTATTCTTGATCGTGGATCACAACTCCGTTTTTCCTCTCGTCCTCTTGACCAATTCCTTTCTTGTCTAATTATAACAACAGTTTAACAATGCATTAGAATAAATTCATTAACACTTGATTTATCTATTTGTTACACATATTCTTACACAAGCCTTTGAGGTAGTATCCATTAATGCTTCTATAAATAACACTTAATCTCATATCAACAAGTTCACACAATTAAATAATTTGAGGCATTAAACCTTACTATATTCAAAATAGTCCCCTAAGATTACTACTAGTTCGAAACTATCCAAATTCCTTTCCTATATCTATATTACCTTTAATTAAATTCCCAATCTAGTTTATAGTCACAATTTACCACACATCCCATTATCAAACATTAAAGTGGTAGTTATCAGAAATTTTGGCTAAATCAACCATTTTACTTGAGTCAAAACTGTAAACAATCCCATAGAAATCTGCTCGACGCAGGGCAAATTTTGAACATGTTCTAAACCTCCAAACAACCCTAATAACTCCCTCTTTGCCCTTCCCGTGAACTTATCATTTCAATAATGTTTTACCAATACACAACTCAGAATTTTAAGCATTAATTCAATGATTAAGCAGTCTATACCTTGCTAAAACTGTAACAAATCAAATACTGGATAGATTCAAACCAAACAGCTTCTATGGTCGAAATAATTCCAAAAACACCATCTAATGAACTCAAATTATAACTTTAATTCAATAGGAAATCTCAACACTCCATAAATCACATAGCCAAGTTCCATTTAGCTCATTTATACTAGTACAATCTTACCATTAAATCAGTTTATAGAATTCTAACAATCAGCCCAAACTAACCGATGACTATACAACAATTCACCTAATTCGAAATCAATAATTTACACATATGTGTTATTAACAATTCTTCCATGTGATTCAAACCCTTTTCTTACCGATCAATACATAGCTAGACACTAAATTCAACCAACCAACCTCCTAAACTCAAACAATTCGAACCATTTTAATAATCAATCATACAACCAAAATTTCTAGTAGCAAGAAACAAGGATTAACATTACCTTGTTTAGCATTCAACAAGATCACTATAGCATTTAAATTTCCTCTAACCCAATCTTGATTTAACCGATTCTCTTCAAGGATTTCTAAAAGTTCTCATTCTCTCTCTCTAAAGCCCTCCGTTAGAATGAATTAGAGGTTGAAGATGGTCTAACAATCGTTGACCGAGCCTTACAATAAGGACACCTATGATTGGTCCCAAATTTTCCTTAAGTTTACATGCAAGGTCATGAGTAATTGGTTAAAACATTATGTTCCTTCCAAAGTGATCACCTGGTCATGCTAGAATTGTAATACCCAAGGATTGTTTTATTGTCAATTTAGTCACTTCAAATGGTGTCTTGACTATATAAAGTTTCTAATTTGGTCACTCAAGAATTGTACCTATACTCAATTATTAATTTCATTACCATACATTAAACATTACTTTTCTAAATTAATATTTGGAGTGTTACAAAAATTTGTCCTCGAATTTATGGAAAATAGGTACGGGTATTGCTCTCTCATAATAGATTCAGGTTCCCATGTAGCTTCTCTACTCCCGTGATTCTTCCACAACACTTTGACTAGGGAGATGGTTTTGTTTCGAAGCCTCCTATCTTCGTGATCAAGAATTTGGATTGGTTATTCTTCGTAGGATAAATCCTAATTCAATTCAACTTCATCTGGCTCGAGGATGTGAGAAGGATCAGATCGATAGCTACGTAGCATTGATACATGAAAAACATTGTGTATTTTGCTGAATCTTTTGGAAGGGCTAACCGATAAGCAACAGGGCTAATCCTTTCTATTATCTCAAAAGGTCCTATAAACTGAGGACTAAGTTTTCCTTTCTTATCAAATCTGAACACATTCTTCCACGGAGATACCTTGAGAAACACTCTATCTCCTACATTATATTGGATATCTCGTCTTTTACGATCAGTATAAGCTTTCTGTCGATCAAAGGCTTTTCTCAATCGATTGCAAATAATCTGCACTTGTTCTTCCATTTCTCAAAGCTATTGGAGTCCTAAGGCTTTGTTCTCCCCCAACTCTGGCCAGCATAGAAGGGTCTTACACTTTCTTCCATAAAGGGCTTCAAAGGGAGCCATTTGAATAGAAGATTGGAAGCTATTGTTGTACGAGAACTCTGCCAAGGGTAAAGCTTTCTCCCAATTCTTCCCAAAATCGATTATACAAGCTCGTAACATATCTTCTAACACTTGGATAATTCATTCAGATTGACCATCTGATTGAGAGTGGAAGGCGGTATTGAGATTGACTTTAGTTTCAAGAGGTTTCTGCAGAGATTTCCAGAATCTAAAAGTAAATCTAGGGTCCCGGTCAGAAATTATCGAAGTAGGAATGCCATGTAACTTTATAATCTCTCGTAGGTAGAGTTCTGCTAGCTGGTCCAGACTCATGCTCATTCGAACAGGAAGAAAATGAGCTGATTTTGAGAACCTATCCACAATTACCCAAATAGCATCATTCTTCTTTGGTGAAGAAGGCAATCCTCTAACAAAGTCCATTGTTATTTGTTCCCATTTCCATTGCGGAGTTTCAATAGGTTGTAATAATCCTAAAGGAACCTGATGTTTTGCCTTTACTTTTTGACAAACTAAACATTTAGATACAAAGTATGTTATAGCAGATTTCATTCCGGGCCACCAGTAGAGACTCTTCAAATCTTTGTACATCTTCACTGATCCAGGATGTATTGAGAAAGAACTATCGTGGGCTTCTTGTAGGACTTCCCTTCTTAAACCATAATCATTGGGAATATACGCCCTATTTCAAAAATAGAGTAATCCATCCTCCTTTAGAACAAAATTTGATTCGGCACTTCCATCAAGCTTAAGCTTAATTCTTTGCAACTCAGGGTCTGATTGTTGCAACAATTAAATTCTTGATATTATATCAGAGCGAATTCAAATAGAAGCCAAGGTCCATTGCTTCCTACTAATTAGAAGGCAAGCATTATTGGAGAATGAGGCTACAATGATTTGTGGAGAAATACTTTAGATGATATCAATACAAATTTTAGATAAGAATAAGGGAAGGCTTGGTTTAATCTAATACTAACCACATGTATGTTGGTGACTAAGTGTATCAGCCACAACATTGGCCTTTCTCGGGTGGTAATCTATGATTAAATCATAATCTTTAAGTAGCTCGATCCAACGTCTTTGCCTAAGATTGAGCTCCTTTTGAGTAATGAGGTATTTCAAGCTTTTGTGATCAGTGTAAAGTAGCATTTTTCTCCATACAAATAGTGTCTCCATATCTTTAAGGCAAAGATTACTGCAGCAAGTTCCAAATCATGGGTTGGATAGTTCAGTTCATGAGATTTTAATTTTTAGGAAGCATATGCTACCACCTTATCTCCTTGCATTAAAACACATCCCAACCCCATGTGAGAAGCATCACTAAACATTGTATATTCTTTCCCTGATTCTGGTTGAGTTAACACTGGAGCTCAGGTAAGTACTTATTTCAATTTGTCAAAGCTTCTTTGTTGTTTTTCAGACCATATGAATGGCACATCTTTACAAAGTAGCTTAGTTAGGGGTGTGGCCAAAATAAAAATCCCTTAACAAACTTTCGATAATATCTAGCTAAGCCAAGAAAACTTCAGACTTCACTAACATTCCTCGGAGATCTCCATTCAATCACAGATTGAATCTTTTTCGGATTAACCTTAATTCCAGAGGCTGAAATTATATGTCCGAGAAAGGATACTTAGGGCAACCAGAATTCACATTTGTTGAATTTGGCATAAAGTTGATTATCTCTAAGAGTCTGTAACACAATTCTGAGATGTTTTGAATGTCCAGCTTCATCTTTCAAGTAGATACGAATGTCGTTAATGAAGACTACGACAAACTTATCTAAATAGAGTTTAAAAACTCAGTTCATGAGATCCATAAATGTGGTAGGGGCATTTGTTAGACCGAATGGCATCACTAAGAACTCGTAGTGACCATATCGAGTCCTGAAAGTGGTCTTAGGTATGTCGGATTCTTTAACCCTCATTTGGTAGTATCTAGATCTAAGGTCGATCTTGGAGAATACCGAAACACCTTTCAATTGATCGAATAAGTCTTCAATTCTTGGAAGTGGGTACCTGTTCTTAATCGTAACTTGATTAAGTTGCCAATAGTCTATGCACAATCTCATTGACCCATCTTTCTTCTTGACAAAGAGTAGCGGGGCTTCCCATGGAGATGAGCTTGGTCGGATGAATCTTTTGTCTTGCAGTTCTTGCAACTGCTTCTGAAGTTATTTTAGTTCGATAGGAGTTATTCTATAAGGGGTGATGGATATAGGGTTGAGTCTCAATTTTGAACTCCACTTCACGAATTGGGGGTAGTTCCAGAAGTTTCTTAGGAAAAACATCAAGGAATTCAGATACAGTTGGAATGGATTTTAAACCAAAATCAAATTCATCCCATTTGATCATAGCAAAAAGATTGAGGTGGGTTTCTTATCAATCAAAAGGATGGATTCTTTACCTAAACCTCGGAGAAAAAGTCTTTGTTTTTGACAATCTACCCAAGCCTGGTGTTTTCCTAACCAGTTAATCCCAGAATTAAATTAAATTTGCAAAAGGGTAGCACATACAGATCAATAGGGAAAGGAATGTTTTGGATGTATAGAGGACAGTTTCTACAAATGGGGTTTATGGTCATAATTCCTCCTATAGGATTCGAAGCTACCAGCCCTTGATTAACAGTTTCAAATTTCAAATTTAGTTTCACAAGAAATGGAGAACAGATAAACGAATGGGTGGATCCTAAATCAATTAAAGCATAAACATAGTTTTCATTTAATTCAACACTACCTACTATACCATCAAGTGCCTCTTCATCATCACGATTCCGAATGTGATACACTCGAGTAGGGGCTCGAGACTCTTGATGAGTGGTAGTAGGAGCTTGGCCTCGAGTTCTCCCCGAGTTTCCTGAATGAGTTTGTTTTGACCTTTTACCCCTAGGAGATAGGAATTAATTCGAATTGGAGGCCACTCTAGCTAAATATTTATCCAAGGTTTGGGGACAATCACAAACATAATGATCTAAGCTTCTACACCGAAAACAAGCATTTGACTGCTTTCTGCATTAACCGGAATGATAATTCTAACAAATATTACAATGTTGTAACTGTGGATCTTTACCAGAATTCCCTGAGCTATTGATAGAGATTGAAGGTGCGAAGGATTTAATTATTGTCTGAGGCTTCGGGATGAAGTTACCCCTCAAAGAAGCAACATAGCTTGAGGAATCCCTTTCTTGATTTTTCAACTTCTTGAAGGACCATTGAGACTTGCCATCATTCCTTTACCTCTTGTCTTTCTTAGAAAAGCTCTCCCTTCTTTTATCGGCTGTTTTCATCCTAGACTCGGTAGCAATCACTTGGCTCACCAAGTCTTGAAAATCAGTTATTCCAAGAGCCGTAAACATCGGGCTCAACTCATCGTTCAATCCTTCGAAGAACATGTTGTATTTATCCTCCTCCTTCTTAATATATTCAGACCCATACTTGCAGTATTTGCAAAAATCACTAACATATTGCTCTATAGGTCTACCACCTTGCTTCAAATGCAAGAAACATCTTCTTCTTTCTGCTAGGTATTGTTCACTCACATATTTCTTCGAAATTCTTTTAGAAAGAAATCCCAATTGACAAAGTCTTCAGGGGCAGTGAGGATTGTAGTTTCCCACCAGTTCAAGGCTTTATCAGCAAGTAAAGTCATCGCACACTCTAATTTATGTTCATCAGAACACTGAAGTTGTTTGGTTAGAATTTTAATAGTAGTTTCCAACCAGTATTCTGCTGTTTTCGGATTCTCTTCATCAAATCCGTGAATGTATAGGCTCGATGCTGAGCTAATTTATCAATTAGGGACCTAGGTTGAATCACCACGGATACATGAGGATCAGTTTGTTTTAGGTTAGTAACAAGTTGACTGAATACTTCAGTCATGCTGAGAAGACATTCTTTTTGGATTTGATTAACTTGAGGAGCTTCAGGCTGTGGTCCTGTAGCCTTTTAAGGGTCTGCTTGCTCCTGACCCAATCTGACACTCCCTCTTTCATTGGAGGAGCCAAACATGCTATCTCTATCTGGGTCAGATGTGTTTCATACATCTGAAAGTAGTATTTAAGAAAGTTTCAATCAAACAAGGTCACAGGCACAATTCAATTCAACTCCTAGGTGGCACTTAAACAACAGATGACACAACTTAAACTAGTTTAGTCCAAGGATCGACTAAACCTAAGCTCTGATACCAAATTATAATACCCCAAACCCCATGCCTAGAAAGATTTACTATTTTAGGAGAAGATTATCTACTTGACTATCAAGATAGTGTTCGAAACAAGTAAGGATACAAGATGAAGTTTCTTGAGGGATAAACATTTAAAAACATAAACTAAAGCAATCAAAAGTAATGCCTAAACATACAAAAGGCTAGGCTCATTTTCAAGATTTGGATTAAAATACTCAAATAATTCAGATCACACTATTTGTACAATCATCATATGCAAAATGTATGTTTTATTAGACCCTTAATACTATTTCAATATTATTAGAATCCAAACAAATGATGGTTAAGATACGTTCTTTAAACTTTTCAACAACCTTCTACTTTTTGAGTTTATGGACTTCAAATTATATATGTAGCTAATACATCCATGCTACATGATTTGATTACCAGGTTTAAACCACTTTAAGTACTAACGTTACTCAAGACTTACATACACATCACAACCATCTATTCTATCACAACCAACTCAAAAGCAAGCTTCTATGATCACTAGGTCATTCGAATAGGTCAACCAAACTAACAAGTAATTCAACCATTATCGGAAGCAACCAATTCACATGACATACAAGACATTAGTAAGTTACTATTTACAACCCCTTGTATTAGACAAAATAGCCTATCATAACCAACCGAACTTGTGCCACCTTCTAGGAGTTAACTTAACAAAACAAAACATACTTTTATTGCCTTGGTGACCTTGCCAAAATCTTTCCCAAGCTTGATCAACAATCAATTTCTCCTGTAAAGTAACAGGGTGAGTAATTAGAAAGCTAGTCTTGCATTTCCAAAAGTAAAATTTAGAACCCAAGTAGCTGAGCATAGTTTAAGCATTAAATTTCCAATCAAGCAATCATTCAAGATTGTTTCCCTTCACATTGAATTTAACAATTTCGTAATCAACTCATTACCTATTCGAAAAGAAGCTATTTCTAAGCTTATAATCATATACTTTACATGCTCTTAAATAGGAGGATACAATGCCAGCAACTCATTCAATTTGTAGTAATAAACAAGATAGCACCACAACAAACTTTCACTCACAAGCAACCTTAGTTGTATATTATGGCCTTGACTAGTTGTTAACCTAGATGTATATATTCAGTCGAAACCTTATCAGGAAATGGTAATCTGTACCATTGGAACATATAAGCTATTCAATTATTCAGGGGTACCTTGATACCAAACAGGGGACCTTAGTCCAACTCAAGCTGAGCTCAGGATTTTCTATTGGCATGCCAATCTAGCTAGGTTTAACACTAATCAAGGCTCCTACAAACTCTACAATAGTTCATTAAAGGTACTCTTTTAGTTTTTTTTTCCAAATATCAATGACATACACATGATGCCACATTAAGCATAACACACAACAATCCATATATAGATTTAAATATACACAGACATAAGTCCATACATACCTTGGACTCTTACCTTAACAAGCATTAGAAATCCCCAAGCAGGTATAGGCAGTTTATGCCTCACAAAACAGTCCAGTAGTTTAATAAATTTAACAATCTATGCTTACTTAAAACATAGTTGCACTCACAGATACTCCGAGCTATTATTGATCGTTGACCACAACTCCCTTTTTCCTCTCGTCCTCTTGACCAATTCCTTTCTTGTCTAATTATAACAAATAGTTTAACAATGCATTAGATTAAATTCATTAACATTTGATTTATCTATTTGTTACACATATGCTTAGACAAGCCTTTGAGGTAGTATCCATTAATGCTTCTATATATAACACTTAATCTCATATCAACAAGTTCACACAATTAAATAATTTGAGGCATTAAACCTTACTATATTCAAAACAGTCCCCTAAGATTACTACTAGTTCGAAACTATCCAAATTCCTTGCCTATATATATATATATCCTTTAATCAAATTCCCAATCTAGTTTATAGTCACAATTTACTACACATACCATTATCAAACATTAAAGTGGTAGTTATCAGAAAATTAGGCAAAATCAACCATTTTACTTGAGTCAAAACTATAAACAATCCCATAGAAATCTGCTCGATGTAGGGCAAATTTTTGAACTTGTTCTAAACCTCCAAACAGCCCTAATAACTCCCTCTATGTCCTTCCCCTGAACTTATCATTTCAATATTGTTTTACCAATACACAAATCAGAATTCTACGCACCAATTCATTGATTAAGCAGTATATACCATGCTAAAAGCTTAACAAATCAAATACTGGATAGATTCAAACTAAACGGCTTCTATGGTCAAAATAATTCCATAAACACCATCTAATGAACTCAAATTATAACTTTAATTCAATAGGAAATCTCAACACTCCATAAATCACATATCCAAGTTCCATTTAGCTCATTTATACTAGTACAATCTTACCATTAAAACAATTTATAGAATTCTAACAATCAGCCCAAACTAACCGGTGACTATATAGCAATTCACCTTATTCGAAATCAATAATTTACACATATGTGTAATTAACAATTATTCCATGTGATTCAAATGCTTTTCTTACCGATCAATACATAGCTAGACTCTAAATTCAACCAACCAACCTCCTAAACTCAAACAATTCGAACCATTTTAATAATCAATATACAACCAAAATTTCAAGTAGCAAGAAACAAGGATTAACATTACCTTGTTTAGCATTCAACAAGATCACTATAGCATTTAAATTTCCTCTAACCCAATCTTGATTTAACCGATTCTCTTCAAGGATTTCTAAGAGTTCTCATTCTCTCTCTCTAAAGCCCTCTGTTAGAATGAATTAGAGGTTGAAGATGGTCTAACAAGCATTGACCGAGCCTTACAATGAGGATACCTATGATTGGTCCCAAATTTTCCTTAAGTTTACATGCAAGGTCATGAGTAATTGGTTAAAACATTATGGTCCTTCCAAAGTGATCACTCGGTCATGCTAGAATTGTAATACCCAATGATTGTTTTATTGTCAATTTATTCACTTCAAATGGTGTCTTGACTATGTAAAGTTTCTAATTTGGTCTCTCAAGAATTGTACCTATACTCAATTATTAAATTAATTACCATACATTAAAGATTACTTTTCTAAATTAATATTTGAAGTGTTACACAGGCAATCGAATTATGTCTTGTTTTCTTGGTTAATCATACTTATAAAGGAATCTTTATAAAGGAATCTTTATAAATCTTTAAGTATTAACTCAAACAAATTGTCTTGATATGGTGGAATCGACTTGATATCTAGAGGAGAATACATAGTTAGAACCATTATTTGTTTTGGTTGTATGTTCTTAACATCTTATTCTCGGACTTCTCCTAAGCCCGAATTAGGATGTTACATTTTGGTAATCAGGGCTATAGGTTGTATGATTCTAGGGCCATGTTAAGAGCTTTATTTTTGTGGTAGGTTTCTTTAGTGCCACCTAGGTGTTAGATGAATATTTAATATGACTTATATTTGTTCAAGTTCCTTTCTTCTTATTTAGAATGTCTGAAACAAGGTTGGGAAAAGATAATAAAAGCCCAACCGATTCCTCCAATGAAGGAGGAAGTGTGGGGATGCATCAAAGTCCTCAAGATCCTCAAAAGACTACTGAACCTCAACAAGTTCGGCAAGAAATCCCTTCAATCTATCCAGTTCAACGGGAATGTTTCTCCAGCCTAAAAGAAATGTTTGACCAACAAATCTTCTCTATGAGACAGAACCCTCCAACCCTTCCTAATCCTCTGGTGGTAGTACCAGCAAGAGCTCCAATTGACAAATTAGCTCAGCATCGAGCTTATACCTTCACCGGAGCTAGTGAAGAAAAGTCAGAAGAGGCTGAATTCTGGCTTGAAGCCACAATAAGAATTTTAACCAAGCAGTTACAATGCTCGAATGAGCATAAGCTAGAGTGTGCAGTAACTCTTTTAGCTGATGAAGCTCTTAGTTGGTGGGAAACTAAAATCCTTGCGGCCCCGGCAGAAGCAATAACTTGGGAGTTTTTCCTTAAGGAGTTTTGGAAGAAATACACTAGTGAATAATATCTTGCTGAGCGAATGAAGCATTTCTTGTATTTGAAGCAATGTGGAAAGAAAATAGAGCAATATGTTAGCGAATTTTGTAAATATTGTAAATACGGGTCATAGTTCATTAAGAAAGAGGAGGACAAGTGTCAGATGTTTATTGACGGGCTCAATGAAGAATTAGGCCACATGTTCATTGCTCTTGGAATTACTGATTTCCAAGACTTGGTCAATCGGATGATTGCAATTGAATCTAAGATGAAGACTTCAGAGAAGAAGAAATGGAATCAATCTAAGAACAATAAAAGGCCAAGAGATGATCACAAACCATTTTGGCACTACACGAAGCAAAAGCATCATGGGGGAAACTCTTCTAATTATGGTAACTCATCAAAGGGTAACTTCCTACCTAAACCGAAAATGATGGGCAAAAATTCTACACCTGTTGTATCTGTTAATAGTACTAGAAATGTTGGGAAAGAAATCCAAGTTCTTGCTTGCAACATTTGTCAGAAACATCATTCGGGTTTATGTAGGAAGCTATCTAATGCATGTTATTTGTGTGGAGAGACAACTCACTTCATCAAGGATTGCCCCCAGAACCCGAACAAGCTCCTTTCTCATGTATCCAAAAGCTCAAATCAGAACCAATCACCAAGGGGGAAAGGACCTAAACAAGCTCACTTAGGGAATTATGGAAGGAATAGAGGACAAGGGTCGAATGCCATCTATCAAGAGTCTCGCCCCTGCTCGAGTTTACCACATTCGTGGTCGAGAAGACAAGGATTCTTTCGATGTTGTTGCGGGTACAATCTATTTCGATATGCATCATGTTTATGCTTTGTTTGATTCGGGATCAACTCATTCCTTCATACGTTCCTCCCTAATTGAGAACTTACAATTGAAACCTGAATCTACAAATTTTAATTTAGTTGCTACAAATCCCTTGGGTGATAAGGTAATAGTAAACCAAATATGTAAAAATTGTCCTTTGTATATACAAGGCATACCATTCCCTGTCGATCTTTTAGCCCTATCCTTCTTTGAATTTAACCTTATTTTGGGTTTAGATTGGCTAGGAAAACACAGAGCCTGGGTAGATTGTGCTAGAAAAAGATTATTCCTTTTCGGTCTAGGAAAGGGATCGATCCCCTTGTTAAGTGAGGAATCATTCGAACCACATGCTATACTTGCTTCTATATCAAGTTTGAATGAAATTAAGGCATCTTTTGGATCTATTGTAACGGTTGGTGAATTTTCTGATGTGTTTCCTGAGGAATTGCCCGGATTACCACCAATGAGAGAAGTCGAATTTGGAATTGAAGTTCAACCAGGATCTAATCTAGTTTCAATCACACCTTATCGGATGGCCCCGATTGAACTCAAAGAGCTTAAAAGCCAGTTGTAGAAGTTACAAGACAAAGGCTTCATCAGGCCTAGTTCCTCCCTTGGGAGCTTCGGTATTATTTGTAAAGAAGAAGGATGGATCGATGAGGCTATGTATTGATTATCGACAATTGAATCAACTCACCATCAAAAATAGATACCCTTTTCCTAGAATCGAAGACTTATTTGATCAGTTGAAAGATGCTACTGTATTTTTTAAGATTGATCTTCGATCAGGCTATTATCAAATGAAGGTTAAAGAAGCTGATGTCTCAAAGATAGTTTTTCAAACTTGTTATGGTCACTATGAATTTTTGGTGATGCCCTTCGATTTAACCAATGCTCTAGCAGTTTTTATGGATCTTATAAACCGGATTTTCAAGCCCTTTTTGGATAAATTTGTAGTAGTATTTATAGATGATATACTTGTGTACTACAAGAACAAGGAAGATCATTCAAATCACTTACGAGTGGTGCTACAAACTCTTCGGGACAAGAAATTGTATGCGAAATTTAGCAAGTGCGAATTTTGGCTCTCAGAAGTGTCTTTCCTTGGCCATATCATCTCGGCTGAAGGCATCAAAGTAAATCTAAAGAAAATCCAATCAATAACCAATTGAAGATCTTCTAAAAATGTCAATGAAGTTAGGAGCTTCCTCGGGTTAGCCGGTTATTATAGGAGATTTGTAAAAGGGTATTCAACTCTGGCTCTTCCTTTAACAAAACTCCTTCGTAAAGATGTACATTTCGAATGGACGGAGAACCAACAACGAAGCTTTGATCAATTGAAACAAGTTCTCATTCGAGCCCCTATCTTGACACAATCAGAATCTGAAAAAGATTATACAATTTTTAGTGACGCCTCTCATCTCGACTTGGGTTGTGTTCTCATGCAAGATGGAAAAGTGGTGGCCTATGCTTCCAGGCAATGAAAATCACATGAATTGAACTACCCGACACACGATTTAGAACTGGCTACAGTTGTGTTCGCGCTAAAAATTTGGAGGCATTACTTATACGGGGAGAAATGTTATCTTTTCACTAATCACCAAAGCTTAAAGTACCTCCTTACACAAAAAGATTTAAATCTTAGACAGAGAAGATGGTTGGAGTTACTCAAGGACTACGACTTGACTATCGACTATCACTCGGGATAGGAACGTTGTGGCTGATGCACTCAGTCGTAAATGTTCTTTTGGTAAGAATTTTAATTTTGGATTCAATTGATCTCTTACCATTCGAAACCTTCTTAAGCCTTGTTAATTGAGAAAAATCAATTGTTTTGTAGCTCCTACTGCAATCAATGCCCATTTTCAATTGCAAAAAGAACGAAGGCTAGTTGCAAAACTTCAAATTCAATCTGAGTTCAATACAAGAATCAGGGATATTCAAAAATCTGATCATGAATTGCAAAAGATTGTGAAAAGCTACACTCTTCTTCAAACCCTGATTTTTCTCTTAGGCCGGATGGCCTACTCTATAAGGATAGAGTATGTGTGCCTGATAGTCAAACCCTAAAAGAAGAAATGCTTAAAAAGGCTCATAATAGTTCATTATCAATTCATCCTGGATCAGTTAAGATGTACAAGGATTTAAAAGGGGTGTATTGGTGGCCTAAGATGAAAACTGAAATCACAGAATTTGTGGCAAAATGTTTAACTTGTCAAAGGGTGAAGGCTGAACGCCAAGTACCATCAGGACTCCTTCAACCAATTGAGTTACCTAAATGGAAATAGGAAAGAATTAGTATGAATTTTGTAATTGGGTTGCCCCCATCACAAAGAAGTAATGATGTTATATGGCTGATTGTTGACAGATTTTCCAAGGCAGCACATTTTATTCCAGTTCAAATGAATATGAGCTTAGTTCATCTAGCCGATTTATACATAAGAGAGATTGTCATATTACATGGTATTCCTATCTCCATTATTTCTGACCGAGACTCCCGATTTACTTCGAGATTTTGGAAGACATTACAAGAAGCTTTGGGGATTCAGTTGAGTCTCAGCACTACTTTTCATCCACAATCGGATGGATAGTCTGAGCGGTGATTCATATTTTAGAGGATATGCTTTGGGCTTGTATAATTTATTTCGGGAAGAACTGGGAAAAATCTCTCCCATTGTCCGAGTTCACCTATAACAATAGTTATCAATCCTCCATTCAAATGGCGCCCTTTGAATCCCTTTATGGAAGAAAATGCCGAACTCCTTTATGCTGGTCTGAGTTGGGTGAAAACAAAACTTTGGGGCCAGAATTGCTTCGAGAAACTGAAAATCAAATTCAAATAATTTACTGAAGATTGAAAGAAGCTTTTGATAGGCAAAAAACATATGTTGATTCAAGAAGGAAAGACATCCAATATAATGTGGGAGATAAAGTCTTCTTAAAGGTGTCTCCATGGAAAAAGGTCTTTCGATTTGGGAGGAAGGGGAAACTTAGCCCTAGGTACATTGGACCATTCGAAATTTTGAAAAGGATAGGTCATGTTGCTTACCGCTTAGCACTCTCGAATGAATTTGCTAAGATTCACAATGTGTTTCAAGTATCAATGCTTCGTAAATATCATTTAGATCCCTCCCATATTTTGGAACCTGAAGAAGTTGAACTTAACCCAGATTTAACTTACGAAGAAGAGCCAGTCCAAATTCTCGATCGAGAGGTTAGAAGACTTCGTAATAAGTCCATTCCGCTGGTAAAGGTTTTATGGAGAAATCACAAAGTAGAAGAAGCTACATGGGAACCTGAGGCAACTTTTAAAAAGCAATATCCACAACTCTTTCCTTCAGGTAAATTCGGGGATGAATTTCTTTAAGGGGGAGGGAATTGTGACACCCTAAAAAAATTGGGCTTATTTGAATGTTATCATTAGTTACAATTATATTACATTTCTTTGGTTATACCCCTCTAATTGATATGTTAGTGATCAAATTTAGAGTAAAGTAAAATGGAGTGATTGAATTAAAAGGGGGGTCAATTAGTAAAGATTAAGAAATTGTTACTTGCATGCTAATGAAGAAAGTAAAAGTGGGCATTACACTTGTCAAAGAAATGAAGGCATGGAAGCCTAGGAGTCGGCTAATTCCATAAGGAATTCATTGAACTCATCTTCTTCTTGTTGTTGAAACCGAAAGAAACAAAGAGAGGGAAAGAGAGGTTCGATCGAATGATGCATAATTGAAAGGAGTGAACTGGATGAATCGGTTCTAGTCCATTGCTTAAGAACTCAAGCATAAGTAAAGTAAGTGGTTGATTTAGAAAGATCTATAGAATTGTTAGTAATTTCAATTGAATGTTTGCATGATTGAGTTTTCATGAATGTCTAGTTCTAATTAGCATGTAAAAAGGTAGAGCATGGTTGATTTTGAGTTTTGAATGAATGGTGTGTAAGGTTTATGTCTAGTTATAGTTGTTCAGATTGAATGTGAGGAATCAAAACTGATTTTCTTCTAATGTGACTTTGATATTGATTTGCTCTAAAATATGTATACAATTGAACAAGTGGATGAACTCTTAATCGGCTCAAATCTGCTCAGAAAGGAAAATTGTGTAAATAGATTGTTAATTTCATACTTTGAACACTGTTTTGTGGGGTTGTTCACGATGAATAAAATATGCATGTATAAGGACTGATCTGTTTCGGTCATAAGAGGTGAAAAATAGATTGTTAATGTGGAAATTAAACTGCCATCCTTAAGCAGGGCAGGTTCAATTTGGGAGAAGGATTAGGTACTGTTTTAGAGCAATGAATATGTATGTATGATTGTGTATGTGATTAGGAAATTGATCTTGATAGCTAGAATGTTTTGATTTTTATGTGTGAAATGTCATAGGAAGAAAATGGACTGTTCTAATGCCTATTTATATATTAATATACTAGATCAAGAAGATATTGACGGTTCAAAAGCTATAGTTGATCAATCGGCTGATCAAAAGAAAGAAATCGTAATTCAGAATTAGGATTAGCTCGACAATCTTGTGAGTGCAGTTTAAAGTAATCCTTTCCGAGCATTTCTTTCTTAATATAAGCTATGTTTTGGTAGTGAATAAAGCATGTTTTTGCAAGCTAAATGCAAAGTACGTACTTACTTGAAATAATTAGAAAGCATGAAAGGTAAATTGAAAGAATGTTGAAGACTAAATTGATTAATATGATACGAGTTGCTCATTGAAATGAGTGATCTATGAAAATGTATTCAAAATGAGGTATGTAAATGAAAATCTATATGATAACAAGTTGGATATGTTTATTTAACTGAACCAAGAAGGGTTTGAAGTAAAGAAAGACATGAATGAGTACTGTTTGATCAAGATTTAGCTTTGATCATAACAAATAAAAATGAAAGCTCTAAATGAGTTATTGTGCCCTATTGAAAGAGGGATTATTGACACAAGAATGTGTATGATTCGAATGAAGCTTGGCTCCTTATTTGATGTGAATGAAATTATAAAGTAAAGCCTTGGTTTCGAGTCAGTCGTAGATATAGTTGGCATGCCATAGAGTCCATAGAGCTCAGTGTCGGGGTGGACTACGGTCCGGGATAGTGGTCCCTAATGGGTGACAGTAGCAGGGATGTTACATGGTCACATGGCGACTGTAGGGGGAATGACTAGTACTATGTGTACATTGTGTTTACGGGTGACAGTTGGTTGGGGACTTGAGTATCTAGACTGGATGATCGATTCACAAGGCTATCACATGTAACCTAATGAGTAAGGATGATTTATGAATCTAATATGTGAAACTCAAATTGTATGTAAGATGCAATTGTAATTAAAATATACTCATATACATGGTTCACATGAACTGATGGCTAGAAAAATAAAAATATAATTAGACAAGTTCTTATGTAATTGAGTATATATATATATATATATATATATATGAATGATTCTCAAATTGGGATGCCGAATCTGTTTTGAACAGATTATTGAACTATAAACATACTAGATTGGTTAAGCCTTTCATGTTATTATTTTTTTAAGCTTGTACTTTCGAACATTTAAATAAATTGAGTAATGAAAGAAGTGAATTTGTAATATCTTTTTATGCTTTAAACTCACTCGCTAAGCTTAGGCTTAACAAACTTCTTTCTTAACCTTTCAGGTTGTTTGTTTTGAGGACCCTCACCTTGCGAGGAGCTTGGATAAGTCACTAATCTTCTTGAGAGTATGTATAGATATTCAAGCAGAACTCGTAGTATGGTAGCACTAGAGAATAATTTTGTTGATATGTTTATATGCTTGGGTTTGTAAAGCTTAATTATGATAAGATTGTAAAACTTAATCTATGGTTTGATATCTTAAAGGTGTGATGTCCTGGTTGTCTGGAAGAGTTATTCTTAAATTGAAGATATCTATGACGTTTGTGCTTGTGGTCGAATTTATATTCATGTAAATGTGTGATTTAAGCTAGTTAAGGAAATTTTTATGCTATAGGTTGGCATGTTTAGAATAATAAAACAGAATGCTAATTGTGAAATGTTAATTTGGATTTTTTTAGGGACATATAGTGGTAGGAAGTTAAGGCGAAATCTTGAAATACAATCTGGTATAGGGATTTAATTGAAACAATTTGAGCTATGGTATTACAGTGTACGATTGTTAGCTACATGTTAATTAAAATTTGCTTGGCAACATAGCTAGGTAGAAGAGTTGTCTTTTAATTGATTCTTCAAGAATGTAGTCCGATGGTAAATATATAAGAATTTAATGGTCCTAGGCAATCGAATTATGTCTTGTTTGCTTGGTTAATCATACTTATAAAGGAATCTTTATAAATCTTTAAGTATTAACTCTAACAAAACCTATTGAAGTTCTAACTTAGGAGGCACAAATCATGAAAGACAAGATTAGTGATCTATTAATATCTAAGTGATTCTAATATTAATCCTAAATGAATTAAAACCTAGACCTAACATTTTATGAAATTGTCTTAAAAGTTATGATCTAAATTAATTATTTTCAATTTTCTAATATAATTAAGAAAATGAATTTAATTAATTTAAAACATATTACATTAAGTCAATAATGTATTTTAAATTAATTAATTCAACCGAGGGTTTTATCTAAATTTAAGGCTTAGCCGAAATTTAATTTAATTAATTTAAATATATTCCTCATTAAGTCAAAGGTATGTTTTAAATTATTCATATTAAATTATACTAATCTAATCTTAAATTAATTTAATTAATTTAAACATGTGCTTCATTAAGTTAAAAGCATATTTTAAATTATTCAAATTAAATTATACTAATCTAACCTTAAATTTAATTTAATTAATTTAAACATATACTTCATTTAGTCAAAAGCGTATTTTAAATTATTTAAATTAAATTATACTAATCTAACTTTAAATTTAATTTAATTAATTTAAACATGTGCTTCATTAAGTCAAAAGCATACTTTAAATTGTTCAAATTAAATTATACTAATCTAATCTAATCTTAAATTTAATTTAATTAATTTAAACATATGCTTCATTAAGTCAAAAGAATATTTTAATTATTCAAATTAAATTGTACTAATCTAATTTAATTAATTTAAAAATATACCTCTTTAAGTCAGAGATATATTTTAAATTGAATAAATTAAATGATACTAATCTAACAACTCACATTCATAAATTAAAATAATTAAATAAATGCATAAATTAAAAACAAAATTGAAAGAAATTTAACTTTCATTAATGATTAAGGCTCAATTGAATTAAATTGAGAATTACATAACTCAATTTTAATGAATGCGAACCAAATTGAAAAGATTGAAATATGTAGGAATTGGCTACTATATCCATGAAAGATGGATCCGACCCATGAAAAACGTGCAGATCCTAATGACCCGGATTCGGCGTAATAAATACCCTCATACTCAAATAATTCAGCCCTTTTGCCCACTTCTTTTTCTTTCTCCTATATTCTGAAAACCCGAGAGCTTCTCTCTCTTATCAACTTCAAAAACCTAGAAAACGATCCTCTCTTTGGATCAAACACCCAAAATCTTTTCATTCTCTTTATATGTTCTTCACCAAAAGCCGTTTTGATCCTCAAAAACCCCAATTTCCCTTCTCAAAATTGTTTTTCCAGATCAAAACCCCAAAAAATGAAGAACACATCTCTTGTTCTTCAAACCCTAGTTCATCCGATCCAAAACTCTGATCTAAAACTCACCATTTCTTGATTGTCTACCCAAATCCAGAACGTGTTCCCTTGAAAAAAAATCCTAAGGCATTCTTCTTCTAATCCTAAGCCCAAAATCCAAAAGGATTCAACCCAAGCTTCCCCAAATCTAATCTAGGTCTACCCAGATTTCAAACCTCTCTCTTCAACTCCACCATATTCATCATCATCCGATCACACACCACTACCGGCCGTCGGCTTTTAACCAGGTAACCAAATCAACACCCCTTTTCTATTTCATTTAGTTATTATTTTTTATACATCTGAAACTAAAAAAAAATTCTTTTTCATGCAGGGAAAAAAGAAAATGAGAGAATACTACCTCAGACATTAGCAGTTTAGCTTCTTGAGCTCCGGTGACTCCTCGTCTCGGGTGACTTTTGGACTCCCGGCAGGTAATTTCACACACTTTTCCTCTCAATATTGCAATCATCCCCTCATAAATGCTATCTCTCTCTATTTATATTGATGTCAGAACCTAGGGCTTTTTTTACATTTATGATGAATCTCTCGAATTTACCCTCAGTCTAGGTTTTCATAAATTTGTTGCATCTCTCGGGTTTACCCTTGCTGATATCGTCCTTTGTTTTTTCATATGGATTATGTGTTGAAATTTTACTAAGTATTGGTTTTGAGATGGATGAATGAGAGCATGGTATTGGCTATTGTACGTCACGGGCGCATGGAGCTGAAAGCCACGCGCTTGTGAGGTTATACACCATTGTTGCCAACTGTGGAATTTCAAAGGTCACACATTTGAACGTTGGATCGTTCCTCTATCAAGGGTCCAAAATCAATTCTGGAATTTAGGGAGTCTATCCTTATGAGCCGTCATACCCAATCATCTTCCGACAAGTGGCAAAGAAAATTCCAAATGAGGAGTTGAAGAGTCATGAGTTTAGGGTAAAAATGTATAATCGGGTTTATTTATTGGGCTTATGTGTAACTGAGCTCTTTGTTTGTAAATGGACATTTATTTGTATTGGGTTTTGTAAATGGACAATACTTTTGGTAATAAACTGTTTATTAAAAATGGGTTTTATGGGTATGTATGGATATGATATATGTGAAAGAATGTTTAGTATCTGTAAATGTGTTTAAGTAATAATGAATAACGGTCGGTAATAATAATAGTGGGTAACAATGGATAATAATAGCAATAATAATAATAGAAGATAATTATGATGGTAAGGATGATAATAAATAATAGCAATAATAGCGATAATGGATGGTGATAATAAATAATAAGGAATATGGATAATAATATTGGATATTGATAATACATAAGGGACCCAAACAAAATTAGGGTATGACAATTGCCTCTCTTTGCTCATTGTTGTGAAATAGGAATGTAGCAAAGACTGAAAAGACACGAATTTTGTCTGAACTAGGTGACGGAAACTTTTAAAAACGGTGATATGAATCATCATGCACAATAGGTCTTACTAATGGTCCAAATCATCACGAACGAAAATTTCACAATCGAACTCAAAATTCAAGTCATCGCACATTGTAGGACTACAGCTTGAATAATCAAAATCAAACATTAAAGGATTTGCCGATCGTCTGAAATGTCGTACACTATAGGTTGACATCTCTGAACATTAAAGTCAAACACTGAAGGCTTTATGAATCATCTGAAACATCATACATTGTAGTTTGACATCTCTGAATATTAAGGTCAAACACTGAAGGCTTTACTAATCATCTGAAACATCATACACTGTAGGTTGATATCTCTGAACATTAAAGTCAAACACTGAAGGCTTTACTAATATTATGAAGCTTCATAGACTATAGGTTGACATTTCTGAATATTAAGGTCAAACACTGAAGGCTTTATTGAAATGTCATGCACTAGAGGCTGATGACTAATAACTGAAATCACCAGGGAATTTTTTACTAGCAGCGTTCCAAACTTTTGGAGTCCTATTAAAAAGCGTCAACATTCCTGTCAAAATATACAAAGTAATTTAATGATGCGAGTTAGCATGCTCTTATCCTAAGAATGTCTAACTACAAATGATGTATGAGTGAATGATAGTTGAGGACCACTAAGGTGGGCTCTCTTCTTCGGGGAAGCTCTACTTCACTTCTTCTTCTGCTGCAAAAACGATTCATCTCACACTTAGGTTCAATCTTTAAGAACCATGCTCTTCTTTTGCTCTAAAGCACATTTTCAGGCTTTCACTTTAGATTGCTCTTCTCAAAGTGCTTTTTCGGGTTTTCACTTTAGTTTTTCCATTTTTCTCGATGCGCCTTTTCAAGTTTTCACCTTAGCTTTTCTTTTTCTCAAGGCGCCCTTTTGAATTTTCACCTAGGTTTTTTTTTCTTTTTTTTTCTTTTTTCTTCTCTTTTTTTCTTTTTTCTTTTTCTTTTTCTTTACTAACATTTCACAGATAAAGAGGTAAGATCTTCAATGGATCGATCTTCAGCCCTATAGATGGTCAATGTTTTGCCCCAAAAGTAAATGTGTGGCCTTCTTGAAACTTTTGCGTGAATGTTTCTAACATTTGGATCTATGTTCCTTTCTCGACATACTTTTCATCTTTAAACAAGTACTGAGGCTGTTCACATGTTCTGCATGCACTCCAAAGGTTAGTACATCATAGTAATATCCATGAAATCTTTTTCTTTTCTTGTGCCTATGCAATAAACTCGCTAAGCGGCTTGTTGAAAAATTAAGAGAAAAGCTCAAAGTACTAATATATTAATTTTGAGAAAAAGAACAACTATAAGTCATGGCAAACATGAGAAAATAAATCAATGCAATGCTCCAAGTATCCACTATATGAAGGATGCGAGAGCCTATCAACTATAAATAGAACTTCCAATCCCAAGATCTATGAAGAATTACGTGAATTTCCTTGCTGGATGCCTAATCTCAAATTCTTTTGAACTACCTTTTTAGGTTTTCAGCACAAATCCTATTTTGGTTTCCAGACGCCCTTTGCAGATTTTCATCTTGAACCCCCCTTTTCTTTTCTTTTTTTCTTATTCTTATTCTTATTTTTTTTCTTGATATCTAAGGTGCCCTTTCAGGTTTTCGCCTTGATATTTTTATTTTGCTCAGTGCCCTTTTCGGGTTTTTGCTGCAGGGCCACCGAAACCCTATAAGGGGCTTGACCCCTGCGTAGGAACAATCTGGTAAGACCTCAATAACAAACCGCGGTGTTATTATGTTTGATATGCACGATGTTTGGAATAAATAGTTATAGCCCAATAACTCATTTAGTTTTATTTATAAGGTTTTATAAATACGGCCTGCGTGTCGTGCCTTTCTCTACTTCTATTGTAATTCTCTTATCATCTTACTCCCTCGTATGTAAAACAAGTTTCTAAAATTGTAATCTATATAAAGAAGCATTAACCAGAGGAACAGAAGTGTGGGCCAACAGAAAGATGCCTAAGAAGTGTTTTTATCCTTAGAGCTTGGGACGGGCCCCCTTAGGATATGGGCTATAACTATTGCATTCATATTTACTGCTTTTCATGTATGTGATAAAATGAATGTATGGGATGAATGCTAGTTAATTGATAAGATCAAATGTTAAATGGTGAGATAATATTCACAAAACCCCTCAATAAAATATTGTCTTTTATTTCTTCCTAATGTTAACCCTCGTTAAAGTCTAGATCGATACAATGTAAAATCTGCTAAAGCGAGGTATTTGTATTTATCTTGGCCAAACGTGAAGAATAAGCAAGTCATATTCGTTAATTGTAACATTGGTTAAAGACTTAACTAGGTTACTCTAATAGGATTAGAAACCTAAAGGTTAGTTATTTGGATAATCATAAGATGATTATGAACAAGAGTTATTCACGAAATGAAGGAGTTACATGAGATGTAATTAGCAAGTGTTGCTTACCTAGATAGACCATGATCTTAAGAGAAAAGCCAAAGCTGACTTAAGAGAATGTGAAATTTGGATCTTTGCCCACTAGAAAAACTTTATAAAAAGTATTGTCAACATTAATATTTGAGGGTTATTAATTTTAATAAAAATAGTGGGAGTATAAAGTCATTTTATAAGCAAACATGGTAAACGTACTCAAAATTCATATTTTATTGTTGTAAACTTAGTATGACAAATACAAATTTCTTATCATTACGATCGGTCCTTGAGAAGGACAAGTTGAACGGCATAAACTACCTTAACTGGTCACTGGAAGGAAAATGTTTCCATTGTAATAAGACATGACATTGTAAAAGGAACTGCCCCATTTATCTTGAAAAAGTCAAGAAGGCAAATGAAAAACGGAGTGTCCGCCTCGGACATTTATGTTATTGATATTAATTTACCAACACCTACTTCTTGGGTATTGGATAATGGTTGTGTCACACCTTGAAAACCAGTCTAGTCAAAATTAGGTTTCGGTGATAGAAAATTTTGTACCGACTATGCCTGAATGATATAATTGCTCAATCCTTGTATCCAATTTTGAAGTAATGAAAGTTGATTGGGCTTAATTAAAGTTTTTGGACCTTTTGTAAGGAATGAAAGTCTTTATAGGGACCATATTATAAAAATTGAAAGTTTGGGGACAAAAGTGCAACCTTCGAAAAGTTAAAAGACCATCTTTGTAATTATACCAATTTCAAATATGAGTCACCACCTTGCTTAACATTACCACGTGAAGTATGTAGGTGATTGGAAGGAGATTGGTTGAACTTTGTGGCTAATTATATAGCCTTAATTGTGCAAAATGGAAAAAGGATATAATAAGGCTTCCTTACTTGAAGGGTAAGCTCCATCGGCTAATACATGGGAAAAGGGGATATATTAGAAACATTTTAAGTTGGTTAAAACCAATCGAGAGCATATTATGGTTGCTATCATCTTCCTTCACCTTTTCCACTAAACTTTGATAAGCACCTTTGTAACACCCAAAAAACCGACTTAGTAGTATTTATTAATTTAAGTGCCTTGATCCCTTTAAAATCTAGATTGAATTATGGATCTAGGACTAAATTGTTAAGAAAGGTAAATAAGTGACTACTTTTAGAAGGGGCTAAACCGAATAAAATGCAAAACACCTTGTTTGCATGCTAAACCCAAATTCCCCCATGGTCATCACACATGTCGTTAGGAGCCGAATCCATTTGGATTATTGGGGGTAAACATGGGAAAACCAAACCCTTATCTTCCTTATCTTTCATGCTTGGATCGAATGCTCTCATGGAACAGAGAATCAAGTGTAAAATTAGAGTGAGAGAGGGAGAGGACTCAGAGAGATGAACTAATCTCACCTTCAATTTACATTATACTCAAAGAAAGTTATCTAGGAAGGTAATTATCCTTGCTTTCCTTTATAATCAAGCAAAATTTAAGGTTAAATTGGTAGAATTGTGTAAGCTTAGTTCGAATTGTACAAGAATACTTGAGAATTTGTGTTTAGCATCGGGTTGGATGTGTATTGTTTGAAAATAGGTGCTAGTAGAATGAATATGTTTAGGAAATGTATTTGGTGATTTGAATGAAGGGATCTATGCATGTATGAGTATGTTGCTTCTTTGTAAATGTGTAATTATATAGATGCTGCCCTGTTTTGGTCAAGTTTAAAATTTGATAGATTGTTTGTATTTGAATAAACAAGAAGGTACATGAAGTGAAACTCTTTTGAGTATATATATATATAGTTTCGGGAATGGACTGTTAAATTGTACTTAAAGGGAGTTTAATGTGATTATGTGATCATGTTGGAATTCGATTAAGTTGATAATGGATTGATTATGAATAAGGAATCATGTTTAAAACCTGCTTTCATGACTTTTAAATATGTCCATGAGTTTGAACAAGATAGGTAGAGCAGAATTTTTGCATAATCAAGTCTTAAAGGACTGTTTTGAAGCATGGTTGAAAGTATTTATAAAAAGAGTAGAATTTTTGTATATTGGGGTCATAAAGGACTGTTTTTAAAAGCAAAATTGGTAAGATTTTCAAAACAGGGCAGAACCGCTTAAGGTTGGAGTTTAGGGGACTATTTTTTTGCAAGTAAAGTGTAATGGCTGAGTCAGGGCACCATTGTTAAATTATGAAATAAAAAGGATCACTTTGAACATGTATAAGTACAAGAAAAAATGTGTTAAAGACTGTTATGAATGTTCATGAATGAATTGGGGCTGTTTTAATGTGATTAAGTATATATGCTAATGGCTAAGGATTGTTTGATTAATATATGAAATAGTGATCTATTTTACAAGTATAGGTGTGTAAATGTATAAAAGTGAACTGTTGTGAGACATCTAAGTATCTAAGCATAAACTTGGGCTGTTGGAATGTATAAAAGTTGTGTTTGAACTGTTTTATTCATGAGCACAAGTATGCACTAGCATGTTAATTTGTTTGGAAAGCATACAAGGATATAGAATGATTAAAGTATGTGCATGAGTATAAAAGTATGTACATAAGAAATGACTGTTTAGAACAAGTAAAAATGTATAGAGGTGTAACCAAATTGTTTAATATGTATATGAATAATCTTGGGATGTTTTTGTATAATTGAAAGTATGAGTGGGTTGTTTTATGTAAATGCATGTGATCTTATGAAAGTTTGATTGCTTCATATAATTATAAGCAGTATGGGCTGATTTGAATATATGCTTATGATCATATGGAATGTTTGATGTATAAACATACATGCATGAGTTGTGGATTGTTTTGTTTAACTAAAAACATTAAGAAAACCGAATTGTATGTGTATACATAAATGCAAATGTGTGCAATAGAATTAATGATATATGGATTGAGTTGGTTTTGACGAATTGTTATTTTAATTAGAGGTACATTCCATGGAAAAGGGAGTGGGTAATGGCATGAAGACTAGGAAGGGAAGCTAATTAGAAGTATAAAAGAGTGTGGATTCAGGTATCCCGTAACTTCAGGATAACAAGTGAGAGTGATTTTAAGTTCGAGATAGAGTGAAGCTATCCCAAGTATCCTTAATTCTCGCAAATTGATTCATTCTTGCAATTGAAATAAATGGTGCTAGTAATGCTAAACGTAGATTCTAGGTAAGTACGTATAGAAGAGTACTTGTTATGGTAAGATTGATTAATGGATATTGGTTGAGATGTTATGAGTATGTAAACATACAAGAATTATTCAAAAAGTATACATACGTAGTAAGACGTGATTAATTGAGAAAAGCAACAAGATCTATATATAAATAAATGAGATTGAAGCTAAACCCACTTTTGGTAAAGAGTTAGGCTGTGTCCTCTGAGGCATGAAATCTTGGAATTGAAGTAAATAATAATTGATGGTTACGTTATGCTATGTGATGCTTGAGCCTTTGATATGCTCTTTAAGTGATTGTGTTTGATATATGTACACACAAATAGTCTAAAAGAAGAGTAAAAGGTCTATGAAATATGTGAATTGTATATGTAATGTTATGGAAGAAAAATTAAGCTTCAAAAATGATGATCGAGCATGAACCTACACTTATAAAGAGATATTGAATACTAATGCTTGAATGCTAATGTTATGATATATGTTTAATATGAAGATGAAAATGATTAATTCATGTAAAGAGTGAGCATATATGCTTAATTTTATTTATGAATGATGATTCAAATGATAAGGATCATGAATGATCATTAAAAAGGTTTGGCCATGGGCCTTCGATCATAAGAATGGGACAATGGTCTCTAAATGTATAAGATTGAACCCTAATTGTGAAAGTGGTAATGGAATAATGAGGTGCAATTCAAATGGAGCTAAGCTCAATTATTGAAAAGAATGATAATTAATGCAAGCCTTGGTCTCGAGTCAGTTGTAGATATAGTTGACATGCCATAGAGTTCATAGAGCTCAAAGTCGGGGTGGAGTATGGTCCGGGACAGTGGTCCCTAATGGGCAACAGTATGAGGGATGTGTTTGTGGTCACTTGGCGATAGTAGGAGGGATTGACCGATACTGCGAGTACCTTATGTTATGTTATATGGGCGACAGTTGGTTGGAGATTCATGTATCTAGACTGGCTATCGATTCTCAAGGCTATGATAAAAGATAACAATGGAATTTGTTTATTAATTCAAGAACCTAAATTGATACTATATGTAAAGAAAGATAATTGTGATTATTGCCTTTTGAATTAAGAAAGCTTACACTATGGATATGATGATTTATATGATAAGGAATATTTGTGAATGTTAATTAATGTACATTATTATATACGTTACGTTTCCAAGAATTGATGGAAGCTATAAACTAAATGAATGAGTTTTCACAGTAACCGGTGTAACCGGTAACATATGTATCTGCGGACTTCTTAAATTCTTGGTTTAAGATGCAAGTTTGATTTGAATGCTTGATCCTGTGTATATTGGGTTCGATTAGCTTAGTTAAGGATTTTGTGTAAGCGATTGATTATGGTATAGCCTTATAATAAAAGGCTTATATCTTGTTTATAAATACGAATAGGAGACATGATATATAGGAAATTAGTGATAATGATCAGATAAACTGATGAATTGCTTTGATTGCTTGCGTGACAAACTTTGGTTATCAAAGTGTTTCTTGTACATTTCTTGATGTGAATAAGCCTATCTTTGATTCTAATACTCACATTCGTAAATCCTTGGTTAAGTAACTTGAGTGGCAAGTGCCTTTTGATTGAAGATACCTTGTTAGAAACTTATAATGAGTTACAATCAATTTAACTGATGTTTCCTGATGTTTATTTAGGACAAAGGCTTATATTATAATGTGTTAAGTTTACTATAGCTTATGAACAGTAATACTAGATAATAATGTTCCAAGTTGGTAGCTCATTCAGTAAGCTATAGAATAATGATTTACATGTTATTATACTACGTTAGAGAGGGATGTTAAATCTTGAAAGCTGAATCAAGAAACTCCATACTAACTTGTGTAACAAGTAAAATGTGATTATTAATTAAGGAAAGTCTATCATAGGAATGGATAAGTTTGATGGATAGATTGAATAAGTAAAATTTATCATAATTATTAAATACTTGAGCCTTGTTTGAATGTATATATATATATATATACACACACACAAAGATGCTTAGTTTGAATATAATTTCACCAATGGACATTAGAGGCCGTGCATAATTAAACGTACAAGATTAAGGGTTTGATAGTTAATGATCGATTGAGGATTGTGGCTTAAGGCAATAAATGTTTATAAGTTTAGAATGTTATGAGCTAGTTGAATGTTAAAGAATGCATGTCTTAGAATACCATGCTGTTAACTACAGAATTATGTAAATCATAATTCGATAATTATGATAGGGTTTAAGAAGTAAGCAAATTGGAGTAAAAATGACAATTGAAGAAGTGAGTTAAGAGATAAGTACCATTTTTTGAGTCATATGAGCCGATTTCTGCGGGCTTATCTGTCTTAAGATTTAATCATGGTAGTGCTTACCTGAATCTCGATAATTCTGAAAAGAATAAAGGATTTTTAAAAATACAAAGCAAAATATAATATAAGGTCATGTTTATACTTTAAAACGGCTTAAACTACCTCACTAAGCTTTTGCTTATTCTATCATTTCGATACGTTTCAGGATAATCGTGTCTCTGATTATTTCTTAAGCCTGGACTTGATCGATGGGGCAGGTCAACGCATAGGTTTGCATCTTCCTACTAACTCCTAGATGGTGGCACATGGTAACACGTTTAGCACAATGCATATAGATCTTAATTTGTTTACATTTGTGTATAAGGTTTAGTAAGCTCTCAATGCTGTATTATGGCCTTTAATTATTTTCATGTGGTGGCTATTTGTTTATAGCTTTAAAGTTATTATGGTTGGGTGGTTGCTAAATTATTAAAAGTAGACTTAAAAGTGATGGATCTCACTAATGCTATAGACAAGTCAACACATCCGTGAATGGTTATTTATGTGGCTGGTAGTTAAGCTAAGGTTTAAATGATGCTTGATCATAATTGTTTGATTGTGGAAGTTGATGCTATGTTTTGAGGGTTTCCTTGGTTGATGAATATCATTTACGTTTATAGAAGTGTCTAGAGGAATTGTTCTGAAATCATCAGAATATGCTTATTAATCTATTGAGAGCGGTAATGGTGACCCAGAATTAATAGGTGTAATATGGTTGGCTATGATTTCGTAAACGTGATTCTTAGTTAAAAATTTACCTCATAATAATAACACGATACCCTTTAAGATTTCTTAACCATTTGCTCAATGAGATAGAACGAACAATGGAATTGGATTCCTTGATTATATCTTCATGACTTTTCTAATTAAAGTGATATCTGAAACAATAAGAAGGAATTCATTTTATAGTGCTGCTTACAAACCTAGTTAGTACTCAGGGGCTTTACTAAACTCCTTGCTATGACTAAATGACTTATAATTTGTAATGTCATCCTTCGGTAATTAGTATTACACTAACATTTGTCATGAATCTATTAAAGATTTCAATGGAGAAGATGCTCTCATAATTATTGGTTTATCACCATGAAATTTATGTTTTGAAATGCAAGAGATTGTTGTTGTATGGTGACCTAGAGAAAGAAAAATAAAAATAATATATATATATCAGGTAAAATATGATTATAAGCCGGTAATAAGATTTAATAGATGATAGACTTTTTGAAGATAAGTTAAAAAGGTTTTAATTTACCGGCATTTTGATGTCGCATTTGAGTTATCGTTGAAAGTTTTTATGAAAGTCTATAATTGTCTTTGTTAACACGTCCTATGTTGGTTTAACTTCTAGACCGGGTAGGGGGTGTTACAACCTTAAGCAAGCACATTCATTGCCATCTTCTTCCTCAAGCTCAAGCAAGCACCTCAATCCAATCTTTGATCTTAGTTTGATTTCAATACACTATTTGAAAGCTTGTAGATTGGTAAGTAAAACCCTATGTTAATTTGATGATTCCATCAATCCTTAGAGTTTAATTTCAAGATTTAAGTCTTGAATGTTCAAGCTAAGCCCATGTGTTAGAAGGTTAATTTCCCTTATTTTGAAGTTGTCTACAAGCTTTGGTAAGATTGAAGAACGTTTATGAATCATTAGTTTCGATTCTAATGTAATCTTCTAATTTTGAACTAGCTCAAGTGGTGGAAAACAAGCCATCTTTACCATCTTCATTACCAATCACTTCCAAGGGCAAGGGGATTATTATCCAAGAACCTTGAAGCCTCCGAGTACTAGGTGAGTGTAGTTGTGTCTCGGGATCGGCTAGGTGCCATCTCGATTGCATTTGAATTGTGTTTACGTTGTTTCCTCATTTGGATAACTCAAGTAGAGCTTACAAGGTACGAATTTCTTGTGGTAAGTATGGTAAGGTCACTCTATTGCTTTTGATGCATTTTGATGTTTTATGATTCATTTGTCATACGTTATTCGTAAAAAAATGTCTAATGTTAACATTGACATCCACGGGAATTGATATGATGCATAAATGATATGATATGTTAATTGGAGCCAAGGCTCAATTTGCAATCCGATGTGATATGGCCTAAGGGCACAAAGGTAAGTTTTATGATGAAATGTATAACCTTGGACACTTGCGGACTTTGGATACAATTGACATGCCATAGGGTTATTTGAGCTCATCATGTTAAGGATTGGACTACGGTCTGGGCTACGGCCTATATGTGGGGAGAAAAGGTTGGATTGGAGAAGGGACTCTGAAGCTACGGCTAAAGGCTAAGGCCTATTTTCTATACGATTTGGTGTATAGGGGAATCCGCCTATCCATAGCTTGCTAAGTCCAAGGGTAAAATGAAGAATATGTGTTTTGCATTTAATATATGAAATCACTATATGTTGATGTTAAACATGAATTGCATATGTTAATGTTATGTATATGTCATCCGAGCATGATTACATGATATACATGCCATCAAAGAACTTGTTTGCATTTGTTATAACTACCTCACTAGGCTATGTAAGCCTAACGTTCGTGTATCTCATGCATTTCAGGATCTTGACGAAATTCGAGCTTCGATCGTGTGGTTGAAGTTGCAAGTCGCTCCCGTCAATCTCATGTATGCTTGCATTTTTGTTTTTAAACTCCTAGTAAGGTGTCATAAGGCTTAGTTATGTTAAACTTGCCTTCTTTGATATGTGTGTAATAGCCTAAAAGTGTCTAAGTGCTATATGTGAAATTTGGTATGTTTATAGCATAGTAAAAACTAGTTAGTTTTGTTTAAAGGCACTAAAAGTTGAAAACATGGTAAATGGATTCAAATGGCCCTAAAATTTGGCATGCTAGTAGATTATAATGATTGAATAGTGATGGTAGAATTTTATTGCATTTGGACATCATTCAATAGGTTAAACGGACAAAAAACTAGATAAAATCTGTCATTACAGCATAGGTGTATCGATACAGGTCAAGGTGTATCGATACGGCCTTGCATATTTAGACTTGGTAAAACAGAGCGTATCGATACACTAAGGGGGTGTATTGATACGGATCCTGGCAGTAAGGTTTGGGAAATAAATTGTATCGATACGGCCTTAGGGTGTATCAAAATGCGTCAACCTTGGTCAACGGGTATCGATACAGGCTTAGTTGTATCGAAACGGGGTCTAATGAACAGAGTCAACACCAGTCAACATGTATCGATACGGGTGATGGCGTATCGATACATGATTTGGCAGATTCAAATGAAGATGTGATTTATGTGTATCCATATCGATACGGCTCCAAAGTGTATCGATACGGGGGTAGTTAATTCGATTAAAAGACTTAAACTATAGTTTTAAATAGTTTACAAATTGGTCACTAAACCTTATATGGTCTAATTGGATAGGTAAATGACCTCTGTTAATAATAAAATTTCACAGGCTAATAATAAGTTCAATTGAAGGTTAGTAAAAAGAAATTCTGATAAAGACCCTTAACTTGTAAAATTTACATTTTGGTCCCTAAGTTTACAAAAGTTTAAAATTGACCCAAATCGAGTAAGTTGCTGACAAATAGATTTGTTAAGTCTTAAAAGAGGTTAATAAGACTTTCCGAATAAGTTCTGAACTCTGATTGAGCCTTCGATCTCCAAATACGTCTTCCGGTAACACTTCCCTACCTGGTTCTCTACTAGGCCGGGAAGGGGGTGTTACAGGTTATGGTTCTCATGTTTGTACATTTGTATAAGGAATACAAAAGAGTAGAAATCTGAGAAAATGAGAGGTGGACCTACGGGTTGGTAATGGAACAAGAGTTGCTGCATTAGCTATAGGAACATATACTTTATTGTTGCCTAGTGGATTTAATTTATGTTTAGAGGATTGTTTTTTGTGTCTAATTTGACTAAAAACATCATTTCGATTTCTTTTTTAGACAAGATTGGTTTTGAGATAATTATTAAGAACAATTGTTGTTCTTTTATCTCGATAATGTTTTCTATGGTGTGACACAATTAATAAATGACCTCTATATTTTGGACCAAGAGAATTCTATTTACAACATAAATACGAAAAAGGTAAAAAAAAACAAATGACTCTAATCAAACTCATCTTTGGCATTGTCACTTGGGTCACATAAGTGAAAACACATTTCAAAACTTCATAAAGATGGGTTTTTGGATTTATTTGTTTTCAAATAACTTGATGTATGTGAGCCTTGCTTATTGGAAAAAATGACCAAAGCTCCTTTTATTGGTAAAAGTGAGCGAGGAAGTTATTTATTGGGATTAATGCATAGTGATGTATATGGACCAATGAATACACAAGCCAGAAGAGGGTTTCAATACTTTATTACTTTCACAGATGACTTCAGTAGATATGTGTACATTTACCTAATGCATCATAAATCTAAAGCATTTGAAAAGTTCAAGGAATTTAAAAATGAAGTACAAAACTAACTAGGAAAAAACATTAAGGCTCTTTGATCAGATCGAGGAGGAGAATACTTAAGCTTAGAGTTTGGTGACCTTCTTAAGGAATGTGGGATTTTCTCACACCTCCTGATACTCCACAATAGAATGAAGTTTCTAAAAAGAAGAAAACGAACACTGTTAGACATGGTTCGATCAATGATGAATCACACTGATCTTCTAGTTTCTTTTTGGGGACATGCACTAGAAACAATTGCTTTCACACTAAATCGTGTTCCATCTAAATTAGTTCAAAAGACACCATATGAGATATGGACCAGGAAACGTCCTAGTATGTCTCTTATGAAAATTTAGGGATGCGAAGCTTATGTTAAACATCAGATGTCTACAAAGCTCGAACCTAAATCTCATAAATGTAATTTTGTAGGTTATCCTAAAGAAAATAAAACATATTATTTCTTCAATCCTATAGAGAACAAAGTGTTTATTTCTCGAACATGAATTTTCCTAGAAAGAGAATTTGTTTTCAGAAAAGGAAGTGGAAGAAATATTGAACTCAATGAAATTTGAGATCAACCATAGATCATTGGACTAGAGATTGAACAACAACAAGTTCCACAAGTTGTTGAGGAACATTCAACTATTTTGGAAACACAACCACTTGAAGATCTTTGAGAGAACACAATGTGCCTAAGAAATATGGATTTCTTGTTACATTGCATGGCTCTTCATGGATCAAGATGAGCCTAGGACTTATCAAGAAGCGGTGAAAGGCCCAAAATCTAAGAAATGGCTAAAGACCATAAAATTTAAGATGGATTCCATGTTAAAAAACTAAGTTAGGACTTTGGTTGATCCACCTAAAGGGTTAAGCCCATAGGGTGCAAGTGGGTTTTCAAAAAGAAAATTGACATGGATGGTATTTTACAAACATAGAAAGGGCAATTAGTCGCTAAGGGTTTTTATTAAATTCATAGTATAGACTATGATGAAACCTTTTTCTCATGTTGTTATGTTTAAATATATTCGGATCTTACTTACGATGGCTGTATTTTATGATTATGAGATATGACAAATGGATGTTAAAACCGCTTTCCTTAATGGAAAACTAGATGAGGATGTGTACATGACACAACCTGAAGGTTTTGTTGATCCAAAAAATGTCAAAAAAATATGCAAGCTACAAATGTCCATTTATGGATTAAAGCAGGTTTCTCAAAGTTGGAATCTTTATTTTAATGATGCAATCAAAGAGTTTGGTTTTATCAAAAATGAAGATGAGCCGTGTATTTTCAAGAAAAATTAGTGGGAGCACTATCATATTCTTGGTATTGTATGTGGATGACATACTGATAATAGAAAATGACATACCTAGCTTAGAATCTCATAAAACTTGGTTAGGAAAATGTTTTTCCATGAAAAATTTGGGTGAGTCAACATACATATCAGGAGTCAAGATCTATAAAGATAGATCGAGACGAATTTTAGGACTGATTCAAAATACATACATAAATAAAATGCTGAAAAGATTCAGTATGGAATAATCCAAAAGAGGGTTCTTACCTATGAGACATAGAATTTCACTCTCAAAGGAAATGTGTCCTTCAACACCTCAAGAAAAAGAGTGCATGAGTAAGATTCCATATGCTTCAACAATCAGATCTATCATATGTGCCATGCTATGCAATCATCCATATGTATCATATGTTTTAAGTATGACAAGTCGGTAACGGTAGATTCTAGTGAAGGTTACTGGATCGTAGTTAAAAACATCCTTAAGTAATTAAGAAGAACTAAGGATACATTCCTTATATATGGAAGTGAGGAATAGCTAAGTATAAAAGGTTATACTGATGTCAACTTTCAAGTCGATAGGAAAGATTCACGATCACAATCGGGTTTTTTGTTCTGCATTAATGGAGGCACTATGAGCTGGAAAGGTTCAAAGCAAGATACAATAGTTGTTTCTACAATAGAAGCTGAGTATATTGTAGCATGCGATGCTGCAAAAGAATTTGTTTGGATCAAAAGTTCATATATGAACTAGGGGTTGTGCCGAGCGTATTGAATGTTATAAATCTACGTTGTGATAACAACTGAGCCACTACACAAGCAAAACAACCCAGATCTCACCAACGATCCAAACACATACTTAGGCATTACCATCTCATTCGAGAAATTATAGATAGAGGAGATGTGAAAATATGTAGAATACCAACATAATGATAACAATGTCGATCCACTGACAAAACCTCTAAGGCAACAGAAACATGATCGTCACACTAAGTCACTTGGTATTAGATACATGAGTGAATGGTCTTAGTGCTAGTGGGAGATTGCTGGAGTGTGCCCAAAGACCAATCATAAGATGATTATAAATGAATTTGTTTTTACCTTGTTTCTTCATAAAAGGCATTGGTATTATTATTTTTAGTTACAATTCTACGTGCATAAATAAACTGGGTTATAATAAAATCCTTAGAATAACATGGTTATTCTTAAATATCATTATTTGAGTATTATTGTGGGCATCGACAACAATAATGCATTAAGACTAATATGTAGTTGATTGATGAAAAAGTGTTGTCATTGACATGAAGATGTCAAAATCAATACATAAGTATGTGTTAGAGAAAGACATACTAGATGACCCGCTATGAGCATGTTTCTTGGATTATTATGCGACAGTCACAACATTGCTCATAGTGATAAATACATGTATGATCCTTAGACTTGAGATCATCATTATTTCAACATCGTGAATGACATATTTTGATACGGTCAAATGTGTGTCGTAACTGACCACACTATAAAGGATGATATTGGATATGTCACAATCTATGCAGTGGAATATGGTTGATCAAGATAGGATTTGTCCCTCCTACATAATAGGAGTAATATCATAGGTCACTCGATTGAGTGATACAAGAAATGCATGGCCATGCTCAAATAAGTTGATATGAGATATCATAGTTATTCGTTTATAATAGTCCACTCAAGATATCAAGGAATATTAGATGGACTATAAGGTGTGACTATTCCATCACTTTTTTCCAATCTAGAGATGAAGGACAAAAGATGGAATACATGAAAAAGAGTTAATCACGAAAAGGTTATGTCGAATCATGATTTCTTGTAACTTAGGTGACAATGACATATTGCTAGATGTCACTCGTTGCTTGTAATATTTGAAATGTTCTAATATTTACTACTAACGTTACATGAACCTACAGGGTCACACCCAAGGTTGAAATGAGTATATATTAAACGAATTATATATGTACAAATTTGTTGTACATGAATTTAGTTAAATTAATATATATTTGATATATATATAATTTAACTATTGGATAAATATTAAAATAAAATAATTATTGTAATTATGACTCTTTTAATATATAAATAATATAATTTGATTTAAATTAATTTATATAATGAAATCCTAATTAAAGTTGAATTGGGATTATATATATTTAATATATATATAAATATATTGGAATCCTAATTAAAATTAATTTAGGATTATATATATTAATATATATTGGAATCTTAATATGAGTTGAATTAGGATTTCAAAGGCTATATAAAGGCATGAGAGATCTAGCAATCATTAATGTTTTTTGGGAAAAACCTTCTAAATAGTTTAGAGAGTTTTTATATGCTCGTTCCCTTCTAAATAGTTTAAAGAGTTTTATATGCTCGTTTCAACTGGGTGAACTATGGAGAGGTCGGAGAGTTATCGTTGTGGCTTAAGAATCGATATCGTGGAATTGTGATTAAATATCTATCTTCTCCAAATTCAGAATTTTAGATTTTAAATAGGTAATTCTTCACCCTTTTTCAACCTGATTTGTTCCTTATACATTGATCTTTGGTGGTGATCGCCAAATAATTTTTTTGTTGACCATGGGATGTACCGACGTGACCCAACACAAGTACCCTAACGGTTGAGGATTTATATGGTACCAAAAACTCCCGTTAGTGGATTATGCATCTAACCGATGATTGGGGTTGGTGTCCCGGGGTTTTAAGTGGTACCATAATTTCGGTTGAGATGGCATGAAGTGTTGAGAGGACACTTGTTGAATCCATGTATCCGATGTAATATATTGGAAAGTGGAACTTGGTTTATAATCACTTGAAAGCCAATATAATTGTTGATGTATCATGTTGATGGATGTTAATGTATAATTTTGGTTTATACATGTTTTACTCTTTAAGCTTTACATATGGTTGTTATGCATTGGAAGGCTTAAATTGAGGGTTAGCATTGGGACATGATGTTGATCCATGATACAGGTTGCATATGGTTTAATATGCTGGATTTTGAAAGTGTTAAGTGCGTGGTTTTCAAGGCATGATGTTTAAAATGATGATTGAAATGGTGATTTCAATGTGGTTTTTGGAAAATGGTTTTAAAATGCATTGATGGTGTGTTGTTTGAGCACCCCTCACTAAACTTAGTGTGCTTACACTCTTTTTGTCCATCAATGCAGAGAACTAAAGTTTGCAAGGCAGCGTGTGGGCAAGGGATTACCAAGGACTTCGATTATTGAATTATGGTATTGATCTAGACTTGTAGTAATAAAGGCAATGGGGTTCATTGTTTTTTGGGAGGGTTTGAGAAACTCCTTGTTTAAGCATGTTTGTGATGTTGCTTTGGATTTGTAAATGACCTCTTATGTTGGTTGTGGCTTTGGATTTATGTTTAGAAAGTTGAATGGTTTGGTTTCTAGGAAGCATACCTCTAGATTACCCTTTGATGCATATTGCCATGATTTAATGATGATTCTGTGATAATTTGATGAGGATTGATCCCTAGTAAGGTTGTGTATATGTTTAAGGCGTGTTAGAATGTGTTTGAATCCTTGAAAGCATGAAAAACCAGGCATTTGGAACATTTTGTGTTCAGGCATTTCGATACGCGTAACCCTGTACCGAAACGGGTATGCACAATTTGAACTAGCGTTTTGGTACGCGTGTTAGTGTTTCGATACGGCTTAGTGTATTTTGGCAAGTCGTTTTGATACATAAGGAACCGTATCGGTACGATTTTGAGCTACTTGAATTTGGTTTTTGGTTATCGTAGCTCGCATACCGATACACCTTGAGACTGTATCGGTACGAATAGCAGTTATGGTGGTTACGGACTATTTATGTTTTGAGATTCTTCCGTTTTGGACTCTAGTTTATATGTATGCAATTACATGAGTTTGGACGATCGTTTTGAGTTGATTTTTGACATGTGAGCATGAAACTTGATTAATTAAGGATCAGTAACCTTAAAATGGGATAAGTCCCTCTAATTTTCTAGAATTGCAATTTGGTCCCTAAATTGCATTTGCTTGTAATTAGATGTCATTTCGACGCCCGATTGAGTTGAGTTATCACCCGCTGTCAGTAAGCACACCATAGGTTAATAAGTTGCATTTAGATAAGATAAAAGAAAAAATGGGCATAATTTGGGTTAATCTTTACGGGTTTGTTTCGGTAAACCCAATATAGCTCGCTCGGTTCGGTCTTGCGACTAGGCCAGGTCAAGGGGGTTACAAAAGATGGTTGTGGAACCAAACCGTTAATAGCTGAGCACATCCTTTGAAATGACCTCTTCCCTTTTTCCTACAATTCTTCAAGGATCTAAAGGTTTCCACCAAGATTACAGGTACCGAATTAACCTTTCCGCTTAATCGATCAAACAAATCTAAGACAGATACATCAATGTAATTTAGAGTCTTTGGAAATAACACCAAACCATAAATCAGAAGAGAAAACAAATCACGTTGCAGTTGACCAGCTAGAAGTACCGATGCTAAAGTCAAGATTCCCTCCCACTTGAGATATTCTTTTTCATTCCTATTTGTAACTTGTGCTTCCACCCATGATGGCATTGCTTTAGAGAAAATTTTCAATTAAGTCCTAAAAGGTTTATTCCTATTTGGCTTTGAATAAACACGATTTTCCTCAACTTTCTTACAATTAATAAGAGTTGAATATTCCTCAATGGTTGGGGTCATTTCAATGTTGCCAAATGTGAAGTAAGTGTAAGCTGAGTTCCAGAACTTTGCTAGGGTTTGAATGAGTGTTTCATCAATTGGTATATGTATCAGAAACATAATGTCATCATATTCATTTTTAAATGCGGTTCTCATCTCATAATCCCAATTGTTCCACACGGACATCAAACTGGATACATCATTATGCTTTACATTGATAAAAGTTGTAAGCGCCACTTTTGATACAAAATCCACTAAAGTACTATCCCCAATCTTTAGTTGTTCACCCTCTGACCAATTTTGCACTTTAGAATTCTTTTCATCACTGCTACGGACTATATCTCCCATTGACATAAGCTTTTAATATCAAACTATTCTCAAATCAGTGTTCCCTTTATGATATGCCACAAATAATGCAAAACAAATAAACAAGAGAAAAAGATCAAGAAAAAAGAAAATGCATTAGTAATGAGAAATAAATAATTAAAAACAAAAAAAACTAAATTAATGAACTTAAAGCACATTAAAGACAAATAAAAAAACAAAAAGCAAGGAAAAGCGAGATAAACACCCAAAGAAAAAATAAAACCCTAACAGCATAAATTCTAGTTTGCTACGGTTATCCGCCTGGCTCTAGTGGGGATAGGTTTCTTAAATTCTCACACATGCAGTTTGGTTATAAACAATGATACTCGAACCTATCTCATCACCTACTAAGGTAACAAGAATGCGATTCTGGCCCATTACAGGCTTGCGAATCGGATTCGGTTCGAGGGAAAACACGACCTAAGGATGCAAAGGGCTGCTCAGGGATCAAAAGGCATGGATTCCGAAAGTGGATTGCAAGACAGCGGAGGGTTACTCATAGGGTATTGGACGTCTCCACTCCCACTCAAGGGTCTGAGCTCGGGTAGAAAGCTCGATGATTATGATGCAACACATGTTAGTAATTCCTTACTAATTAAATAATTACTTAATGCAAAACCACCCATTATCAAAGCCCACGTAATTAAAGTATTGTCTTCAAGAAAGAACATATTAATTAAAGTCAAGTTTAAGTTTCAAATGTTTCTATCAATAAAAGCAACATTTGATTTTTTGGCTTAACTCTCAAAAGTCCCCAGTGGAGTCGCCAAGCTGTCATAACGACTCTTTACTCGGCGAGAGGGGTTTTATTTATTAATTTGAATTTTGGGAAAATCATTTTGAAAATGATTGGAGTCGCCACCAATCACTTTGGTAGACCGGACACCATAAAAACAAAACCATATATTCATTAAAGAAAATGGATTCGAGAGTTAGTTACGTGTGAGGAAGGATTAGCACCCACAACGCCTGAAATCGTTACCCAATCATACGTTGCTTTTGTTTGATAGAAACTTCTAAAATTCAAGATTGACTTTAATTAAATGTTTCAAATTGAAGACAAATTTTAGTTAAATGGGCATTGACATTTAGTGGGTTTGAATTAATTATTCATTTAATTAATAAGGGTGACTCAAATTCGGACCATAGATTAAACCGACATCAAATAAGGCTGACTGCCGAGTTAATTTAAGGTTCGAATTAAGTACATCACATTTATGCATGATGCAAACAGTTAAGTATGATGTATGACTTGTCAAATTTTACTCATTTTTAGAGTTACCTTCAGACAATATAAATTAATTCGAATATTTGCTCAATATCCATTAAGTCAAGATATTACGACACAAGTACATGAATTAATAAATACCTTCTTTTTATAATTAATATTGATTAATTATTCGAGTGTGTAAAAATTAATTAAATGAATGAAAATTTATATGCATGTCAAATAAGAGCTTTAGTTAAACACACAAAACATATTAAAGTTCTAACTTAGAAGGCACAATTTGCAAAAAAAAAAAAAAAAAAGATTAGTGATCTATTATGATCTAAGTTATTCTAATATTAATCCTAAATAAATTAAAACCTAAAATCCTAGAACTAACATTTTATGAAATTGTCTTAAAATTTATGATCTAAATTAATTATTGTCAATTTTATAATATAATTAAGAATATAAATTTAATTAATTTAAAAACATTACATTAAGTCAATGATGTATTTTGAATTAATTAATTCAACCTAGTGTTTTATCTAAACTTAAGGCTTATCCCAAATTTAATTTAATTAATTTAAACATATATCTCATTAAGTCAAAGGTAAGCTTTAAATAAGTCAAATTAAATTATACTAATCTAATCTAATAAATATAATCTTAAATTTAGTTTAATTAATTTAAACATATCCTTCATTAAGTCAAAAGTATATTTTAAATAATTCAAATTAAACTATACTAATCTAAACTTAAATTTAATTTAATTAATTTAAACATATGCTTCATTAGGCAAAAGCATATTTTAAATTATTTAAATTAAATTATACTAATCTAACTTTAAATTTAATTTAATTAATTTAAACATGTGCTTCATTAAGTAAAAAGCATATTTTAAAATTTTCAAATTAAATTATACTAATCTAATCTTAAATTTATTTTAATTAATTTAAACATATGTTTCATTAAGTCAAAAGCATATTTTAAATTATTCAAATTAAATTATATTAATCCAATCCAATTTAATTTAATTAATTTAAACATATACCTCTTTATGTCAAAGGTATATCTAAATTGATTAAATTAAATGATACTAATCTAACAACTCACATTCATAAATTAAAACAATTAAATAAATGCATAAATTAAAAAAAATGAAATCGAAAGAAATTTAACTTTCATTAATGATTAAGGCTCAATTGAATTAAATTAAAAATTACAGAACTCAATTTTAATGAATGCGGACCAAATTGAAAAGATTGAAATATGGAGGAATCGGCTACTATATCCATGAAAGATGGATCCAACCCATGAAAAACGTGCGAATCCTAATGACCTGGATCCGACGTCTATAAATACCCCCATACTCAGATAATTCAGCCCTTTTGCCCACTTCTTTTTCTCTCTCCTATATTCTAAAAACCTGAGAGCTTCACTCCCTTATTAACATCAAAAACCTAGAAAACGATCCTCTCTTTGGATCAAACACCCACAAATCTTTTCATGTTCTTCATACGTTCTTCACCAAAAGCCGTTTTGATCCTCAAAAACCCTAATTTCCCATCTCAAAATTGTTTTTCCAGATCAAGACCCCCAAAAAATGCAGAACATATCTCATGTTCTTTAAACCCTAGTTCATCCGATCCAAAACTCAGATCTAAAACTCACTATTTCTTGTTTGTTTACCCAAATCCCAGAACGCCTTCCCTTGAAAGAAAACCCTAATGCGTTCTTCTTCTAATCCTAAGTCCAGAATTTGAAAGAATTCAACCCAAGCTTCCCCAAATCTAATCTAGGTTTACCAAGATTAAAAACCCTTTTCTTCAACTCCACCATATTCATCATCATCCAACCACACACTACTACCGGTCGTCGGCTTTTAACGAAGTAACCAAATCAACTCCCTTTTTTCTATTTCATTTAGTTACTATTTTTTATACATCCGAAACTAAAAAAATTTCTTTTCATGCAGGGAAAAAAGAAAAAGAGAGAATACTACCTTAGACGTTAGCAATTCAGCTTCTTGAGCTCCAGCGACCTTTGGACTCCCGGCAGGTAATTTCGCACACTTTTCCTCTCGATATTAAATAGCATTTAATATTGTAATCATCCCCCTCATAAATGCTCTCTCTATTTATATCGATGTCAGAACCTAGGGTTTTTTTACATTTCTGATGAACCTCTTAGATTTACCCTCAGTCTAAGGTTTCATAAATTTGTTGATCTCTCGGGTTTACCCATGCTGAGTATTGGTTCTGAGATGGATGAATGAGAGCATGGCATTGGCTACTGTACGTCACAGGCGCGTGGATTTGAAAGCCACCCCTTTGAGGTTATGCAATTTGTTGTACCATTGTTGCCAACTGTGGAATTTCAAAGGGCACACCTTTGACTGTTGGATCGTTCCTATATCAAGGGTCCAAAATCAATTTTGGAATTTGGGGAGTCTATCCCTGTGTGCCGTCATATCCCAATCATCTTCTGACACATGACAAAGAAAATTCCAAAGGAGGAGCTGAAGAGTCACCGGTTTAGGGTAACAATGTATAATTGGGTTTATTTATTGGGATTATGTGTAACTGAGCTCTTTGTTTTTAAATGGAGATTTATTTGTATTGGGTTTTTGTAAATGAACAATACTTTTGGTAGTGAACTGTTTATTAAAAAAAATGGGTTTTATGGGTATGTATGGATATGATATATGTGAAAGAATGTTTGTATTTGTAAATGTGTTTAAGTAATAATGAATAACGGTCGGTAATAATAACAGTGGGTAAAAATGGATAATAATAGCAGTAATAATAATAATAGAAGATAATTATTATGGTAAGGATGATAATAAATAATAGCAATAATGGATGGTGATAATAAATAATAAGGGTGTAATACTCAAATTTTACCCGGGTATGGGTATATATATTATATTCTCTTAGTAAATAAAAATAAATACATATAATAAAACTCAATAATAATAAACATAGGCCATAAAAATCTAAATATCCATAAAATTGACCATTTACATAACACCCACGCACAAGGCTGCTCATTTTCCCTTATAATGCCCAAAACCCTCAACTTACAGTTCATTAGAACTTAAACAAACATGAAATCAACTGATAATTCAAGTTTTCCCGCCTAAATCTAAATCCTAAAAGAAACATGTTACGTCGCCTTTGGACCAAAGGAGAACACTTGGATCTATGTTTCTTTCCCTTAGCTGGCCACAGTTGGAGGATGATGTCATCTCTATGACATTATCAATTGCATCATCCTTCACCATCCTATAAATAGGAGAAAAAGAGTATGTGAGAGAATTAATGATTAATAATAAATAAACTAATAATAATAATAATAATAAATATAGAGGAAAGAGGGTGTACCCTTAGGGAATCGAACCGGCTTGGAAGCCAAAAGTCATCGAGAAGCCGAACTGCCTAAAGTGGAGCCGTCATTGGAAGTCAAGAGATCATCGGACGCCGGAGACAATGCCAAAATCATCACGGTCGCCGTAATAAAGGTATTTCCCCTTTTCGATTCGTTAAATCCTACAGAAAAAAATGAATATTAGTTCGAAGATACAAAGAGAACGAATCTAAAAAAGGAAATCGGTTTATCTTAGAGCCATGGTCGGAGTTATGAAGTGGTGGCCGGTGTTCGAGTTATGACGGAGTGGAAAAAGGATTAGGGCTCAGGTTTGGGTAGATCTACGTCTTAAGCCGGGGAAGAATGGTGGTTCTATCAAATTGAGATTAGTGTTAGAAGGCTTAGGGTTAAAAATCGGTTTTTTGGTGATTTTAGGTTCGAACGAAGGTCAAGCGGCAGCTGGAAATCGCCTTGTGGTGGTCAGAGATCGCACCACAGTGGCTAGATGTCATGAGTGGTGGTCGACGAACGTCTGGAAGTAGCCGGCAAGTGGTAGTTGAAGATTGAATGGCGGTGCTTGTGGCGAGTTTGTGCCAGAAAAAATAAACTCATTTGAGTTATTGATGAACTCAATGAGTCTTCATCCAAATAGGGGTGTTTTGATCTGACAAGGTTAGGTTTCTGGGTAAATATGTGTTAGAGGTCAGAGAATTTTGGGGAGACAGAGATTAGAGAGAGAGGAGAAATGAAAAAAAGGGTAAATCTTGGATTTGGGTGGGTTTTATAGTTCAACTCGCGCATGGACCCGAACCCGGATAGGGGGTTCGTGCATTTTTGACCAGGTGGGGGCAGGAGGATCCCTACCCAAGTTTCTTGGGTCTTGTAATTGGGCTTCCAAGTTTCATTTGTTCTCGATTCAGTCCCCATTTGTAATAAAACCATATTTACAGTTTGGTTTTCTTTCAATTTAGTCATGTTCTTGTATTTAATTTAGTTGTTTAAATTTTATGCTTGATTCATGTTTTAAATTGGGCATTTAGTATATTTGTTAGACAATTTAATCATTTAGATAATTAATTGTTAGAACCTTAAACTTTAGGTTCTTTAACTAAGATTTAATTAATTAATTAGGAAGATCATTGTAGCAATTTAATGTATATTAAGTGGAAACTTTGGGGCTCAAACTTGGGTAGTGTTCCATTTGCTTGCAATGGGATGTTATCTCAACATTGGCCTTGGAGAGGTACACTTAACATACATTACAACCAAGAATTAAATAAATGACCTAGTTAATTAAATGGAGTTTTAATTAGGATTATTTCTTTAAATAATTAGAATTACATTTAATTAGTGAATACTATATGAAATTTAAGGGTTCTAAGATGGACGATATTCAAGCAATTAGTATTATCTCATAAAGGCCTTTAAAGTTAATGATATTCATAGTCTAAAATAATTTAATTAATTAGAGCCTTTTTAAACTTGAACTTAAAATAAACAAAACAATAATAAATCATGCATTAAAAATCTTTTTATGTTGAAAATACATTTTTTATGAATATGAACGGGGGTGCTTTGTAACTGAGCGCTTTTAACCTCATATTCGGTTTAAAAATATATTTTCCTATAAAAGGATATCTCCATTTAGAATTTAAATCCAGATAATAATTATGGCTAAATTAAATTCGAAATGCCAAAATGCCACGTAAAATTAAAAGGTACCGATAATGGGTATTTGTGGGGGTGCTAATCCTTCCTCACACTTAACCGACTCCCGAATCCAAATTTGAAGTAAATGAATCTTTGGTTGTTTTATGGTGTCCGATCTACCTCCAAGTGACCGGTGGCGACTCCAAAATGATTTTTTTCAAGATTAAATAAAGGAAAAATCTAATTTAACATGAAAACCTAAGTTTTCAGGATCAAATTAAAAATGGAAAAAACCCTTAATTTTTAAGATTAATCGTCGAGCTATTTTCACACCTGGTAAAAAATGGTCACAACAACTTGGCGACTCCGCTGGGGAAATTCGAGAGTCATGACTAATTAATTAATTTTACGTGGAAATTTGGCATTTAAGAGTGGTAATTTGAATTTAATTTTTCTAATAATTTTTGGGTGGATTTTTAGAAATAATGGAGGTAGCTTTTTCTTGTGTGATATAAACTGGCATTCATGCATACCCTTCTACTTGGGCTTTCACCCTTAAGTGGGAGCGAGACATTATCCTACGTTGAATTATCCATCTCTGTGACCGAATTTTTATCTTTCTTCCTGTATACTAACCTTATACACAGTGAGGTTGCGCCTCCGCTACAAGGGGTCGTATACTCCCGAATCGGTGTCTTACTATTGTAGTAGATAGTAACGGTAGTTTGGGTACCCAGAGTCTAGAACAAAAACCACATGTTGCAATTTAGAAGCCCACCCCACTAAAGCCAAACAAGAACCTAGGACAGGTGTTGCCGATTTAAATACGCTTTTCTGGTTATTCTCTCTACTTAATATAAACTACTTTATTGTATCAATTTAAAATTTTGCCTTCAATATTATTTTACTATACTGACTTTTTTTGTTTTTTTTTGTTTTTTGTCTCCTTTTTATACATCTGGCATCATTTTGCATTCATTAGAGGTATTGATTCAAGGGTCAGTCAAGTTAGGCAGTGTTCATAATGGCCAATGGGTCTGATAAACAAGGAGAAGGTAATACGATGGTGTGGTCCCGGATAGAGAAGACTTAGCTAAAAAATGGGCAGTATCTAAGGGAAAGATGTGTCAGGATGTAAGTAGTTACAGGAAATTGTATGAAGACGTTAAAAGGGCGGCAAAAGAAGAGATTCAAGAATTAATGGATTCAAACTGCTAGACCAAACAAAGAGTAGATAAAGAACAAGCTTGAATTCAGATTTGTCATTACAAGTGTCACAATTGGAGAAAGCTATTGAAAGGATACGATAATGAGGAAAAGTAGATCTTTAGCAAGTGAAGAGCTGAGAAAGGTGATTGAATTGGAAAGTGTCGTACGATATTTGAAAGACTCATTTGTAAGTTTTGGAAGGGGCACTACAAGTGGAGGACAATGTACTGAAAGGTAAGCTTGAGGTAGCTATCTAGATTATCCAAAGGCAGAATCATGAAATGATCAACTTCAGAAGCCATTAGCAGGTAGTCGTCCGATCTGTGCAGATTTTATCATTGAAGTCATGAACCTGTAACAACACTACTACCTCTCCAAAAGTACTATTTTTAAAGCCAATTTTACAATGTTTTTGCTTGTTGTAGGTACATTTAGTTGCATTAGGTTGTTAGAATCATGCATTTGCATAATGAGTTTATTATTCTGTCTATGCCAGTGTGAAGGATTGTTTTGTTGGTAATTTTGCAAGTTTGGCATAGTATTTGGCACAAGAATACAACGCAGTAAGAAATTCCAGAGAGAATGCCGAGTGTTGTTGGCACAAATGGACCAAACAATGCCAAGCATAGGTTGGCAGAGAAGTGAACTTGATGTCATGCCAAGAAACTATTAAACCCCAAAAAAATATGACCAGATTAGGCTGCAAAAAATAACAATTAGATCAATCTTCGAAAAATAGCAGAAAAATTGTGTCAAGTTCGGTTGGCAGAATTATGCCAAGCTTGGTTGGCAACGTAGCGGCGACACGATGACGTCAACCCTAGCCTGATAAGCTATCATATAAGACCTTATCTCTTATCTCTTCAGCATTTAATAGCTTACCTTAGTCGCCCTTACACACCTATTTAAAGACCCAATAGAGGAGAAAAGAGGAGATCGTATGGGTAAAACCCTCGAGTAAGGAGTGATCAAAGTAAGGAGTTAGAGTGCAATGAGTGACAATCGACTGCACCAAGGAAGGGTGGTTCGACCAGCTTGGCCAAGAGCCTGGATCTTGAAGTGTTGTATCGAGAGACCCATTCTCGCCATTCTTTTGTTTTAAGTTGTTTTAATTTCTTTTTAATGATGATGAATTTGGAAAATGTTTGTGTTTTGTTGGTTAAATCCCTCACCATGAACTAATCTAATAGTTAGCAGGGGATGTTTGCATTGAACACTATTTTATGGTTTAGTTTTTAATAATGAATCTGCTTCGACATTGTTTTATCTATTCGGCATACTTTGATTTTTCCTAAATACTCTACCAAGCGAGAGCTGGCACTTTTGGCCTATTTCTCCTCAATATCTTAATAGACTTGGGGTGGCAACGATTAAGTTGTTGAATACTAAGGAGAGAAGCTTCGAGAGAAGTCATTCAAGTAGATGAACTTACTTCGGGAGTGATATCTACCCCTTAGGAGTATAGATTGGTTCTTAATCAAATCGGTTTATTTAAAAACATACACTATAGAGATATAGGGGTTTTTATATGATCGACTTAGGGCAATGACCATCGAGAGAGGCTTTGCTAATTTTGAATCTGCTCGGCAAATAATGCCAAGACAGGTTGACATTAAAGGCTGGCACGACATGAAAAGCGTAGAAACCAAGCATTCCTTGCCAACACTCGTCACTCATTAAAAGACCTTCATTGCCAATGTTTTTACTTCACTTTTATTTTTCTTTTCTTTTTAAGTATTCCCAAAACAAACTTTCAAAATAAACATATTTTCTTCCAAGGCAAGTAACAATCAAATTCCAAGTCAATCTCTGTGGGATCGATACTCAGCTTAACTGATATATTACTTGCAGACCATGTATACTTGCACGCAAAAGACTCTTGGAACTGATTTACTAATACATACATTTTGCCCCTTTTACCAGCATTCATAACACACTTCTTCTAGAGAGTCTACAAGTTTTTGGCGCCGTTGCTGGGGATTGCAACAGAATTGATTGTTTTGAATTTTACTTGTCTCTTTTTAGTTTATGATTATTTTTCTTTTATTATTTATTTTAATAACATTATTTCTAGTTTCATTTGTTTTAGGTGCTTTTAGGAATATGGAGGATCGGGAAATGAGCATTAGAGACCATATTGAAGCATACAACCGATGGCGTTACCAAAAAAATTTTCCATGGCATGATCAAGGAGCTAAATTTTTTGCTTATGATAATGGCATTAATGCTGCAACACATATGCCATGGCAAAATAGTCCTCAACATTAGTCGAGTTACTCGTATGATGATCGAATAGACTTCTATAATGATTACAACTTTGCTGATACAACGCAATTATCTTGGCAAGAGAACTTGAACAACGAGTCCTGAGAAGTTAGAGCATTAGACCCATTCTACACCATTTGTGGAGAGAACCACCATGTGGATGAATGCCTTTCCACCCCTGGGTCGGTAAATTTTATGCTAGCATTCTATCATAATGTCATGTCACAAAAAGCCTAAAACAATTTCCAGCAAGGGCAAAGACTCAACCAAGAAGGCACTCACACTAATTACATAGAGAAGAATGACGCCACAGTCCAGAGTTTGACAGCATCAATGAGAAATTTGGAAGTTCAGATAGGATAGATTACCAGCGCACTTAATGTCAGGCCTCTAGAGACTCTGCCAAGTGATACAGAGGATGCTCGACAAAAAGGGAGAGAACAATGCCAAGCTGATACTCTCCCAAGTGGCAAAGAAATCAAGATTTTAACGCATAGAAAAGAGCCAATTGTTTTCCATGAGAATAATTAGTGCCAGCAGGTGAACCCAAGGAAGTAAAGAAAGAAGAGGCAGAGGTTGATGATGCCATACCACTATCTGATGCCAAAACCGATGCCAAACAACATATCAATGCCACTATCGATGCCAAAAAGGTTGATAAAACAAGCAGGTAATACTGTTGACATTTTCAAAGCTCTTAAATATGCTGACGAAATTGAAGAAAGACATGCAGTTGAGACAATGTAATCCATTTTGGATGAAAACTCGACATTACATTGCCAAGAAATGAAAGCTGACACCATAGAACAAAAGTGTGATGGCAAAACAATGGAGCGGCAGAGAAGATCGATTCTGGTCAGAACTATGTCATGAAGCGAGGTGTGCTCAAATGGCTTGTTGCTGGAAGGAAAAGTGGATGCCAAATGACTGAGAATGAAGAGCTGAAGTAGGAAATTTTGCCATAACAACAATGCCAGCGATGTTGCGGTTCAAAACTAAAGATTTCATGAAGATTCTGGAACAGGATAAGGATAACTATGCCTTGACAACAAAGAGATTCTTCGGTTTTCTAAGATGGTTGTTCGAAGCCACCATGGTAAAATATTCCCTTTCATTGTGCAATCAAGAATTTGGCATGATCAAAGGAAAGCAATTCTTTGTCTTTCTATGTTGGTTATTCAAACAAAGGATTGCCACAGCCTACCACCCACCAACTAAGGGCCAAAGATTGAAACACTATTTGGAAGGTGATCCGTGCAATGCCAAAGAGGTTATCCTCTTGGCAGAGGTACCATAATACCATCATCATGGTTTCAAATCTTTGTAAATATTAGGTTTAGATGTTTTATTTTTCAGTGTTTTCTTTATTTAGTTTTTATTCTTTTAGTGTTGTCTTGAAAGGTTTTCTTTGAGTTTGCGTAGATTTAGAATGACAGGTACAATGCTAGGTACACTGCTAAAGCCAGACTTGGCATGAGATGATAACACACTGAGCGAGATTAGCGTGCCAAGCAAAATGCCAGCACTGAGGCTGGACATGTGTTGGAATGGAATATTGGAAGAAGAGATTACCCTAGCTTGATTAAGACCGACCCATTAGAGAGAGATTATTTTTCTTTAAACCTTAACCCTAGCCACCCAAAAATTAGGTTAAAATTTAAATTTAACCTAATCACTTTATCACCCCAATCTTTAACTTATCCTATCACTTACAACCTTATGGTGTCCGATCTACCTCGAAGTGACTGGTGACGACTCCAAAATGTTTTTTTCAAGATTAAATAAAGGAAAAATCCAATTTAACATGAAAAACCTAAGTTTTCAAGATCAAATTAAAAATGTACAAAAATCCTAATTTTCAAGATTAATCGTCGAGCTATTTTTACACCTGGTAAAAAAATAGTCACGACAAAAGGATATTGATAATAATAGTGGATAATGATAATACATAAGGGACCTGCACAAAATTAGGGTATGGCATTATCGTTTTATGCTTTTCACTTACCGTATATGGGGTTTAAGAAATTAGGTTTTAAGATTTAGTGTATATGAAAAAATTAAAAGCAATTAGAAATTGAATTTTGGATTGGGAGAGTAATTTATCCCCTAAACCACAAATGCTCAGATATTCTTTTTACCAAGACACCATAAATATGTTAAAACTTAATTGAACCAATTAGGAGCCTTAAACACTATTACTAAGCTTTTTGCTTTCGCACTAACATTGAGTTGCATCTGTAATCGTCCAAAGCATTGAGATACATCCTCTATGTACACAGTGTAGAGTTGCTTATATACATAATTTGTGGTGATTTTATTCAAATGTAATTTAATACTTATTATTATGTATAATAAATTTTGAAATTCTGATAGCTTTGGTTTTAATTTAAATATTTTCATAATTTGTAATTTGTAAATTGTAAATTTATAGTCTTATTTTAACAATAAGTAATATTTTTTAATAATAACAACACTAACAGTAATAACAAATTAATAGGTAAACAATAACAAGTTTTATACATAAGTTTTAAATAATAATAAATTAATAAGAATGTAACAACGGTCTTGCCTTGTGGTGGTACTTGACGCGTTTTTACGATATATTATTTGGGATAGAGCTGCCACTAATCTTTTTAATTTAGGTGCGATTGGATCACCTGAAAACCCGGTTATTTTAATAAAAATTGTTTTTTGGTTCTTTGGTTCTTGATATTCGTAATCACTAATCTAGGGTCCGATTTACCTAAATCTATTTCTATGTAAGTAGATCTAAGATAAACCAAAGATTTTTTTACCTTCAATTTTATTTGTTTTTTTGGTTCTTTGGTTCTTGACTTTTTTGGTTGTTTTTCACTCTAATTTGGTCTCTCTCTTAAAAAATGGTCTCTAATTTGCCCCTTTTGTTGTAGGTGGTTTGAATTTATGGCATGAGAGAGTGACTCTCGGCTGGCCACGTCAAATGGTGATGAGGATGTTGGCAGGCGGTCGTGGCAGAGAGATAAGGATGATGCATGGTAGTGGTGACAGGCGGCCAGGGCGGTTGTGGCAGACGAAATGATGGTGGTGGCGACGACTGAATGTAGTTAGGGTTAGATTAGGTTTTGGTTAATTTAGGTTAAGGGTTTTTGGTAATGGATTTAGATATTGGGTTAATGGGTTTTTATTTGGACAATGGTTGTTGGGTATTGGTTTTTTATTTGGGTTGTATATAATATATGTAATGGGCTCTAAGGCCCTGGATAAAAATGGGTTACTACAGCTGCCCCTCTTTGCTCATTGTTGTATAACAACAATGAAGCAAAGAAAAAAAAGAACCCACTTTTTCTGGTTTGGTTGGGCTTCTTTCTTCTCGACACGACTTTTCTTCCTCCGCTTCACTTGATCTGGTCGGCCGCTCTTGTAGGCAAAATCTTCAAAATGGGGTGATTTGCTGGGGAGATAAAATCTTCAAACTATGGTGATTCGTTGGGGTGCAAAATGAGTTCGGCTTGCTACGACTCTAATGACGGTGCAATACCTAGAGAAAATTCGACCTAGCTACAACACTGATGAAGAGGCAAGGTCCACAAAACTTGATCCAGCTGCAACATGTTGTCACTGAATTTTCACCTAAATCTATCTCTTTTGTATTTTATTCGTGTATTATACCATTGTTGCATTATCTTATTATTTCCCTTATGTATACTTATTATTATTGTTGTTATGTAAATAGTTAGTTACTAAAACCCAAAAAACATACATAAGGTCTATTTTAATATAAAAAGTCCATTTGTATTAAAGGAAAAACCTATTACAATATAAAAAGGTCCATTACATTAATAAAGACCATTGCAAAAGAGGCCTCTTTGGCCCAAACATGTTAAACTCGGAACCCGAATGCCTATTCTTTGTTTTAGTGCAGCCAAAGGATCATCGCTGGATCAAAGGTAGATCCCACGACGCATATCACACGCAGGAAACCATAGTCTTAGGGGTATAGCGACGTGTCCCCATCACCGTTGATCCAAGGGCAATCGAACGACCCAGACAGCTCCAGAGCAAAGATGCGGATCATCACTCGCGCGTGGCAGCCACACGCACGATGTTTCAGCTCTGGCCGTTCGTTCTGTCTCCTCTGGCGAATACCCGAGCTGCTTCCACACCACTTTTGCCATGAACTTTTCCTCCCTGGCGCCATTCAAGTCATCAAAAATATGCAAACAAAGAAACAAAAGGGTTAAATCCCTAAATTGGAGCTTAAAAATTCAAGATAAAACCAGAAGGGGATTAAATCCCTAATTCGAAGCCCTAGCTAGACAAATAGAAGCAAAATATGAATGAACAATCCCTAAATCGATGACATAGCAACAATCAAGCAATTAGAATCAAAGATGATGCATTTTCGGGGATGAACATTAGGGATTTATGCTTGAAACTCAAGAACAATTGTACCTATATAAACCCATGTAAATTTCATGTAAACAACAACAATTACACACAAGGAGTTCATAGAAAAATTCATACACAATACATATACAATAGAAGCATTTGAATTCCTAGCAGAAGCAAGCAATTGAAATCGAAGTTCCAAAGCAATAAGAGAAGCAAGTTTCTAGTAACATTTTCTTTCTTTTTCTTTTCTATTTCGAAATTAACAAAGAAAAGGGGATTGTTTTTACCTTTATTTTGTTTAAAACACCGTTGTGATTTGATTTCGATGTAGCTCCTGCAGAAAACCACGATTTAGGGTCGCCGGAATCTGGGAAAATAAGCGTTTTCTGGGAAATTTCCCGCTGGCAACGGCGCCGGTGGATGGCGGCCGGCACGGCGGATGTTCATCGTGTTCTTCATTTTATGAAGAACACGAAGAACATATCAGAGGATTTTAAAGAAAGGGGCTTTGATCCGTTTTGATATATAAGGGGATAATTATTTCTGTTTATTATAATTGCTATATATACTAACTTGATGACCCGACCCGTACCCGAATATAACCCGCGTCCTTCTTTCCCGGTTCTCACACCGCAACACTTTTGTTTTAAGTCTATTCAATTATGTCCTTTTCATCTCAATTTGGCACTGAATTTTTAATTGTTTTCAAATTAACCTTCGCATTTTGATTTCTTTCAATTTAATCACCAATATATTTTTTTAAAAATGGTAAAAATAATTATACTTTTCTTTGTTTTAGCAATTTTTTTAAATTAATCTAATTTAAGTAATTTTGTTCCTTTATATGTGTATATATATTTGTGTGTAAAACCTTAGGATTAGGGACTTAAAACCTAGAATAGAGACGTGTATGTTGTAAAACATTCTTCATTTTCAATAAGACACACTTAATTGTATTTAAACCTTAATAGTTAAAATGAATGTAGATGTTTCTTTAGGTATTAATCACCGCTTAGATTTTAATTAAAAGACTTTAACACATCTAATTTTCTTTGTTGGTTTGTTAAAAAGTGAAAACTTAATTAATGTGGTGCCTTATCAAACTAGAATGACGGGTTAGCGTCAGGAGTGTTGGCGGTGATTAAAGTTCATTTCCCGGGCGATAAGGCCGTTAAAATAGATTTACATTCACCTTGCGGACAAATAAATCGAAATTTTGTGAACTTGCAAATTCCAGTTTTCAAAGCATTTTTAGAAATCAATTAGGTACCAATTTTTGGGCGTCGTGGGGGTGCTAACCCTTCCCCACACGTAACTGACCTCTGAACCTGCTTTCTTTGTTTTTCGTAGACCAAAAATATTATTTTGATAAATAAAACGTTTTTATCAAAATACCCTTGTTTAAAAGTGATCCAATCACACTTTTCAAAAAGATTGGTGGCGACTCCGTGATTTTATAAAGTTTTCCAAAACGTCAAAACTTCTGAAAAGGGTTGCGACAGCTTGGCGACTCCACTGGGGACATTTTGTTTTTTTAAAACAAAAAGAGGGTCAGGCCACAAATTGTTTTTAGGAAAGGAATTTGCAAGTTCACAAAGTTTTCAATTTATTCATCCGCTAAGTGAATGTAAATGTATTTTATGCATTTTAAAATTGTTACAAAAGCTATATTCCCGAGCTTCACCCAATTGCTAAGTAAGGGGAAAACTCTTTGCTCATGTCAGAATATTGATTCTCCGTATGAGCCTAGCAAGTACCATCGGGACTCATATGCCTCATGTCTTCGTAAGGATACTGATTCTTCGACAAGACGTAGGAAGTGAGTCCTCCTAAGTTGAACTTGGTTCATTTGAAACCTATAATGGGTGAGAACCAAGGGCTTTGCTACCCTTAGTAGGGGACATCAAGGACAGCTCGAGTACCTCTTAGAACCCAACTGTTTGAAAACTTAGAGCCCACCCCAATAGAGCCATTCGGAAACCTAGGGTTTTAGTAACGAGGGGAGACATGTCATGGAGTGTTGGAATGTGCTGCCCAAAATTGTTCATGAAATTATTTTGAATTCTCTGTGTTATCTTGATTCTAATCTTTCTTCCCCTTGTCTTGTTGTTTTGCATATCCATTCATGTAACATCATTACATATTTAGAAGGGGTTGATTCTCAAAATCATTGCTCAACTTTGAAAAGCTCTTGTTATGGACGGAAGGATTTTGAAAAGTGAAGAGGAGAATGCAAAGGTGCGACATTGGTCTGAGGTGAATCAGTGAACATTTGGAGATAGTCTAGCAGCTGATCATGAGACAGAGACTTCAGAATATGCCCATGTCAGTATCAAACAAAACAATGTGCAAGAATTGCAGGAAATCTAGGAGCACTTTGATTATGAAACTAAGCAGTTGTTCCATGAAGTCTATGGTGACATAGCCTATCTCTTGTACGCGAAGGTTGATGAACAGTTTCTGAAAGCCTTGGTCCAATTCTGGAACCCAGGATATTGTTGTTTTACTTTTAATATAGAAGATATTATGCCTACATTTGAGGAGTACTTAGCCCTTTTTAATCTGTGTAAAGTGAAGAAGAACTGGGTCTATGCCAAGCCTCCTAAAAACAAAAACCCACATGCAAGACTTCAAGTTGTCGCTGGTATGAGTGATGGTTGGGTCAAGGGGTTGATACGGAAGAGAGGAGGCACCTTTAATTTCCCTTGGTCAAGCATCAGAACTATAATTTCAATTCACCCTTACAGAGAAAAGAGGGTTTGTAATATCCCAATTTTTGGACTAGTGACCAAAATGTAATTTTTGAAAGTTTAGGGGTTAAAGTGTAAACTTTGGAAAAGTTTAGGGACCATAGTATAATTTTAAAAAGTTAAGTAATTTAACCCCGTAAATGGATAGTTTACCCCCAAGAGCGGTATTTTTGTGTTACCCGAATTTTTCATACGATGCTTATATTATTCGAAATTGGATCGAACTGAAAAGTTAAGCGTGCTTAAGCCAGAGTAGCATTAGGATGGGTGACCTTATGGGAAGGTCTCATATCAATAGTTGAGACTGATAAAAAGGGGAATCAGTTCGAGTTGATTTTTTATGGATATCTGATAAAGGATTATTAAGAGAAATTTATCTGATAAAGATTTCGGGTAAATTATCAGTATATTGGATCGAGTCAAAATTTCAAGATTTTGATTTTTACAAAATTGTGGAATATTTTGTATGTCAAAAATAGTTACATATGGAGATCAGAATTATGAGAATTTCAGATTTTACCCGATAGTTTGGAAATTGAAAAAAAAATCATAGAAAGTGAATATCGGGTAATCGGATCGAATTAAAATTTTAAAGACAGTTTCAACGATTATGGAAAAATTCATAAAATATTATTTTATGAATATTCTATTACATTTGGTTGGATTCTAACTAGATTTAGTTAGATGGTGATGGGATGGCAATTTTCAAGTCTTGTTAGTAAATAAAGTATAGTTGGAGGGCAAATTGGACATATGCCATGGATGGCATTTTTGAAATTTTTTGAAATGTTGAGGGCATTTTTAGAAGATGAAAAACACATGGATTTAATCTTGGCCCTTGGTTTATGATAAGATTAAATTTAGCCATTGGATTTGAAGGCTAAATTAGTAATTTTACTAATTAAATGAATTTAAAATTCATTTAATTATCACATGTGAATTAAAAGGATAAAATATGAACAAAATTGTTCATCTTTCTTGGGGATATTTTTGAAACACAAGAGGGAAAAGAGAAGAAAATTTTCTTTGGCAAATTTGAAGGTTTTAAAGTTAGAATCAAGGTATGTTGTTTTAGAAGAAAATGATCTATGATTCATGCTCTTTCTTTTGATAGTAATATTGTATGCTATTATAAAGAATATTTCATGTTCTTGAAGAGAGAGAAAATGGAATTTCATGAACTATGTTGGAATTAAGGCTTGATTTAAGTAACTCAAGTGTTGTAAACATGAAAACAAAACTTGAATTTAGTTTAATTCTATGTTCAAGGTTATAAACCCTAACCTTATAATTTAGGGATTTGGTTAGGGAATTTAATAAAGGATGGAAATGAATGATTGATGATATTAGAAGCCTTAATTTGATGTTAGAATAAAAATTTTCCCTTAAGAAAAATAATGGAACAATTCGGTTAGAATTGGAAATAAAGGGGAAATTATTGTGAAAATTATTCTAGCATTAGAAATGATGAGATTTTGATCAAATTGGCTTGATTTGATAATCTAGAACCAAAATGGAAATATTGGAAAGTAAGAGACCATTTCGGTCAAAGAAGAAAAATTTGAAGAAATTATGGAAAATTTCCATAATATTGGATACGATGAAATTATGATTTTACAAGCTTTAAAATGTCATTTGGACCATTTTAGAAGTTTGTAAAAACATAAGGATCAATTCGGAAATCTTGGAAAGATTAGGGACTAATTCGGCATTTTAGAAATAGTTAAGGACTAAAGTGAAAAAATTGTTTTCATGGAAGCATTATGCTTAAATTTTTAATAGAATGAAGTTTTGATCATTCTTTGATTAAAAGTTGAAGAGAATTCCAGGTATTAAAGGTATAATGACATGTGATGGATCTAAGATTGGACAATTATAGGAATAATTGTAGGAAAATTATTCATATTGTATTTATGTGTTAGTATGATACTAACATATAATTTGAAATATATTTATGACATGTTGATGTACATATAGATCATGATCAAAACCGGAACTACCAATCGAGGAAAGGACATAGATCAAGCTGAAGCTTAGTGAGGCTAAGTACATATTGGCAACTTATAAAGTGTCAAGGTGAGTGCATTTTCATGCATGGATAATATTATGATTATCATTTGGAAGACTTGTGATAAGTCTACCTTATTAATAATTATTTGATAGTTATATCATGAACTTATATTTGACATGTTGAGAATTGTCAAAGGTAGAACTATGATGCATTTGATCACTAGATATATCAGGTATGTATGTTTATGATATTTCGGGTAACCGCACTTTAGCTTGAAATCATGATAATTATATTGCCATGGATGAATTGAATATGGAATTGGAAAGTATGCCCAAGTAGGTTACTGAGGTATAGAGTATAGTTGGCATGCCATAGAGTCCAGCAGTTTAGCACTTCGGTGCGGTTTATTAACACTTAGGTGTGGTTCTTTAGCACTTATGTGCGGTCTCTTAGCACTTCGGTGCAGTTTTGACTCGTGTACTCAAGTCCTCAAAACTATGTTGGGCAATAATTTATTTGATAATAAATGGTGAATAAATTAGAGAGTAAGTGAACTCTCGGATAATGACAATAAATGGTGAATGAATTAGAGAGTAAATGAACTCTCGGATAATGACAATAAATGGTGAATAAATTAGAGAGTAAGTGAACTCTCAGATAATGACAATAAATGGTGAATAAATTAGAGAGTAAGTGAACTCTCGGATAATGATAATAAATGGTGAATAAATTAGAGAGTAAGTGAACTCTCGGATAATGGCAATAAATGGTAAATAATTTAGGGAGTGGGTAAACTCTCGGATAATGGCAAGAATAATAATAGGATTTATGAAACTGGATTATATTATGTTAATATTTGATTAACATAAGGGAGATAAAGGAATAGTGATCAAACTGCATGTTTATTATATTATTGATATAATTCAAGTATGTTGATTTACATTAAATAATTATAATGCCTCACTAAGGATATACTTAGCGTGTGATGACTTTTCACGCGTAGGTAGGAAACCCGGGTCAGAGTAAGGAGTAAGGCATCACTATCAAAGAATGATATACATACAGTATCAGTAACTACATCCTTGATGTATTTTGATATTTTCTAGTTGGCATGTATAAATGAATATTAGCTCTTTTAAACTAGTCTAGACGTGAATTGTAATATTAACATCTAGATAAGTGGTTAGTATACGATATTGGATTTTGTTAGACTTGATGCTAGTTTAAAGAAATTACTAGTAATGAAAATTGGGTAATGTTATGAAAATGAAATTTAGAGTAATCAAAATGATTTTTATTTTAGGCAATTTTGTTAATCGTAAAGTATAGTTATAAATTGCCAAGTTGGCTGCCTGAAATCGGGGTCTATCTGATAGGTTAAAAATTGGAAATAAATTTTACGCGGTTAAAAAGAAAAATTCAAAATCGTCATTTTTTGACTTATATGAATAGCATAAAATGCGGTTTAAACATCATGTGACACTCTATACTAGTATTGGGTAATAAATATTGGTAAGGGTGTTACAAGGTTGATCTCCTAGCCATTGTGATCTATGGTTTGGTCATATTTCCAAAGGTTCTAGGGAACATTTATATGGCATTACTTGATTTCCTTGAACAGCTAAAGAGATGAGTTAACCCAGTGCCAGTTGTACTTGTTGAAACCTTTATTTCCCTCAATGCTTGTCAAAAATTTGAAGGTGTTCGCTTTGGAGGATGTGCTTTGCTTCTACAAGTCTGGGCCCTTGGTCACTTCTAGAAATGCCCAACATTGGCCTTATCAAATGTATTTTCTCCAAATTTCTCTCCTCTCCGCGAGTTCCTAGCAAAAGAATGGCCAATTGCTAAGAAAAGTAAGTGTATTGAAAATTTCAAGGATCGTAGTGATGAAGACATCATATGGAGGGTTCCTTGGATAAGTCATACCAAACTTTTGTACAAATGTGGAGATTTCAACTTCCTAATGCTGCTAGGTTTATGGGAAGGAATTGGATGTGCTCCTTTGCTAGTATCTCGTCAGTTTGGGTCTTGGCAGTTCATCCCATTCACTACTGGTCTTGGCACATTAGAATTCGAGTTCCAAGGGGAGTTCAGACAGAAGATTCAAACAATCAGTGATGCATGGAACCATTGTTATCATATGAAGTTAGAATCTGATAAACATTGCATGTGCACCTCGGACTATGATATTTGGAGGCATACGAAAGTAAACGACAAAGTCATAGCACCTACACCAGACAGGCCAAGTCTCTAGAAGAACACTTAGAGATAGTCCCTATGGAAGCTGACATCCTAAGAGAAGAGTCAAGAATGGCTAAGTTGGAGATAAAAGCCTTACGAGAGCAGAACAAAAGAGACAAGTTTGAGTCAGGCCTTGATGTTGAGAAGTATAAAGGGGAGACGGAGCGAGTGATCAAGTTGTATGAAGACCTAGAAAAGAAGTTTGAGATCCAAAGGGTTGATTTCCTCAAGTTTCAGACTGACGTCCAAAATGCTGATCTGAGAATGACTCTGGAGCAGTGGAAACAAGAAATCAATCATGTTGTAGGAAAAAAAAGGAACGAGGAAGACGTGAGGTCGAAAAATATAGACGAGCCTTTGTTGAAGAAAAGAAGAAGGGTAAGATGGCAACTGAAAATGGAAATGGCAAACGAGTTCATGAAAAAGAGAAAGAAAATATGGCTGCATGGAAAAGGAAGGCACTTGATGGCAAGATTCATTTATTTGAGCTGCAGACATCATATGATGAAACAAGGGAGAAGCTAAAGCAGAGTCAGGCTTGTGTTGAGTTAGGCCTGTGTTGCTGAGTTGCAAGCCAAAATAGATGATTTAAATCGCTCGTTGCATAGACTCCGGAATCACCACACTTATATTGAACTTCAGGCCTGTCTAAGTGAGAATGAAACCTTGAAGAAACAGGTTGAAGGAATGGATAACATCATCCAGGAATATAGGACAAAGATCATGGTCCTTGAAGACATAGCTGAGGGAGGTAATGATTACTGGTTCACTTGTCTTAGAGACGTTGCTAGAAGATTTCAAGAACGGGATGAGTTTGATAGGATTGTCATGACCCAGGTACATGATGTTAGCCATTGAAGTTGCAGCTCTTCGTCAGTATGTCAAGCCAGCAGGAGAAATGGGACCGAGGCTTATATGGCTCGTTGAAGAAATCAAGGAACTAGGAGTTTAGGCTGAAAAATACCTGTAAATGAAATTTGATGTAATAAGGACCATTTCATATTTAATAAAAGAGTTGTTTCTTGAGCAGATATTTCATGGAATTAATGGCCCTTCGCTTGCATTCATGCATTTGCATTTCGTTCTTGTGTTTTATAGCTTTTCTTTGCATGCATACTTGATATAATAAGAATCTAATTAAATAAAAAATGACAGAAACTCAAAATAGCAAAAACAAATCACAAGTATGGTACTTAGTCTCAAGTCAGAGCAATGGAAGACAAAGTGACGGCCTTAGAAAGCAACCATAAGAGTACTCAGGATAGGTTAGACAAGATGGAGACAGATCTGAAGCAACATATGGAGTTAGTTCATCAAAAGACGATTGGTTCAATTGTAGCCATGTTAGGCTTTAAAGACCCAGACGTGGTGGACGTTGGCGAGGAAGCTAATACTGTGCCAAAATTTCAGGGGATGGCCTTCGCTCATCCAAGTATGCAAAGAGAAGCTCAATCTTCTAAGACCAAGATTTCACCACATTTTGCTGAAACCTCAGCTCAGAATGATAGGAAGATAAACTCCGAAGAGGTCCTTGAGGTGCCTAATCTCAATGAAATTGCCGATAAGGTGAAATCTGAGAAGAAATGGGAAAATCGCTATGAGAAGTTGGAGGGAATGATTAAATCTTTCCAAGAAGGAGATATATATGGGGGAGTGGATGCCAAGGATTTAAGCCTAGTGACTGATCTGGTAGTACCACCAAAGTTCAAGGTCCCTGAATTCGAAAAATATAATGGAACTATGTGTCCTGCAGCACATCTAACTATGTATTGTAGGAAAATGTTGATGTATCTTGACAACGAGAAGCTGTTTATCCATTGTTTCCAAGACAGTCTAGTTGGATCAGATGTGCGCTGGTACACGTAGTTAAGTCGAGTTAACATCAGATCATAGAAAGATTTGTCCAGAGCCTTCAGTGAGCAGTACAAGCATGTTTTAGACATGATTCCAACTCGTTTAGTTCTGCAAGGGTTGGAGCAAAAGAATCATGAGAGCTTCCGCTATTACGCGCAAAGATAGAGGGATGTGGCTGCCCAAGTCCAACCACTATTGCTGGAAAATAAGATCACCCCAATGTCCGTGGAGACATTAAAGGGTTCTTTCTATGATCGTATGCTCAATCATGCCACAAAGAGTTTCGCGGACATGCTTACAAATGGAGAGTTAATCCTTGCGGCCATGAAAAGTGGAAAGTTGGATAGTGGGGAAACAAAGAAACCGTACAAAAAGAGAGATAGTAAAGTCAATACCACTAATGTCTACAACCCCAATTACTCAAAGGGGGTAGTCTTCAACAAGCCTAATGTCTCGACCATATTTCCAACAGTCACGAACTCTCCGAAGGAAGAACGAAGATATCAAGGGAGCTCGAAACCATATTTCCCTCATATTCCAATGACATATGCAAAATTGTTTGCTAAACTGGTCAAATCCCAAATGGTGCTACCAAGACATGTTCCCCCATCTCACCACCATACCCACCATGGTATGATAAGAAGGCACAATGTGAATATCATGCAGGAGTTAGGGGCCATAGCATTGAGAATTGCACTGCATTCAAAAGGGTAGGGATGACTTAAGAAAATCAGGGATGTGATCATTCGATACGTCAGAAGATAAGGGAAACCCTCTGCCAAATCATCAAAAGGCAGGTGTGAATGCAATCATAGAGGATAAGGATAAGGTGGTTAAGGAATGTGTTGCTGAAGTTAGAGCTCCCATGAAGTAGGTATGGGCTCAAATGGTGGCAGTAGGGATGCTGGAAAGAAGGGTGAAACAGCTGAAAATTGAAGATGAATTATATTGTGAATACCGCATGAAAGAAGGAAATGAGATTAATTGTTGCTTATAATTTAGGCAACTAGTTCAAGACAAGATGAATGAAAAAGAACTTGAGTTGTTTGAAAAAGAAAACAAAGTTGTTGGACATATGTGCATCAGAGGAGTCACCCTCTAGAAGAGATTACTCTGGAATGAAGCCTTTAGTTATTAAGGCTAAAACGATAGTTAGTGAGCCGGCAAGGGGTGTAACCCCGCGGCTTATAATTAAAGCTCCAACCCTATTTCCATACAAGGATAGCAAGCAAGTCCCATGGAATTACGCTTGTGCAGTGGCAGCTCCGGGAGAAACATCTGTTAAAGAGAAAGAAGAACCAGTCAATGAGGTGAGTCGTTTTACGAGGAGTGGAAGGCTCTATTCCCAGCCAATAGCAAAGGATAGAGATGCAGCGCAAAATAAAGCTGCTGCTGAGGATTCTGAGAAAGAAGATAACAGAGATTTCTTCAAAGAAAAACCGACAGCATATCATGAGCCTGTAAAGGAATCAAAAGCTCAAGAATTTTTGAAGATTTTAAAAAACAGTGAATACAGCATTGTGGAACAACTCTACAAGCTTTTGGCTCGAATTTCTATGCTTTCTCTGCTATTAAGTTCTGAAGGCCACCGTGAGGCCTTGTTAAAGATTCTGAACCGAACATTCGTACCAAAGGAGATCACAACCGGTAAGATGGACATGTTAGTCGATAACATTTCTATCAACAACTTCATTTCATTCAACAATGAGGAAATACCAGGTGAAGGAACGGGATCTGCAAGGCTTTACACATCACTACCAGATGTAAGAGACATATGTTACTCGATGTCCTAATTGATAATGGATCGGCACTAAATGTTCTACCGTTAGCCACACTGAATAAGCTGCCAATAGGTAGTTCTCATATGAGAACTTATCAAAATACGGTAAGAGCATTTGATGGAACTCAGAAGGGTGTGTTAGGGAAAATTGAGGTACCTTTACAAATTGGACCAACGACCTTCGATGTTGAGTTTTTGGTCATGGATATAAGACATAGTTACAGTTGCTTGCTTGGGCGCTTGTGGATCCACACGGCAGGAGCAGTCCCATCTACTTTACACTAGAAGCTAAAATTTGTAATCGATGGTCAACTAATAACTGTCGGTGCAGAGGAGGAAATCATTGCATCAATAACCACTAATACACCCTTTATTGAGATCGATGAGGGTGTGCTCGAGTGTCATTTTAGGACATTGGAGCTAGTCAATGCAACCTTTGACACTGAAGGGAGCAAGGTGTCAGAACCAGAATTATCACGCTATGTGAAGATGCAGGTAAAACAAACGCTTGGGAAAGGAGCTGAAATTGGGAAAGGATTTGGAAAGAGACATAAATGGAGGTTGTATCATGTAGTAATCACAGCGAAAAAGGATCGGTTTGGCTTGGGCTTTAAGCCCAATAAATGGCAAAGAAGGGCTGAAATTAGAAAGCATCAAGAAAAGAGAAGAGCTAGATTGAAGGGAGAGGAAATTGAGTGGGAGCCAATGACGTTCCCTCCCTTGATCCATAGCTTTATATCTGGAGGCATGCTGGATCCAAGTGCCCCAATTAGTGAGGAAGGAAAAGGAGAGAGCGCTTTATGTAAAGTGTTTGAAAAGCTGAGTATTAACGCTGTGATTGACGAGGAAGAAGTGAGTCAATACCAGTCAATGATTAGCCCTTACTCAGAGCTTGACAATTGGACTACTGAAGAAATTCATGTAGTCTTTAAGACATGTTCAGAGTAATTCCTAAAACTAACCCCTTTGCTCCAGGCCCGGAGACAACAGGGGATCTTATGTGAAGGGCATATGTCAAACTTTTAATTTGAATTCAATAAAAAATGCATTTTCTTAAATCTTGTGTGGAAAACTTTCTTTTCATAAATAAACCAAAACCAAATGAAAACCATGAAGCATAAAAAAACATTTCATTCATTTTGTTTCTTCCCTTTCTATATATCTTTTGCCTATTCCTTTTCAGGTCTTCAGATATCATTGGCATAAATAAATCTGAGTCTAACTTCAAGGTTGACTTTGAATTGCCTCTATGCTTGGAAGAACTTGGAAATATTGAAAATGAGGAAGAATATGATGTACCCAGTGACATGCTCAGAATGGTAGAAGGAGAGGAAAAGAAGGTTCTACCACATAAAGAGGAACTAGAAATATTAAACCTCGGTACCGAAGAAGAAAAGCGAGAGGTGAAGATTGGTACTACCATCACAGCCAAAACCAAACAGGGTCTGATTGAGATCTTGAAAGAATTTAAAGATATTTTTGCTTGGTCGTATCAAGATATGCCCGGCCTTGACACCGACATTGTTCATGCATAGTCTTCCTATAAAGGAAGGATGTGAACTTGTAAAGCAAAAGCTTAGAAGAATGAAGGTTGAAACACTCCTCAAGATCAGGGATGAGGTAAAGAAGCAATATGACGCGGGATTCCTCAAGGTAGCCAAGTATTCAGAATGGGTGGCGAATATTGTCCCAGTACCAAAGAAATATGGAAAAGTACGAATGTGTGTTAACTACAAGGACCTCAATAAGGCAAGCCCTAAGGACAATTTCCCGCTCCCACATATTGACACTTTAGTCGACAACACAACTGGTCATTCATTCTTCTCTTTCATGGATGGTTTCTCTGGGTATAACCAGATCAAGATGTGCCCAGAAGACATGGAAAAGACGACTTTTGTGACACTATAAGGAACTTTTTGCTATAAAGTTATGCCCTTTGGACTTAAGAATGCATGGGCAACCTATCAAAGAGCAATGGTCACCATTTTTCATGATATGATGCATAGGGAAATAGAGGTATACGTTGATGATATGATCGCCAAATCTCGATGTGAGGAGGAACATCTGGTTAATTTAGAAAAACTCTTCCTAAGACTAAGAAAGTTCCAGTTGGAGCTCAACCCGACTAAGTGCATATTTGGGGTCACATCTGGAAGTTATTGGGTTTTGTTGTGAGCAGAAGAGGAATTGCGATTGATCCTAATAAGATAAAAGCAATACAGGAACTCCCCCCACCTTAAACACAAAATGAAGTTCGAGGTTTTTTGGGGCGATTAAATTACATCGCACGCTTCATTTCTCAGCTAACTGATAAGTGCGATCCAATGTTTAGGATACTCAAGAAGAATAACCCAGGGACATGGAATGAAGAATGTCAAGTGGCTTTGGAAAAGATTAAGGAGCAGTTGAGTAATCCTCTAGTATTAGTACCGCCTATTTCAGGGGAACCACTAATCTTGTACCTAACGGTCTATGAAAATTCCATGGGTTGTGTGTTGGGCCAACATGATGATACATGAAGAAAAGAAAAGGCGATATATTATCTGAGCAAGAAATTCACTAATTGTGAAACCATATATTCTTCAATTGAAAAGCTATGTTGTGCTTTAGTATGGGCAGCTAAAAGGCTCAGACAATATATGTTATATCATACTACATGGCTAATCTCAAAGTTAGATCCACTAAAGTTCATGATGGAGGCCCCGGCTTTATCAAAAAGGTTAGCGCGTTGGCAAATATTATTGTCAAAATTTGATATCCAGTATGTGAGCCAAAAAGCGATAAAAGGGAGTGCTATAGCTGACTTTTTGGCAAGCCATGTTTGTGATGAATATGAAGCGTTAAATTTTAATTTTCCTGATGAAGACTTGATGTATATCTTAGAAGGTGATGAGACTCCAATAGAATCTTGGGTTATGAACTTTGATAGTGCAGCAAATGCGTTAGGGCGAGGTATAGAGGCAGTTTTAGTTTCACCGGAAGGAGATTGTTATCCTTTTACCAGTCGTTTGAAATTCTTCTCACTAATAACATGGCAGAGTACGAGGGTTGTATAATGGGTCTAAGAGAAGCTATAAGGAGGAAAATCCGTACTTTAAGAGTTTTTGGGGACTCTACATTGGTCATTTATCAGATACGCGGCGAATGGGAGACAAAAGATGCAAATTTGGTGGAATACCACTGATGCAACCCTTTTTAGGAGGTTTTGACATTTTGGAAAACTTTATAAAATCAAGGAGTCTCCACCAATCTTTTTTGAAGAAAGTGTAATTGGATCACTTTTAAAACAAGGGTTATTTTAATAAAAAGTTTTATTTATCAAAATAACATTTTTGGTCTATGAAAACAAAAGAAAATAGGTTCGGAGGTCAGTTACGTGTGAGGAAGGGTTAGCACCCCCACGACGTCCAAAAATTGGTATCTAATTGATTCCAAAAAGCATTTTTTAAAAGTGGAATTTGCAAGTTCACAAAGTTTCGATTTATTTGTCTGTAAAATGAATGTAAATCTATTTTAACGGCCTTATCGCCTGAGAAATGAACTTTAATCACCGCCAACACTCCTGGCGCTAACCCGTCATTCCCGTTTGATAAGACACCGCATCAATTAAGTTCTCACTTTTTAGTAAATCAACAAGAAATTTAAATGTTTTAAGGCCTTTTAATTAAAATCTAAGTAGTGAATAATCCTAAAGGAATGTCTATATTCCTTTTAATTATTAAGGTTATAATATGATTAAGTATGTTTTATTGAAAATGAAGAATGTTTTACATACATGCCTCTAATCTATGCTTTAAATCCCTAATCCTAAGGTTTAATACACAAATATATACATACAAGAATAAAGAAACACAATATTTAAATTAAATTAATTATCAAAGCAATTAAAATAAGAAAAAGGCAATTAATTTTATTTATAAAAAAATTGTATTATGGACTAAATTAAAAGAAAACCAAAATGTGAGGGCTAATTCAAAAATAATTTAAAATTTGGTGCCGAATTGAAAGGAAAAAGGACAAAATTGCAATAATTAAAAACAAAATAGCTGTTGTATAAGAACCAGATAAAAAGGGCGTGGGTTATAGTCGGGTCAAACGGGTTAGTATATATACCAAATACTATAACATATTTCATTTTAAAATAATCCCCCCAAATGGATCAAAGTCGGTTCTTATAAAATTCTTTGAAGACATTCATCGTGTTCTTCATGAATTAAAGAACACGGTGGTGGTCTGCCATGCCGGCCGCCTTCCACTGGCACCGGCCGTCGTTACCGGCGGCAAAATTCCCAAAAAAACCTAGATTTTCCAGATTCTGGTGACCCTAAAATTGTGTTTTTTCACCAGATTTCCATCAAAGCCAAATCTCCACCGTGTTTCCAATAAAAATAAGGTAAAAACAAACCCTTTTCCCTCTATTTAATTCAAAGCAGAAAGTAAATAGATAGAAAGCATTACCAGAAACTTGTTTCTCTTATTGCTATTGAATGCCGATTATAATTGTTTGCTCCTACAACTTCCAAATGCTAGTATGTTTTCTGTAATTGTTGTGTGTGATTTCTTGTGGAATTCTTGTCGTTGTTTACATGAATTACAAAGGGGTTTATATAGTACAAGAATTGCTTGAATTTTAAGCTTCAATCCCTAATATCTTCCTTGTTTGATCTTGTCTCGGCTCTGATTTTAAGCTTGTTGCCTTTTTGTTCACTACTTTAATCTGATCGTTGCTGGATTCTTGCTAAGGCACCAATTTAGGGATCAACCTTTCCTGTTTTGGATTCTGGTTTTCCAGCTAGGGCTTTGATTTAGAGATTTAATTCCCTTTTGTCTTTATCATGAATTGCTGGGATCTAGTTTAGGGATTTAACCCTCTTGTTCCTCTGTTTATGTTTCTGATGATTCGAACGGCGTCGGCGAGGAACAATCGGAGCGAGTGGAGCGTCGGAGAAGATGAAGCGAACGACCGGAGCTGAAACGTAGTGCGCGTGGCTGCCACGCTCGAGTGACGATTCTGCGTGATATATTCGAAACGATTTGGGTCATCAGATTGTATCCTGATTGAACGGCCGAGCAGTTGAGGCGTTATATCATCCCCAGCTGGCGCAATTTGTGCCGTTGGATCCCAGATTGATCCAACGATCTCCTTTCGACAGCGCAAAGAATAAAGATGGGATTAGGGTTTTTTAGGTTATAAATGGGCCAGCCGGCCCTTTGTATAATGTATGGGAATTTTTTAATTGATGGATTATATTTAATCTAATGGATCTTTTTCATTTAAATAGGCTATCTATTTTATTATATTTTTTGGGTTTTGATAACTTATTATATTAACTACTAACTATAATACTAAAATATATAACCTATGTTAATACTAACTAATAAATTAACAATTATACTAATTATAACACACTAAGTATACATTACATGACACCTAAACTATTTTAACACTAACATTAATATTTACAGCTATAATACATCAACTATGTTACTATATACTATATGACACCTAATTATATTATCAGTAACATTAATATTTACTATTAATCTATGTTATCAATGTCACTTAACTATATTATCAGTATAACACTACAACAATAATAAATTAATATAACAACTAAAACGAAGGTGAAACTCAAGTGACAACAACCACAAGTTAGTCATCAAGCTAACCAAAGAATTTGATGAGATCACTTTCAAATATCTCCCCAGAGAAGACAACCAAATGGTCGATGCTTTAGCCACCTTAGCCGCCATGTTTAAGGTAAGTGAGGGTTCTGAGATGGTACCCATCAGGTTACATATGCTAGACTCTCCAACTCATTGTTATGATGTGGAAGAAGAGATAGATGGATTGCCATGGTACCATGACATCTTGCAATATGTAAAATTCCAGCAATACTCGCCGCAAGCTACAGAGAATGAAAAAAATGATTAGGAAAATGGCACCAGGGTATATCTTTGATGGAGAGATTTTATACAAAAGAAATTGTGATCAAGTGCTTCTAAGATGTGTGGGAACAAAAAAAGCTCAATTAATTATGGAAGAAGTTCATGAAGGAGTCTGTGGAACCTATCCTAGCGGTTTCACCATGGCTAGAAGGATCATGCGCCTATGATATTATTGGTCAACCATGGAAGGTGATTGCATCAATTATTCTCGAAAATGCCACAAGTGCCAAATCTATGCTGAAAAGGTCACATGCCACCTCAACCTCTTCATCTTATGACAGCCCCTTGGCCATTCTCCATGTGGGGCATTGATTTCATCGGTCAGATTTACCCTAAGGCATCAAACAGGCATCGTTTTATCTTGGTAGCCATTGATTATTTCATGAAGTGGGTAGAAGCAGCCTCGTATGCAAATGTCACCAGATCCACGATTTACAAGGTTTTGAAAAAGAAAATCATTTTTTGATACGGCTTGCCTAAAAGTATCATCACAGACAATGCCTCTAATTTTAATAATAGGATGATAAGTGGAGTCTGTGAGCAGTTCAATGTCAAACCTCATAATTCTGTGGTATATCGCCCGAAGATGAATGGGGCAGTGGAGGCTGCGAATAAGAATATTAAGAAGATTATTGCAAAAATGACTGATACCTATAAAGATTGGCATGAGAAGCTACCGTTTGCCTTATATGCTTATCGAACCGCAGTAAGAACTTCCACTGGGGCAACACATTTCTCATTGGTATATGGAGTAGAAGCTGTGCTACCCATTGAGGTTGAAATACCATCGCTCCGTGTCTTAATGGAAGCAAAATTAGAAGAGGCAGAATGGATGCAGGCAAGATATGACCAGCTTAATCTGATTGATGAAAAGAGGTTAAAGGCGATGTGTCATGGAAAAATGTACCAAAGAAGAATGATAAGGGCTCACGAGAAGAATGTTTGCCCAAGAGAATTCAAAGAGGGGGATTTGGGTGTTAAGAAAGAAGTTGTCGATTCAAAGTGATTCTCGAGGAAAATAGGCACCGAATTCGGAGGGACCTTATACTGTAACAAAGGTCTTCTTAGGGGGAGCGTTAATTTTAACCGAAATGGATGGAGACGAACTCCATAACCCGATAAATTTAGACTCGGTTAAAAAGTATTATGTTTGAAGAAGAAAAGAAAAAGAAAGAAAAAAGAAGAAAAAGGAAAAAAGAAAAGAGAAGAGAAGGAAAAAAGAAGATAAAAAAGAAGAAAGAAAAATAAAATAGGGTTCAAAATGAAAACCCGCAAAGGGCGTTTTGAAACCAAAGAAGGATCTGAGTTGAAAACCCGTAAAGGGCAGCTCAGGTAATTTGCAAAAGTGGGTTCAATGACCAATTATTTTCCCCTTTCAGGATATTTGCATGCCAATATCGCAACTATCTTGGCCAATATATCCTCCTATGACTGTGAGATATGGTCGCGAGTTGCCTGTTGCACCTTTTTCAGGTTTTGTTCCATGCCATTCTTTATATCTTTGCACGCCTTTTTAACTTTTTCCAAACAGTCATCCATTTCTTTAGCCTTGCTTAGAGTGAAAAACCAATGCCGACTCAGCTGGATCAAATGCCCCAAAATCACTGAAATCGCGGTTCTCTCAGAATTAGAACCTCGACTAAGAAATGATTATGCAATATGATGTGATATAAATGTATACAAGATGAGATGTTAATGCAATGCAAAAACAAAATAAAGCAAGTTAGTACGGAGTTAAATAATCAATAATATATTGTAAAAATTAAAAAGGTATAGAACCTATAAGCAGACATGCTTTACTTGAATAAGAGAAATCCTACCCAATCATGCTTTCTACCCACATATGTTGAAAAAAGGTGGGTCCTACCCGAACATGCTTTTCTACCTTCATACTTGTTTTACATAAATATATCAAAATATTGTGGAATAATAAATAATGCTAAAATTAAAGAACATAATTGAAAGAAATAAAAAACACATCTATCTCTATTATGCACTTATAGGGTGACTCTCTAAACGGATAGAGGTTCGGTATGGCTCTAGACAAGGTAGGCTGCTATGGTTCACTACATGCGGTTTAGGTTCTAAAGTAACGGTAGTCCCCAGTAGAGTCGCCAAGCTGTAACAACAGTCCCACCCTACAGTGGTGCTTGACGCGTTTTTACAATGTATTATTTGGGATAGAATCGCCACCAATCTTTTCAATTTAGGTGTGATTGGATCACCTGAAAACCCGGTTATTTTAATAAAATTTGTTTCGTGACATCTTATTAAAGCAACAAGTTTTGGTCTGCGAAACCAGAAAAACAGGTTCGGGAGTCAGTTACATGTGGGGAAGGGTGAGCACCCCCACAACGCCCAAAATTGGCACCTGGTCGATTACACACTGTCTAAATGATGGAAATTAAGAATTTGAATTTAGAATTTGTGATCCCTTAATATATTTAAAAGAATATTTCTATGTATGAAAGCAATTTACACCCCTACATCCGGGGCATAATTCCCGTTAGATTCCCGAATAAAGGGAATCTATTTTGAAAATTATAGTTTAGAATTAAAAAATGGTATTTTGTAATGGAGACTAACAGAAAGCGACTCCCCTTACGTTCAATGTACGTTTTTACAATAATCCCTAAAAGGGATGTCATTTTTAATTTAAAATTTGGTTAAAATGGACGAATGTAAAATTTATACGGATGTATATATATGTATAGATATATTATTACATTAACATCGAAAGAATAGTAATAGTAATTTTAATAAAATAATGATAATAATAGCATGTAACATATAATCATAATAATAATAATTTAATAAGATAATAACAATAATATATACTATACTTATATATATTTATGTACAAAATACTAAAACTAATAATAATTAAATATAATAATATTAATATATTGATTATCAATAATAATTAATAATAAAAATATTGATGTTAATACTAATTAATTAATAATGATAATTAAGACTAAAACGTTGACTAAAATGCAAAAACGCAAGAATCAAATGACATGATTGTAAAGGATACGAAAGTAGGAGGGCCAACAACACAATTTCCCCATTCAATTAAAAAGGTGCGGATCTTTCCCTCGGGTCGGGTTAGACCGCAGGTACAACAGGTGAAACGACGTCATTTTGGAAGCCATATAAATACATATTTTTGCCCCAAAAATTCATTTTTCCCTTGTATTACAAAAAAAAATCTCAGACTCTCTCTCAAATTCTCTCTTTCCCCATTTTGTCCGAACCCAGCGCTGCCTGGTCGACCACCGTGTGCCACCATTCGTCGGCGATGAAAAACCACCGTGAACGGCGGCCAGAGAGCATGTAAATGGGTGTTTTCATTCGGTTGCGGTTCCTAATCACTAATCCAGAGTCCGATTTTCCTAAATTTGTTTTTATGTAAGTAGATCTAAGATAAACCGAAGATTTTTTACCTTCGATTTTATTTGTGTTTTGGTTCTTTGGTCCTCGACTTTTTTGGTTCTTTTTCACTATAATTTGGTCTCTCTCTTAAAAAATAGTCTCTAATCTACCCCTTTGTTGTAGGTGGTTCAAATTTATGGCATGGGAGAGTGACTCTCGGCTGGCCACGTCAAATGGTGATAAGGATGTTGGCAGGGCGATTGTGACAGAGAGATAAGGAGGGTGCATGGCGGTGGTGACAAGCGCCCAAGGCGGTGGTGGCAGGCGAAATGATGGTGGCGGCAGCGGCTGAGTGTATTTAGGGTTAGATTAGGTTTAGGGTTTTTAGTAATGGGTTTGGATATTGGGTTAATGGGTTTTATTTGGACAATGGTTGTTGGGTATTGTTTTTTTTTGGTTGTATATAATATATGTAATGGGCTCTAAGGCCCTGGATAAAAATAGGTTACTACAAACAACATTTTTAGTTTTAATAATAATAACAATGATGATTATAATATGTTTTAGGAGTATAGAGTTTGAAGTTTAAGGCCTATAGTATAAAGGTTATGATTATAGAGTTTAGGGTATACGAAAAAAAGATTTTTTAATTAAATTATGGATTAGGTGAGTAATTTTCCTCCCAAATAATTAGGAGTTTTGGAGTTAAATTGAATACAAAAGGTATCACTTACTTTCGGATCGGGTCAACAACAAGTTTGGTCATTTACAGGTCAACAACAAGTTGGGTGGATAATATGTCGGGTAAAATCGGATATTAGGTCGTTTCAGGTTGGGTTACATCATATATTTACCATGTTAATTTCGACTTCGGGTTCATATCAAGTCAGGTTCGGTTATTAGAGTATCAAGTTCAATTCGAATTCCGGTCATTCTCAGGTTAGGTTCAAATCTAAAATCATCGGTTCCAACTCAACTTCTGGTCAATATTAGGTTAGATTCGGTCGAATTCTGGTCAACATCACATCGAATTAATTTCGGTCGAGTTTAACTTAAAATAAGCCTCAATAAATTAACAAACTTTTCCTTCCGCATATCAAACCCGTATAAAGAATGAATACCAAAAATCAAAATTTTAAGTTTGAATTTTTTTAAAAAGAACGCAATTCAAATATTTAAAATTAGTAATTAATACTAAAAGGAAAATATTTTGATATATAATTTTAGGGTTTAGAGATTTAGGTTATGGTTTAGGGTTTAGGGATTTAGGTTGTAAGGAGTTGAATTTAAGGTTTATGGTTAAAGTTTAGGGTTTAAGATTTAGGTTTTAGTGTATTAGGTCTAGGATTTAGGTTTTAGATTTTATAGGTTAAATATGAAGGATTATACAAATGTTTTTTACATAGATTGCGTATGTCACGCCTGAGAAGAAGCAGAGACATTAATCCTACTTTGAAAAAGAAAATGGAGGTCTTGAGATATATAAACGGTGGTGTTGCATATCTTGCCAGACATGTCTTTTGTAAAGAGAGTAATGGCCCCGTGACAAGTGGTATTAGAGTGACCCTTTGACTACTCGATTTTACGTCGAGCGCTACTTTGAAAAAAAAAATGGAGGTCTTGAGATATATAAACGGTGGCGCTGCATATCTTACCAGACATGTCTTTTGTAAAGAGAGTAATAGCCCCGTGACAAGTGGTATTAGAGCGACCCTTTGACTGCTCCATTTTACGTCGAGTGCCCATGACGGGGTAGGCATGGTGAACAACCAAGACAATAGCCTATCACGAGTGTGGTTGACTCGTGACAAGGGTGTCACAAGGTTGAGTGGGGGAGAATGCCATGCCTGAGAAGAGGCGGGGACATTAATCTCACATCAAAAAGGAAAAAAAAAGAGGTCTTGAAATATATAAGCAGTGGCGCTGCATATCCTATCATACATCATACATGTCTTTTGGAAAGAGAATAATGGCCTCGTAACATGTACACAAAACATCAAAAGTAAAGGAAAAATGACGTTATTATTGTTGTTGATCTTGTTTAGTCTCTTTTATTTGTTTGATGTTCTCTTCTTGAGTTTTCATCTTGTTTCGGTTATTGATTCGGTGGGATTTGGATCTCCAGACTCACAGCTTCGACACCCTTCATCGAAGGCCACCAATTTGATACAACCTTAATTTTTTTAAGGTGATTATAAGGTAGTATTGGTTAATATTTTTTTAATCACACACCTTACAAAACAAAGCTATTTGAACTCGAATCTTGTAGGATGAACATTTTCCTCATTTCCACTGAGACCATTCGTTGGGTTTTAACCACAATCCTAATCTTAAATGTCAAAACAATGCTGACTCGTATGTTTTACAAGGTCTTAACTACAGTCCTAGTGTAAGAAATTCGAGTTTACGAGCCTTATTTTATTTATTTAAAAATTTCTCGATTCGAGATAAATTTATGAAATTTGAGTCGAATCAAGTTGTCGAATTTTTGTAAAAATTTAATTGTAATTATTTATAATGTTATAGTACTAAATTATAAAGATTATAAAGAAATTGGGTTAATTTTGGGTTAAATAAATATTTTTAGGACTAAATTGAAGAAAACTATAATTATATTTAAAATATTAGACTAAATTATAAAGATTAGAAAGAAATTGGGATTAATTTCATGTCAAATAAAGATTTTTAGGACTAAATTAAACAAAAATATAATTATATTTAAAATATTGGACTAAATTATAAAAATTAGAAGAAGAAAAAATTGAGGTCAATTTCGGGTTAATTAAAGGTTTTTAGGACTAAAATTCAATAAAAAATTTAATAAACTTAACGTGCAATTTACCCTTTTGATTAAAGTCGTCTGATTTTTTTAATAAAGGGACACATGGCGCATTCTGATTGGTCCATAATTTTTTTAGCGGGAGTTAACGCTAGAAGGCAATTAGGGTTACAATTTAAGGTTTAGGCGGCAAAACGTCCCAAAAAAAATTTAGAGGACAACTCGATACAAAATACATAATTTTAGGGACAAATGGTGCTATTAAGCCTTTATTTTATTAATGTTTCTATAATCTATTTTCGTACAATCCCAAAACTCGGAATTTTGACTTAAATATTGCACCAAAATCATTTTTTTCAAACTTATGGCACAATCGACTTTAATTCCCAATCTATGGCACTTTCTACAGTGCATGTGAAGTCGGATTCAGCTGAATTCGACTATGAACAGTGGTTTCCCCAAAATACCCTGCTACAACATCAAGAATGGCTTGAAGTCGGATCCTGTTGTACTCGTCTTTAGGGGTATTTTTGAAAATTACTGTTCAAAGTCGGATTCAGCTGAATCTGACTTTACATGCACTATAGCAAATGCTATAGATTGGGAATTAAAGTCGACTGTATCATAAATTAGAAAAAAAAAATGATACAATATTTAAGTCAAATCTCTCCCAAAACTCATATCTCCCCCAACTTTTCTTATATATGACGATCCATGTTTCAACTCATATTTTCGAACAATCCTCTAAAGTTAAGATTTGAGTTTATAATTCAAAATACAGGAAAATTTGAAGCTTTTGTTTCTTTCTTCACAACCTGAGACGATTGTTAAAAAGGTAAACTAGGAGATGAAGGCTTTGAGTTCAATTTTAAATACATTATATCTATTGATTTGCTAGAGTTTACATGTCAACAAAATTTGAACTTAGATAAATTTTCGAAGTTGAGTTTTTAGAGTAATAGATATAATAAAGTCTAAGTTTAGATCTATTCATTGGTCCAATGGTCAATAATGCTTACCTTATTCACTTTATGTGAGTTTAAATCCAACAATTAACTTAAAAATATAAATATCTCTTTACTTAATAAAAAATAAAAAAATGTCAACTTTAAATATCAATTAGATGTCTAAGACCAACTTCAGTATTAAATAAATCTAAAATAAAATAAAAGCCAATTAAATATCCAAAGCTAAATTCACGGGACAAAATATAAATTTAACCCAAAAGAAAAGAACAATCCTCTAAAAGTTATTAGGGGTGTTTAAAAATACCCGACCTAATTGACACAGCCTATCGATATGGCGACCCGAACCTTAAAAAAAACCGGGTAATTCTTAAAAAAATTACTCGACCGGAGATTTTTTTGGGTAGTTGGGCCAGGTCTGGGCCGAAAATTTCTTGTAACCAGGTACTCGATCCGACCCAGTACTTTTAATATATTTATTTTTTAGTTTTCAATTATATTTTTATTGTAAGTTCCTTAATATTTTTACGTAAAACTAAACTTATATCTCTAAATTCTTTCTATGTTTGTATTACGTACTTTTAAGTTCTAAAATTTTCAAAAATATGTGTATTAATTTGTTAATACAAGATTCGAAAGAAAAAACGAGATTAATATTTTTAATGTCTTTTTGGTGATAAACTTCGATATATTTATATATATATATTCAAATATTTCTATCTTAAAATTAATTCTAGATGACTAATTTTTGTGTTTGGATTATGTATTATGAACTTTTAAATTTATGTGTTTACTATGTGATTTTTTAAAACATTTAAATTTAAAAATAAATAAATAAAAAATATAAATCGGGTACCCGTTACTCAAATTTTTTTGTACCAAACTAAAGCGGGCTGACATATATAATACCCAGAAGAACTGAGTACTCGATTTTTCGAGTACCCGAAAATCGGGTACCTTACGATGAACACCGCTAAAGTTACCATACATAAGAGCTGCATTCGATCACATTTTCAGTTTTGCCAACAATTTCTTTGATGATAATATTGGTATTATTCTTTCAGGGTAAACAACACTAATGGTCACTAAACTATTCTATTTTAATGTTTTGGTCACTAAACTATTATTTTTGGTAAAATCGTCATTAATGTAATGCTTTTTTTCTTCTATTTAGTCACTTGTCATTAAAATTTTTTTGGAAAATAAACAATAGTTTGGTGGCCAAAGCAGGAACAAAGTAATAGATTGGTGACTAATATAGAAAAAAGTAACATTAGTGACTAAAATAGGAAAAATTGTAACAATAGTGATGTTTTGCCAAAAATAATAGTTTAATGAACAAAACAAAAAAGTGAAAATAGTTTAGTAGTCAATGTTGTTGTTTACCCTTATTTTTAGGGTAAACTACTCAGGTGACCATCGAACTATTTGGTCGTACCTATTTTGACCATCGAATTAGGCAACTCATCAATCAGACCATCAAAATTTTAAATTGGTCCTATTTTGACCACCGCTGTTAAAAAACTAACGGATGTATGACATGACAGTTAGCAAAAATTTGTAAAATTTCACATTTGGTCCATGTTATTTACCTATTATATCAATTTGGTCCTAATCCTAAGTTATTTAGTTTAATAAATTTAATCAACCAACCAGATGATAACATGTGTCACCATATGATTGGACATAATCAAATGAAACAAGTAAAGTGGGAAATAAATGCAAGTAGTGAGATTCAATTCTACGCCAAGAACATGAAGGGAACCTTTGAGCTAACTCCAATTATATGACATGAGATGATAATTTGTTTTCTTAAAGGGTTACCTTGTTAATGAAAATTATAGAGAATAAAATGGAATTAATGAGATTCAAACTCGAGATTAATTGTATAAAATTAAAAATTTAAACCATTAAATCAACCTTGTCACTTATGAAAAATTGACTACGTACAATATATGAATTTAATAGCAGTTAATAAATATGATTAATTATATTAATATTTTATTGTATAAACTTATAATATAATTACAAATATTATTAATGAAAATAATAATTTGTAATAACTAATAATATTGAAAAAATATTATTAAGTAATATTTTTTCATAATATATTTTATAATGAAAATAATAAATATGATTAATTATATTAATATTTTATTATGTAATCTCAAAATATTATTAATGAAAATTATAATTTTTTAATAATTAATAATATTAAAATTATATTAATAAGTAATACTTTTTAATAATATAACTTTTAATGAAAATATAAATATGATTAATTATATTAATATTTTATTATATAATATCAAAATATTATTAAAAATGGAAATATTATATTATTAAAAATTATTAATAAACTATTATTTATTTAATATATTTTCAATATTATAAATTTTAATAATATAATATTTTTATTTTTAATAATATTTTAATTTTATATAATAAAATATTAATATAATTAATCTTATTTATTGTTTTATTGACTGCTATTAAATTCATATATTTTATTTAGTCAAATTTTTATAAGTGATAAGGTTGATTTAGTGGTTTAGCATTTTAATTTATACAATTAGTCCTGAGTTTAGATCCCATTAATTCCTTTTTATTCTCTATAATTTCTCCAACAAAGTAACTATTTAACAAAATAAGATATCATCTCATTTCATATAATTGGAGTTAGCCTAGCAGTTGGAGCTTTAGCTCTTCATGCTCTTGGGTGTGGGATCGAATCTCATTACTTGCATTTGTCTTTCACACCATTCAAGCAGCCCGCGATCCTAGGGCCCACTTCAGCACCGAATATGTTGTCAAGGAGGTTTTGGCCGAGAGAACCAAGCCTATCTGTGCTCAATCCTCCCAAAAGATCAAGACCTTTGGAAGGAGATCATCTTTCGACCAACACATATGAAAGATACTTTACCAACCCAAGTATGATTTCTTAAGTGATTCTTGCCTTTTTACTTTAGGCAATCGTGTAATATAAATGATATTATTTTCATTGTTAGGAGATAAGAATCTTAGAGATGATTCTTAGTCTTTGGATCAAACCAACATAGACCATTAAATGTTGGAGGTGAGCCTATAAATAGAGCCTCACTCTCACCATTGTAAATCAACTTACATACTTTTGATTTGAGTAATACATTGAGTATTCACTCAATCCCTCGTTTCTTTGTTCTGACATTTTCTTTTTATTGTTTTATTCTTTCTGCAAAGATCTAAGCACTTTTATTTAGATCGATTTTAGGCTTACTTAGGCGAGGTTTTTATTTGAGCGCATCTAAGGCCGCACGTATTCGAGAATTGAAGTTTTATAGACGTGACAAGTGGTATCACTATCTAGTTGGTTGATTAAATCTATTAAACTAAATAAATTAAAATTAAAAAAGTTGAGACATGTGTCGTCATTTGTTTGGTTGGTAAATTTTTTAATTAAATTGAAATTAAGAACAAACTAATATAATAGGTAAATAATATAGGTCAAATCTATAATTTTATAAATTTTTATTAACTACTATGTCATTCCTCCGTAACCTATCCATTAACTTTTTAAAGGTGATAGTCAAAATAGAACCAATTTAAATGTTTGATGGTTTGATTGACGACTTATCTAATTCAGTGATTAAAATAGGTACGCTCAAATAGGTAGGTGGTCCCCTAGAAGTCTACCTTATTTTTATTTTGTGATTTTTCTATAAACAGTAAACCCTCGTAATTAAAAATAATCGGGACCAAACACTTGCCAGTAATTCAATGGAGAGCCGTTGGATATGCTTTGATTCGTTTCCCATATTTATCTCTAAAATTGTGGGCCCAACCGTTTTTTCCAAAGTTTTCCATCATTCATCAAACTCCATTGGACCTCACCTCACTTTATCCTCCCACGTACATATCCTGTTTCAACGGTACTCCAGCACCCCCTTCTAAATTCCACTTCCTTTTAGTTTTCTTTTTCTGGTACTTTTTCCAATTTCCAATTTGAGTTGCTCTAAGGAAACACAAGCTCACGCCTCTGCAAATCTACCTATATTTAGGCTAGTTTTCAACCGATTTTCTTCTTCCATATTCGATGTTTCTTCTTGTTCAATCTGAGAAAATAAGTTTAATCTAGGGTTAGGGTTTAGAAAATAGGAAAAAAGTATCGACGAAAAGATGATAAAACTAAGTTTTGTTTAATCAGTAACCCGACGGGAGCCATGGTTTCTCAATGAAACAGGTGATAATCGCTAACTACGGCCTTCGATTTTCGCTACAGTTGGGAAAGGTGCATCCTTTGGTTGTTCCTTTTGCTGTTTATGTATGGCTGCTGCGAATCCTCAGCCACTGCAGGCGCATCCGTTTGAGGACCACGAGCGAGGGACGATACAGATCGAGGAAGACGATGGGGACAACGAAGATGACACCATGGATGACGCGAATGCCAACTCCGTGAATGTGGCGGAGCATGGAGCAGCAGTAATAGGCGGCGTAAATAGTGGCGGGGGCGTTGTTATGGCGTCCAGAACTAGCGAGCTTACTCTCTCTTTTGAGGAGAAGTTTACGTGTTCCCTGCTGTTACGCCCGAAAAGGTTTTTAGCCTTTTTTCCCCTTTCAAATAAACATTCTATTTATTGCTAATTATATTTTTGTTTGATTTTAGTAATAAAATAATCATCTATCTTGTTATTCCTAATTGTTTTTGCAAAGCAAATTTGAAATACTGCTTTCAGATTTTTATTTTCTTATTTTAAAGTAATATTTTGACGTGAGAAAATTGACCAAGTTAGCTGGAAGTGTAATAATGTGCCTTGTTTTATATAAATTCTTAAATATGATGTTTAATATGCAGAGGAGACATTCATTTCTTAGAATAATATGGTTGATGGATTAATTTATTGATTTGGCTAAAGTATTAATTTCATTGAATAGTTGTCTGTGTGAATTTCTGAAGCAAACCAACTGTATCTTTGCTGATACCCTCTTATGATAACTTTTGCTAATTTGTTATCCTGTTCTAGCTAGAAGTTATATTTTTATAATTAGTCGGAATTCTAGGAAGGATGTTGTATTCAAGTTAAAGTGTCCAAATCTAATTTGCTAGTTATGCTTTTTATTGTTCAATATGTGTCCTTCATTGGTGGAATTAGTGACAGTTTGCTATTTCACTATAGACAGTCCTTAATTGATTTTGCGCATTAGAGTTTTATTTGCCGTATTTTCCTTTTGAGGAAGTGGTTGTTTTAATTGTATATGTGCTTCTGCTTCATCAGTCAAGTGATAACTAGTTTCTTTACAATTATATTCTTTAAATGTGTTTCCCTTTTCTTCTAAATTAGTATACATGTTTATTGGATTGAATGAGACAGGTGCAAGCTGTTCTATTACTTCTAGGTGTTCGTGATATCCCCATTGGTGTTCCTACAATTGAAGTACCTTTTGATCAAAATAGCAGGGTATTGCTGCTTTTAAAGTAGTCATGAGAATTTCTTTTCAGCATTCATATTTTTCATAGTGTTCTATATACCATATTGGATAGGGTGTTTATGATGTTCCAAAGCGCTCAAATCTTTCGAGACGAATAGCATCCTTGGTTAGGTTCCGTGAGAAAAGGAAAGAAAGATGTTTTGACAAGAAAATTAGGTATACAGTACGGAAAGAAGTTGCACAGAGGTATGATTTTCTGTACTTAATTTGTGGTTGAACATTTTGAATTTATGAAGTTATTCTGTGATGTGGAAGTTAAAAGAGGAAATGATTACAATCCAGAAACTTTGGATAGTGGAAGTGCTATAGACATTTATTATAGGTTGCCACCCTGAGAAGTGTTCAATACAGGGAGCAGTTGGTTATTATCACTTCCATGTCTTCTTTTTTGTCTCTTGTGAAAGAAAGGCAGGCATAAAAGTACTTGGGGACTTTGATGTCTTCTGTTTATATTGGTTTTGTAATTTGACAGTATTATGGTCTGATGGTTTTCTTATGAGACCTAGAATAGTAAATATTAAATGTTTTACTACTTTTTTATTATGTATACTAGTTGTAGTGATGCAGCTAATAATGGTGTTATAATCTTCTTCTTTTGTTCTTGTAGGATGCATCGTAAAAATGGGCAGTTTGCTTCGTTAAAGGAAAGTACTAGTACTTCAAGCTGGGATTCCTCGCAAACTTTCCTTCAAGATGGTATTCCTCGTCTAGAAACTGTGTGAGTTCCAAACTTGCTTGTTACCAGGTTATTTGGATATATGTTTCATGTTGAACCTTTTGAAGAATGGTATCTACTATCTGTTTTAGTGTCCGGAGATGTCAACATTGTGGTGTTAGTGAAAATAATACTCCAGCAATGCGTCGTGGTCCAGCTGGTCCAAGGACTTTATGTAATGCTTGTGGGCTTATGTGGGCTAATAAGGTTTGTTTAATTCAGTTGTGAATGATGCTTTCCTTGATGATGCTTGATTTTGCAGTTTTGTGGCATATTTTTCTCTTTGACGGTTACTACTGTATGTTTGTCCCCATAGTATTCTTTATTAAGCATCATCTTGTTGTGAATTGTGATTAATTGCTTTCTGTAACTATTTGTTGAACGTACAGGGAACACTGAGAGATCTTAGTAAAGGAGGAAGGAGTATTTCCGTGGACCAAACAGAGCCAGTAAGTATCAGAGGAATATTTTCAAATATTCTTGTTTCTATTTTTTCCTTACACATGCCACATCTGCCTAAGATTGTTGAATGGATTATATTTAGGGTATACAGGAAACAATGATTGATGTCAAACCTTCAATAATGGATGGGAACTTCCCTGGTAACGAGGATGGACGTGTATGGACATTCTTTTCCTTTGTGATCAAGCTTTTTCAGGTGGCTGCTTGTAGCTTCATTCTAACATGTACGAAGTTTCTTGCAGGGGAATCCTTCAAAAGATGTCATAGATGGATCCAATAATTCTTCTGTCAACCCAGACGAAGAAGTATGTTTTCTGATCCTAACTTGAATTTACATTTTATTTTGAAAAGAAAATTTTACACCACCTATAGAAAAGTTCATTTGTACCTCATTTATTTATCTATTCATGCTGGCTACTTTACCATAGGTATTGACTTGAAAGCCAAATTCTTTTCTGCTGCACCTTTCCTGAATTGTGGTGTTATCTGTTGGATTCTTTCTTGTATTTGTTTGGGCCGTCTCTGTTGAGTAGAACTTTTATGGGCATAGGTTCTTGGAAGGGACAAATTCTCAATTCTTAAATTTGTGTTTTAGGTGGGAAGCAACTGACCAAGATTCAGCAGAACAATTCTCATAGCTGAAATAAATTATTGAACTAGTCTAATAGTTAAATCTATTCTCTTTCTTTGTAACTTGCATTTTCATATGGTGCAGGATTTGCATGAAAGTGCAGAAGATCTTAAAAACTCTTTGGCAACGGGAATTGCTCATCCCTCTGCAGATGATGATGAGCAGGTAAAACGTTTTTGGCTCAATAGAGGTCTATAACATTAGTATCCACTGTCCCAACATCTCTTTCTTTTCAGATATATACATAAATTATAAATATATATTTGAAACTAAAAGAAGTTCTGTTTTTCTGTAATATAATTCCGAGAGCACATGTTCTTCTTTGGACATGGTTCTACTTTCTTGCAGGTCTAATCAGAAATTAGAATAATTTGTTTTGGCTAAACTTCTGAAATTGCCCTTGAGTTGGTTTACTTTTGTTAAATAAGCTTCTATAAATTTTTGTACCCAAATAAGCCCAAATGCTTTGATTTGTATTTAAACTAGCCTTTATTTTAAATGAAATATTGATTATATTAGTTTTAGGGAGGTATAACTTAAAGGTGAAGGGCTTATTTGGATACAAGTTAAAGGTCAAGGGCTTATTTGGGTACTACTTATAGTTTAAGAGTTTATTTTGGGTACCAATTAAAATTTAAGGGTCTATTTGGGTGTAATAGAAGTCTTTAGTCTAATAGCCTTTTGTTTTCTAGTCCATCCTATTAGGTTGGAACACATGATGACGTGTTTAAAATAATTCCCAAAAAACGATTTTACTAATTGCATGCATTCCATACTCTGATAAAATAAAACCTCACAATGTAGTTGTACAACATGCAGGAACATCTGGTTGAGCTTACTAATCCTTCAGATACAGAAATCGACATTCCCTCTAGCTTTGATTAGAAGGTTTATAATTTGGATTGATCCAACGATTTGACGAGATGTGGGTATTAGACACACTTTTACCCAGGTAGTTTCTCTTGTGTTTTTGTGCTTGGTAGAGTTGAAAAATGTTTGCGATGTTTATATGGAGGCAAACGTAGCCAGATTGTGTGAGTTGCCATGATTGGGAAAAAAGCTTGACATTGAATCCTATTGTACAATAATGAGCTTGTGAATGGGAAAATACATGGTGCTGCTTGCTGTTAGCTGACATTTTAGATACTTTGGAGTTCATCTTTGTTGTAATATATGTACATTTAATATGTATAAATGGTTGAATGCTTTCGCTCGTTTATGTAACTTTTTTAGGACTTCTAAAGATTATACAACATGATGAGATGCTTTTAAAATAATAGTGATCTAACTTTCATCGGTGATTATTATCAATGTAGTAGTAGAAAATAAAAAATTTACAAGTAAAATTAAGGTAATGACTTGTATTTTATTTATTTAGTTTACCCTTTATTTTTTTATGACGTTCAGAGGACACCTCATTTTTTTAATCTTGTGAACTTTTTTATTTCATTTGTACACATTCTAAAATTAATTGTTTTCATTTATATTCATAACATATAAATATAATTATCAATGTATGCAAAATGTAAAGTTAAAATCGTGTAATGTTGATAATGATTTTAGTGATTTGTGAAAATGTAATACAATTTTATATGGAAAATGTTTTGATATACAAGTTTGTGAGCCTTTTAATTTTAGGGTTTAGAGATTTAGGTTGTGGTTTAGGTTGTAGGGGTAGAATTTAAAGTTTATGGTTAAATTTTAGAATTTAAGGTTTAAACTTTAGGGTGTTAGAGTTAGAAATTTAAGTTTTAGATTTTATAGGTTAAATATGAAAAACGTTCGTGTGTGAAAATATAACTGTAAAAAGTTGAAGTTTATGTATTATGAATATTTGATTCAAGTTCGTGTGTGATATTGGTAATTTATCTTATAGAGATGAATACATGTTCTGTAACAGTAACACCGGCACCGACATCCGTCATAGAAGTTACGATCGAATCGAGTGGGTTATTGAAAAAATTCAATAAAAATAAATGCTCAAACAACAATTTCAATCTATTTACTAAACTGACGTTTTAATATCCCAAAATAAATTTAAAATAAGTATATATTTTTTTGACACATTAACCAGCCAGCTTTATTGATAAACAAAAAATACAAACATAACATAGCTTAGAAATTTTTAGAACACAAAAAACAATAAAAAAGAAAATGATAAATCTAAAAATAAAAGATAAGCACTGCGTCAATTAGATCAGACACTTCCTTTTTGCACCAAAGAAAATCTTTGCGGTCCATTGTAGGAAGGATCTTGGGGAGTTGTCAAAACACGATTTAGATGAAATCCCCAAAATTAACAGCAACTATCTTCACGCATATTCCCAAGAATGACAATTCGTTATAAATTAAATCAGCAAACAACCAAAAAGGGAATAAAACTCTACGTGACCACCGACAAAATAAGCGTCGTGAGGGTCACTGCACAAACACCAAAAACCTGTAAAGTAACCATAGCAACGTGTTATAGGGCAGAAACGTGCCATGAAAGCAGAGAAAACGTGTCATAGAGACAGAAAAAAATGCAACAACATATGCAAAAAAAAAACAAAAAAAATATATAAATCACCGACGGTTGACAACCAACATCAAAGCTGGTGTCGTTTTAAGAATGACTTGATTATATTTAATACTTATTTAAATAATTTATTAAAATAAGTCCATATTAAAACAGAATGAATATGAAGAAATACAACGTAAACATATATAAGTCAAATAATTTAAAATAGTTTAAAACCATGGTTCTGTAAATAATAGTACTAATAACATGCAAAATCTGAAATAAAATAAGATCCGCGAGACAACCATGAATCTGAGCCTAATAAAAAAATCAATCTGTAAAACAAGAAAAAACGGAAATGAGCTATAGAATTTAATATGGTCTCAATGTGCACAAGTAATTAAAAGACATATCAAAACAAGAGACAAATTATTATATCAAATCAAAATGCAGATGTATGTTATTAAGCCTCTAACTACCTATACATCCGTTAATAACCACATGCGAAGTTCCCCGGAACCCATACCTTATTTTCTTATCGGACAATAATACATTAAAGAACTACATAATTAAACGGTAATAAAGGCGACATACCTCTAATGGGACAATAATACGAATAGACATCGTATTACATAATCGATAACGTAGTGCATGCATAGGTAACACAAACAGTAACACATAACATGCCACAATAATCTTGCTCTTATAACGACCAACCCCATGCAAATACAACATATCATATGAATTAATATACAAGATCAAAACAATGTTATTGGCTATCCAGTGTACGTAGCACAATGGTGAATCAATCTCAAACAATTTAATCACTTGTATCAGTTGTATAATCATATTATCGCAGCATTTCATGCATATAAGTTGTACAATGACACACAACAGTAATCAGACAAACAATGAAACACAATATTCAGTTACCAACCACACAATAATTTAGGCATGCATAAATTGCAAGTCAATATAACTCTAACAACCAAAGAATTTAACCTAAAAAAAAAACAGCCAAAGAATTTATACATTGTACACAAAATCATATAGCACTGTCAAGAGACACACGCCTAGTATCAATATACGCCAAACCATGCAATCTACTGGTCAATCCTCTTACCATTATAGACTGTGGTACTGGATCCAACAAAATAAGATCCTACAGAAAATAGTAATGGATTCAATACTAGTCTTGTCATCGTTATGATTAGTCTTAATTCAATTAACAATTAACCTAGTATAATTCCGACTATTAAACAATGAATAACGATCTATTTTAATCAACAAAATTTCAACTCAATCTCAATCCATTTTTTTCAACTTATACAGTATGATATTTACTATGGACTTGGACAAATGATTCAACGAATCTCGGATCCCGGAGCTGGTAAAACACATTCAAAAATAAAATACATAATTAGTCGATAACATTTTATTTGAATAGAATATTGGTAAAACGAGCTGAAAATTCAAAGTTAACGATCAACAATCAAGTCGGACAATACGTGGGTTTAAGTAAAATATGATTTGGGTTTATATATGGGTACTCACACAAGTTTGGGTTCAGGCTTGCAAAGATTTGTATTAAACCTTAACGATCTACTTCTAAGCCCAATAGATAACCAACCTTTAACAACCTAGGCGTTTGAGCTTTGGTTTGGGTTAAAAGCTTTCACTAACAGGCCACTATCTAATGGGTAACCAAGTCCCAACAGAAACAAGAGTAATGGACTTGGCTTCTGACGACAGATCTTAATCAATTTGGGCCAGGGATCAAGTATTGGCCTGACAGACCTAGGCTCAATTTAGCCACTAAACGGGTCGATTTGACTTCAATTAATAACAAAGGTTTAAGGTTTTAATAGCGACCGTTCAAGCGACAACCACCTCACAAACGGAACATCAACAGCTATTGAAACACGTAAGTCAAAGGGAAGAAGAGATTACCTAAAACCTTACAACAAAAATACAACAACGAAAACCAAAAGCTACTGTGTCGAGAGGGCAAAACCATTTCCCCCACACACCGTTGACCACTCAATTAAGACACAATGCATTTTCTATTACTGTTGTCACCGTCTAACCCTAAATCGTTAAAATTTAAAATTTTCTCTTTTGACTATTGATTCAACTACCACTAGTCACCCCTTTCTTCGTCAACCCTCCACAACTAATAACTTTAACTTTACGTCATCAAAAATTGACGAACGAGCGACCCAATGAACCACAAACGTCGGACGTAAAATTTTCAGTCGAACGATAAACGACAAACAACAAATGGATGAACGACGAACTTGACCTTGCAACTCGTGCAAAGAGAGGAGACCCACTTCGGCGACGACGACATGATACTCGACGGTAGTGGAGGGGAATTTAATATTTTCGGGTTGTTTTGAAAGAAACATTATAGTTTTTGAGGTTTTTTCAAAAAAAAATTAATGATTTTCTGATTTTTAAACAAAAATCAAATAAAAATTAAGATAAAGGTCGCACATCATGTTTTGGCCGTTGACAAAAAAACCTTAAACGTTAGGCATCTACTCAGCTGAAAAATTCGTTAGGAACCTATATGAAAAACCAAGTATTGTTGGAAAGTAGACTGTTGCAAAATGATGTGTTAGCATTGATTGAAAAATAATAAAATAAATTAAACAAAATGATAACCATGTCGTGGCATTAACCACTGCCTTAAAAGAGAATTTGCCCCGATGTGTGTAATTACTACAATGGACGAATGCCCCCCGAGGTTAGCACGACTCTCCAAATTTTGTACACCCGAAAGATGGAGTGGGACTCTGTTAGTACTGCTTTTCTCTGAACTCAAAAGAACACTCAAGAAAGGTTTATGAAAACCAAAGAGTGTTTTCAAAAACAAACATTTGCTTAGGAATATCTAAAATAAAAAGAGATGATGTCCACTATTTATAGGCTAAATAGTGAGGGCAAAAGCGTTATTTTCAAAGCACAATCTAATTATTTTTATAATAGAATTACAAGACATTATGAAATACATTAATTTTTGAGCATTAACAATATTCCCCCACTAATGCGAAATAATATCCTTTGTAATTATGAGATCATTGAAGTTAAAACATGAGAAAAGCAATAGCGAGATTAGTTGCTTAAACACTAGTGAACGTATCTGAAACTAGAATATAGTGATGATGAGTAATTCTTCTCTTAAATAAGTGAACGAATCTTAAACTTCTAAAATTAGGGTGAACTTATAACACACAACTAACCCCTTCATCCATCGAAGTCCTCGATGTGTCAATATATATATATATATATATAGCCTTATTTCCTTAAGGTTCTAGTAAATGTACTAGAAAAATGACCTAATGTTTTTCATAGTTACGTAGGTTATTTCATCAGGTTTATCTCAACATAAACCACCTGAATTCGGGCTATGAAATAATTAAGAGCTTTTACACAGCTCATCCTCACAATTAATAAGGTGAATTTCTTTAAGTTCATCTTAAATAAACCACCCAAACTCTGGGATAAAAAATCATTAAGAATAAATACTCAACCTTTTTAACCGGTGAATTCAATCAGTGTAACATCCTAAATTTTGATAGAGGTTTAAGCTTGATACAACTCTTGAGAAATTAAATTAGTATTTACAAATGAAAGCTTGTAGGACCGAATTGAACTTAAGCAATCTATGGACTCAAACCGAGAGGACTAAATGGATTAATTAGCAAACTAGGTGATTTGCATGGTGAATTATTTCTTAATAAGAGAACTAAGTGGTGGCACCTTTGTATGACGCCATGTGTGGCTAATTCAATTTGTTTGTAAAACAAACAAATATACATTATCATCTTTATTCTTCCCTAGACCGAGAATGAGGAATTGAGAGAAAAAGAGAGTGTAATTCAAGGGATTGCTTAATTTCGGTTACCTTTGAAAATTGAATTGTACTTACATGTTGAGAATGTAAGTTTCTTGTGATGTTTCTTTAATTTGAAGTGCTAAGTGATTGTTTGTAGCTAGGATTAAACTTTGTTAGTCGAAATCCTTACATGATTAAAAGCATTAGCTTGATGTTAGATAGATTAGAAACAGAATTTGATGTTGAAGCATGTTTTGGTAACCAATTGATCGGTAATAACAACTAGGATGCATTAGAGCAATATTCATTGCTGGAAATAACTGAGTTTTGTGTTGATATGGAATGAATCAAGAATTATACAAATCCTTAAAAGCTACTCTGTCCGAGAATGGCATGAAACCAAACTGCTTTGATAATTGTTGTAACATGGATTGTTTAAGCTTCAATTACATGACAAATTGTTGATCTAATGAAATACAAATATATGTATATATATAATGAACCATAGGAAAATAGGGGAAAAGCTTAGAATGGGTTGGATAACCATTTTAAGAGGATTATAATGAATTGGAAACTGCCCTGTATGAGCAGTCTATTGCGGGGCTGTTTTGAGAAAACAATTGCTTAAATTGAGTACTGTTATTGGTAATTTAAGCACTAAATGATGACTTTAAGCATGCTAAGTAGTTAACTGGTATTTGGATGCTTATGTGCATGATAGAAAAGTGCTTGAATGGTTAAAAGTGGGAAAGACATTAAGGGCAGTTTTGAACTATATATGATTCAGGATAGGGGTTGCTTTGTACGATTATGATTGTACACAATGTGTGAAATTGCTTAAGTTATGAATGAGATGCTATAGATGGATAATTTACATGTAAGCATTAGAATTTCAAGCACAAAGGCTTGTTCGGGCATGCCTAGATAGATAGGTAAAAGAATTAAGTAATCATGAGATGATTCTAATGCACCATTAAATTGTTGTTACAATTAGACAACAAGGGAGTCAATCAAGAGGACGAGAGGAGGAATGAAGTTGTTATCCACGATCAAGAATAACTTGGAGCATTTGTGAGTATATTTATGTTTAAATAAACATGGATTTGTTGAATGTATTAAGATTACTTGGTTGTATGGCGAGGCTTAAATTGCGTATAAATTGCTTGGAGTTGCTAATGTATGGTAAGATGATAGTGGCCAAGGTAAGTGGAACAATTACTTTTGCCTTTTTCTTTTAGTTGAACCATGAATTGGTTCCTTGAAATGTTTAATGAAAAATCTAGTGTAATTGGCTATGTACTCGATCAATTATGAAGAATAAGGATTGAATGACTAAATAGTTCACGTGTATGTTTCAATAGTATATGATACTATTGCTTGGAAAGGAATGATCAAATAGATCATATGCTTCAATGGTACTGATTACCATTGCCTGAAAATGCTTAAATAAGTTATGTACTTCAATGGTACTAATCACCATTTCCTGATTATGCTTAAACAAATAGAATATATGCTTCAATGGTATTGATTACCATTGCCTGATAAAGCTTGAACGAATAGATTATATACATCAATGGTATAAGTTACCATTGCCTGATAAAACTCGATTGAATAGATCACATATTCAATGGTACATGTTCCATTGCCCGATAATGTTGAGTGATTAAGCCCTTCTATACTGGCTACCCAGTCAATCCATATCAAATGTTGTAGTATGCCCATTATAGATTTGGTTATTAAATTGATCAACTATAGTAGTTGCTTGATGACACATTCTCCTTGGAAGCATGATTCTGTACTTTGTATTTATGCTTAAATGAGCTTCCTGCTAAGTGAATTAAGAACTTGCATTTATATTGTTGTTGTCTATGTTCAAAGCCAGCAACCTAATTACTCACCTTGTCTCTTTCCAGGTGATGCTAGTCTATAGTTAAAATCGTGGAGGCAAAGCATGGTCACTAAAGGCAACAAATGTATGTTATGTTTTGTTTATATAAACTCCTAGAAGGTGGCACTAGTTGCAAATACCAAACTTAAGAATCTTTAGGGTTCTAAGGAGGGAAATGTAAATACTACTTTAACAAGATAAGGCTTATGTATATATTCATGTTTTGTGTTTGGTTGATGTTTAGAAATTGGTTGATTTTCTCTGCTAGATTGGCTATGGATGAACATTCGAACGATGAGGTCTCACATTAGGAGATGTTTTGATTGCTTATAAGTCACATAGCTTGGTTATTTGATCATATACACTTTTCATTACATTTTCTTGATCGAATAACATGATTACCTTCGAATGGATAGCCTATTGTGAATGCTTGATTTGTTGATATGTTAATGCTACGCCATGTGACAATTTTGAAGACGATAATAAATGAATTCAGGTATAGTAATCTCACACTTGCGCTTAAGTGATTAAATGGATTAAGTCTTATTAATGAATCCGAAATGCTCATAGCCCTTATATAACCTTATAGACTAAGTCTTAAAATTCATGCTCTTGATGGCTAATTGAACGATTTTGATAACCTTAACTATTTGAATTGTCATAGAATTATCTGATGTGTTTGAGTCTAAGGATGCCTTGTATGCTTTCTTTTTATCATTTTACTTAATTGATGTTTTGTAGCTTATGTTCGAATGCTTATTCTGAAGGCCTCACCATGAGTCCTCCTCTTCGAGTACTAACTTGTTAGTCAAGTTAGATTGTCTTATCCTAGATCCACACTATCTTCTAGGCCTGGGGTTGGGTATTACAATTTGGTAATCAGAGCTAAGGTTTAGTCGATCCTAGGACTAATCTAGTTGTGTCATCAGTTATATAAGTGCCACCTAGGAGTTGAATTAAATTGTGCCCGTGACCTTGTTTGATGGATTTTTTTAAATGCCAATTTCAGATGTCTAAGACACATCTGGGTCGGGATAGAGACAACTCAGTTGGCTCCTCCAATGAAGGAGGGAGTGTCAAATTGGGTCAGGAGCAAGTACACCCTCAAAAGGCTGCAAAACCACAGCTTGAAGCTCCACAAGTTAATCAAATTCAAAAAGAATGCCTTCTCAGCATGACTGAGGTGTTCAATCAACTTGTTACTAACCTAAAGTGAAATGATCCTTCTGTACTTGTAGGGATTCAATCCAGGGCTCCAATTGATAATTTGGCTCAACATCAAGCCTATACATTCGCGGGATCTGATGAAGAGAATCTGGAAGCAACAGAACACTGGCTGGAAACTACCATTAGAATTCTGACTAAACAACTTCAATTCTAATGAACATAAATTGGAGTGTGGGGTGGCTTTACTTGCTGATGAAGCTTTGTACTGGTGGGAAACTACAATCATCACCGCCCATGAAGACTCTATCACTTGGGAATTCTTTCTAAAAGAATTTCAGAAGAAGTATGTGAACGAACAATATCTAGCGAAAAAAAGAAGATGTTTCTTACATCTGAAGTAAGGTGGTAGACCCATAGAACAATATGTTAGTGATTTTTGCAAATACTGCAAGTATGGGTCTGAATACATTAAGAAAGAGGAAGATAAATACAGAATGTTCATAGAAGGACTGAGTGATGAGCTGAGCCTGATGTTTACGGCTCTTGGAATAACTAATTTTCAAGACTTGGTGAATCGAGTGATTGCCACCGAGTCTAGGATGAAAGCAGCTGATAAAAGAAGATAGAGTTTTTCTAAGAAAGACAAGAGGCCACGGAATGATGGCAAGTCTCAGTGGCCTTTCAAGAAGCCAAAAAATCAAGGAAGGGTTCTTCAAGGTATGTTGCTTCTCCAAGGGGTAACTTCATCCCGAAGCCTCAAACAATAATCAAATCCTCTGCACCGTCAATCTCTATCAATAGCTCAGAGAATTCTAGCAAAGATCCACAGACACGACATTGTAATATTTGTCAAAATTATCATTCTGGTCAATGCAGAAAGCAGTCAAATGCCTATTTCCAGTGTGAAAGCCTAGATCATTATGTTCGGGATTGTCCCCAAACCTTGGATAAATCTTTGGCTAAAGTGGCCTCCAATTCAAATCAATTCCCATCTTCTTGGGGTAAGGGGCCGAAAAAAACACATTCAGGGAACTCGGGGAGAACTCGAAGCCAAACTCCTCCTCCTACTCATCAAGAGTCTTGGGCCCCTGCTCGAGTGTATCATATTTGAAACCGTGATGATGAATAGGCACATGATGTTATAGCAGGTACTGTTGAATTAAATGAAAACTCTGTTTATGCTTTAATTGATTCGAGATCCACCCGTTTGTTTATCAGTTCTCCCTTGCTTGTGAAATTAAACCTAAAATCTAAAACTATTAATCAAGGGCTGCTAGTTTCGAATCCTATAGGAGGAGTTTTGACCATAACTCTCATTTGTAGATATTGTCCCCTATACATCCAAAACATTCCTTTCCCTATTGATCTGTATGTGCTACCTTTTTTCTAATTCGATTTAATTCTGGGATTAGACTGGTTAGGAAAACACCAGGCTTGGGTAGACTATTAAAAGAGGAAATTATACTTAAGAGGTTCGGGAAAGGAATTGATACCCAATTAATCAAAAACCCAAAAAGCCGAATGCCCTATTGTCTAATATACTTGGGAATATGAAAACCGAGCCTGATATAAATTCAATCTTGACTGTATCTAAATTTCTTGATGTTTTTCCTGAGGAACTTTCGGGACTGCCACTGACTCTGGAAGTAGAATTCAAAACTTACTCCTTACATAATGGCTCCTGTTGAACTAAAAGAACTTTAGAAGTAGTTGCAGGAACTGCAAGACGAAGGATTCATCTGACCAAGATCATCTCCCTGGGGAGCCCTGATACTCTTTGTCAAAAAGAAGGACGGTCAATGAGATTGTGCATAGATTATCGCCAGCTTAATCAAGTTACGATTAAGAATAAGTACCCCATTCCAAGAATTGAAGATTTGTTTGACCAATTGAAGGGTGCTTCAGTATTCTCCAAGATCGACCTTAGATCTGGATACTACCAAATGAAGGTTAAAGAGTCTGACATACCTAAGACCACTTTCAGGACTCGATATGGTCACTACGAGTTTCTAGTGATGCCATTCGGTCCGACAAATGCCCTATTGCATTTATGGATCTCATGAACCAAGTTTTTAAACTCTATTTAGATAAGTTTGTCGTGGTCTTCATTGAAAACATTCTTATCTACTCGAAAGATGAAGTTGAACATTCAAAGCATCTTAGAATTATGTTATAGACTCTTAGAGATAATAAACTCTATGCCAAATTCAAAAAATGTGAATTCTGGTTGCCCGAAGTATCTTTTCTCGGACACGTAATTTCGACTTCTTGAGTTAAGGTTGATCCGAAAAATATTCAATCGGTGATTGAATGGAGATCTCTGAGGAATGTTAGTGAAGTCTGAAGTTTTATTGCCTTATCTGGATATTATCGAAGGTTTGTTAAAGGATTTTCGATTTTGGCCACACCCCTAACCAAGCTACTTCGTAAAGATGTACCATTCATATGGTCTGAAGAACAACAAAGAAGCCTTGACCAATTGAAGGAAGTACTTACCCGAGCTCCAGTGTTAACTCAACCAGAATCAGGGAAAGAATTTATAGTGTTTAGTGATGCTTTTCACTTGGGGTTTGGATGTGTTTTAATGCAAGGAGATAGAGTGGTAGCATATGCTTCTCGACAATTAAAATCTCATGAATTGAATTACCCAACCCATGATTTAGAACTTGCTGCAGTAATCTTTTCCTTAAAGATATGGAGACACTATTTGTATGGAGAAAAGTGTTACCTTTTCACCGATCACAAAAGCTTGAAATACCTCCTTACTCAAAAGGAACTCAATCTTAGACAAAGACGTTGGATCGAGCTACTTAAAGACTATGATATAATCATAGATTACCACACAGGGAAGGCTAACGTTGTGGCTAATGCACTCAGTCGCCAACATACCTATGGTTAGTATTCGATTTAACCAAATCTCCCCTTATTCCTATTCGAAATCTGTATAGATATCATCTAATGTTACCTTGTACATATTTGTAGCCTTATCCTCCATCAATGCTTGCCTTCGAATTTGTAGGAAGCAATGGGCCTTGACTTCTATTCGAATTCACTCTGATATAATATCAAGAATTCGATTGTTGCAACAGTCAGATCCTGAATTACAAGGAATTAAGCTCAAGCTTGATGGAAATGCCGAATCAGACTTTGTTCTAAAAGAAGATGGATTACTCTATTTTTGAAATAGGGTGTGTATTCCCAATAATTTGAATTTAAAAAGGGAAATCCTATAGGAAGCCCATAATAGTTCTTTCTCAATACATCCCGGATCAGTGAAGATGTACCAAGATTTGAAGAGTCTCTACTGGTGGCCCATGATGAAATCTGCTATAATAGACTGTGTATCTAAATGTTTGGCTTGTCAGAAGGTAAAAGTAGAACATAGGTTCCTTCAAGATTATTACAACCCATTGAAATTCCGCAATGGAAATGGGAACAAATAACAATGGACTTTGTTAGTGGATTACCTTCTTCACCAAAGAAGAATGATGCTATTTGGGTGATTGTGGATAGGTTCTCGAAATCAGCTCATTTTCTTCCTGTTCAAATGAACATGAGTCTGAACCAACTAACAGAACTCTACCTTCGAGAGATCATAAGATTACATGGTATTCCTTCTTCGATAATTTATGACCGGGACTCTAGATTTACTTCTAGATTCTAGAAATCTCTGCAGAAAGCTCTTGGAACTAAAATCAATCTCAGTACTGCTTTCCACCCTCAATCAGATGGTCAATCTGAAAGAATTATACAAGTGTTAGAAGATATGTTACGAGCTTGTATAATCGATTTTGGGAAGAATTGGGAGAAAGCTTTACCCTTGGCGGAATTCTCATACAAAATAGCTACCAATATTCTATTCAAATGGCCCCCTTTGAAGCCCTTTATGGAAGAAAGTGTAAGACCCCTCTATGCTGGTCAGAGTTAGGGGAGAACAAAGCCTTAGGACCCCAATTGCTTCAAGAAACAGAAGATCAAGTACAAATTATTTGCAATCGATTGAAAAAAGCCTTCGATCGACAAAAAACTTATGCTGATCGTAAAAGACGAGATATTCAATATGATGTGGGAGATAGAGTGTTCCTCAAGGTATCTCCGTAGAAGAAGGTGTTCAGATTCGGTAAGAAAGGAAAAATTAGTCCTCGGTTTATAGGACCCTTTGAGATAATAGAAAATATTGGTCATGTTGCTTATCGATTGGCTCTTATAGAAGAATTCAACAAAATAAACAATGTGTTTCATGTATCAATGCTGCGTAGCTATCGATCTAATCCTTCTCACATCCTCAAGCCGAATGAAGTTGAATTGAATCAGGACTATAAGGAAGAACCAGTTCAAATTCCTGATCTCGAAAATAGAAGACTTCGAAACAAAACAATCTCCCTTGTCAAAGTCTTGTGGAGAAATCATAGGAGTAAATAAGCTACTTGGGAACCTGAATATGACATGAGAGAGCAATATCCACAACTTTTCTCTTTAGGTAAAAATTCGGGGACGAGTTTTCCTTAAGGGGGAAAGATTTGTAACATCCTAAATTTTGATATAGGTTTAAGCTTGATACAACTCTTGAGAAATTAAATTAGTATCTACAAATGAAAGCTTGTAGGACCAAATTGAACTTAAGCAATCTATGGGACTCAAACCGAGAGGACTAAATGGATTAATTAGCAAACTAGGTGATTTCCATGGTGAATTATTTCTTAATAAGAGAACTAAGTGGTGGCACCTTTGTATGACGCCATATGTGGCTAATTCAATTTGTTTGTAAAACAAACAAATATACATTATCATCTTCATTCTTTCCTAGACCGAGAATGAGGAATTGAGAGAAAAAGAGAGTGTAATTCAAGGGATTGCTTGATTTCGGTTACCTTTGAAAATTGAATTGTACTTTCATGTTGAGAAAATAAGTTTCTTGTGATGTTTCTTTAATTTGAAGTACTAAGTGATTGTTTGTAGCTAGGATTAAACTTTGTTAGTAGAAATCCTTACACGATTAGAAGCATTAGCTTGATGTTAGATAGATTAGAAATAGAATTTGATGTTGAAGCATGTTTTGGTAACCAATTGATCGATAATAACAACTAGGATGCATTAGAGAAATATTCATTGTTGGAAATAATTGAGTTTTGCGTCGATATGGAATGAATCAAGAATTATACAAATACTTAAAAGCTACTATGTTTGAGAATGGCATGAAACCAAACTGCTTTGATAATTGTTGTAACATGGATTGTTTAAGCTTCAATTACATGACAAATTGTTGATCTAATGGAATACAAATATATGTATATATATAATGAACCATAGGAAAACAAGGGAAAAGCTTAGAATGGGTTGGGTAACCATTTTAAGGGATTATAATGAACTGGAAACTGCCCTATATAAGCAGTATATTGCGGGGCTGTTTTGAGAAAACAATTGCTTAAATTGAGTACTGTTATTGGTAATTTAAGCACTAAATGATGACTTTAAGCATGCTAAGTAGTTAACTGGTATTTGGATGCTTATGTGCATGATAGAAAAGTGCTTGAATGGTTAAACGTGGGAAATACATTAAAGGTAGTTTTGAACTATATATGATTCAGGATAGGGGTTTCTTTGTACGATTATGATTGTATACAATTTGTGAAATTGCTTAAGTTATGAATGAGATGCTATGGATGGATAATTTACATGTAAGCATTAGAATTTCAAGCTCAAAGGCTTGTTTGAGCATGCATAGATAGATAGGTAAAATAATTAAGTAATCATGAGATGATTTTAATGCACCATTAAATTGTTGTTACAATTAGACAACAAGGGAATCAATCAAGAGGACGAGAGGATGAAGGGAGTTGTTATCCATGATCAAGAATAACTTGGAGCATTTGTGAGTATATTTATGTTTAAATAAACATGGATTTGTTGAATGTATTAAGATTACTTGGTTGTATGGCGAGGCTTAAATTGCCTATAAATTGCTTGGAGTTGCTAATGTTTGATAAGATGATAGTGGCCAAGGTAAGTGGAACAATTACTTGTGCCTTTTTCTTTTAGTTGAACCATGAATTGGTTCCTTGAAATGTTTAATGAAAAATCTAGTGTAATTGGCTATGTACTCGATCAGTTATGAAGAATAAGGATTGAACGACTAAATAGTTCACATGTATGTTTCAATAGTATATGATACTATTGCTTGGAAAGGAATGATCAAATAGATCATATGATTCAATGGTACTGATTACCATTGCCTGAAAATGCTCAAATAAGTTATGTACTTCAATGGTACTAATCACTATTTCCTAATTATTCTTTAACAAATAGAATACATGCTTCAATGTTATTGATTACCATTGTCTGATAAGGCTTGAACGAATAGATTATATACATCAATGGTATAAGTTACCATTTCTCGATAAAACTTGATTAAATAGATCACATATTCAATGGTACATGTTCCATTGCCCGATAATGTTGAGTGATTATGCCCTTCTATACTTTATCCAGTCAATCCATATCAAACGTTGTAGTATGCCCATGATAGATTTGGTTATTAAATTGATCAACTATAGTAGTTTCTTGATGACACATTCTCCTTGGAAGCATGATTATGTACTTTGTATTTATGCTTAAATGAGCTTCATGCTAAGTGAATTAAGAACTTGCATTTTTATTGTTGTTGTCTATGTTCGAAGCCAGCAACCTAATTACTCACCCTGTCTCTTTTCAGGTGAAGCTAGTCTATAGTTAAAATCGTGGAGGCAAAGCAAGGTCACTAAAGGCAACAAATGTATGTTATTTTTTTGTTTATGTAAACTCCTAGAAGGTGGCACTAGTTGCAAATACCGAACTTAAGAATCTTTAGGGTTCTAAGGGGGAAATGTAAATACTACTTTAACAAGATAAGGCTTATGTATATATTCATATTTTGTGTTTGGTTGATGTTTAGAAATTGGTTGATTTTCTCTGCTAGATTGGTTATGGATGAACATTCGAATGATGAGGTCTCACATTAGGAGATGTTTCGATTGCTTATAAGTCACATAGCTTGGTTATTTGATCATATACACTTTTCATTACATTTGCTTGATTGAATAACATGATTACCTTCGAATGGATAACCTATTGTGAATGCTTGATTTGTTGATATATTAATGCAATGCCATGTGACAATTTTGAAGGCGATAATAAATGAATTTAGGTATAGTAATCTCACACTTGCGCTTAAGTGATTAAATGGATTAAGTCTTATTAATGAATCTGAAATGCTCATAGCCCTTATATAGCCTCATAGACTAAGTCTTAAAATGCATGCTCTTGATGGCTAATTGAACGATTTTGATAACCTTAACTATTTGAATTGTCATAGAATTATCTGATGTGTTTGAGTCTAAGGATACCTTGTATGCTTTCTTTTTATCATTATACTTAATTGATGTTTTGTAGCTTGTGTTTGAATGTTTATTCTAAAGGCCTCACCATGAGTCTTCCTCTTCGAGTACTAACTTGTTAGTTAAGTTAGATTGTCTTCTCCTAGATTAACACTATCTTCTAGGCCTGGGGTTGGGGTATTACAATCAGTCATTCTCAAATAGGATCACTCAAACTCTTGAGATTGAATTCATTAAGAGTTTAAGAAAACTTATCCTCTCTAGTGACAAGTTCATCTAGTTATTCACGATAAGACCACCCACTCAACACTAGGTTATGAACTTTTTAAGAGTAGATATTCATCCAAAATCGGAAAATTCATCTAGTCTTTCTCACTAAGACCATCCAAAGCCTGGACTATATATTTATTAAGAGCAATAAAGCTCATCTTGAACATGTACATTATTCTTCATAAGGATAGATAGATAGAAATGTACACTATGAGTTTTTCCATGGTTTCGTTTGACCACGTTGAACTTAGATAACTAAGTTGTGTATCCACCATGAATTCCTTAACCAATGGGCTTTAGACCCATCATCCTCGATGAATCTAGAACCAACTTCTGACTTTAACATTCGGTAAGTAGATCAACTAGGTTCCTCTTTGACTTTAATCATCATTTTAAGACACCCCCACATTTCTAGAATTTTTAAGATAGAAATAAATCCATAAGTGTCTTGGACAACGTGTAAACAAATACTCAATCATATTAGAGTAAAGTTTGTTATGATTTTTAACCATAAGACTATATTTTAAAAGGCTCAAATCTTATTTTCACATGATTATATTCTCAAAGTTTTGAAAAGTTTCTAATCATTAAGATTAGTATGCATAATCTCAAACGATTATGAAATTCCTTATATCTCATCAGTAGTTATTCATAATTTTTTCTCATTCAAAAGGAATTTTAGCTTTCCTAATTCTTCATAAGAAGTGTTTAGGAAAATTATAAAAAAATTTATGAGGAGTTTTTAAATTTTCCTAACAACATGAAAAATATCTTAAGTTTATTATAAGGGATTTCAACACATCTCCTGAGATAGACCATCTATTTCCTTTCCTCTATTTAGGAAAAGAACTCAAAGAGATTTAATAGCTACATACAATCTTTTAGTAGCACTGATGTCTATCATATTTTCATTCATATTATTCAAAATATTAGCCCTAAAGAGACCATCACATATTTATTAGTACCTATAAACACCTACCGCCATGTGTCGAAATTAGAAAGAATAAGACCACAAATGGTGTAACACAAGGGACGTCCAGCGGTGAGTCTCACGATGCCTACAAACCACAATGCACAAGACCACCTGTGAACTGTGTAAAACCCTTTGCGGTCTATGGCGAACAAATAAGACTATGAGCAATATCACACCTCACCCGGTGACCACGTGGCTATACACGTACCTACTACGGATGCCAAGGGGAACCTAGGACATCAAGTCATAGCCCGTTCAATCAACTCGTCACGATAACCCTACTACGTACCTGTCCAAGTAGTATAAAAATGGATATGCAGTAGGAAGAAGGGGGAGATCGGCCATTCCAAGTACCATCACCACCCCAAAAACAAGTGCTATAAGCAAGCTCTGACTAGAACGGGCATCTCGACCACTATCGAGACACCATATATGGTCACTGTTCATTTTAACCATCAACAATTGGTTTCGTGAGCGTGGACCCTTCACCTTTCAGTCTGACTATCAGGAAGCGACGTAGAGCAACCCTCAATAGGAGAAATCATGGAAGAATGTATGGAGGAAGGAGAAAGTCGGGAAAGGGCAGAAGAAGAAACCCCCTCTCCTCTTCAAGACAGAAGTAGTCGGCTAGCCAACATGCAGAACAAGCTGGAAATCATGGAAGAGTATACCCATGCCGCACTAAAGCAACTTAGGCAGCAACAAGAATATATCAACAGGCGAATACAACATTTAGAAGGAGAGCACAATGAGATAGTTGTGGAAAAATTCAAATTCATTGCAACCAAAACAATTGGGGAACAATGCGTGCATGTGACAGAAATCAGCCAGGGCGCCACGACGATAAGTCCTTTAAGAGATTCAGTTGAAAGCATGCAAAATCTATAACCTATAAACCACAACCGGAATGAGGAAGCTTACTATCCTGTAGGAGTGGAGGAGAATCGTGAAAAGAAAAAGATAATTACAACATTACTAAAAAAACGAAGGTATGAGGTTCAAGTAAGAAAAAGAATCCACCAGTATGCGAAAAATTGAATTCGAAAAGGGCCACCGCTCAATTTCAAAACGTATCACCCTCTAACAGACCCACCATCATGCACCCTACACCATGCAAAACACCTAAAAATTTTGAAGCCCCCACCGCAGATGAGGCCAAATGAAATAAGGGAAAAGTCACATAAAATGTGCGAGTTCCATAAGGGGTAGGGGCACGACGTAGATGAATATATCCATATAAAGAATGCAATAGAGTTAGCTGTTAGGAGGGACAATTAGATGAGTTTGTCAAACATAAATAGGGAGTGCACCCAACAAGAGCTTAGACAAAAAAAGAAAAAGGGCTCGGATGAAGACTATAAGGGATCCCGCTGATGAAGTTTAAAGCTACAGAACTTGGTAAGCAGAGCATCCCTCTGCTCGACTTCTTCGGTAGTCAAAGCAAGCAGCCACAAATGGCATCTAGAGGAAAGTTGTGAACCATTCAACACTGCGTCCGGTATCAGGGATGCGAGGAAATAACGTTTAGTCACCAAATAGAAGTGCACCAAATAGGCAAATGTACAACCTAACTCGTCTAATTCAACGTGTATTTTGCTTTAACTTTTTACGAATGTTTTAACTTGTGTGCTCAAAATTATACTTCATTACTTTAGTCAAATAAATACCTTTCCATACTAATATGTTTTCGTGCATAGTAAAGTGACCAAAAAGAAAGTGAGTGTGCATAGTAAAGCGACCGCAAAGATGAAAGGCTCACTAGCCGCTCCCAAAGTGAGTGTGCATAGTAAAGTGACCACAAGGATAAAAGGCTTGCTAGCTGCTCCCAAAGCGAGTGCGCATAGTAAAACGACTGCAAAGATGAAAGGCTCGCTAGCTGCTCCCAAAGCGAGTATGTATATTAAAGTGACCGCAAAGATGAAAGGCTCATTATTTGCTCCCAAAGCGAGTGTGCATAGTAAAGAAATCGCAAGGATAAAACGCTCGCCAATCGTTCCCAAAGCGAGTGCACATAGTAAAGCGACCGCAAAGATGAAAGGCTCGCTAGCGACTCCCAAAGCGAGTGTGCATAGTAAAGCGACGACAAAGATGAAAGTCTCGCTAGCCGCTCCTAAAAAGAGTGTGCATAATAAAGAGACCGTAAGGATGAAAGGCTCGCTAGCCGCTTCTAAAGTGAACGCACATAGTAAAGAGACCGCAAAGATGAAAGGCTTTCTAGACGCTCCCAAAGTAAGTGTGCATAGTAAAGTGGCCACAAGGATGAAAGGCTTGCTAGTCACTCCCGGCGTGTGTGCATAGTAAAGCGACCGCAAAAATGAAAGGCTAGCCGCTCCCAAAGCGAGTGTGCATAGTAAAGCGGCCACAAGGATAAAAGGCTTGCTACGAAGAAAAGTCGTCTGAGTATCGACCACTTTCAAGCCGTGTGCATAAAGGAATCAACTCAACGATCGCCTCTTCCAATACATATACATATTTCACTAGGGGAAATGACACTCTTAGCCCTAACCAACAACATCAACGCGTAACAGCCTACAAGAAATTTTTTATTTGCATAACCACCACCGCAAAGGGAGAATATTACACAGTGTATTTGCTTTTCTAAAGAAACGAGACATCTTTATCTTAAAGGAATACATGGGTATACAATAAAAGATATTACGTTGACCTTAAAGTATCACTAGCCCTCAACATTGGAAGTACATATACACAATCAAATTCTCCGCATTACCATTCAAATAAATCCAGTACAAATAAAAAGGACCCTCCAAGTTATCCGATTACAACACAAAAAATAGGAGGTTGATATCTATCGCCATCGAATAAATAAGCAACAAATAAATCAACACATGAATAACTAAGTGTATGCAAATATAGCCTACTTCTTGTAGGGGGAAAGGGTTCTTCCAATTTTAAATTTCACAAGTATACTTAATATAAGTCTCCCTAAGACCGCGATGTCAATAGAAGCACCCCGATCAACCCAAAACAACGATCTTATCTAAAACAAAAATACCATTAGACGCAACACTATAAATAGTACAACCAATTGCCACTCTCAAACGCGGATTCATAATTAATAACATGCCTTGTATCCCTATAAAATACGACACCCAAAATATGACACGAATACGCACAAGATATGCAACTCATATTAATACAAACCACTCCTCCATAGGAAGACGAGGTGTTTACCTCACCGTTAACCCCTCTAAGCCACGATCATTATTAACGCAAAGAGGAAAACAAATATCTATCACTTCCAAGAGAAAGCACAATAAAACGATCAACAAACACATACACGAGGTAGTACATAACCACAAAAATAATATCACTCGGGGGAAAAAGCCCTATCAATTTCATCTAAATGTACAAACATACATCTCGCCCTGAGAAATTAAGGTCATTTCACGAGAAACAATACAAAGCAAAATCTCTTGAGAAACTAATTGCAAAACAAACATGAGCTTACCATTTGTTTGCCTCGCAAAATCGCGAACGCTCAAGGCCCATATACAAATGAGTCACACAAAAACTACATCTAATGATGATTCACACATGAATTCGCTAAATCAAGTGAGAAAGTGCGAACGTTATTAAGCAATATATGATTTAGGGAAGAAAACATGCGCACAATCTACTATGAGAAAGAAACCATCTTCGCGAATGAAAATATGGAAATAGAAACACCACAATTAAGAACCATCACATGCATAAGGCAAATGTTCATCAATATAATATTTAATGCATATACAAATAAATCAAGATAAGCCGAACGACGATAACACTTTAATACTGTCAAAATAAGCTTTCTTACACAAAAAGAATAAATAAAATATTAAAAATGTAGACTCGTACAAGGGAAATAGGGAACCACTTGAGAACCTTTCTAGCGAACTCAATCAGGAGAACGCCATAAATTGCCAACAAGCTCATCTGTTGAAAGGAAAATGGGCTTCTTAATGTTACAGGAAAAGTACACGGAGATGAGAACCATATCTCCCATTTTTGCTTCATCTCTGCCTTACGAATTATCTGTTGAGAACTGCTTGTTGCCACGATTGCCGACACCACAAGTATCACAACTCGCAAACAAATAGTCACCTTAATGACACATATTCGGGAGCCTGCAAAAACTAAACAAACATCAATTTCATGCCCATCAATCGCTGCCTCCTGATGTAGTAACCAACATCAACAGGCAATAGTATTCAAAAAAGCCTTGCGCCCAAGATTTTTTGAATAATTGACCCTTGACACTCCTTACTATAGATGACTAGTCATAGAATTTTGAATACTATTGTTTGATGATGTAAATAGTTTAAACCGCAAAGCTACCAACCCCCTGTAACACCCTGGTTTTGGATCTAGAGGTTTTTGAGTTGGTCTGCGGGTTTGGTGGACAAAATTAGAGATTCGAGTTAGTTTTGAGATTTAATCGGATTAAATATTTTTGAATGCGATAAAATTATGGAAAAATGATCTAAAATCCTTTTTAAATATATAAAAGTTTTTGGTGAAGTCAATTTTGAAAATGGCTTTTGGAATTTAGACATTTTGATTTAGTGACCAAAATGTAAACTTTGTAAAATTGTTTTTAGTGATTGTTTTGTAAAAGGGTCAGAACTTTGAATATTTAAGGAGCTAATAATCCTAAAGCCCAATATCAAACTTTATCCCTTAATTGGTTTATTTTAAAAGTTTTTTATTAAATAAAATGGGCTTGGGAGAGTTAATTGGTGGTTATTTTTTTAAAACAAAATTCACATAACTTCTTTTCTCTCTAAAACTTTCTCTCAAATTCTATCCAGCCAAACATCATTTTCTTCTTCAAAATCTTTATGTAATTTCTTGATTTAATGGATCTTTGATCTTCAAATGATTTCTTAATTGTTTCTATCAAAATCTTATTGTTTTAATCTTGTTTTCTCATGTAAATCTATCCAATTAAGGGAAAACATCCATTATAGGTAATGTTTCGTTCTTCTCCTCTAATGAAAGGTTCTTTACTGAAATTCCCAAGTTCTTGATCCTTTATAAATGATTTCTAATGAGTTTTGATGATTTAATTATGGAAAATTGGTTTAATTGAGATTTGATTGATGAAATTGATTGATCTTCATTTAGGATCTATTTTATTGAGTTTTTGACTAGATTAGAACATGATGATGATGTTTTATTATGTTAATAAGTTGATTTTAACATTGCAATCCCGAAACTAGGTGAATCTCTAATTGTGTATGTTGCTAGCTGTGGGTTTATGAGGTGTTATGGGTGTTTAATGAATGCTGGAGGTATAAAGATGATGTTAGGTTGTTTTTGGATGTTAATTAATGTTAAATGATGATTCAAATTAGTAGGTTTTGGCTGGGTTAAGTTTGAAGGGTATTTGATGTTGATTTTGGTAATTTTGGGAAGGTTTCGGCTAGAGTTTAAAGTGGATCTTTGTGGTTTGTTATTGCTGGGTTTGTGAATGCATTTTAATGCATTGAATCCCCCATTTTGTGTGGTAAAACTAGGGGAGGTTTACTCTCAATCTTGAAGCGACGCTTTGGAAGCTTTAGAGGTGTGTCGTGCATTAGCAAGCAAGGTGTTGCGTTGTCGGTGAGTGAGAACGAGATTTCCAGCTTGAAATGACTTAAAAGGGTGGTTTATGGGAGTTTAAACTTAGTTTGAAAATGCTGGTTCAAACATAGAATTAAGTATAAATGATTTTCTCTCTCGGTGTCGTGCTTGGTGAAATTGGTTTTATACACTTGTTTTTAAATAGCATGGTACCTACTATTTATGCACGATTTGAGTATGATATATACTGGTTTTTGAGCATATATTTTTGGTGGTTGCATTGCTAAATGATCCATGGAAGTATGGTTTATACTTGTTTAAAAGCATGGTTTGTTGCTTTGGTAATGACCTGGTTAAAAGCATATAAAAACAGTGAGGTACATGGTTAAATGAGAATTATATTGGCAAGTGATGTGGTTTAAATGTTAATGGATATAGTTAGTCGGCTATAGGATTGAGTGAACTATAAATAAGTTGCCTTTGATGTCGAAGAGGTTGTGGTCCCGTCTCTATCCAAGTACCCTAACGGTTGAGGAGGTTGGTGTTCCGTCTCCTGTTAGTGAGACCATAACGATCGAGGAGGTTGGTGTCCCATCTCTTGTTAGTGGGTTAAGCATCTAATCGATGGTTGAGGTTGTTGTCCCTGTGGTTGTGATTGTACCGTTCTTCCAGTTATGATGGCTTGAAGTGTTGGGAGAACACATGTTGAAGCCGTGTATCCTATTTGGTCTTTTAGAAATGGAACTTGGTTAATGATCACTTGTAAGCCAATATAATCATTGATGTGTCATGTGTTGTATAATGTGGTTTATACATGTTTACTCATTAAGCTTTGTATATGGTATGTTATGCATGGGAAGACTTAAATTTAGGTTAGCAATGTGATTTGCTGTTGGTTTATGATGCATGTTGCATATGGTTTAATATGCTGGTTTTTGGAAGGTTTAAGTGCATGATTTTCAAGGCATGATGGTTTAAATGTTGGTTTAAACATGGATTGAAATGAGATTTCAATGTGGTTTTGAAACTAGTTTTGAATGCATTGATGGCGTGTTGTTTTTTAGCACTCCTCACTAAGCCTTGCATGCTTACGCTCTCTTTGTCCATCAATTCAGAGAATTAAAGGTTCAAAGGCAGCGTGGAAGCAAGGGATCAAGAAAGACTTTATTGTTGAAAGTATGTTTTTGTTTTAGAATATATGTAATAAGGGCAATGGGGGTTTCCTTTATGGTTTTGGGAGATGATGTTAAACTCCTTATTTGTACAAGTTTGTGTTGCTATTTTAGAGTTGTAAATGACCTTTAATGGTTGGTTTTTGCTTTGTCATGGCTTTTGGTATCTTGCTTGACTTGGTTTATAGGAAGCATGCCTATAGATTACCTTTGAAGCATGATGCTATGTTTTGATGATGTTTCTGATATGTTTAGTTGATGATCGATCCTTGAATATGTTGGATATGTATTAGGAGCATGATTGAGTGGTTTGCTTTGCTTAAATGTATGTTAAACCAAGAATAACAGACATTTTGAGTACATGCGTATTGGTACGCGGGGTACCGTATCAGTATGGGCTTAGAGCAAAATGGCCGGGTGTTTCGATACGCGAGGGTGTGTCAGTATGGATTCAAGCTACTAGAATCTAGGATTTGCAATTCGTCACGATCGTACCGATACGGGCCCAAGTCTATCGATATGGTTGGTAGTTAAGTTAGTTATTTGAGGCTTTATAATATTCTATTTTCTTACATTTTGATCCCTGAATGTTGTGGATGCAATTGTGGTTAATTGGATGATCAAATTGAGCAGAAATTTGACACGTACGCATGCAACCTGACTAATTGAATATTGGTAATTCTAAAATGGCTTAAGTTCCTGTATTTTGCCAGATTTGCAGTTTGGTCCCTAATTGCAAATTGGAGTAATTGGTTGTCAATTCGACGCCTGATTAAGTTGAGATTTAACTCACTGCTTGCATGTACACAAAGGTTAATAATATTTCATCTAGATAAGATAAAAGAAAAAAAGGGTCATTTATTGAGGTAAATCTTCCCGGTTTACTTCAATATTTCCTGTGTTACTCGCTCGGTTCGGTCTTGCGACTAGGCCGGGTAGAGGAGGTTACATTTAGTGGTATTAGAACCATGTTTGTGATAATAGAGATGTCGGTAAGTTGTTGTGAGTTGTAAACTGTTGTTTGCTTTGCACGGTGATTGCGATATGCACGTTGCTTGCTTTATGCCATGTTAGGGGAAATGTGGGAAACCCATTACCTTATTACTATGGAATACGGTGTTTTGATTTAAAATAGAGGTCTTGGATTCTTGCTCGAAGCTGACCTAACTATTTTTGTTTTGTTTTATTATCATGCCTTAATTATTTTAGCACGATGGGACCAAGAAGAGAGTTGTAATCTAGGGAGATTGCTGCTGCAGTTGGGCAAGGAAATTAGGAGCATGTCGTCCCTCTTGGAGGGATACCACCCCTCCGCCTCCTCAACCTGTGAATGAGGAGTAGATGCCACCTGAGCCAGTGTTGGGCGATATGGTGCCTTTGATATAGGCGATGACTAGAGCTTTCTAGGCTAATATTTCTGGAGTGCATGAGCAAGCACCAACTTCTGGGCAAATGGCTTTGCCGTTAGAGCATTTACGTAGTTTAGGCGGTGTTAAGTATCGTGGTTTGTCGCCTGAGGCATGGATGGCCAATACGGTATGGATTTTGGATAAGATAGGGTGTAATAATGCACGTAAGTTGGGATGTGCCGTGTCCCTATTACGGGGTGATGCTTATAGTTGGTGGACGACTGTAACTACGAATATGGAGCCTAATGATGTGGATTGGGTGTTTTTCCAAGCTGCCTTTAAGAGGAAGTATATGGGAGTTAGATACTTGTATGACAAGAAATATGAGTTTATGTCTTTGGTTCAGGGTAGAATGTTTGTGGCTGAGTATGAGGTTCAATTTGTTTGTTTGAGCTAGTATGCCCCTGAGTTGGTGCTGAGTGATAGGCATCATTGTGATCATTTCTGCTATGGTTCGGTGCAAGAGGTGAAGATGTATATGTTACCCTCTGACTATATTGATTTCAACGTATTGGTTACACGAGTGAAGGATATTGAGCATAACTTGGGTTTGTCGTCACGTATGGGTGGTTTTGGCTCGGGCAAGAGAGTTGCGGACTCTAGCTACAATGGTGGTCAGTATAAGAGGCCTCAAGATAAGAAGTATCACTCTGAGGAGAGACGTGGTGGAGGTAATGCTGGGCGTGGATCGTAGGGTTATGGTGCTCAGGATAGAACGGGTCTTAATACCTATTGGACTTGTGGATCACGTGAGCATATGAGGTGAGATTGTCCACGTATGGTTTGTGAAGGAAAGGCTCATATTGCTATGGGTGGTCATGTTTGTTGGAGTTGCAAGTCGAGTTATCATCTGCGATGTTATTGTCCGTTGTTGGCTGGTGGTGGTCAGGTTAGGGCGCTTGTAGCTGCACCTCAACGAAGTCGTGGTCATTTTTGGGGACAGTTCTAGTGTAGAGATGAGGGTCTGAGGATGTTTGCTCATACTGTTGCGATTCAACCTGAGGGTGGTGGTCCCACGAGGGTGTATGCACATCACAAGGGACGTAACGACACCAATATGATTGCAGGTACCTTTACTTTACAGTATTTTCCATTGTTTTCTTTGTTCGAATCTTGTTCTACGCATTCATATATCTTGTATGAACATGCATATTTGTTTGATATACCTGTTGAGGTGTTAGATGTTGGAATACAAGTAACGAGTTCTTTTGGTGAAACAGTTGTTATAAGAATGATGTTTAGGAGGTTTTCTTTGTCTGTTCAAGGACATGTGTTTGCAGTTGATTTGATAGAGTTGTCATTTCGTGGTTCTGATGTAATCTTGAGTATGGATTGGTTGTCCGAACATAGAGCTATGGTTGATTTTGAATCCAAGCGAGTTACCTTGAAACTTACTTTTGATTATGAAGTGGTAGTCATGGGCGAGAATGTTAAATTATTGTCTAATGCTATTTCAACTTTGGAAGCGAGTCGGTTGATGGATTCTGTATGCGAGGCTTTCTTGGCCAATGTTATAAATCTGGGATCGAAGAAAGTGTGTGTGTAGGACATACGTACGGTATGTGAGTTTTTCGGGTGTTTTTTTGGAAGAATTAAATGGTTTGATGCCGAATAGAGAGGTTGAGTTTGGCATTAAGTTGTATGAGAATACAACTTTGGTGTCTATTACTCCTTATTGTATGACATTGAAAGAGTTGAAGACGCAACTTTAGGAGTTGCTTAATTGAGTGTTTATTAGGCCTAGTGTTTCACCTTATGGTGCGCCAATGTTGTTTGTGAAAAAGAAGAATAACACAATGTGGATGTGCATTGATTATCGACAACTGAACTAGTTGACGATTATGAATAAGTATCATCCTCCAAGGATTGATGATTTGTTTGATCAATTTCAAGGTGCTTCGGTGTTCTTTAAGATTGATTTGAGATCCAGGTACTATCAGTTGAAGGTGAAGGATGTGGATGTGCCTAAGACAGCTTTTGTACGAGGTACATGCATTATGAGTTTTTGGTGATGCCATTTGATTTGACTAATGCCCCAGCTACGTTCATGGATATGTTGAATCGGGTGTTTATTGAGTTTTTGGATCATTTTATGGTTGTGTTTATCGATGACTCTCGTATTGAGGAGGATCATGATCGACACTTGCGAATTGTGTTGCAGGCTTTGTTAGATAATCAGTTGTATGCTAAGTTGAGAAAGTGTGAGTTTTGGCTTAAAGAAGTTGTTTTCCTTGGTCATGTGGTGTCAGCCGAAGAAATTCACGTTGATCCCCATAAGATTGAGGCGGTGAAGAATTTGAAGTCACCTAAGTCGGTGCAGGAGGTTTGTAGTTTCCTTGGTTTAGTAGGATACTATCGTAGATTTGTGGATGGTTTTTCAAAGGTTGCTGCTCATTTGACTATGTTTTTGCAAAAGAATGTTCATTTTGAGTGGACGGAGGAAAGGGAACAAGCTTTTGAGAAATTGAAGGAACCTTTGATGCAAGCTCCTATATTGATTCAACTTAAGTAGAGTAAGGAGTTTGTGGTTTATAGTGATGCATCGTACGTTGGGTTGGGTTGTGTTTTGATGCAAGAAGGTAAGGTTGTGGCTTATGCATCTAGGCAATTGAAGGTTCACAAGCGCAATTACCCTACCCAAGATCTTGAGCATGTTGCGGTTGTGTTTGATTTGAAAATTTGGAGGCATTATCTTTATGGTGAGAAATGAGTTGTGTATACGGATTATAAAAGTTTGAAATATTTGATGACTCAAAAAAATTTGAATCTTAGGCAACGTAGATGGTTGGAGTTGCTTAAGGATTTGATTTGACGATTGAGTATCATTTGGGTAAGGCTACTATTGAAGCCGATGCTTGCGCGGTTGAGTGTGACGCGAGATGGAGGTTTCTTGGCTGAGTTGCAAGTGAAGCCATCTTTTTCACAGTTTATTAAAGAGAAGCAACCTTATGATGATGCATTGGTGCCTCATGTTAAGGACATCATGGATGGAAATTCGATGGATTTTCATTTCAATGATGATGGTATTTTGTGTTTTAAAAGTCGAATTGTGGTGCCTAGTGATAGTGAGTTAAGGCGTATGATTTTGACCGAGGCTCATAGTAGTCTTTTGCTATGCATCTAGGTAGTACTAAGATGTATCAAGGGTTGAAGGGAGAGTACTATTGGGTTGGTTTGAAGAAAGATGTGGCTGATTTTGTTGCTAAGTGTATGGTACGTAAGCGTGTTAAGGATAAGCATTAGTTTTCTTCCGGGTTATTGCAACTGTTGAAGATACCAAAATGGAAATGGGAGAGAATCACCATGGATTTTGTGTCAGAGTTACCTTTGACACCAACTAAAAAGGATTCCATTTGGGTGATTGTTGATCGGTTTACGACGTAAACACATTTTGTACTAGTGCATACGACATATACCTAGGATAGGCTGGCGGAGTTGTGCATCGTCGAGATTGTGCGTTTGCACGGTGTTCCTAAATCCATAGTTTCAGATAGAGATCTAAGGTTTACAGAGAGGTTTTGGGAGTATTTGCATCGAGCTTTGGGTACAAGGTTGAGTTTTAGTACTTCGTATCATCCTCAGACGGGTGGTCAGTCTAAACGTGTAATTCAAGTTTTGGAGGATATGGTGAGATGTTATGTTATTGAGTTCCAAGGAACCTGGGAGAGGCAATTACCTTTGGTAGAATTTTCCTATAATGATAGCTACCAAGCGAGTATAAAGATAGCACCGTATGAAGCTTTGTATGGTAGAAAGTGTCGTACACCTTTAAGTTGGGATGAGTCGAGGGAAAAGTATGTTTCCTTGCTTGATGTGTTAAAGGATACAAATGAGAAGGTGAAAATCATTTGTGATTGTTTGAAAGCGGCTTCGGATCGTCAAAAGTTCTATGCGGATTTGAAGCGTAGGGAGATCGAGTATGCAGTTGGTGACTGCGTGTTTCTATAAGTTTCACCTTGGAAGAAGGTGATGAGGTTCGGTAAGAAGGGCAAGTTAAGTCTGAGGTTTATTGGATCGTATGAAGTGGTTGAGCGTGTAGGTCTTGTTGCTTACTGTTTGAGGTTGCCTCCTAAGTTAGAGAAGATACACGTGTTTTTCATGTGTCCATGCTTTAGAGGTATAGATCGGATCCGCTACATGTGTTACCCGTTGAGGAAGTTGAGTTGAATCTAGACTTTTCTTGTGATGACGAACCCGCGAGGATCTTGGATGTGGACAATAAGGTTTTTTGGGGTAAGACCATCGAGTTGGTCAAAGTGTTGTGGCAACATTGAGGTGTTGAGGAAGCTACGTGGGAAAGGAAGGAGGACATAAAGAAGCACTTTCCTTCGAGGATGAAATTTCCTAAGTGGGTGAGAGTTGTAATGCCCCCGTTTTGGGCCTAGAGGTTTTTGAGTTGGTTTGAGGGTTCGTTGGACCGAAATTAGAGATTCGTGTCAATTTCAAGAATTTATCAGAATAAATATTTTGAAGGTGATAAAATTATGAAAAAATGATCTAAAACCCTTTTTAAATATATAAAAGGTTTTGGTGAAGTCAATTTTGGAAAATGGTATTTGGAATTTGGACATTTTGATTTAGTGACTAAAATGTAAACTTTGTAAAGTGACTGTTTTGTAAAAGGGTTGGAACTTTGAATCTTTAAGGAGCTAATAACCCTAAAATCCAATATCAGACTTTATCCCTTAATTGGTTTATTTTAAAAGGTTTTTATTAAATAAAATAGGCTTGGGAGAGTTAATTGGTGGTTATTTCTTTAAAACAAAATTCATGTAACTTCTTTTCTCTCTAAAACTTTCTCTCAAATTCTCTCCAGCCAAATATCATTTTCTTCTTCAAAATCTCCAGATAATCTCTTGACTTAATGGACTTTGATCTTCAAATGATTTTTTAATTGTTTTCTATCAAAACCTTATTATTTTAATCTTGTTTTCTCATGTAAATCTATCCAATTAAGGGGAAAACATCCATTAGAGGTAATATTTCATTCTTCTCCTCTAATGAAAGGTTATTTACTAAAATTCCCAAGTTCTTGATCCTTTATAAATGATTTCTAACGAGTTTTGATGATTTAATTATGGAAAATTGATTTAATTGAGAATTAAGTGATGAAATTGATTGATCTTCATTTAGGATCTATTTTATTGAGTTCTTGATCAGATTTGAACATGATGATGATGTTTTATGATGTTAATAAGTCGATTTTAACATTGGAATAGGTGAATCTCTAATTGTGTATGTTGCTAGTTGTGGGTTTATGAGGTGTTTTGGGTGTTTAATGAATGCTGGAGGTATAAAGATGATTTTAGGTTATTTCTGGATGTTAATTGATGAGTTAAATTAGTGGGTTTTGGTTGGGTTAAATTTGAAGGGTGTTTGATGTTGATTTCAGTTATTTTTGGAAGGTTTTGGCTAGAGTTTGAAGTGGATCTTTATGGTTTGTTGTTGCTGGGTTTGTGAATGCATTTTAATGCATTGAATCCCCTGTTTGTGAGGTAAAACGAGGGGAGGTTGACTTTCAAGCATGAAGCGTGGCTTCAGAAGCTTTGGAGGTGTGTTGCGCTTCGGCAAGCGAGGCATTGCGTTGTTAGTGAGTGAGAATGAGATTTCCAGCTTGAAATGGTTTAAAAGAGTTGTTTATGGAAGTTTAAACTTAGCTTGAAAATGCTGGTTTAAACTTAGAAGTAAGTGTAAATGATTTTCTCTCTCGGTCGTGCTTGGCGAAATTGGTTTTATGCAATTGTTTTTAAATAGCATGGTACCTACTATTTATGCTTGAATTGAGTATGATATATACTGGTTTTGAGCATATATTTCTGGTGGTTGCATTGCTAAATGATCCATGGAAGTATGGTTTATACTTGTTTAAAAGCATGGTTTGTTGCTTTGGTAATGACTTGGTTAAATGCATATAAAAATAGTAAGGTACTTGGTTAAATGTGAATTATATTGGCAAGTGATGTGATTTAAAATATTATCAGATATAGTTAGCCGGCTATAGGATTGAGTGCACTATAAATAAATTGCCTTCAATGTTGAGGAGGTTGTGGTCCCGTCTCCATCCAAGTATCCTAATGGTCGAGGAGGTTGGTGTCTCGTCTCTCATTAGCGAGACCCTAACGATCGAGGAGGTTGGTGTCCCATCTCTTGTTTGTGGGTTAAGCATCAAACCGATGGTTGGGGTTGTTGTCCCCATGGCTGTGATTGTACCGTTATTCCAATTATGATGGCTTGAAGTGTCGAGAGGACACTTGTTGAATCAGTGTATCCGATATGGTATTTTTGAAATAGAACTTGGTTAATGATCACTTGTAAGCCAATATAATTGTTGATGTGTCTTGTGTTGTATAATGTTATTTATACATGGGAAGACTTAAATTGAGGTTAGCAATGTGATTTGTTATGGGATTATGATACATGTTGCATATGCTATGGTATGTTATACATGGGAGGACTTAAATTGAGGTTAACAATGTGATTTGCTATGGGATTATGATACATGTTGCATATGGTTTAATATGATGGTTTTTGGAAGGTTTAAGTGCATGGTTTTCAAGGAATGATGGTTTAAATGTTGGTTTAAACATGGATTGAAATGAGTTTTGTGGTTTTGAAACCGGTTTTGAATGCATTGATGGTGTGTTGTTTTTTAGCACTCTTCACTAAGCCTTGTGTGCTTACGCTCTCTTTGTCCATCAATGCAGAGAATTAAATGTTCAAAGGCAGCGTGGAAGCAAGGGATCAAGAAATACTTCGTTGTTGAAAGTATGTTTTTGTTTTAGACTATATGTAATAAGGGCAATGAGGGTTTCCTTTATGGTTTTGGGAGATGATGTTAAACTCTCTATCTGTACAAGTTTGTGTTGCTGTTTTAGAGTTGTAAATTGCCTTTGATGGTTGGTTTTTTCTTTGTCATGTCTTTTGGTATCTTGCTTGACTTGGTTTATAGGAAGCATGCCTATAGATTACCTTTTGAAGCATGATGCTATGTTTTGATGATGTTTCTGATATGTTTAGTTGAGGATCGATCCTTGAATATGTTGGCTATGTGTTAGGAGCATGATAGAGTGGTTTGGTTTGCTTAAATGTATGTTAAACCAACAATAATTAACATTTTGGGTCCAGCGTATCGGTACGCGGGGTACCATATCGTTATGGACTTAGAGCAAAATGGCCGGGTGTATCGGTATTGTTCAAGCTACTAGAATCTAAGATTTGCAATTCCTCAAGTCTGTACCGATATGGGCCCAAGTCTACCGATACAGTTGGTAGTTAAGTTAGTTATTTGAGGCTTTCTAATGTTCCATTTTCTTATATTTTGGTCCCTAAATGTTTTGGATGCAATTGTGGTTGATTGGATGATCAAATTAAGCTAAAAATTGACACGTACACATAAAATTTGACTAATTGAATATTGGTAATTCTAAAATTGCTTAAGTTCATGTATTTTGTCAGATTTGCAGTTTGGTCCCTAATTGCAAATTAGAGCAATTAGTTGTCAATTCGACGCCCGATTAAGTTGAGATTTAACCTCCTGCTTGCATGTACACATAGGTTAATAATATTTTATCTAGATAAGATAAAGAAAAAAAGGGTCATTTATTGAGGTAAATCTCCCCGATTTACTTCAATATTCCCCGTGTGAATCGCTTCAGTTCGGTCTTGCGACTAGACCAGGTCGAGGGGGTTACATTTTTACATTTGGTGGTATCAGAGCCAAGTTTGTGATAATTGGGATATTGGTAGGTTGTTGTAATGTTGATGTGAGTTGTAAACTATTGTTTGCTTTGTACAGTGATTGCGATATGCACGTTGTTTGCTTTGTGCCATGTTGGGGGTGTTATCAGTTGATTTTCACCTTCGTTTTAGTTATTATATTAATTTAGTATTGTTGTATTAGTGTTATAGTGATAATATAGTTAAATGTCATTGATAACATAGTTAATATATTATAGTTGTAAATACTAATGTTAGAATAGTTTAAGTGTCATATAATGTATAATTAAGTGTTATAATTAGTATAATTGATAGTATATTGTGATAGTTAGAATTAATTTAGTTTATATATTAGTATTAGTAGTTAGTATAAAACCCAAAGTAAAAACAGTCCATTAAAAAACAATGTCCATTTGCTTTTATTCTGTTAAATAGATAGAGTCCATCATACAAAGGGTCTGCTGGCCCATTTATAATCCAAAAAAACCCTAATCCCGTCTTATTCTCTTGCACAGCTGAAGGGAGGCCGTTGGATCGATCTAGGATCCAACGGCGCAGATCATCACCAAATGGGGATGATATAGCGCCTCAATTACACAACCGTTCGACCAGGATGCAATCTAACGGCTCATATCACTTCGGGACGTATCACGCGGATCATCACTCACGCGTGGTAGCCACGCGCACGACGTTCCAGCTCTGACCATTCACTTCGTCTTCTCCGATGCTCCACTCGCTCTGATTGTTCCTCACCGGCGCTGTTTCGATTATTCCTCGCCGACACCAATTGCAATTACCGGCAACAAAAACACAAAACAAGGAGTTAGAAATAAATAAAAGCAAATCAAAAGGGCAACCAAATCCCTAAATCAGAGCCTTAGTTGCAAATCATGGGCAAAGTCAACCGAAATAGGAGGGAATTGGATCCCTAAATTGGTTCCTTAGCAAGAATCCAGTAACGATCAAATTAAAGCAGCAAACAAAAGGCAACAACCTTAAAATCAGAGCCGAGACAGGATCAAGCAAGGAGGATATTAGGGATTCAAGCTTAAAATTCAAGCAATTCAATAGCTATATAAACCCCATTGTAAATCATTATAACAACAAGAACGATTGATAGAAATCACAGATAGAAATTACAATAAACATACTAGCATTCGAAAGTTGTAGGAGCAAGCAATTTGTAACCAGTGTTCAAAAGCAATAAAGAGAAGTAAAGTTTTGGTAATATTTCTATCTATTTACTTTCTGTTTCATATTAAATAAAGAAGAAAAGGGGTTGTTTTTACCTTGTTTTTGTTTGAAACGCCGTGGAGATTTGGTTTTGATGTAAATCCGATGGAAAAACGTGATTTCGAAGTCGTCGAAATCTGGAAAAATTTGGGTTTTCTGGGAATTTTGCCGCTGGCAACGGCGACCGGTATGACGGATGTTCATCGTGTTCGTCATAAAATGAGGAACACGATGAACACAATAGAGAGAATTATAAAGGTCAGTTTTGATCCATTTTTGTAAAAGGGGAAGAAATGAAATCTGTTTATAATATTTAATATATATACTAACCTATTCGACCCGACCCGAACCCGGATATAACCCGCGCCTTTCTATCCCGGATCTCGTACCGCAGCTCTTCAGTTTTCAATTGTTTCAATTTCGTCCTTTTTCTTTTCAATTCATCACCTAATTTTAAATTATTTTCAAATTAACCTTCAAATTTTACTTTCTTTCAAATTAGTGTCTAATTCAGATTTTCTATTTTAAAAATATAAAAAACAAATCTCTTTTCTTTATTTAATTAAGTAATTGCTTAGTTATTTATTTAATTAATTACTTCTTTCTGTGTTTTATGCAAATATTTGTGTGTTAAACTTTAGGAATAGAGACTTAAAACATAGATTAGAGACATGTATGTTGTAAAACATTCTTTATTTTTAATAAAACACACTTAATTACATTTAAACCTTAACAATTAAAATGAAAGTAGATGTTTCTTTAGGTATTAATCATTAATTAGACTTTAATTAAAATACTTTAACACATTTAATTTTCTTGTTGATTTGTAAAAAGTGAAAACTTAATTAATGCGGTGTCTTATCAAACGGGAATGACGGGTTAGCGCCAGGAGTGTTGGCGGTGATTAAAGTTAATTTCCCGGGCGATGAGGTCGTTAAAATAGATTTACATTCACTTTACGGACAAATAAATCAAAATTTTGTGAACTTGCAAATTATAATTTTAAAAATGCTTTTTTGAAATCAATTAGGTACCAATTTTTGGGCATTGTGGGGGTGCTAATCCTCCCCACACGTAATCGACCTCCGAACTGTTTTTTTATCATTTTCTGTCGACCAAAAATGTTATTTTGATAAATAAAAAGTTTTTATTAAAATAACCATTGTTTTAAAAGTGATTCAATTACACATTCTTCAAAAAAGATTGGTGGTGACTCCGTGATTTTATAAAGTTTTCCAAAACGTCAAAACTCCTAAAAGGGTAGCGACAGTTTGACGACTCCGTTGGGGACATTTTGTTTTTTTTTTAAAATAAAAGAGGGTCAGGCCACAAATTATTTTCAAAAATGTTTTTTAAAGGAATTTGCAAGTTCACACAGGTTTCAATTTATTTGTCCACTTAATGAATGTAATTCTATTATACGCATTTTTTTAAAAAAATTGTTGCAAAAAGCTCTATTCCCGAGCTCCACCCAATTGCTAAGTAAGGGGAAAATGCTTTGCTCATGTCAGAATATTGATTCTCCGTATGAGCCTAGCAAGTACCTTCGGGGATCATATGCCTCATGTCTAAGGATACTGATTCTTTGAGAAGACATAGAAAATGAGTCCTCCTGAGTTGAACTTGGTTCATTTGAAACCTATAATGGGTGAGAACCAGGGGCCTTGCTACCCTTAGTAGGGGACAACAAGGACAACTTGGGTACCTTTCAGAACTCAACTGTTTGAGAACTTAGAGCCCACTTCAATAGAACCATGCAGAAAACCTTAGGGTTTTAATAATAAAGGGAGACATGTCTTGGAGTATTGGAATGTGCTACCCAGAATTGTTTGTGAAACTATACTCTATGTTTTCTTGATTCTAATCTTTCTTCCCCTTGTTTTGTTGTTTTGCATAACCATTCATGTAGCATCATTACATATTTAGAAGGGGTTGATTCTCAAAAACATTACTAAACTTTGAAAAGCTCTTGTTATGGATGGAAGGATTTTGAAAAGTGAAGATGAGAATGCAAAGGTGCGACATTGGTCCGAGGTGAATCATTGAACATTTGGAGATAGTCTAGTAGCTGATCATGAGTTAGAGACTTCGGAATATGCCCACATCAGCATCAAACAGAACAATGTGCAATAATTGTGGGAAATCTAGGAGCACTTTTATTATGAGACTAAGCAGTTGTTCCATGAAGTTTATGGTGACATAGCCTATCTCTTGTAGTGAAGGTTGATGAACAATTACTAAAAGCCTTGGTTCCAATTATGGAATCTAGTATATTGCTGCTTCACTTTTAATAAAGAAGACATGATGCCTACATTTGAATAGTACTTAGCCCTTTCCAATCTGTGCAAAGTGAAGAAGAACTGGGTTTATGCTAAGCCTCCTAAAAACAAAAACCCACATGCAAGGCTTCAAGCATTTGCTGGTATGAGTGATGGTTGGGTCAAGGGGTTGATACAGAAGAGAGGGGGGACCTTTAATTTCCCTTGGTCAAGCATCAGAAGTATAATTTTGATCCACCCCGACAGAGAAAAGAGGATTGATCTCCTAGCCATTGCAATTTATGGTTTAGTCATCTTTTCGAGGGTTCTAGGAAACATTGATGTGGCGCTACTTGATTTCCTGGATCAACTAAAGAGAGGAGTCAATCCTGTACCAGCCATACTTGCTAAAACTTTCATTTCCCTCAATGCCTACCAAAAAGTTGAATGTGTTCGTTTTGGAGGATGTGCTATACTTTTGCAAGTTTGGGCCCTCAGTCACTTCTAGAAGTGCCCGACATTAGCTTTATCAAATGTGTTTTTCCTAAACTTCTCACATCTTCAGGAATTTTTGGCAAAGGAGTGGCCTATTATTAAGAAGAATAAATGGATTGATATATTCAGGGATCATCTTGATGAAGACATCAGATAGAGGGTTCCTTGTATGGGTCACACCAAAGTCCTATACAAATGTGGAGATTTCAACTTCCTAATGCTTCTAGGTTTGTAGAGAGGAATTGGATGTGCCTCTTTGCTAGTATCTCGTCAGTATGGGTCTCAGTAGTTTATCCTATTCACTACCGATCTTGGCTCATCAGAATTTGAGTTCCAAGGTGAGTTTAGACAATCAACGATGCATGGAACCATTGTTATCATATGAAGCTAGAATCTGATAGTCAATGCATGTACACCCCGGACTATGATATTTGGAGGCATTCAAGAATGAATGGCAAATTCATAACACCTACATCTGGGCAAGCTAAGTCTCTAGAGGAACACTTAAAGGTAGTCCCTACAGAAGCTGACATCTTAAGAGAAGAATTAAGAATGGCTAATTTGGAGATAGAAGCCTTACAAGAGCAGAACCAGAGGGACAAGTTGAGTCAAGCCTCAACGTTGAAAAATATAAAGGGGGTCGAAGCGAGTAGTAAAGTTGTATGAAGACCTAGAAAAGAAGTTTGAGGTCCAAAGGGTTAACTTCCTTAAACTTCAGACTACTATTAGGAATGCTGATCTAAGAAAGACCCAGGGCAGTAGAAGTAAGAAATCGAGCATGCTGTAGGGAAAGAGAAGGAACGAGGAAAGGCGTGAGGTCAAGAAATATAGACGAGCCATTGTTAAAGAGAAGAAGAAGGGTAAGCTGGCAACTGAAAATGGAAATGGCAAACGGGTCCATGAAAGTGATAAATAAAGTGTTGCTGCATGGAAAAGGAAGGCCCATGACAACAGGATTTGCCTATTTGAGTTGCAGAAGGCATATGACCAGACCAGTGTGAAGCTAAAGCAGAGTTAGGCTTGTTTTGCTAAGTTGCAAGCTAAGATAGATGATCTGAACCACTCTTTGCACAGACTTCAGAACCATCACGCCTATATTGAACTTCAGGCCTGTGTAAATGAGAATGATACCTTGAAGAATCAGGTTGAAGGAATGGATAACATCATCTAGAAATATAGGACAAAGATCTTGGTCCTTGAAGACATCGCTGGGGGAGGTAATGACTACTGGTTCACTCGTCTTAGGGACATGGCTAGAAGATTCCAAAATCAAGATGAGTTTGACAAGACTGTCATGACCTAGATATAGGATGTGGCTCGACATGTGGTGATGCTAGCTACTGAAGCTACAGCTCTTTGTCAGTATGTCAAGCCATCAAAAGAAGTGGGACCGAGGATTATGTGGCTCATTGAAGAAATCAATTGTTTCATGGAATTGATGGCCCTTCGCTTGCATTCATGCATTTGCATTTCATTATTTTGTGTTTAATAGTTTTTCTTTGCTTTAGTGCTTACATTTATGCATGCATACATGACATAATAAGAATCTAACTTAAATAAAAATGACATAAATTCAAAATAGCAAAAACAAATCACAAATACGGTACTCGGTCTCAAGTCAGAGCAGTGGAAGATAGAGTGATGGCTTTAGAAAGCAACCACAAGAGTACCCAGGATAGGTTAGACAAGCTGGAGACGAATCTGAAGCAACATATGGAGTTGGTTCACCAAAAGACAGTTGGTTCAATTGCAGCCATGCTCGGCTTTAAGGACCCAGACGCGGTAGAAGCTGGTGAGGAAGCTAATGCTATGCCGAAATTTTAAGGGACGACATTTGATCATCTGAGCATACAAAGGGAAGCTCAATCGTATAAGGTCAAAATTTCCCCACATGTTGCTGAGGCGTCAGTGCAGAATGATAAGAAAATACGTCTGAGGAAGTGATTGAGGTGCATGATCTCGATGAAATTGCTGACAAGGTGAAAGCTGAGAAGAAATGGGAGAATCGCTATGAGAAATTGGAAGGAATGATTATGTCTTTCCAAGAAGGAGGTATATATGGAGGAGTGGAAGCCAAGGATTTAAGCGTAGTGACTGATCTGATAGTACCACCAAAGTTCAAGGTCCATGACTTTGAAAAATATAATGGAACTACGTGCCCTGCAGCACATCTGACTATGTATTGTAGGAAAATGTCGATGTATCTTGAGAATGAAAAGCTGCTTATCCATTGCTTCCAACACATTAGTAGGATCAGCTGCACGCTGTTATACGCAGCTAAGTCGAATTAACATTAGATTGTGGAAAGATTTGTCCAGAGTTTTCAGTGAGCAACACAAGTATGTTTCAGACATGATTCCAACCCATTTAGTTCTGCAAGGATTGGAGCAAAAGCATCATGAGAGCTTTCGCCAGTACGCGCAGAGATGGAGGGATGTAGCTGCCCAAGTCCAGCCACCATTGCTGGAGAGTGAGATAACCCCAATGTTCGTGGAGACATTAAAGGGTTCTTTCTATGATCGTATGCTTAATCATGCCACAAAGGGTTTCACAGACATGCTTATAAATGGAGAATTGATACTTGTGGCCATGAAAAATGGAAGGTTGGATAGTGGGGAAACAAAGAAACCATACAAAAAGAGAGACAATGAAATTAATGCCACTAATGTCTACAACCCCAATTACTCAAAGGGGGTAGTCTTCAACAAACCCAATGTCTCGACCACAGCTCCAACAATCACAAACCCACCGAAGGAAGAACGAAGATATCAAGGGAGCTTGAAACCATATTTTCCTCCTATCCCAATGACGTACGCAGAATTGTTTGTTGAACTGGTTAAGTCTCAAATGGTGCTGCCAAGGCATGTTCCTTCATTCTCACCACCATACCCACCACGGTATGATGAGAAGGCACAATGTGAATATCATATAGGAGTTAGAGGACATACCATTGAAAATTGCACTACATTCAAAAGGAAGGTGGATGACTTAAGAAAGTTAGGGATGTTATCATTTGATTCGTCAGAAGAAAAGGGAAACCCACTGCCAAATCATTAGAAGGCAGGTGTGAATACAATCATAGAAGAGGAGAATAAGGTGGTTAAAGAATGTGTTGCTGAGGTTAGAGCTCCCATGAAGTGGGTATGGACTCAAATGGTGGCAGCAGGGATGCTGGAAGGAGGAGCCCAAAAATTGAAGATTGAGAATGAATTGTACTGTGAGTACCACATGAAGGAAAGACATGAGATTGATTGTTGCTTAGAGTTTAGGCAACTAGTTCAAGACAAGATGAATGAGAAAGAACTTGAGTTCTTTGGAAAAAAAGACAAGATATGCACTCTGGACATTTGTGCATTTGAAGAATCATCTTCTAAAAGAGACTACACCGGAATTAAGCCTTTGGTTATTAAGGCTAAAACAAGAGTTGGTGAGCCAGCAAGGAGTGTAACCCCGCGGCTCATAATTAAGGCACCAACACCGTTTATATATAAGGATAGCAAGCAGGTCTCTTGGAATTACACTTGTGAGGTGACAGCCCCAAGAGAAACATCTATCCAAGGGAAATGAGAACTAGTCAGTGAGGTGAGCCATTTCACGAGGAGTGGAAGGCTCTATTCCCAGCCAATAGTAGAGGATAGAGATACAACACAAAGAAAGACTACTATTGAAGAGCCTGGAAAAGAAGATGACAGAGATTTATTCAAGGAAAAACCGATAACATATCATGAGCCTGTAAAGGAATCATAGGCTCAAGAGTTCTTGAAGATCTTAAAACACAGTGAATACAGCGTCATGTAGCAACTCCACAAGCTTTTGGCTTGAATTTCTATGCTTTCATTGCTACTAAGTTCTGAGGGCCACCGTGAGGCCTTGTTAAAGATTTTGAACTGGACATTCGTACCAAAAGATATCACAACTGATAAGATGGATATGTTAGTAGGTAAAATTGTTGTCAATAACTTCATCTCATTCAATGATGAGGAAATACCAGGTGAGGGAACGTAATCTTGCAAAGCTTTACACATCACTACATGATGTAAAGGACATATGTTACTAGGTGTCCTTATTGACAATGGGTTGGCACTAAATGTTCTACCATTAGCCACACTGAAAAACTACCAATAGATAGTTCTCATATGAGAGCTTATCAAAATACGGTTAGAGCATTTGATGGAACTCAGAAGGATGTGTTAAGGAAAATTGAGGTGCCTTTGCAAATTGGACCAATGACCTTTGACGTTGAATTTGTGGTTATGGATATAAGACCTCGTTATAGCTGCTTGCTTGGGTGCCCATGGATTCACGCAGTAGGAGCGATCCTATCTACTTTATACCAGAAGTTGAAGTTTGTGATCGATGGACAACTAATAAATGTCCGTATAAAGGAGGAAATTATTGCATCAATAACCACTGATGCACCATTTATCAAGATAGATGAGGGTGTGCTCGAGTGCCATTTTAGGACATTAGAGCTAGTCAATGCAACCTTTTCACTAAAGGGAGCAAGGTGCCAGAACCAGAATTATCAAGTTGTGCGAAGATGCAGGTAAAACAAACGCTTGGGAAAATAGTTGAAATTGGGAAAACATTTGGAAAGAGACATCAAGAGAGGCTGTACCCTGTAGTAATCCCAGCGAAAAAGGATCGGTTTGGTTTGGGGCTTTAAGCCCAACAAATGGCAAAGAAGGGCTGAAATCAGAAAACATAAAGAGAGGAGAAGAGCTAGAATGAAGGGAGAGGAAATTGAGTGGGAGCTGATAACTTTTCCTCCCCTGAGCCATAGCTTTATATCTAGAGACATGCTGGATCCAAGTTCCTCAATTAGTGATGAAGGAAAATGAGAGAGTGCTTTATGTGAAGCGTTTGAAAAGCCGAGTATCAATGCTGTGACTAAAGAGGAGAAAGAGAGCTAGTACATGTCAATGATCAACCCTTGCTCTGAGCTTGACAATTGGGCTGCCGAAGAAATTTCTATAGTCTTTAAGACATGTTCAAAGTAATTCTCAAAACCAACGTCTTTGCTCCAGGTCCAGAGACAATAGGGGATCTTATGTCAAATTTTTAATTTAAATTCAATAAAAGATGCATTCTCTTAAATCTTGCATGGCAAACTTTTTCATAAATAAACCAAAACCAAATGAAAACCTTAAAGCATAAAAACATTCCATTCATTTTGTTTATTCCCCTTGTATATATCTTTTGCCTATTCCTTTTTCAAGTCTTCGGATATCATTAGCATAAATGAATCCGAGTCTGACTTCAAGGTTGACTTTGAGTTGCCTCTAGGCTTGGAAGAAGTTGGAAATATTGACAATGAGGAAGAATATGATGTACCCAATGACATACTCAGAATGGTAGAAGGAGAAGAAAAGCAGATTCTACTACATAAAGAGGAACTAGAAACATTAAACCTTGGTACAGAAGAAGAAAAGCGAGAGGTGAAGATTAGTACTACCATCACAACCAAAACTAGACAAAGCCTGATTGAGCTTTTAAAAGAATTCAGAGATATCTTTGCTTGGTTGTATCAGGATATGCCCGGCCTTTACACCGACATCGTCATGCATAGGCTCCCTATAAGGTAAGGATGTGAACCTATAAAGCAAAAGCTTAGAAGAATGAAGGATGAAACACTCTTCAAGATCAGGGATGAGGTAAAAAAGCAATACGATACATGATTCCTTGAGGTAGCTAAGCATCCAGAATGGATGGCGAATATTGTCCCAGTACCAAAGAAAGATGGAAAAGTATGAATGTGTGTTGACTACAGGGACCTCAATAAGGCAAGCCCTAAAGACAATTTTCTGCTCCCACATATTGATATTTTAGTCGACAATACAACTGGTCATTCACTCTTCTCTTTCATGGATGGTTTCTCTGGGTATAACCAGATCAAGATGTGCCTAGAAGACATGGAAAAGACAACTTTTGTGAAGTTATAAGGAACCTTTTGCTATAAAGTAATGCCTTTTGGACTCAAGAATGCAGGGGCAACCTATCAAAGGGCTATGGTCACCCTTTTCCATGATATGATGCATAGAGAAATATAGGTATACGTCGACGATATGATTGCCAATTCTCAATATGAGGAAGAACATTTGGCCAATTTAGAAAAACTCTTCTTAAAATTGAGAAAGTTCCAATTAAAGCTCAACCCGACTAAGTGCATATTTGGGGTCATATCTGGAAAGTTATTAGGTTTCGTTATAAGCAGAAGAGGAAGATGAATTGAGATCGATCCTGATAAGATAAAAGCTATATAGGAAATTCCCCCATCTCAAACACAAAAGGAAGTTCGAGGTTTCTTGGGACGATTAAATTACATTGCACGCTTCATTCTCAGTTAACTGATAAGTGCGATTCAATGTTTAGGTTACTCAGGAAGAATAACCCGGGGACATGGGACGAATAATGTCAAATGGCTTTGGAAAAGATTAAAGAATAGGTAAGCAATCCTCCGGTATTAGTACCACATGTTTCAGGGAGACCACTGATCTTGTACCTAATGGTCTATGAAAATTCCATGGGTTGTGTGTTAGTGCAACATGATGATACTGGAAGAAAAGAAAAGACAATATACTACCTGAGCAAGAAATTCACTGATTGTGAAACTAGATATTCGTCTGTTGAAAAACTATGTTGTGCTCTGGTCTGGGCAGCTAAAAGGCTAAGACAATACATGCTTTATCACATTACACGGCTAATCTCGAAGTTGGATCCACTGAAGTTCATGATGGAGGCCCCGGCTCTATGAGGAAGGTTAGCGCATTGGCAAATGTTATTATCAGAATTTGATATCCAGTATGTGAGCCAAAAAGCAATAAAAAGGAGTGCCATAGCAAACTTTTTAGCAAGTCGCACCTGTGATGACTATGAAGCATTAAACTTCAATTTTCCCGATGAAGACTTGATGTGTATCTTAGAAGATGAGGAGGCTCCTACAAAATATTGGGTTATGGACTTTGATGGTGCAACAAATGCATTAGGAAGAGGTATAAGGGTAGTTCTTGTCTCACCGAAAGGAGATTATCACCCTTTTACCAGTCGTTTGAAGTTTTTTTGCACTAATAACATGGCGGAGTACGAGGCTTCTATAATGGGACTAAGATAAGCTATAAGGAGGATAATTCATACTTTAAGAGTTTTTGGGACTCTGTATTAGTCATTTATCAGATATGCGGTGAATGGGAGACAAAAGATGCAAAGTTGATGGAATACCACAAGCTAGTCCTTAGTTGACCAAGGAATTTGATGAGATCACTTTCAAATATCTTCCTAGAGAAGACAATCAAATGGTTGTTGCTTTAGCCACCTTAGCTGTGATGTTTAGGGTAAATAAAGGTTATGAGATGATGCCCATCAGGTTATATATGCTTGACTCTCTAGCTCATTGTTATGATGTAGAAGAAGAAATGGATGGATTGCCATGATATCATGACATATTATAATATGTAAAGTCCTTGCAATACACGCCTCAAGCTACAGAGAATGAAAAGAAAATGATCAGGAAGATGGCATCAAAATATGTTCTTGATGGAGAGATTTTATACGAGAGAAGTCGTGATCAAGTGCTTCTAAGATGTGTGGGAGCAAAAGAGGCACAATTAATTGTGGAAGAAGTTCATGAAAGAGTTTGCAGAACTCATCCTAGTGGTTTCACCATGGCCAGGAGAATCATGCGTCTTGGATATTATTGGTCAACCATGGAAGGTGATTGCATCAACTATTCTTGCAAATTCTACAAGTGCCAAATCTATGATGACAAGGTTCATATGCCACCTCAGCCTTTTCATGTTATGACAGCCCCTTGGTCGTTCTCCATGTGGGGCATTGATGTCTTCGGTCAGATTCACCCTAAGGCATCAAACATGCATCGTTTTATCATGGTAGCCATTGATTATTTCACCAAGTGGGTAGAAGCAGCCTCATATGCAAACATAACCAGATCCACAGTTTGTAAGTTTTTGAAAAAGAAATCATTTTTCGATGCGGCTTGCCTGAAAGTATCATCACCGATAATGCCTCTAATTTGAACAACATGATGATAAGTGGAGTCTGTGAGCAGTTAATGTCAAACATCATAATTCTGTGGTATATCGCCCAAAGATGAATGGGGCAGTGGAAGCTGTGAATAAGAACATTAAGAAGATAGTCGCAAAAATGACTGATAGTTATAAAGATTGGCACGAGAAGTTGGCATTTGTCTTATATGCTTATTGAACTGCAGTAAGAACTTCCACTAGGGCAACACCTTTTTCATTGGTATATGGAGTAGAAGCACTGTTACCAATTGAAGTTGAAATACCATTGCTCCGTGTCTTAACGGAAGCAAGTTTGAATGAAGCATAATGGGTTCTAGCAAGATTTGATCAGCTGAACCTAATTGAAGAAAAAAGACTGAAAGCACTGTGTCATGGGCAAATGTACCAGCGAAGGATGATAAAAGCTCACAAGAAGAAAGTTCGTCCAAGGGGATTCAAAGAGGGAGACTTGGTATTAAGGAAGAAGTTGCCAATCCAAAGTGATGCTCGAGGAAAATGGGCACCGAATTGGGAAGGACCTTACATTGTAACAAAGGTCTTCTCGGGAGAGCATTAATTTTAGCCGAAATGAATGGAGATGAACTCCAGAACCCGATAAATTTAGATACGGTTAAGAAGTATTATGTTTGAAGAAGAAAGAAGAAAAAGAAAAGGAAAAAAGAAAGAGAAAGAGAAAAATTAAAAGAAAAAAAAAGAAAAAAAGAAAGAAAAAGAGAAGAAGGAAAGAAAATGGGGGTTCAAAATGAAAATTCGTAAAGGGCGTTTCGAAACCAAATGAGGATCTGAGTTGAAAACCCGTAAAGGGCGGCTCAGGCAATTTGCAAATAAGACCTTCTTCAGGGATTGGCTAGGGAGCTTCATATCTTTCCGCATAATCATTATCTTCAGGGTCTACTCAGCATAGTTGACATTCGAAGCACCTTATGAAGTCATGATAGGAGGAGTTTTTTTTTCTGATATCTGAATACCTATTCATTTTCTTGTAATTTCTTTTTGTGTTTGACACAACACTAATAAAATTTTGGTTGTGTAGACTTTTTCCTTTCTCTCATTTGACAATATTTCCATAAAGCATCTTGCATTGAAATGTGAACTAAAATTTGACATCACTTGAAATGTACAAAATATTTTTGAGCATTATTTTGAAATTTGTCTAGAAGGGTATTGGAACTATTAGGTATTCAATGGTCAAATTTAGAGCTTAGGGCATAAAGAGTAGCAAAACTTATAAGGAAATCCAAGATGAAAATAGGTTTTGCTGCAAATCTCTGCGGAATACCCACAAGAGATGCTTTGACGTTACCTTAAGGTAGCATATTGCAAAACAGAGATGCTTACACAGGATAATGAGAACAATTTTACAGACATTGAAGGAAATAGTTAAGGATATGAGACATTGGGAGAGTAGCAGAAAGTCTTTTCACTGAACATTGATGTATCAACTACAATGATAAGTTGACAAAGGCAAAAAGAATTTTGAAGAATATAAGGATGAAGTCGGTCCTTCCAACCAGGAGTACAAGATAACTGGATTGAGTGAGCAAATGTGCAAATATCATATAAAGCAAAGGAGTGTTAAGAATGAGAATAGTAAAACAAAAGTGACGGAGATGGTAGTCAATCATCGAAGCATATAGTTGCAATTTTCAGATGATTTCCTATGCATTAATGATGGCAAACCGATGCATTCTCCATATCCCCACGGAGTTTCGCTCTTAGGTGTCCTAGCAACAAGGAGCTTCCCTGTTTGAAAAATCAAGGTAAAAGTCACATGAATGGATGAATATATTAAGTGATGTTCAATCCATGATAGATGAAGCAGGCAATGGTGAAGATTGATTTCCAAGGAATAGACGATGGAATTTTAACAACAAGAAACTGGTGAAGCCAATTGAAAGATGAGTTATTGCAAGTGCAAAGCCATTCAACATAGAGAAATAAAAGGAAATCATATTGTTTTTTGATGGGATGGGCCAAAATAAGACACCCACCATCTGTTACCGGAGTTAAGAAAATGTTTGAGATGATATAATCCGAGTTTCCCGGAGTTTCTTATGTGTTTATTAGAAAAAATATTAAGAGCAAAAGGAATAAGACATACATTCATGATTAGGCATCCCTAGGGGCATATACATCTTAATTAGATCATTTGCAATTGTTTTTGACAGGATTTTGGAACTTGCTTATTCATCCAAGTGTATGGAGGATGAAGTCATCTTTTGGAATCTGCTTATCTATTCAAGCATGAGGAGAATAGAACTCGCCTATCCGTTCGGGAATTTGGAGAATAGAACCTGCTTATCTATTCGACCATAAGGAGAATAGAACCTGTCTATCCGTTCAGGCATCTAGAGAATGGAACCTGCCTATCTGTTCAGGCATCTAGAGAATGGAACTTGCCTATCCGTTCAAACATTTAAAGAATGAATCCTGCTTATCTATTCAAGCATAAGGAGAATAGAACCAGCCTATTTGTTCGAGCATTTAGAGAATGGAACTTGCTTATCTATTCAAGCATTTGGAGAATAGAACCTGCTTATCCATTCAAGCATAAGTAGAATGGAACCTGCTTATCTATTCAAGCATAAGAAGAATAGAACCAACCTATCCATTCGGACATTTGGAGAATGGAACCTGCTTATCTATTCAAGCATGAGGAGAATAGAAACCGTCTGTCTTTTTAAGCATTAACGGTTTGGTAATTGGTGAAAATCAGCGTCTTCTCTTCTTTGCTCTATTCCTGTTCCACCAGAATGACCAAAGAGGGGCAACTATTGTCACTTGATTTTCACCTTCGTTTTAGTTGTTATATTAATTTAGTATTGTTGTATTAGTGTTATACTGGTAATATAGTTAAGTGTCATTGATAATATAGTTAATATATTATAGTTGTAAATACTAATGTTAGACTACTTTAAGTGTCATATAATGTATACTTAAGTGTTATAAATAGTATAATTGATAGTATATTGTGATAGTTAGAATTAATTTAGTTTATATATTAGTATTAGTAGTTAGTATAAAACCCAAAGTAAAAATAGTCCATTTAAAAACAATGTCCATTTGCTTTTATTCGGTTAAATAGAAGAGTCCATCACACAAAAGGGCTGTTGGCCCGTTTATAATCCAAAAAACCCTAATCCTGTCTTATTCTCTTGCACAGCCGAATGGAGGCTGTTGGATCGATCTGGGATCCAATAGTGCAGATCACGCCAGTTGGGGATGATATAGCACCTCAATTACATAACCGTTCGATCAGGATGCAATCTAACGGCTCAGATCACTTCGGGACGTATCATGCGGATCATCACTCGCACATGGTAGCCACACGCACGATGTTCCAGCTCTAACCATTCACTTTGTCTTATTCAATGCTCCACTCGCTCTGATTGTTCCTCGCCAGCACCGTTCCGATTATTCCTCACCGACACCATTTGCAATTACCAGCAACAAAAACACAAAACAATGAGTTAGAAAGAAACAAAACCAAATCAAAAGGGCAACCAAATCCTTAAATCAAAGCTTTAGCTGCAAATCGGGGGCAAAGTCAACTAACACAAGAGGGAATTGGATCCCTAAATTGGTGTCTTAGCAAGAATCCAGCAACGATTAGATTAAAGCAGCAAACAAAAGGCAACAAGCTTAAAATCAGAGCTAAGACAGGATCAAATGAGGAGGATATTAGGGATTCAGGCTTAAAATTCAAGCAATTCAATAGCTATATAAGCCCAATTTTAAATCATTGTAACAACAAGAACGATTGATAGAAATCACACATAGCAATTACAGTAAACATACTAGCATTAGGAAGTTGTAGGAGCAAGCAATTTGTAACTAGTGTTCAAAATCAATAAAGAGAAGCAAAGTTCTGGTAATATTTCTATCTATTTACTTTCTGTTTTGGATTAAATAAAGAATAAAGAGGTTATTTTTACCTTGTTTTTGTTTGAAAAGCCATGTAGATTTGGTTTTGATGTAAATTCGGTGGAAAAACAGATTTCAAAGTCGTCGAAATCTAGAAAAACCTGGGTTTTTTGGGAATTTTGCTACCGGCAATGGCGGCGGCCAGCACGACGGATGTTCATCGTGTTCTTCATAAAATGAGGAACATGATGAACACGACAGAGAAAATTATAAAGGTCGGTTTTGATCCATTTTTGTAAAAAGGGAAGAAATGAAATCTATTTATAATATTTAATATATATACTAACCCGTTCGACCCGACCCGAACCTGGATATAACCCGCACCTTTCTTTCCCAGATCTCATGTCGCAGCTCTTCAGTTTTCATTTGTTTCAATTTCGTCCTTTTTCTTTTCAATTTGGCACCTAATTTTAAATTGCTTTCAAATTAACCTTCACATTTTACTTTCTTTCAAATTGTCCCTAATTTAGATTTTCTATTTTAAAAGATAGAAAAAACAAATCTCTTTTCTTTATTTAATTAAGTAATTGCTTAGTTATTTAATTAATTAATTAATTACTTCTTTCTGTCTTTTATGCAAATATTTGTGTGTTAAACTTTAGGAATAGGGACTTAAAACATAGATTAGAGACATGTATGTTGTAAAACATTCTTTATTTTCAATAAAACACACTTAATTACATTTAAACCTTAACAGTTAAAATGAAAGTAGATGTTTCTTTATGTATGAATCATTAATTAGACTTTAATTAAAATACTTTAACACATTTAATTTTCTTGTTGATTTGTAAAAATGTGAAAAATTAATTAATACGATGTCTTATCAAATGAGAATGATAGGTTAGCGCCAGGAGTTTTAGCGGTGATTAAAGTTCATTTCCCAGGTGATGAGGCCGTTAAAATTGATTTACATTCACTTTGTGGAAAATAAATCGAAATTTTGTGAACTTGCAAATTCTAGTGTTAAAAAAATGCTTTTTTGAAATCAATTAGGTACCAGTTTTTGGGCGTTGTGGGGTACTAATACTTCCCCACACGTAATCGACCCCCAAACCTGTTTTCTCATTTTTTGTGGACCAAAAATGTTATTTTGATAAATAAAACGTTTTTATTAAAATAACCCTTGTTTTAAAAGTTATCCAATCACATTTTCTTCAAAAAAGATTGGTGGCGACTCTGTGATTTTATAAAGTTTTCCAAAATGTCAAAACTCCTAAAAAGGGTTGCGACAGGGAAAATGTGGAAAACCCATTACCTTATTACTATGGAATGAGGTGTTTTGATTTAAAATAGAAGTCTTGGATTCTTGCTCGAAGCTAACATAACTATTTTTGTTTTGGTTTATTATCATGCCTTAATTTTTTAGCACGATGGGACCGATGAGGGAGTTGTGATCTAGGGAGATAGCTCCTACCGTTGGGTAGGGAAATTAGGAGGCTGTCGTACCTCTTGGAGAGATACCACCCCCTCCGCCTCCTCCACCTGTGAACGAGGAGTAGGTGCCACCTGAGCTAGCTGGGCCAGTGTTGGGCGATATGGTGCCTTTGATATAGGCGATGACTTGAGTTTTCTAGGCGACTATTTCTAGAGTGCATGAGCAAGCACCAGTTGCTGGGCAGATGGGTTTACCGTTAGAGCGTTTGCGTAGTTTAGGCGGTGTTGAGTATCATGGTTTTTCGCATGAGGCATCCGAGGCATGGATGGCCAATACGATCCAAATTTTGGATTAGATGGGGTGTAATGATGCACGTAAGTTAGGATGTGTTGTGTCCCTATTGCGGGGTGATGCTTATAGTTGTTCGACCATTGTAACTGCGGCTATGGAGTCTAATAATGTGGATTGGGAATTTTTCCAAGCTGCCTTTAAGAGGAAGTATATGGGAGTTAGATACTTGGATAACAAGAAATGTGAGTTTATGTCTTTGGTTCAGGGTAGAATGTTTGTGGCTGAGTATGAGGTTCAGTTTGTTTGTTTGAGCTAGTATGCCCCTTAGTTGGTGCCGAGTGATATGCATCGTTGTGATCATTTTCGCTATGGTTCGGTGCAAGAGGTGAAGATGTACATGTTAGCCTCTCACTACATTGATTCCGACGCGTTGGTTACACAGGCGAAGGATATTGAGCAGAACTTGGGTTTGTCATCGCGTATGAGTGGTTTTGGCTCGAGAAAGAGAGTTACGGACTCTAGCTACAGTGGTGGTCAGTATAAGAGGCATTGGGATAAGAAGTATCGCTCTGAGGTGAGATGTGGTGGAGGTAATATTGGGCGTAGACTGTAGGGTCAAGGTGCTCGGGGTAGAACGGGTCTTAATACCTGTTGGACTTGTGGATCACGTGAGCATATGAGGCAAGATTGTCCACGTGTGGTTCATGAAGGAAAGGCTCTTGCTGCTACGGGTGGTCAAGTTTGTTGGAGTTGCGGGTCGAGTGATCATCTAAGACGTGATTGTCCATTGTTGGCTGGTGGTTGTCAGGCTAGGGCGCCTATAGCTGCACCTCAGCAAAGTCGTGGTCATGGCCGGGGACAATTTTAGTGTAGAAATGAGGTTCTGAGGATGGTTGCTCATACTGTTGTGATTAAACCTGAGGGTGGTGGTCCCGCGAGGGTGTATGCACATCGCGAGGGACGTAACGACACCAATTTGATTGCAGGTACCTTTACTTTGTAGTACCATTATTTTCTTTGTTTGATTATTGTTCTACGCATTCATATATCTTGCGTGAACATGCATATTTTCTTGATATGCATGTTGATGTGTCTTTTATCTGTTTAAGGACATGTGTTTGCGGTTGATTTGATAGAGTTGTTGTTTCATGGTTTTGATGTAATCTTGGGTATGGTGTAACACCTTAAATTGTCACTATTGTGCGTAATAAGTGCTACGCAATTGTGAAAGTATACACGTTGCAAGTTATAGTATAAAAGATATCTCTCCACAGGGATTGGTGCCATTTCAAGAATCTAGTCTCTTGCACTGAAAAAAGTAAAAACACAAATAAATGATTATAGGAGTTTTAACTAATAACTAATCTAGAAAGCAAATAAGTAAAAGGTGATGTAATTAAATGAGAGAGATAGGCCAGGTTATCGTGAGTTGAGGTGTGATAGCCGATTGGATCGTCTTGGTAAAAGAGTGCAAGGGCAACTCAGTTGCCGTGGCAACTTGCACAACGGGGTTGCCTTGGCAACTAATGGATGGTTGCCTAGGCGACTAGTTGGGCAACTACTTGGGCGTCTGGGCAGCAACCTTCAAGGTTCGGCAGAGCGTTCTTCAATAGTTTCTTCTTATCCCTAAGTCAAAACTCTAGTTACTTGTGCATGCCTTGATAATACATCCCTGCGTGAATCAAGGGTGAACAACAACCAATCTTGCTATCCTCTTAGCCATTGAAATCCTTAACTTATTCCTAAGCCGGATTAATCTTCACCATCAATAGAATGAATATAGATCATATTCATTCGTTTCTTGAATCTAACTCTCCCGATATTAGATAAATAGATGAAGTCACGAGACCCTCTCCCAATTCACTCGCAAACAAGAATAAGAACCAAGAATGAATAAACCTTGAATAGAAAAGTGCAAACTCTTATTACCTAAAAAAAATCCAATAGTTTCTCACAACCACAAAACACAATAACCTTAGCCAAATAGATTTAGTTCATGGCTAGGTTCCAAAGAAACACAAGATAAATAATCCCTAGCATGAACCTAATTGAACAAGAAAGAAAAAGATGAATAATAAAGCTTGTCGAAATTTCCCTTGCCCTAGATGCTTGTAAAAAATTCTCTCTTATTGCTCTCTCCTGAGTTGTCGAAATTCCTCTCTAATTTATAGGGCTAGGTCAAAGTTCTTCTTTGAGGAGGAAGTTAAGTTGGAATTAAATTATCTTTAAAGAATATAATTCTTTATTATAATTATATTCCTTTTAGAACTTCTCCTATCTTCTTGGAATTTAATTCTTCTTTAATCTCTTCATGTAAATCAAATTCCTTTGGGATTTAGCTTTGCTCCACGTCATCTTGGGCTTGTCTAGTCATCAATTTCGACTACCATATCACCTTATTCTTTGTCGAAAATTGCCCTGGCAACTGGCTCGGCGTCTCCTTCATGTATTGCCCTGGCAACTAGCTCGGCATCTCCTTCCTGCATTGCCCTGGCAACTAGCTCTAGCCTTGCTTTGGCAAGTGGTCCTGTACATACACACCAAAGCAACATCTTTTCCCACAAAAACTACCAAGTTATGTAATCAAGCTCAACGATGGAAGGAAACATGGATTAATGCATGAATGGCTAATTATGAAACTAATATGAGCCTAAGTCTAACAATAATATGAGTAAAAAGGGTAAGAAAAATAGTACTTTTGAACACTTATCACACCCCCAAACTCGAACTATTGCTTGTCCTCAAGCAATGCAAACTAATAATTACCTGCCAAGACTTCAATTTTCACAAACTTAGCTTTGAACTTGATTTCAATTCTCAGAACCGGGGCACAAAGTATGATTGGCTTTTCATTTTTCAGAAAACTTAAGAGTTACTCTGAATCAAACTATAATGCTTGTGAGTGTGTGCGGAGTTGTGTGCAAGTTGATTTTTCAGATTCTATGCAAACAAGAGGTTTTCAAATTACTTCATTGGGTTCTTTTTAACATGTTTTAACTAGAGCCAGTTTTGGGCACCTCTAGTGTTTTGTTTTTAGTTTTCTTAAGTTAATTTATTCGACTAGAGCCGATTTCGGGCACCTCTAGCGATCAAATTTTTAACACATGCTAGAGCCAATTTCGGGCACCTCTAGCGATCAATTTTTTTAGCACATGCTAGAGCCAATTTCGGGCACCTCTAGCATTCATCCAATTTTTATTCTAATCCCCCAATTTGTTTAATTATCAACCTAAGTTCACTATAATTCCTTAAATCAATCAAACCACAACATTGTTTCATCAAATTTAGCATCATAGTAAAATTCTAAGTTTTTTCCATGGTTATCCTAGAATAAAAATTCTATCAATTAAGTGCATTGGAAAAGTCATCATCGGATATTCATCAAATCTAGGCAATTCTTGTTCCAACTAAAGGCATGACAAGCAATTTATGTATCCTAAATGTAATACTTAAGATGAATGTAACTAAACATGGTAACTACTAATAACAATCCCCCCAAACTCGAGTGAGGCATTATCCTCAATGCATGTATTAAATAAAAATAATGAAAAATAAAATGCAAACGAGAACTTACTCTGATAGTTCGTCACCGTGGATGATTAGTTTCCTTTTGGTTGGTGTCTTGATTCTCTTGCTTGAACGCGATGGTTGTTTTCTTGTTGCCAGTGGTGGAATCGATCCTCGTATGGGGTTGTCCTCATCGTCCTCTTCATCAATGTTATTGGCTTTTTGCTTGGAGGATTCAATTGGTGCGGTCTTTGTTGGTGCAATAGAGGACTCGTCCGAATATGACAAATCAAAAAATGATTCCGTAGGAGTTGATTCGGGCATATGTGCTTTACCTTTGGCTATTGCAGTGGTTGCCGGGACGTCTTTAGCTTTGGTTGTCGTGGTATCTTCAGGGTTGGTTTTCATGGCATCTGCTTGTGTAGGCACGATATAGGTTGCCGCGACATCATCTGTTGCGGTTGCCATGGCGACTGCTTCATTGGTTGCCGGGGCAAGGATCTCGGCAGGAAAGATTAGGAATGGCACGTGATTGTCCGGGTACTTTTCTAGGATGACTTGGGTGATGGCATTGTTGTGATCTTTCATGTACCATATGAACATTATTTGCCGGTCTTCAATTTGCCTTCGGTGGCTCACCAATGGTTGCAAGAGTGCTTCAAAGTGTCCCGGGGTTGATGGCCGAGTTGCCCGGGGGTTAGGTGCTTGGGTATTAGGGATTGCCGGGGCGGCAGGAGTTGCCGCGGTAATTGGAGGCCTTGAAGATTTTCCCGGTGCCTCTCCCATTAGCTTTCGGATTTGTGCTTGATTCCAACTGGACTTTGGTAGGGCCTTTTCATCGGTTGACTCACTTGGAACATGCATCTCCTTGCAAAGATTATAAATTAAGCAAGGGAAGAAAAGAGAACCCTTATCTTTTGAGCTACATACAAAAATCTCATCACAAATAATTTTTCCAATGTTATGATGCTATTATGCAAAATAGAATGTATGAGCAAAAGATGTGGTATATCAACGGTAGTATTGTGTGTGGTGGGCATTAAAGAAGTTTTAACAAACTTATTCCATAGTTTTGCCTCGGGTTTAAGTCGAAGGCGATTTACCGTGCCCTTGTATTTACCGTCTTTCCAATGAGTTCCTGGTTGAGTGAGTTCTTGAAGCACCTTGTCGAGTTGCTTGGGCGTGATTTGATCAACGAAGGCTTGATGCTCGTCCTTCTCAATGTAAAGCCCGTAAAAGGTGTTGACGTTTTCAAGGCTTATGAGTATGGCCTTGTCATGAACAAAAACATAAGGATTATCCGGGTTAGGTGAGTGAGCATAGAATTCTCTTACCCATGAGATATTGCCCGGTTCCGATTGATGGCAAAAGATTTGCCACTTTTGATGTACAATCCTCTCGAAGATGAATGGTTCAAGGCCGAAATCTTGATGAGAGTTGGAGTATTCAAAGCCTTGTTCTTCATAAATCTTCCGGATTTCAAACTTGGAGTGAAATCTTTCTTGAACCACCGATGTAGCAAACTTCTTGTATCTTGGTTCTTTGGAGGAACTTGGATGAACTAAAAATTTAATTTTGGATGCCATAGATGATCTTGGTTGTGAGTTTTGTAAAAACAAATAAAAGAAACTAACAAGTTGCAAGATGAAAAGTAGGAATAGGTTTCTTGGAAGGTAAGGGTGATGGGTTTTATAGAAAAGATAGGTAGTAAATATGGTGGGTGGGATTAATTTTTGAAAGATGAAAGAGGGTTTTAGTTTAGGGGAAGGGTGACGGCTAGGGGGTTTAATTAGGGTAAGTTGGAGGCTTTATATAAGCCTTAGATTCAGCCCATTAATTTCCTTGTTGAATATGTTTTCCTTCTTGGATCAAAATTCCTCTTTATCTTGAACTCTTTTCCTACAACTCAAAGACAAATCAAATAAGGATTAAAATTAAAGATAAAGTAATAAAAGAAAATAAATAAATATGTGTAAAGGGATTCTTAAACTTAGAAAGATAAAAAAGAAAATATATCCTAAAAAATATAATAATAATCGAAAATAAAAAAATTAGTTCGAGAGAAAAAAAAAAAAATAAAAAAAAAGTCAGAAATAAAAAATAAAAAAATAAAAAAAAATATCGAAGGGAGAGCATGCTCATGCATCTCCTAAGGTGACCACTCTTTGTTGCGTTCCACATGGGCACCGTTGTAGTGCTTCAATCTTTGTCCATTAACTTTGAATTCATTTTTGTCAGTGATGGACTTGATTATCACAGCACCATGAGAAAATGGTTTGACAACTTCGAATGGTCCCGACCATCTTGATTTCAACTTTCCCGGGAAAAGTTTTAGCCGAGAATTGAATAGGAGAACTAGTTGTCCTGGCGTGAATTGTCGTGGCAATAGTTTCTTGTCATGCCATTGCTTTGTTTTCTCCTTGTAGATTCGTGCATTGTTATAGGCGAGTGCACGAAATTCTTCTATCTCGTTGAGGTCCAACAAACGCTTTTGTCCGCCACTTTCCCAATCCATATTCACGGTCTTGATTGCCTAGTATGCCTTGTGTTTGATTTCCACCGGTAGATGGCATGTTTTGTCATAGACAAGTCGAAAGGGGGACATACCTAAGGGTGTTTTTAATGCAGTGCAATATGCCCAAAGTGCGTCATCTAGTCTTAATGACCAATCCTTCCTAGAGGGATTTACAACTTTCTCGAGTATACCCTTCAATTCCCGGTTGGAAATTTCTGCTTGCCTGTTGGTTTGTGGGTGATATGCCATGGAAATCTTGTGTTATACGCCGAAGCGTTGCAACATCTTGGCAATAATTCTGTTGTCAAAATGCTTGCCTTCGTCACTGATAATTTCTCTCAGCATCCCAAACCGTGTAAATATGTTTTTTTGCAAGAATCGTTGCACTGTCTTGGAATCATTGTTGGGAACTACAACTGCCTCAACCCGTTTAGACACGTAGTCGACGGCAAGTAGAATGTAGAGATTGCCGAATAAAGATGAGAAAGGTCCCATAAAATCGATCCCCCATACATCGAACAATTCCACCTCGATGATGTTCTGGATTTGTATCTCATGTCGTCTAGAGATATTGTCCGTCCTCTGGCAACAATCACATTGCTTGTAAAAGTTTTGGGCATCTTTGTACAATGTTGGCCAATACAAACTGGATTGCAAAACTTTGGCCGCGGTGCGAGTTCCTCCAAAATGTCCTCTAGAGGGTGAAGAATGGCATTGCCGGAGTACATTTTATTGCTCTTCTTCAGGGACACATCGGCATATAACCTGATCTGCATCATGGCGGAACCGTTTCTTCCCTTGGTGAGTAAGGCCATAAGGTAAAATACCACAAACAAGGAAATTAATTAAATCCGTGTACCAGGGTATTGTCGAGGCATGTGCTGCCGTGGCGACTGCTCCCAAAATTGCCGAGGCATGCGCGTCAAGGGCTGCTGCGGCATCGAGAGTTGCCAAGGCGTGTGCGTCCATGGTTGCCGAGGCGTCGAGGGTTGCTGAGGCATGTGCGTCCATGGTTACCGAGGCAACTAAAAGTTGTTCATCCGGGAATGCATCTCATATCTCTAGATCCACGTCCTCCTCTATATTGCGTTCTAAGCGTGATAAGTGATCGGCCACTTGATTTTTTGTTCCTTTCATGTCCTTAATTTTAATATCAAATTCTTGTAAAAGTAATATCCAACGAATCAAACGAGGTTTGGCATCCTTTTTAGCAAATAGATATTTGATTGTCGAATGGTCCGTATGAACAATTACCTTTGTACCAATCAAATAGGATCGGAACTTGTCAAATGTGAAAACTACAGCTAGTAACTCTTTCTCTGTTGTTGTGTAATTCACTTGAGCACTATTAAAAGTTTTACTAGCATAGTATATCACATGGAAGGTCTTACCTGTGCGTTGGCCTAGGACTTCTCCTACCGCGAAATCACTTGCATCAAACATGAGCTCAAAAGATAGCGTCCAATCTGGTGGAACGACAATGAGTGCCGAGGCAAGCTTTTCCTTTAGGGTTTTGAATACTTGGGTGCAAGAATCATCAAAATCGAAAACTTTATCCTGTTCAAGCAAATGGTACAAGGGTTTAGTGATTTTATAAAAATTATGAATGAACCTCCTATAAAAACCTGCATGTCCAAGAAAACTTCAAATTCCTTTAACCGAACTTGGTGGGGGTAATCTCTCGATCACATCCACCTTGGCTTTGTCTACTTCAATTCCTTTGGATGAAATCTTGTGGCCGAGCACTATTCCTTCATCTACCATAAAATGGCATTTCTCCCAATTGAGGACTAAATCAGTTTCTTCACATCTTGCCAACACCCTATCTAAATTGCCGAGACAGCCGTCGAAGTCATTACCAAAAATAGAAAAATCATCCATGAAGATCTCAAGAAAGTCTTCGATCATGTCTGAAAAGAGTGCCATCATGCATCTTTGGAAGGTTGTCGGGGCGTTACACAATTCGAACGACATCCTTTGAAAAGCATAAGTACCGTATGGGCATGTGAAGGTTGTCTTTTCTTGATCTTCTGGTGCTATGGCAATTTGATTGTAACCTGAATAACCATCAAGAAAACAATAAAAGGGTTTACCTGCAAGACGGTCAAGCATTTGATCAATAAAGGGTAATAGGAAGTGATTTTTCGTAGTGGCTTTGTTTAGCTTCGATAATCCATACAAACCCTCCAACCGATCACAGTCCTGGTTGGAATGAGTTCATTGTTTTCATTACTTACCACCGTTATACCTTCCTTTTTCGGTATACATTGTACTAGACTTACCCATGATGATTTCTTTCATTACAACCCCTTTCATGGCATGATTCAGTCTCCTCTGGGCCTCAATTGAAGGTTTGTGATCATCTTCCAACAAAATCTTGTGCATGCACACTGCCGGGCTAATTTCCTTCAAGTCGAAAATTGTCCACCCTTTTGCCTTTTGTGTAGCTTCAACATTTTTATCAGCTTCTTTTCCTGCTCAGGCTGTAACTTAGAAGAAATAATTACAGGCAATGTATTATCGGTTCCTAATTATGCATATTTTAGTTGCTCTGGCAATTGTTTCAACTCAAGAATCGGTGGTTGTTCAATAGAGGGCTTTTCGAGCTTACCTTCCTTACCTGAGCAATCCAGTGGTTCAAAGTATGTACCTGGTTGATTGACTAGCCAATTTGCTTCTTCTTGTTGTTCCTCATCGACCGGTTCTTCATACTTCTCAGGTTCCTTTTGATCGGCAATGTAGTTGCCGAGGTAACTAAATTCCTCGTCGAAGTTAAACTTTGCGCGTAATAAGTGCTAAGCAATTGTGCAAGTATACACGTTGCAAGTTATAGTATAAAAGATATCATCTCCACAGGGATTGGTGCCACTTCAAGAATCTAGTCTCTTGCACTGAAAAAAGTAAAAACACAAATAAAGGATATAGGAGTTTTAACTAATAACTAATATAGAAAGCAAATAAGTAAAAGGCGATGTAATTAAATGAGAGAGATAGGTCAGGTTATCGTGAGTTGAGGTGTGATAGCCGATTGGATCGTCTTGGTAAAAGAGTGCAAGGGGAACTCAGTTGCCGTGGCAACTTGCACAACGGGGTTGCCTTTGCAACTAATGGATGGTTGCCTGGGCGACTAGTTGGGCAACTACTTGGGCGTCTGGGCAGCAACCTTCAAGGTTCGGCAGAGCGTTCTTCAATGGTTTCTTCTTATCCCTAAGTCAAAACTCTAGTTACTTGTGCATGTCTTGATAATACATCCCTGCGTGAATCAAGGGTGAACAACAACCAATCTTGCGCTCCTCTTAGCCGTTGAAGTCCTTAACTTATTCCTAAGCCAGATTAATCTTCACCATCAATAGATTGAATAAAGATCATATTCATTCGTTTCTTGAATCTATCTCTCCCGATATTAGATAAATAGATGAAGTTACGAGATCCTCTCCCAATTCACTCGCAAACAAGACTAAGAACCAAGAATGAATAAACCTTGAATAGAAAAGTGTAAACTCTTATTACCTAAACAAAATCCAATAGTTTCTCACAACCACAAAACACAATAACCTTAGCCAAATAGATTTAGTTCATGGCTAGGTTCCAACGGAACACAAGATAAATAATCCCTAGCATGAACCTAATTGAACAAGAAAGAAAAAGATGAAGAATGAAGCTTGTCGAAATCTCCCTTGCCCTAGATGCTTGTTGAAAATTCTCTCTTCTTGCTCTCTCCTGAGTTGTCGAAATTCCTCTCTAATTTATAGGGCTAGGTCAAAGTCCTTCTTTGAGGAGGAAGTTAAGTTGGAATTAAATAATCTTTAAAGAATATAATTCTTTATTATAATTATATTCCTTCTAGAACTTCTCCTATCTTCTTGGAATTTAATTCTTCTTTAATCTCTTCATGGAAATCAAATTCCTTTGGGATTTAGCTTTGCTCCATGTCATCTTGGGCTTGTCTAGTCATCAATATCGACTACCATATCACCTAATTCTTTGTCGACAATTGCCTTGGCAATTGGCTCGGCGTCTCCTTCATGAATTGCCCTGGCAACTAGCTCGGCATCTCCTTCATGCATTGCCTTGGCAACTAGCTCTAGCCTTGCTTTGGCAAGTGATCATGTACATACACACAAAACACACCAAAGCAACATCTTTTCCCACAAAAACTACCAAGTTATATAATCAAGCCCAACGATGGAAGAAAACATGGATTAATGCATGAATGGCTAATTATGCAACTAATATGAGCCTAAGTCTAACAATAATATGAGTAAAAAGGGTAAGAAAAATAGTACTTTTGAACACTTATCAGTCACCTTAAAGAGTGACCCTTATTATATGATAGTGAATCATGTAAATAGTTAAAATATGCGACTTCATGGATGATCAAATTAAAAAGATTTAACACTAGAGTACTAATTTTAAGTGACTAGCTTGAGCAAATAGTAAATGTTGAACATTGCATGCTAAACTTATTAAACAAAGAAACCTTTACATGTGGCATGATGTTATGCATCACATGTTGGATTAGTTATCCATAATGGAATTTTCCAACAAACAAATCTCCATGATTCTCTTCATTATATCCCCTTCATCAAACAACACATTGAGAGAGAAAGAAAAACTCATAGGAATTCTTGGAGAGAATCGATTGGCTCAAGCTTTGCATTAGAAGAAAATTTTTTCTTGTGTGATCTTGTTAATTACCAAACAAGGTAATGTTAATTCTTGATTCTTATCACTTAAAATTATGGTTGCTCGATTGACTATTGAATTAGTTCAAATGAATTGAGTCTAGGAGAATGGTTAGTTGAACTAGAGTCTAACTATATTTGAACGGCTATAAGGGGGTTGAATCACATGGAATAGTTGCTATTCATACATAGGTGTGCATTGTTGATTTCTTGCATCAAATGGATTGTTGTTTGGTTACTTGTTAGATTGGACTGGTAATTAGAATGCTTCGAACTATTTTAGAGGCAAGATTATACTAAATTAGATAGGCTAATTAAACTCGGGAATATGATTCATGGATGGTTGGGATGCCTCATTATACTAAAATGAGGAATTGATATTGTTGAATAGCTGAATTGGGATAATAGTCACAATGATAGACTAGATGTTGAAGACTGTTTTGAACCCTGTTAAGGTAGTTTTGAAACTGCCCTGTTTCGGTTCAGAGTTTGGAAATTCATAGAATGAAAGTTGGCATATGGTCTTATACTAGACTGCTAAGAGGAAACTAGTATGGAAAATGATTAAATTCCATTTGGCCATGGACCTATTTGAAAATGAAACAAATTTGAAGTTAGATTAAGGGTTGCCTTGAACAATGTTAAAGTAATCGATGACAAATGTAGTTGTAAAATTATATGATAGTTGGATAAACTAGGTATTATCGTTAGAATAATTCGAGATCATGCTAGATGATACTGTAAATATAAATTGATTAAACAAGATTTTCTAATACTTTGATCGATTGTTGCTATCACTAGACCCCAAGAGGAATGAACAAGATGATGAGAGGCTTAAAGGAGTGGTGATTCAAGATCAGAATTAACTCGGTGTACAAATGAGTATATTTATCTTAAATAAACATAGATTTGTTGAATGTAATAAGACTCCTATAAATTGTTTGGAATTGTAATTGTTGGTAAGATGATTGTGGCCAAGGTAAGTGGAACAATTACTTATGCCTTTCTTTTAGTTGAACCATGAATTGGTTCCTTAAAATGTTTAATGAAAAATCTATTGTAATTGGCTATGCACTCGATTAGTTATGAAGAATAGGGATTGAATGACTAAATAGTTCACACGCAAGCTTCAATAGTATATGATAATATTGCCTAGAAATGAATGATCAAATAGGTCATATGCATCAATGGTACTGATTACCTTTGCCTGAAAATGCTTAAATAAGTTATGTACTTCAATGGTACTGATCACCATTGCCTGAATATGCTTAAACAAATAGAATATATATATATATATATATTTCAATGGTATTGATTACCATTGCCTGATAAAGCTTGAACAAATAGATCATATCCATCAATGGTATAAGTTACCATTGCCTGATAAAACTCAATTGAATAGAACACACATTCAATGGTATATGTTCCATTGCCCGATAATGTATGAGTGATTATGCTTTCCTATACTTTAGCTAGTCAATCCATGTTAACTGATGTAGTCTGCTATGATAGATTTGGTTATTAAATTGATCAACTATAATAGTTGCTTGATGATACACTCTTATTGGAATCATGATTCTGCTATTTTGTATTTGTGCTTAAATATGTTTCCTACTAAGTGAATATAGAATTTTCATTTACATTGTTATTATCTATGTTCGAAGCCACAACCTAACTACTCACCCTGTCGCTTTTCAGGTGAAGCTAGTCTATAGTTAAATGGTGGAGGTAAAGGAAGGTTACCAAAGGCATCAAAAGTACGTTTTGTTTGTTAAATTGACTCCTAGAAGGTGGCACTAGTTTGGAATGTTAGATTATAACATTTTGTCTAATTGAAGAAGGGGTTTGTAAATAGTAACTTCTAAAGGGTTTGTAAACCTATATACCTATCTATGAGTTTGGCTTAATATGTCCATTAGTGGTTGATCTTGACTGACTTGAATTGGATTCTAGAATTCTAAGCTTGAAAATCTTTAGATTTACTATGGTGGTATGTAAATTATACAATAGCAAGACTATTATATATATATATATATACTTGGTGTATGGTTGATGCTTGGAAATTGTTTGATTTGGCTAGAATAGCTACGGATAAGATTTTGAATATTGTAGTCTCATGCTAGGGATTGTTTCGATTGCTTGCACGTCATATAGAATGGTTTTGATCATGTTTATAGTATACAATTAGGTTATCGAATGACCCAAGTAGATAATTAAAAGATTATAGACAAAAATTGATCTTACCTATGCGCATAAGTGGTTTAGTGGATTCATGTCTTGTAGAAACTTTGGAAATTTGCATAGTCCTTATTTGGTCTCATAGATAACGTCTTAATATCAAATTCATAAGGCTAATTGAATGAATCTAATAACCTTTACTAACTGAATTGTCATATAACTATCTTCTATGTTTTGGATTAAAGATGCCTTGTAACAATTGTAATTGTCTTTATACTTCTTTGATGCTTGTAAATTGCATTTAATGCTTGTATTCTAAAGGTCTCTCCATGAGTTCTCTTCTTCGAGGACTAACTTGTTAGACAAGTTAGATTGTTTTCTCCTAGAACAATGCTATCTTCTAGGCATGGGGTTGGGGTATTACATATGGATTGGTTGTCCGAACATAGAGCTATGGTTGATTTTGAATCCAAGCGAGTTACCTTGAAACTTGTTGATGATTACGAAGTGGTAGTCGTGGGCAAGAATGTTAAATTCTTGTCTAATGCTATTTCGACTTTGGAAGCAAGTCGGTTGATGGATTCTGTATGCGAGGCTTTCTTGGTCTTTGTTATAAATCTAGGATAGAAGGAAGTGCGTGTGCAGGACATACGTACAGTATGTGAGTTTTTGGTGTTTTTTCAAAAGAATTGTTTGGTTTGCCGCCGAATAGAGAGGTTGAGTTTGACATTGAGTTGTATGAGAATACAACTCCAGTGTCTATTGCTCCCTATCGTATGAAACTGAAGGAATTGAAGATGCAATTTCAGGAGTTGCTTAATCGAGGGTTTATTAGGCCTAATGTTTCACCTTGGGGTGTGTCGGTGTTGTTTGTGAAAAAGAATGATAGCACAATGTGGATGTGCATTGATTATCGACAACTGAACAAGTTGAAGATTATGAATAAGTATCCTTTGCCAAGGATTGATAATTTTTTATCAGTTTTGAGGTGCTTCGATGTTCTCTAAGATTGATTTGAGATCCGGGTACTATCAGTTGAAGGTGAAGGATATGGATGTGCCTAAGATAGCTTTTCGTACGAGGTACAAGCATTATGAGTTTTTGGTAATGCCATTTGATTTGACTAATGCCTCTACTGCATTCATGGATATGATGAATCGAGTGTTTATTCAGTTTTTGGATCAGTTTGTGGTTGTGTTTATTGATGATATTCTTGTGTACTCTCGTACTGAGGAAGATCATGATCGACACTTGCGAATTGTGTTGTAGGCTTTGTTGGATAATCAGTTGTATGCTAAGTTGAGCAAGTGTGAGTTTTGGATTAGAAAAGTTGTTTTCCTTGGTCATGTGGTGTTGGCCGAAGGGATTCAAGTTGATCCCTATAAGATTGAGGTGGTGAAGAATTTAAAGTCACCTAAGTCGGTACAGGTGGTTTGTAGTTTCCTTGGTTTGGCAGGATACTACCGTAGGTTTGTGGATGGTTTTTCAAAGGTTGCTGCTCGTTTGACTAAGTTTTTGCAAAAGAATGTTCGTTTTAAGTGGACGGAGGAAAGGTAACAAGCTTTTGAGAAATTTAAGGAAGCTTTGACGTAAACTCCTATATTGATTCAACTTGAGTTGGGTAAGGAGTTTGTGGTTTATAGTAATGCATCGTACGTTGGGTTGGGTTTTGTGTTGATGCAAGAAGCTAAGGTTGTGTCTTATGCATCTAGGCAATTGAAGGTTCACGAGCGCAATTACCCTACCCATGATCTTGAGCATGTTGCGATTGTGTTTGATTTGAAAATTTGAAGGCATTATCTTTATGGTGAGAAGTGTGTTGTGTATACGGATCATAAAAGTTTGAAGTATTTGATGACTCAAAAGAATTTGAATCTTAGGCAACATAGATGGTTGGAGTTGCTTAAGGATTATGATTTGACAATTAAGTATCATTTGGGTAAGGCTAATATTGAAGCCGATGCCTTAAGTAGAAAAGTTGCAGTAGAGTTGTAGGCGATGTTTGCGCGGTTGAGTGTGACGCGAGATGGAGGCTTGTTGGCTGAGTTGCAAGTGAAGCCATCTATTTCATAGTTGATTAAAGAGAAGCAACCTTATGATGATGCATTGGTGCCTCATGTGAAAGACATCATGGATGGAAATTTGATGGATTTTCATTTCAATGATGATGATGTTTTGTGTTTTAAAAGTCGAATGGTGGTGCCTAGTGATGGTGAGTTGAGGCGTATGATTTTGACTGAGGCTCATAGTAGTCCTTTTGCTATGCATCCCGGTAGTACTAAGATGTATCAAGGGTTGAAGGGAGAGTACTAATGGGTTGGTTTGAAGAAAGATATGGCTGATTTTGTTGCTAAGTGTTTGGTATGTAAGCGTGTTAAGGCTGAGCATCAGTTTCCTTCCAGGTTGTTGCAACCGTTAAAGATACCGTAATAGAAATAGGAGAGAATCACCATGGATTTTGTTTCAGGGTTACCTTTGACACCAACTAAAAAAGATTATGTTTGGGTGATTGTTAATTAGTTTAAGAAGTGTGCACATTTTCTACTAGTGCATACGACGTATACCTTGGACAGGCTGGCAGAGTTGTACATCGTCGAGATTGTGCATTTGCACGGTGTGCCTAAATCCATAGTTTTGAATAGAAATCTAAGGTTTACAACGAGGTTTTGGGAGTGTTTGCATTGAGCTTTGGGTATAAGGTTGAATTTCAGTACTTCGTATCATCCTCAGACGGATGGTCAGTCTGAATGTGTAATCCAGGTTTTGGAGGATATGTTGAATTTTTCTGTTATTGAGTTCCAACGAACCCGAGAGAGGCAATTACCTTTGCTGGATTTCGCCTATAAAAATAGCTATCAAGCGAGTATAAAGATGGCACCATTTGAAGCTTTGTATGGTAGGAAGTGCTTTACGCCATTGTGTTGAGCTGAGGCGGGGGAAAAGTATGTTTCCTTGCCTAGTGTGTTAAAGAATACAAATGAGAAGGTGAATCTCATTTTTTATCATTTGAACGCGCCTTCGGATCGTCAAAAGTCCTGTGCGAATTTGAAGCACAGGGAGATCGAGTATGCGGTTGGTGACTGCGTGTTTCTATAAGTTTCGCCTTGGAAGAAGGTGTTGAGGTTTGGTAAAAAGGGCAAGTTAAGTCCGAGGTTCATTGGACTGTATGAAGTGGTTGAGCGTGTAGGTCCTGTTGCTTACCGTTTGAGGCTACCTCCTGAGTTGGAGAAGATACGTGATGTTTTTCATGTGTCCATGCTTCAGAGGTATAGATCGGATCCGCTACATGTGTTAGTCGTTGAGGAAGTTGAGTTGACTCCGAACTTGTCTTGTGATAACGAACCCGTGAGGATCTTGGATACGGACAGTAAGGTTCTTTGGGGTAAGACCATTGAGTTGGTCAAAGTGTTGTGGCAATATCGAGGTGTTGAGGAAGCTACGTGGGAAAGGAAGGAGGACATGAAGAAGCAATTTCCTTACCTTTTTTGCCAAGTAAAATTTTGAGGATGAAATTTCCTAAGTGGGGGAGAGTTGTAACGCCCTGGTTTTGGGCCTAGAGGTTTTTGAGTTGGTTTGAGGGTCCAGTGGACCAAAATTAGAGATTCGTGTCAATTTCGAAAATTTATCAGAATAAATATTTTTGAAGGTGATAAAATTATGAAAAATGATCTAAAAACCTTTTTAAATATATAAAAGGTTTTGGTGAAGTCAATTTTGGAAAATGGTATTTGGAATTCGGATATTTTGATTTAGTGACCAAAATGTAAACTTTGTAAAACTATTTTTAGTGATTGTTTTGTAAAAGGATCAGAAATTTGAATCTTTAAGGAGCTAATAACCCTAAAATCCAATACCAGACTTTATCCCTTAATTGATTTATTTTAAAAGGTTTTTATTAAATAAAATGGGATTGGGAGAGCTAATTCGTGGTTATTTCTTTAAAACAAAATTCACTTAACTTTTTTTCTCTCTAAAACTTTTTCTCTAATTCTCTCCAGCCAAATATCGTTTTCTTCTTCAGAATCTTCAGGTAATCTCTTGACTTAATGGATCTTTGATCTTCAAATGATTTCTTAATTGTTTTCTATCAAAACCTTATTGTTTTAATCTTGTTTTCTCATGTAAATCTATCCAATTAAGGGGAAAGCATCCATTAGAGTTAATATTTCGTTCTTCTCCTCTAATGAAAGGTTCTTTACTGAAATTCCCAAGTTCTTGATCATTTATAAATGATTTCTAATGAGTTTTGATGATTTAATTATGGAAAATTGATTTAATTGAGATTTAATTGATGAAATCGATTGATCTTCGTTTAGGATCTATTTTATTGAGTTCTTGATCATATTAGAACATGATGATGATGTTTTATGATGTTAGTAAGTTGATTTTAACATTGGAATAGGTGAATCTCTAATTGTGTATATTGCTAGTTGTGGGTTTATAAGGTGTTGTGGGTGTTTTATGAATGCTGGAGGTATAAAGATGATGTTAGGTTGTTTTTGGATGTTAGTTGATGAGTCAAATCAGTAGGTTTTGGCTGGGTTAAGTTTGAATGGTGTTTGCTGTAATTTTGGGAAGGTTTCGGCTAGAGTTTGAAGTGGATCTTTGTGGTTTGTTGTTGCTGGGTTTGTGAATGCATTTTAATGCATTGAATCCCCTGTTTTGTATGGTAAAACCAGGGGAGGTTGAATCTCAAGCTTGAAGCGTCGCTTTAGAAGCTTTGGAGGTGTGTTGCGCATCGGCAAGCGAGGCGTTGTGTTGTCGGTGAGTGAGAAGGAGATTTCCAGCTTGAAATGGTTTAATAGGGTGGTTTATGGGAGTTTAAACTTAGCTTGAAAATGTTGGTTTAAACTCAGAAGTAAGTATAAAATATTTTCTCTCTCAATCGTGCTTGGCGAAATTGGTTTTATGCACTTGTTTTTAAATAGCATGGTACATATTGTTTATGCAAGATTTGAGTATGATATATACTGGTTTTTGAGCATATATTATTAGTGGTTTCATTGCTAAATGATCCATGGAAGTATAGTTTATACTTGTTTAAAAGCATGGTTTGTTGCTTTGGTAATGACTTGGTTAAACGCATATAAAAATAGTGAGGTACATGGTTAAATGTGAATTATATTGGCAAGTGATGTGATTTAAAATGTTATTGGATATAGTTAGCCGGCTATAGGATTGAGTGCACTATAAATAAGTTGCCTTTGATGTCGAGGAGGTTGTGGTCTTGTCTCCATCCAAGTACCCTAATGGTCGAGGAGGTTGGTGTCCCGTCTCCCATTAGCAAGACCCTAGCAATCGAGGAGGTTGGTGTCCCATCTCTCGTTAGTGTGTTAAGCATCTAACCGATTGTTGGGGCTGTTTTCCCCGTGGTTGTGATTGTACCCTTATTTCGGTTATGATGGCTTGAAGTGTTAGGAGGACACATGTTGAATCCGTGTATCCAATATGGTATTTTTGAATTGGAACTTGGTTAATGATTACTTGTAAGCCAATATAATTGTTGATGTGTCATGTGTTGTATAATGTGATTTATACATGTTTACTTTTTAAGCTTTGCATATGGTATGCTATACATGGGAAGCTTAAGTTGAGGTTAGCAATGTGATTTGTTGTTGGTTTACGATACATGTTGCATATGGTTTAATATGCTAGTTTTTGGAAGGTTTAAGTGCATGGTTTTTAAGGCATGATGGTTTAAATGTTGGTTTAAACATGGATTGAAATGAGATTTCAATGTGGTTTTGAAACCGGTTTTGAATGCATTGATGGTGTGTTGTTTTGAGCACTCCTCACTAAGCCTTGCATGCTTACGCTCTATTTGTCCATCATTGCAGAGAATTAAAGGTTCAAAGGCAGCGTGGAAGCAAGGGATCAAGAAAGACTTCGTTGTTGAAAGTATGTTTTTGTTTTAGACTATATTTAATAAGGGCAATGGGGTTTCCTTTATGGTTTTGGGAGATGATGTTAAACTCCCTATGTGTACAAGTTTGTGTTGTTGTTTTAGAGTTGTAAATGGCCTTTTATGGTTGGTTTTTGCTTTGTCATGTCTTTTGGTATCTTGCTTGACTTGGTTTATAGGAAGCATGCCTATAGATTACCTTTTGAAGCATTATGCTATGTTTTGATGATTTTTATGATATGTTTAGTTAAGGATAGATCCTTGAATATGTTGGCTATGTGTTAGGAGCATGATAGAGTGGTTTGGTTTTCTTAAATGTATGTTAAACCAACAATAATGGACATTTTGGGTCCAGGCGTATCGGTACGCGGGGTACTGTATCGGTACGGGTGACATACCCCAAAAACTGATCTAGTAAGAATTAGGTTCCGTTGACTAGAAATTTTGTATCGATTATACCAAATGATGTACTTGCCCAAGCCTTTGTATCTCATATTAAAGTTATGGAAGTTATTTTGGGCTTAATCGAAATTGTTGGACCTTTTTGAAAGGAATGGAAGTGAAGGGTTTCATCGAAAATGCTAAAAAGTTGGATTTAAGCTAGGGGTATGGTACGGTAGGACATGTATCGATATGGCTCCATAGTTTCCAACTAACTTACCCAACTTAGCTTAGCTGTATTGATACAACCATAAGGTGTATCGATACGGGTCCCTATCCAAATCAATTTAGTGACCAAATTGAAGAGATTTGAAGTAGGGGATGATTCACCTACTTGCTTGCCACCCCTCCACGTGAGATGGCTCAGAAAAGAAGGTAAGTGATCATCAATTGCCTTAAAATTGTGAAAAGACATAAACTGGTGAAATTAATAAATTAATCTTTCCCTTTTCCAAGGGAAACCTTCCTATTGTGTTGAGCTAGATGATCACCTTCAACCGATGCTTACCAAGTGCTGAAGAAGTTGGATTTTTGGGTGATTGATTTGTGGAAGCCGAAAATGAAAGACATGATGAATTTATATTGGTTCGGGCTTCGAACAAGCACCTATATCCACTACCTTAGCTCCCACTAAGGATTTTCCAACCAATTCACTAATTGATTCGTCCCCTTTTCTAGGATTAGGAGGAAACCCTTACAAATGGTTAATCTTTCTACCCAAAGATTAACCAAACACTTTTTACAAGAGAAATAAAATAAGCAAACTAAAATTCCTCTCACAAGGTATTTGTTTGCACTCTTTAAGCTCTCACCCAAACCTAAACACTTGAGCAAATATGACAATTTTGGCTTACAAGTGTTGTCTATACAAAGGATGAACAATTAAAGCCCTAAGACACAATTTCTCATCATATAGTTGTTGACATTTTAAGCATTAGTCATCCATAGATGCTTGAAGGTCCCTTTTATACTCCCAAATGAGTTCATAGCCGTTGGTGACCGTTGGGATTGAATTGGAGCCGTTGGGGTCTTTATTTTCCACATTAATTGCAGTTATGAGGTTATCGGTATCGGTACGGGTAACCGTATTGGTACGGCCTTCTTCATAACTAGCTGTTGAGTTATGATCAGCTGATGCGTATATCGGTACGTCCTATAATTTAAAAGACTATTGGAAATATGACCGTTGGGGGGGTTTGGTCATTGGGATATATGCCACGTAGGCGTATCGATACACTAAAGGGTGTATTGAAACCACCCTTCTCCGTATCGATACGAGAAGGCCCTGTATCGGTACGGATCTTGACAGTTTCACAAACTGTAGTTGAAACCATTTAAGCGTATCGATACGGGGTATACCGTATCGGTATGGATACTTGAAAAACTTAGGTTTTGCTACTTTAAAGACGTTTTAAATCATCCCAAAACCTCTTAAAAGCATTAAACATTATTTCAAGTTGTTTGGACTTAAAATCATTTTTAAAATATTTTCAATTTATTCCAAAACTAATTTTCAATTATTATATCAAAACACATATCTCAACATATTGGTTCCTAAGGAGGTGGGAAAATGATTATTGCTTTGGCTTTCTTAAAATGGATAGGGAAAAAGCCTTCTTTATCGTTTGAATCTCCCGAAACCAAACTTAACCTTTGATTAAAGGAACCAAGCACACACCCTCATTGTCATCTTCCTCCATAAGCTCAAGCAAGCACCTCGATCCAATCTTTGACCTTTTCTTGATTTCAATACGCCATTTGAAAGCTTGTAGCCTGGTAAGTAAAAACCCTATGTCAATTTGATGATTCCATTAATCCTTAGAGCTCAATTTCAAGATTTGAGTCCTGAATGTTCAAGCTAAGCCCATGTGTTAGATGGTTGATTTTCTTATTTTGATGTTGTCTACAAGCTTTGGTAAGCTTGAAAAATGTTTATGAATCATCAGTTTCGATTCTAATGCAATCCTCTAATTTTGAACAAGCTCGAGTGGTGGAAGACAAGTTATCTTCACCATCGGATATTCTGAACTCTTCCAACGGAAAAGGGATCTCTATTCGTGAACCTTGAAGTCTCTGAGTACTAGGTGAGTGTAGTTGTGTCATGGGATTGGCTAGGTGCCATCCCGTTTGCATTTTTTTGTTCTTAGAAACTTGCATCTTGGTAAGGGATCAAGTAGAGCAAATGTATATGGATTCTATGGTAAGTGTGGTAAGTCCTTCATATTTGAATATGTTATATATGAACTTATGTATGATATTTGAATATGTTATGTGCAGAATTTGATATGAACATGTTTTGATATGCTGTTTGGAGCCAAGGCTCAATTTGCAATCCAATGTGGCCTAAGGGCACAAATGTGAGTTTTATGATGATATGTGTAACCTCGAACACTTGTGGACATTGGATACAATTGGCATGCCATATGGTTATTGAGCTCACTAAGTAAGGGATTGGACTACGGTCCAGGCTACGGCCTATATATGGGGAGAAAAGGTTGGACTGTGTAAGGGACTCCAGAGCTACGGCTCAAGGCTAAGGCCTACTTTCGATACGATTTGGTGTATAGGGGAATCCGCGTATCCATTGGTTGCTATGTCCAAGGAGATGATTTGTGTTTATGGTTTACATGTGATATATGAAAATATGACATTTGACTTTGAGTATGATCTATATATGAATAATGATATATGTACATGTCATACAAGCATGTTTACATGTCATTCATGCCATTGATGAATTTATGTTCCACTTGTTATAACTACCTCACTAGGCTATGTAAGCCTAACATCCATGTGTCTCATCCATTTCAGGACCTTGATGCAATTTGAGCCTCGATCGTGTTGTTGAAGTGGCAAGTCACTCCCACCAATCTCCATGTATGCTTACAATTTGTTTTGAACTCCTAGTAAGGTGACATAGGGCTTAGATAAGTTACAATGGTCTATTTTGATATGTGTATAAAGGCCCTAAAGTGTCTTACGTGTTAAATATGGAATATGGTGTGTTTGCAAAATAGTAAAACTAGTTAAATTGAGCCTAAGGACACTAAACGGTAAAAACTTAGAAAATGGATTCGAAATGCTCTAAAATTTGGTATGCTACTAGAATTATGGATAAATAACTTTCTGGTAAAATTTCATGGCATTCGGATATCGTTCAACTGGTTAACTCAAATAAAAACCAGATAAAATTTGTCATTACAGAACTAGGCGTATCGATACGGGTCAAGCTGTACCGATACAACCTTGCATATTTGGACTAGGTAAAGTAGATGTCGCGACCATTTTTTGAAATCGGGTGTGGAAAAATAGCCTGACGATTGATTCTTTGAAAAATTGGAGTTTTATTCATTTATATTACTTAATCTTGAAAATTAGGGTTTTTCCATATTAAAACCTTTATTTAACATTGAAAACCAATTTGGAGTCGCCACCGGTCACTTTGGTAGGCCGAACACTGTAAAAACAACCTGAGATTCACTTTAAAACGATTTGGGATCGGGATTAGCACCCCCACAAATGCTCGTTATCGGTACCTTATTAATTTCACGTGGCATTTTAGCATTTCTGAATAGTAATTTGAACTTAATTTAATCAATCGTCATTAGTTGGATTTAAATTCCAAATGGAGATATCCTTTTACAAGGAAATACATTTTATTTGAATACGAGGTTAAAAGCGGCCAAATACTTTAGGTCACTCTTATTCGTATTCAAAATATATTTTCAATATAAAAGGTTTTTAAATGCATGATAATTTATGGTCTTGTTAATATTAAGATCATTTGTATAAGGGCTATAATTGACTTTATAATTGAAAGTCAAAATATTATTGATTTAAAACTTTCTATGAGATAACACCCCAAGGAATTTGGGTACTATTCATGTTGAAATTGATAAATCATATAATATTGCTACTTTGATTTATTTTTTTCTAATTATTTAAAGTTCTAGGGCTAATTGGGATTTAATTAATTATCTAGATCATTTATCAAATTATAGGCGATAATATATATTAAATGTTCCACTTAAGGGTATTTTTTGGATAACATCTTAATGCATTTGAGATACTATCCAAGTCAATTCACCAAAGCTTTTCATTTAATCATATTAATTTGCTACAATTATCTCCCTAATTAATTATTTAATTCTAATTAAAGAACTTAAATCTAAAGCTCTAATTACTTAAACAAACTAGGTTATTAATTATCTAAATAATTAAACTATATGCTCGTTTTTTAAAATATGCAAACTTACATCTAATTTAAATAATAAATTAAACACAAACAATTAAATAATTAAAATTAAAGCTGAAACAAGGATCAAATTGAATTATTATTAAAATTTGGATGCCACATTACAAGAAATTAGGACCAAATTGTAAGAAAAAAAAAATTGGGGAGCTAAATTACGAGCTAATGGTGACTAAATTGAAAGAAATGAGAATTGAATAGCCATGGTATGAAGCCCGCCAAAGAAAGGCACGGGCTGTGATCGGGGGTTCGCAGGCCTAGTGGCCCAATTTCTGGTCTATAAAAGGACCTCTTCAGACCCTCATTTTTCTTTTTCTTTTTTTCCATTTTTAGAATTTTCAGTTTTTATAAAACCCAAATCCTCTCATTTATAACAACTTAAACCCAAAAAAACCACTTCCATTTCGATCAAAACTCTCAGTTCATCTCAAAACCATCCCTTGTTCTTCATTTTCCCCTTGTTTAATCTATCAACAACACAAAATCATCCCCATTTTCTGTTTTCTAAAGATCAAACCCATAAATCTCCTAAGAACTCACCGGATGTTCTTCAACTTTAACCCTTTTTGATCTTCCACCGCCATTAATTCCCAACTTCGATAATCCCTATCCTAGCTCCAACCACCGTCTGGTTGGACTCTAGCCACCGTGCTTCGCTGTCGGAGTGATTTTCGACCACCACCAAAACCCTAAAATTTCCTAAAATTCTCTTTTTCTCACCCTAAACCCTAATCTAGTGCCCGATTCAACAGAATCGCCCATCTTCCCCATCTTAAGCTACCTACCCGAAACCAAAAAACCTTTTCTATCATTTTCTACTCCATTGTGAAATCCTATATTTCTCCACATTCAATCTCAACTCCGGCGACGTTCAAAGGACACAACACTCAAGATAAGCATTCGGAACTCTCCTATAACTTTCAATTTTCTTTCTTGTTTTGAATCTAAGTTTAAATCTAGATTTTAGGTTTTATATTACTATTTTTTTAGCTTTCTATGGCTTTAGACACTATTTTTATGCATTTTTGGTTGAATCTTGAGCTTTTTACTTGTTTTATTACAAGAAAAAAGAAATAGAGGTAGTAATATACCTCTTGTTGCGTGCTTTTAACTCCGACGAGCTTCTAGTGGTCTTCTCCGATCTCCAAATCGACAGTGGTTTGGCTTCCAAGTAATCTTTCTGTTTTCTCCTCTATCTTCCTTTAATGTTGGGTAATTACTGTGCCATTATTGTGCAATCATTCCTAAATATTATTTCTTTGTCTCTCTATTTATAGCTGGTCAAAGGAGTGATGTCAGATTGGACCTTCAATCCGGGTGAAATGGAAATGACCAATTCGAGAGCGCCACGTCTCACCTCTAGGCAGGAAAAAGAAACACACCAGCCCTATGTTATTATAAATGGGCCGAAATAATTTTGTAATGGGCCTTTTGAAATTGTAAAGAGAATATACTATGTAAATGGACACTTGAAACATATTTTGGACATTTTGGGATTATTTCATTGAATGAATTATTATTTATGTTTTTGGTTCTTATTTTTAGAGATTTATATACATATAAGAACCCATAAAAAATTTGGGTATTACAGCTACCCCTTCTTTGCTCATTGCTGTGGAACAGGAATAGAGAAAAGACTGGAATGGCACGAATTTTATTCGAACTTGTCAGCTGTTGCTCTGAGCTACAAGGTCTTATTCAAACTTTCTCCTTTTTTCCTCTTTAGAAGCTTGAATAGGTTTTTCTCATTAGGAACCTCCCAATCTTCACTAGTGAACTCTTCTTATTAGGACTTCTACCTTCGTTGGACGAACTCTTCTTATTAAGAATTTTGTCTTCATTGGGCGAATTCTTCTTATTAGGAATTCTTTCTTTGTTGGGCGAATTCTTCTCATTAGGAACTCTGTCTTCGTTGGACAGATTCTTCTCATTAAGAATTCTTTCTTTGTTGGACGAGCTTTTCACATTAGGAGCTCTTTTCTTCCGCCCTTTCAGGTTTTCACTTTAGATTGCTTTTCTCGAAGAGCCCTCCTGGGTTTTCACTTCATTTTTTTTTTTCTCTTTTTCTTTTTTCATTTTCTTTTTCAAGGCGCCTTTTTAGGTTTTCTCCTCGTTTTTATCTTTTTCCTTTTTTCTTTTTCTTTTTTCTCTTATTTTCTTTTTTCTTTTTTCTTTTCTCCAAGGACTGTATCAACTATAAATCTGCCAAAGATACATTTAATATTACAAAATCATCTTCAAACTTCATAAACTGTTCCAACTAAGATGTTACCAAGTAGTCACAATCAACAAACAAGTTTCCAATCATAACAATGTGTTGGTCTTGCAATTTCGATTTTCTTAATTATGATCACAGAGATAAAAATCATTGTTCTTCGGGTGTCACTATAGGAATCTCAGTTGAAATCATCTCTATGCCTCTCTGCAACAATCTTTATGAGCTCTGAACTCTTGTTAGCGTGGGATTCAACACAATCTTTGCCTTATACACTCTTCTTCAATATTCCGAGTGTTAAAGTTCACTTGCACCTTTCAAAACATAGTAATACCAGGAAATTATTTAATTTTCATTATATCAGCCATTTAATGATGCTTTAGAACAAAAGAAAACTCGGAAGAGAATTCATGATTTTATTGAAGCTTATTAGTAAAAACACAGTAGAATTTAAGAACAACTCATGGCAAACTGAAACTACAAAAATCATGAAACAAGGTCAGATTTTCGGGCATTCATAGCATGAAGGATACATACACCTCATCGACCGGAAATAGTTTTGAGCTCAACCCTTGTCCAACAGACATCAAACATTGTTTGGATGTTTATAGGTATGAAATCCCTTCTGAGATACTAGGTGGTGCTCGAGGGGTTTTAACAAGCGGATGCCTATTCTCAAACCATCTGAGCCGCCCTTTACGGGTTTTCAAACCAGATTCTCCTTTGGTTTCAAGACGCCCTTTGTGAAATTTTCATCTTGAACCCCCCTTTTCTTTTCATTTTTTAATATCTACAACACTCTTTTAGGTTTTCACCATAGATATTTATTTTGCGGAGTGCCCTTTTTGGTTTTCACTCTGCTTTTCTTCTTTTTCTTTTTCTCTTTTTTTATTCTTCAAACATAATATTTTTTGACCGAATCAGAGTTCACTGGTTTATGTAACTCTTTACCATCCATTTCAGTTAGAATCAATGTTCCTCTAGAGAAGGCCTTTTTAACAACATAAGACCCTTCCTAATTAGGCATCCATTTTCCTCGATCGTCATGGTGTATTTGTAAGATCTTTTTCAACACAAGATCTCCCTCTCGGAACTCTCTGGGCCATACTTTCTTATCATAGGCTCGCATTATTCTTTTCTGATACATTTGACTATGGCAAATAGCCTTCAACCTTTTTTCTTTGATAAGATTCAACTGGTCAAATCGTGCTTGTATCCATTCTGTGCCATCTAGCTTTGTCTTAGACAAAACTCGAAGGGATGGAATCTCAACCTAAATAGGAAGTACTGCTTCTGCCCCATAGACTAAAGAATAAGGCGTCACCCCGGTCGAAGTTCGTATTGATGTTCTGTATGCAAACAAAGCAAAAGGTAACTTCTCATACCAATCTTTGTAAGTTTTCGTCATCTTCGATATGATCTTCTTGATGTTTTTATTTGCTGCCTCCACTGCCCCGTTCATCTTAGGAAGATAGGTCACAAAATTGTGGTGCATAATTTTGAACTGCTCACACACCTCTGCTATCATCTTGTTGTTGAAATTGGTGGCATTATTAGTAACAATTCTTTTTGGTAATCCATACCGACATATTATTTCTTTCTTTAAGAACTTATAGACTATTGTTCTTGTAATATTGGCATAAGAAGCTGCTTCTACCTATTTGGTAAAGTAATCAATGACTACAAGAATGAAACGATGCCCATCAGAAGGTGAATCTGCCCAATAAAATCCATGCTCCAAACGGTAAAAGGCCAAGGTGAATTCATTGTATGAAGCCGTACTGGCAGAAAATTAATCCCGTCAGCATATATTTGGCACTTATGACACTTCTTAGCATATTCAATGCAATCTCCTTCCATGGTTGACCAATAGTAGCCATATCTCATAATCTTCCGGGCTATAGCCAACCCATTTGCGTGTGTACCACATATCCCATTGTGTACCTCTGCCAAAATATTTCTAGCTTCATTGACATTAACACATCTTAACAATATATGATCTTTGCTCCTTTTGTATAGAATTTCTCCATCAAGCACATATCCTGAGACCATCATTCTAATGGTTCTTTTATCATTATCATTTGCCTCCTTAGGATAAATTTGATCTTTGATGAATTGCAAAATATCAAAATACTAGGGATTTCCATCTGCCTCTTCTTCTATACTACAACAGTGAGCACATGTACTATAACTCTGCATTTGGATTGTCATCATATCCTCAAGTTTGTTAGCTAGGAATACTGAAGCCAGTGTAGCTAGAGCATATGCCATTTGATTATCTTCCGTGGGGACATATGTGAAAGTAATTTCTTTAAACTCTTTTATCATTTTGAGGATCAACTTTCGATATTCAATCAATTTGGCATCCTTTGTTTTCCACTCTCCACGAAGCTGGTAGATGACCAATGCGGAATCTCTATGTACCTTCAAACTATCTATCTTTCTTTCAACAGTAGCTTGCAACCCCATAACACAAGCCTCATATTTTGCCATGTTGTTAGTACAAAGGAACTTTAGTTTACTTGTGAAGGGGTAGTGCACAATATTTGGAGAGATCAACACTGCCCCAATTCCTCTTCCTAGAGTATTAACAATCCCATCGAAATACAATTTCCAAGTTTCATTCTCTGGGATTTCATTTTCCTCCATGGAGATGTTCATCACATCTTCATCCGGGAAATCAAAGTTCAAGGGTTCATAATCCTCTGAAGCGCGAGTTGCCAAGAAATCTGCTATAGCACTTCCTTTTATTACTTTTTGGCTTACATACATGATGTCAAATTCTTACAACAACATTTGCCAATGAGCCAACCTTCCGGTCAACACCGGTACTTCCATCATGAACTTCAATGGATCAAGGCAAGAAATTAACCAAGTAGTGTGATATAACAGGTGTTGTCTGAGCCCGAGAGTTACCCAAACCAAGGCACAACATAACTTTTGAATTGGCGGGTACCGCACTTCACACTCTGTAAACTTTTTGCTCAAATAATAGATGGCTCTTTCTTTCATTTTCGTATCATCGTGTTGCCCCAACACACATCACATCAAATTTTCATAAACCATTAAGTAAAGGATGAGTGGTCTGTCTGGAACTGGTGCCACTAATATCGGAGTATTCGTCAAGTACTTCTTGATCTTGTCAAACGTTTCTTGGCATTATTCATTCCATTCACCCAGATTACTCTTTTTAAGTAGTCTGATGATTAGATCACATTTATCGATCAACAGAGATGAACCGAGAAACATAATTCAACCTCCTAAGGAACCCTCGAACCTCTTTTTGTGAACTAGGTATTGGCAAATTCTGGATTGCCTTCTCCTTATCTGGACCTATTTCAATTCTTTTCCTGCTAACAACAAATCCTAGGAGCTTCCCTAATGTTACCCAAAAGTGCATTTATTGGGATTGAGTTTCAACTGGTACTTCCTCAACCTTGAAAACAACTTTCTTAGATTCTGGATATGCTCTTCCTCAGTCTAAGATTAAGCAATCATATCGTCCATGTACACCTCAATCTCTTTGTGCATCATGTCATGGAACAAAGTTACCATTGCTCGTTGATAGGTTGCTCCGGCATTTTTTAACCCAAAAGGCATCACTTTATAGCAATATGTTCCCCATAAAGTTATAAATGTCATTTTAACCATATCTTCCAGGTTCATCTTTATCCTGATTATACCCTGAAAATCCATCCATGAAGGAAAACCACGAATGCCCTGACATATTATCCACCAAGATGTCTATGTGAGGTAAAGGAAAATTGTCCTTTGGGCTTGCCCTATTCAAATCTCTGTATTCTACGCACATACGCACTTTCCCATCTTTCTTTGGTACAAGGACTATATTGGCCACGCACTCAGGATATTGCGACACTTCGAGGAAACTAGCATCAATCTACTTTTGTACTTCTTTTTTATCTTGAGTACCATTTCCAGCCTCAATCTCTTGAGCTTCTGCTGAACTGGTTTACATTCTGGCCTTATGGGTAGCTTATGTACCACTATGTCGGTTTTTAATCCAGGCATATCTTGATATGACCAGACAAAGACATATTTAAACTCTTGCAACAAATCAATCAACCATTGTCTAGCTTTCAGCGAGAAAGCAGTCCCTATTTTCACTTGTCTCCTGATTTCATTTGTTCCCAAGTTGAGAATCTCTAGTTCCTCTTTGTGAGGTAAGATATGCTTGTCTTCTTTTTCCACCAACCTTAGTAATTCTTCAAGGATTTCACATTATGTTTCATCCTCAACCTCATTGATTTCCATTAGACACACTGGTCGCTCAGAACCTACCCCGGGATTAGGTTCAAGATCATTCATGCAATTGATAGCCAAAAACCTACAAAGAAAATGATAGTATATATATTTGGAAAGGATGCAAAAAGAAAATAAGAAATATGTTTACCATTTGTGAATCAGCATTGAAAGCATCTTTATTTAAATGGACTAATATAATGGCCCTTTATAGATAACGCTCCATACCCATGGGCAAAGGAATAAATTTGGTTCTTAGTATTTACTTTGTTTTATTGGATACAAAAGTAAGCTCCTCAACTACCCAGTTGTCAAGTTTCTCGCCTGGGAGACAAGGTTGAATTTCATTCACAAACTTTCCGGGTTGAGCATTCTCAAAAATTCCTCTGGCAAGCAAACCTTCTAGTTCATTGCCAAAGATCTCCTCTTCATGCATCCTTGCAGTCTCTAGGTTGACCTCCATGAGTTGTTCTTTGACATTCTCGAAACCTCGTGATTTAAAAATTTGGGTTAGGTCAAACAAGGCTATGGGTTCAGAGGATACCTCAGCTCCCAAAAGGTGGGCCTTCCTTTGTTCTCCCTTCCTTTTCAAATCCCTCATTCTCTCTTTGATATTTGTCTTGAATCTCAGTCTGAAACGGTCTTTTTTCATGACAACAAATTTTGGGCGCAAACACCCCTGGAGACGTTTTCCCAATCTTTTGCCTATCCTTGCACCTCTTCCCAGTGTTTCACGAATAGTCATTTTAGTGCAATTAGACAATCTTGGTCGAGGAAATGATTTTCCTTCAGCAAAAAAAGTGGCATTGATAAACTCCAGAGCTCTAAAGGAACATTCGAGAGTGTTCTCATTAGCCTCAATATATGGGGCGTTTGTAGTCACTGAAGCGATGATGACTTCCTCCGCTCCGACACTAACCAGTTTCCCTTCAATAACAAACTTCAACTTCTGATGCAAAGATGATGGAACTGCTCCAGCTGAGTGAATCCAAGGCCTACCCAACAGACAATTATATGTGGGCTTTATATCCATCACTAAAAGTCTATATTATAAACTACCGACCCAATCAACAATGGTACTTCAATCTTCCCTAGTACTTCACGAGTAGTTCCATCGAAGGCCCTCACACTATTCTTGTATACTTTCATTTATGAATTATCGATTGGCAATCTTTGAATGGGTTACCATTGGCAAAACATCCAAAGCTGAACCGCTGTCTATCAGCACTCCCGGCAGTACATACCCCTTGCAATGTGTGGTGATATTCAGAGCCTTCATGGACCCCATCCCACCTTTTGGAATCAAGTCATCAGTTAATGTGATATAGTTGTCGGTAGCAATGTGATTCACTATCCGGTCTAGCTTGCCCACAGATATGTTATTTGGCACAAATGTCTGATTGAGCACTTTTATTTATGCATTGCGATGCCCTCAGAACTTAACAACAACTCCAAGACAGAAATTCTCGCTTGCTGTTTCTTCAATTGCACAACTATATTATACTCACTGTGCTTTAAAAATTTCAGAAATTCTTGAGCTTGTTCTTTTGTCACCGGCTCATTTATTTTAGGTGCAGGCTTTCTTCAAAAATCTTTTTCGCACTATCACACTATTTCCTTTAGCTTTTTCCATTTCCTTAGAGACTTCTAGAGAATAACATCTACCACTTCGGGTAAAATGTCCCATTTTATTCAATATTTCCAAACTAGATTGTTCATCTTCTTTCTTTTCTAGCATCATCTTGGCTTCCTCCTACCCTTTTCCCTTTTTAGGCACAATTACATTGGCTGCATAATTCCAAGGAACCTTGTGAGTACTCTTGTAAACAAACAGCGTAGCAAATGAAATCACAATTTTGGGAGTCACCCCTAATTTCACATCTGAAGGGCCTTCACTCTTAGACCGAACAGAAATCACCAAGGGTTTGTGTATCCCATACCTAACACCCGATGGTTCAGAAGTACAGACCTCCCCTACCTTCTTTTCTCCTGTTTTTGCAAAGAATTCAATTTCTTTATTGTCTATCATCTTTTGTATCAAATTTCCGAACTCTAGGCAATGCTGAATCTCATGGTCATGTTCCTGATGATACTCACAATACACCTTAGAATGCATTTCCTTCTCTACTTTCATGCCTATTTCAATCATCCCGACATTACATAACTATTCAAATACCTATTTCAAAGGGGACTTAATCTACGACACATCAGTCTTTAACCGCTTTGCCTCATCATCTTCCTTTATGGCATTCACTCCTCGCCCCCCGTGGCTCGGTAAAAGATTTTTTGCAATGCTAGGCTCATCAAACTTTAGAATCCCATTGTTGATTAGATTCTGCACCACCTTCTTGAATGATGTACAAGTTTCAATTGTATGCCCCGGTATTCCAGCATGGAATTCATAATGGGCATCGGGTTTATACCATTAAGGGTAGGGAGGTTGCAAATGAGTTAAATAGTATGGCCTCACCAAATCTGCTTCATACAACTGTGGATACAACTCAGCATATGTCATTGGTATTGGTGTGAAATTCATTCTATCATTTCTTGGTCCACGAGAATCTTTCTTGTTTGACCTCTGCGAATTTCCTGACACCGTGCCAGGTGAAGTGATAGTCACATTCTTTGGAGCCTCATATGCACTTGTATTATTCACCTCACTGTCTTTAATCTTGTAACTCTTACGAGAACTTTCCCCACTTTCAATCCTGCCACTTTTAATTATTTCTTTGATCAATTCCCCGGTCATCACTATATCAGCAAAATTCTTAGTATCATTACTGATCAACCTCTCGAACAGTGGGCCTTTCAAAGTCTGAACAAACATATGGGTAACCTCACTTTCCATCAACAGAGGTTGCACTTGAGCTGCTATATCTCTCCATCTTTGAGCATATTACCTGAGCGCTTCATTACTCCTCTGTTCTATGCCCTATAACATGACACGGCTAGGAACCATCTTCGTCACATGTTTGTAATATTCCACAAAAACTCCTGAGAGATCCTTCCATGATCGAATGTTTAAACAACTCAACTGCGTATACCATCGCGCTGCCGGACCAGTCAACTATCTTGGAAACAATGAATTAGAAACTTTTCATCCTTCAAGTGAACGGCTATCTTTCGACAATACATTGTGAGGTGAGCCCTCGGGTAGGTAGTCCCGATACCTTATAACCAAATATTCCAACCACGATACCTGAATCTTCAATTCCTCGTTCTTAGCCTACTCTTCTTCAAGCTTTCTTTTAGCCTTGGTGTTCAACTCTCTTGACTCCCGTTCCTTTTTCTCGTACATCCTTTTATATCTACCCTTTGTTTGGTCATATCTTCTAATTGTTCTGACATATTCTGTACTATCCTGCTTGTACCTTCTTTTTAGCATCTTCTTGCATTCAGAATAAATCTTCTTCAACTTTTGCTAATTCTTGTTCGATTTTCTTTAGTTGCTCCAAAAGTTCTTTTCTCTAATTTTGCTGAACGTCTACCTCTAATGTTGCCATTGAAAGTTTATGTTTCAGGTTACTGATTCTCTTCGTATATCCTCTCATTTCCTTTTCATGATCATGCTTCATTTTCTCTATTGCCGACGGAGCATCCCTGGAACATTCATTGGTTGAACCACTATCCATTGAATCCTTCTTTGGGAGATTATCATTAACCCTTTTGGCTTTCCATTCTGCATAACCTTTATGACTTCCTTCCCATCCTAAAGCTCCACCCTTCTTGGTGTTAGCCAAGCTCTTAAGGTATCAACTACCTTTGGTTTGTAATTACTTGTTTTGTGTGCATACCCAAAAGTATCCATTCTTTTAGTTGCTAGAATAAATTGTCTCGATCGAAATTGTCTTGATACTAACAATGGGTAGTAGGATGTTCTACCCCAAATTCTCGATAATGGTATCCATTCGAACTTTCCACACTAATATCGATAACTACTCACATTTAGCCAAGGAGCTTTCCATACCACATCTAATTCCTTCAAGTTTAAGAAAAACTCCTTCCACTGAACTTTCGTCTTCTTTTCTGGAATGCATGAAGTAATGTGTTCCTCTAATGGCGATTTGTCACTGAAGAACCTTCAAACCCTGTAAGGTGTGGTCCATCGATGACCTCGGAACCATACCTCCAATAGTGGTGCACAACTCCAGAATCTTCCTTCCCTAGACTTTCTACAAGCAGTGAGTGATCTGTATGTTTCTGCCAGGATTGCAGGCACTAGATTAACGTTCTTTTCTAATCTCTCAAATAAGCCTAATGTTGACAGATCTATGCAATCAATATCCCTTGGAAACAACACTAACCCATAAATGCACAGGGCAAACAATTTTCTCTTTCTTTTCTCTGATTCATCACATGTTAAAATTATACCCTGGATAATCTTCCAATCAATGCGCTCATTATCTTCCAGAACCTCCTCATTCCGTTTCCCTTTTAACTTGCCCTCGAACCATGCTTCATCCTTGCCAGTAACTGCTTTTAGAATTTTTTTGAAGCTTGGTGGATGATTAGTTCTTGTATAAATTTTATCACTATGTACTGTTGGACAATTTAGCAAAGCCTCGTATTCTTCCAAAGTGGGTATCATATCTATATTTCCGAATGTAAAACAATTGTATGCCGGATTCCAATACTGCACCATGGCCCATATCATTTCTCGGTCCACTTGGATATATAACAACTTAGCTATGTCCTCAAATTCAGACTAAAACTCCTTTTTCATTTCTTCACCCCCACTATTTCCACATGGCTTTTAACTTTGGCAAACACTTGTTCTGTCCTAAATTGATTCTAGCAGTTTCTTTAGTTTGTGAGACATGATCTGCCTGGATACTATCCCCTTTTAAATGTTGAGTTTCCTCTGACAATATCCATACAATGCCATTACCCTCACCCTCTTTACTAGACTCTTCTGCCATTCAACACTTCCAAATAGTAATTTGAACTTAATTTAATCAATCGTCATTAGTTGGATTTAAATTCCAAATGGAGATATCCTTTTACAAGGAAATACATTTTATTCGAATACGAGGTTAAAAGCGGCCAAATACTTTAGGACACTCTTATTCGTATTCAAAATATATTCCTAATAAAAAGGTTTTTAAATGCATGATAATTTATGGTCTTGTTAATTTTAAGATCATTTGTATAAGGGCTCTAATTGATTTTATAATTGAAAGTCAAAATATTATTGATTTAAAAATTTCTATGAATAACACCCCAAGGAATTGGGGTACTATTCATGTTGAAATTGATAAATCATATAATATTGATACTTTGATTTATTTTTCCTAATTATTTAAAGTTCTAGGCCTAATTGGGCTTTAATTAATTATCTAGATCATTTATCAAATTATAGGTGATAATATACATTAAATGTTCCACATAACGGTATTTTTGGGATAACATTTCAATACATTTGAGATACTATCCAAGTCAATACACCAAAGCTTTCCATTTAATCATATTAATTTGCTACAATTATCTCCCTAAGTGATTATTTAATTCTAATTAAAGAACTTAAATCTAAAGCTCTAACTACTTAAACAAACTAGGTGATTAATTATCTAAATAATTAAACTATATGCTCGTTTTTTAAAATATGCAAACTTACATCTAATTTAAATAATCAATTAAACACAAACAATTAAATAATTAAAATTCAAGATGAAAAAATGATCAAATTGAATTATTATTAAAATTTGGATGCCACATTACAAGGAATTAGGACCAAATTGTAAGAAAAAAACTAGGGAGCTAAATTACGAGCTAATGGTGATTAAATTGAAAGAAATGAGAATTGAAAAGCCACGGTATGAATCCCACCAAAGAAAGGCGCGGGCTGTGATCGGGGGTTCGCGGGCCTGGTGGCCCAATTTTCGGTCTATAAAAAAACCTCTTCAGACCCTAATTTTCTCTTTTTCCATTTTTCAGAATTTTTAGTTTTTATAAAACCCAAATCCTCATGTTCTTTATTTTTCCATTGTTTAATCTATCAACAACACAAAATCATCCCCATTTTTTGTTTTCTAAAGATCAAACCCATAAATCTCCTAAGAACTCATCTGATGTTCTTCAACTTTAACCCCTTTTGATATTCTGCCGCCACTAATTCCCAACTTCGACCTGTTTCCCGGCCATCAGAGGTGACACCGGCCACCGGCCATCATCTCCGATCATCTTTCCCGAACAACACTACTAATTACATCGTCCCTGTCCTAGCTCTAGCCATCGTCTGGTTGGACTCCGGACACCATGCTCCACCGTCGGAGCGATTTTTGCCCTCCGCCAAAACCCTAAAATTTCCCAAAATTCTCATTTTCTCACCCTAAACCCTAATCTAGTGCCCGATTTAACATAATCGCCCATCTTCCCCGTCTTAAGCTACCTACCCAAAACCGAAAAACCTTTTCTATCATTTTCTACTCCACTATGAAATCCTAAATTCCTCCACATTCAATCTCAACTCCGACGACGTTCAAAGGACACAACACTCAAGATAAGCATTCAAAATTCTCCTGTAAATTTATATTTTCTTTCCTGTTTCGAATCTAAGTTTAGATCTAGATTTTAGGATTTATATTACTGTTTTTTAACTTTCTAGGGTTTTAGACACTATTTTTATGCATTTATGGTTGAATCTGGAGCTTTTTACTTGTTTTTATTGTAGGAAAAAGGAAATAGAGGTAGTAATATACCTCTTGTTACGTGCTTTTAACTCCAGCGAGATTTTGGTGGTCTTCTCCAGTCTCCAAATTGGTAGCGGTTTGGCTTCCAGGTAATCTTTCTGTTTTCTCATCTCTCTTCCTTTAATGTTAGGTAATTATTGGCCATTATTGTGCAATCATCCTTAATGATTATTTATCTATCTCTATTTATAGCTGGTCAAAGGAGTGACGTCATCTTGGACCTTCAATCCAGGTGAAATGGAAAGGACTAATCCAAGAGCGCCACGTGGCACCTCTAGACGGGAAAAAGAAACACACCAGCCCTATGTTATTATAAATGGGCCGAAATAATTTTGTAATGGGCCTTTGAAATTGTAAAGAGAATATACTATGTAAATGGACACTTGAAACATATTTTGGACATTTTGAGATTATTTCATTGAATGAATTATTATTTATATTTACTATTTATTATTTTGGGTCTTATTTATAGAGATTTATATACATATAAGAACCTGGACAAAATTTGGTTATCACAGTAGGCCGTATTGATACACAAAAGGAGGTGTATCGATATAGATCTTGGTAGTGAGGTCTAGGAAATGAATTGCATTGATACAGCCTCAGAGTGTATCGAAACGGGTCATCCTTGGTTAAAGCGTGTCGATACAGGCTTAGCTATATCGAAACGGGGTTCCTTGAACAAAGTTAAAATTAGTTGACCTATATCGATACGGGTGGGTATCGATACATGAATTGGTAGTGTCTAATAAAGATGATATTTATGTGTATCCGCATCGATATGGCCCCAAAGTGCATCGATACGGAGGTAGTTAATTTTATTAAAAGACTTTGGACACAATTTTGAATAATTTACAATATGGTCACTAAATATTGTATGGTCTAATCGAATAGGTAAATGACCTCGGTTCGTAATAAAATTTCACAGATGAATAATTGGAAAGTTAAACTTTAGGTTGATACCCTGAAATTCAATTAAGGACCCTTAATTTTTAAAATTTACAATTTAGTCCCTAAGTTCAAAAAGTTTAAAATTGACCCCAAATTGAGTAAGCTATTAATAAATTAGTTCGATAAGTCGTAGAAGAGATTAATAAGACATTCTGAATAAGATCCCGAATCCTGATTAAGTTTCCAATCTATAATTTTTTTCGGTATCACTTTTCCGATCCAGCTCTCTACTAGGCCGAAAAGGGGGTGTTACATTTGTGGTATCAGAGCTAGAGTTTAGTTGATTCTAGGACTAAACTAAGGCTTGTCATGAGTCTGCATGTGCATATGCCACCTAGGAGTTTATTTGTATATATTATATGTGACTTGCAACTGACACGATTTAACCTTTCTTGTTTCACTATATTTAAGAATGTTTGCACCCAATGATAGACGTATTGAAATGGGACCACATCCTGGCTTCTCCTCAACACATGGGGACAATCTCGGAGCTGAAGTTTGACCTAAACAGGTGGGCCAGAATGACCCACCTAATCCCTCTCTGATGCCTCTCGATTAACAGGAATATTTGATGTCCATGGCTGAAATGATCAAACAGGTGGTCGTATCTTTCAGGCAAGATCTGCCACCACAGCCTGCTGAAGCATCTTTATCTGTCTCGAAAGCTCCTATTGACAAGCTCCGTCAATATTCAGTCTATACTTTCACCGACCAAGAATAGGACAACCTGAAGTAGCAGAGTAATGATTATAAAACACCCTTAAAGTCCTGAATAAGTAGATGAAGTGAACTAACGAACACAAGCTAGAGTGCGCCCTGGCGTTGATCGCTAAAGAGGCTCAAAGTTGGTGGGACACCGTGACGCTCACTGTGCCCGAGCATATAATTACGTGAGACTTTTTTCTTTAGGAATTCCACAAAAAGTACATTAACAAGCACTATATTGTTGAAAGACGCAGGAAGTTCCTCCATCTAAGACAAGGAGGAAGACCCGTGGAGTAGTATCTCCATGACTTCTGCAAATACTTGAGCTATGGTGCAGAGATCATACGTATAGAGAAGGAGAAGTGTAGAATGCTTATCGATGGCATTTGTTATGAATTACGCCATTTCTTCATTGTTTTGGAGTTGGAGGACTTTCAGAACCTGGTTAATCGAGCGATAGCTACTGAAGCCTCCCAAAAGGCTTATGAAAGAAGGAAGGGGAACCAATCCAAATTCGACAAGAGATTTCAAGATGATTCTAGACCTCCCATGCCTTATAAGAACGGTAGACAGTGGGACCAGAAGTCTGCCACCTTTCAGTAGTTTTCATTGACGGGATATGTGCCATAATCCCAATCTCCGGGAACATCTATTGCTCGTACGGCTTCGCTTGATAGTACGGGTGGTTCTGGGAGAGGTTCTCATATTCCTCTGTGTAATTTTTGTTAAAAGAGGCATCCCGGGTAATGAAGTAGATAGGTTGGATCTTGTTACCTTTGTGGTGAAGCTGGACACTTCATCAGAGAGTGTCCGTAGAATTTGAATGCTCCTACCTCCGTGGTTTCTCATAATAATTCTGCTAAGGGAAGAGGAGCGAAACAAGGGCAGTCTTGATCAGCAGTGAAACCCTACAACTCAAATCCTCCTTTAGTTGGACGTGACCTTCAGACCTCAGCTCAGATGTACCATGTTTGAGGCCAAGAGTAAGAAGATAATCCTTACGTGATTGCAGGTATGGTGGAATTATGTTCTGATCTTGTTTATGCTTTGGTAGATCCTAATTCTACGTATTCCTTTATTAGTGAACCATTGATCGAGAAGTATGCCTTAGAACCTGAACCAGTCACTTTTGGGATAATGGTCTCTAACCCACTAGGAGATAGTGTGGTTATACGGTTGATCTATAAAGCATATCCTTTGAGGATCCAAGGGATCCCATTTCCAGCCAATTTGATGCCTTGCCTTTCCATGAGTTCGATCTTATCCTAGGCCTCGACTGGTTAGCTGAACATCAAGCTTGGGTAGATTGTTCAAAGAAGAAGCTATATCTCCGTGGACTCGGTAAGAAGAGCATAACTCTGATGAAAACCAAACCCGAGCCTAATAAGGCTATCATGTGTGCTATGGAGTCTAAAGAGGATATAAAGCTCAAAGATGTACCGGTAGTGAAGAAATTCCCTGATGTGTCTCCCGATGAACTTCTGGGACTCCTTCCGACCTAAGAAGTGGCAATTTGTAATCGAAGTGCAACTGGGGACTACACTAGTCTCCATTGATCCGTATAGAATGGCTCTGGTCAAATTAAAAGAATTGAAGGCCCAAGTCTAAGATCTTTTGGACAAGGGAATTATCTGACTAAGTTCCTCACCCTGGGGAGCATCGGTCTTATTTTTCAAGAAGAAAGATGGATCGGTGGGACTATGCATTGATTATCGTCAGCTGCATAGGGTAACAATTAAGAATAAGTATCTGTTACCGAGGATCGATGACCTCTTTGATCAGTTGAAGGATGCTTCTATCTTTTCTAAGATAGACCTAGGATTCATATACAATCAAATGTTAGTGAAGGAGTCTGACGTTCCAAAGACTGTCTTCCAAACCAGACATGGTCACTACGAGTTCCTAGTAATGCCTTTTGGGCTTACGAATGCACCTGCAGCCTTTATGGACTTAATGAATCGTGCGTTCTGGTCTATATAGACAAATTTGTGGTTATATTGATAGATTACATCTTGATCTATTCTAAGGACACTGTCACTCATGAAGAACATCTCTAGATTGTACTTCAGACTCTCCGGGAGAAACAACTATACGCTAAGTTCAGTAAATGTGAATTCTGGCTATCTGAAGTATCCTTTATGGGACATGTGATTTCCTCTACGAGAATTCAGGTGGACCCAAAGAAGATTCAAGCAGTTCTTGATTGGATTCCCCCTAAGAATGTTGGAGAAGTTAGTAGCATTTTGGGCCTTGCAGGCTACTATAGTAGATTCATAAAAGGGTTTTCGATGATTGTTGCACCCTTGACGAAGCTTCTCCATAAACAAATTTCCTTTGTGTAGACAGTAGATCAACAAAGGAGTTTTGATCAGCTTAAGCAAGTCTTGACACATGCCCCTATTTTGGTGCAACCCGAGTCGGGTAAAGACTTCACCATGTACATCAATGTATCCCACTTGGATTAGGTTGTGTACTTATGCAAGAAAGAAATGTCATTGCCTATGCCTCACGTCAGCTTAAACCGCATGAAAAATGTCGGCTCAAAAAGCACGGAAAGTTGTTGGCAGAATTGAAAATCCAGTCAACCATCGTGTCCTAAATCAAACCACTCTAGGAATCTGACAAGCAATTGCAAACTCTTATTGCTAAGATCAAGGATAAACCGAATCCTGATTTCACTATGAATTTTAAAGGCTTGTTGTGTTTTTGAAATCGTATCTGTGTGCCCGATGATGATGATATTTGGAATCAAATTTTGAGTGAAGGTCATTCGAGTCCTTTTTTGTTCATCCTATAGCTATCAAGATGTATAAAGACTTGAAGGAGCTGTATTGGTGGTCTGGTATGAAAGGTGAAATCACGGACTTTATGGCTAGATGTTTGACCTGCCAATGGGTTGAAGCCGAGCACAAGGTGCCTACTAGTCTTCTGCAACCTATTGAGCTTCCACAATGGAAATGAGGACGTATTACGATGGATTTCATAAGTGGTCTACCAATGACACTGAAGAAAAATAACGCTATTTGGGTCATTGTAGATCGATTCACTAAGTCTGCTTATTTCCTTCTGGTGAGAATGGATTTCAGCTTGCCTAGACTTGCTGAGTTATACATTCGTGAAGTCATCCGTTTGCACAGAGTTCCTATATCCATTATTTATGATCATGATCCTCATTTTGCAACCCGATTATGGAGAACCTTACAAGAGGCTCTGGGAACTCGAGTGTACCTAAGGACTGCTTTTCACCCTCAAACCGATGGTCAATCTGAAAGGGTTATCTAGGTAACCTTATATCCCTTCTATTCATATGTATAAGTATTTCGTACCAATCTCGATTCTTCCTTGTAGATTCTGGAAGATATGCTACGAGCTTGTGTTAACGATTTCGGGAATACGTGGGAAAAGTCCCTACCATTGGTAGAGTTCATGTACAACAATAGTTATCAAGCTTTGATTCAAATGGCTCATTATAAAGCTCTTTACGGGAGAAGATGTAGGACCCCTCTCTGTTGGACCGAGTTGGGTGAAGGCAAGGTGTTAGGCCCTGACTTACTTTAGGGAAACTAAAGAAAGGGTAACCATCATTCGTGATCGGCTCAAGGCTGCGTTTGATCGACAGAAAACTTATGCTGATTTGAAAAGAAGGGACATCCAGTACAATTTTGGTGAGAAATCTTTCCTTAAAGTGTCTCTATGGAAGCAGATCCTTTATTTTGGCAAAAAGGGGAAACTCAGTCCCCATTTCATCGGCCCATTTAAGGTAATTGAGAGAGTTGGACCTGTTGCCTATCGACTGGCTCTCCCTGAAGAGTTAAGCCGTATACATAATGTCTTTCATGTGTCTATTCTACGAAAGTACCGGTTTGATCCTTCTCATGTGATTGAGCCAGAGTCTGTGGAGATTCAGTCCAACTTGATGTACGAGGAAGAACCTGTGCAGATTCTCGCATGAGAAGTCAAAAGACTTCAAAACAAGTCCGTGTCACTAGTAAAAGTCCTTTGGAGAAGTCATGTAGTAGAGGAAGCAACATGGGAGCCAGAGGAGAAGATGAAAAAGTAGTACCCTCATCTTTTCCAGTAGAATGAAAATTTGAGGATGAATTTTCTTAAGGGGAGAGTTGTTACACCCTAAAAACCAGTCTAGTCAAAATTAGGTTCCGGCGATCAGAAATTTTGTACCAGTTATGCCAAATGATGTATTTGCCCAATCCTTTGTATCTCATATTGAAGTAATGGAAGTTATTTGGGCCTTAATCGAAATTGTTGGACCTTTTTTAAGGAATGGAAGTGAAGGGTTTCATCGAAAATGCTAAAAAAGTTGGACTTAAACTAGGTGTATCAGTACGATAGAACCTGTATCGATACGGCCCAACCGTTTCCAACTAACTTACCAAACTTAGCTTAGCTGTATCGATGCGACCATAAGGTGTATCGGTACGGGTCCTAGTCCAAATCGATTTAGTGACCAAATTGAAGTAGGGGATGACTCACCTACTTGCTTGCCACCCCTCCACGTGAGATGGCTTAGAAAAAAAGGTAAGTGATCATCAATTGCCTTAAAATTGTGAAAAAGGCATGAATTGGTGAAATTAATAAATTACGCTTTCTCTTTGCTAAAGGAAACCTTCCTATTGGTTCCTAAGGAGGTGGGAAAATGATTATGGCTTTGTCTTCCTTAAAATGGATAGGGAAAAAGCCTTTTTCATCGTTTGAATCTCCCAAAACCAAACTTAACCTTTGATTAAAGGAACCAAGCACACACCCCTATTGTCATCTTCCTCCCTAAGCTCAAGCAAGCACCTCGATCCAATCTTTGACCTTTGCTTGATTTCAATACACCATTTGAAAGCTTGTAGCTTGGTAAGTAAAACCTCTATGCCAATTTGACGATTCCATTAATCCTTAGAGTTTAATTTCAAGATTTGAGTCCTGATTGTTCAAGCTAAGCCCATGTGTTAGATGGTTGATTTCCTTATTTTGATGTTGTCTACAAGCTTTGGTAAGCTTGAAAAACATTTATGAATCATTAGTTTCGATTCTAATGAAATCCTTTAATTTTGAACTAGCTCAAGTGGTGGAAGATAAGTCATCTTCACCATCAGCTATTTCGTACTCTTCCAACGGCAAGGGGATCGCTATCCGTGAACCTTGAAGTCTACGAGTACTAGGTGAGTGTAGTTGTGTCATGGGATTGGCTAGGTGCCATCCCGTTTGCATTTGTTTTGTGCTTAGAAACTTGCATCTTGGTAAGGGCCTAAGTAGAGCAAATGTATGTGGATTCTATGGTAAGTGTGGTAAGTCCTTCATATTTGAATATGTTATATGTGAACTTATGTATGATATTTGAATATGTTATGTGTGAAATTTGATATGAACATGTTATGATATGCTATTTGGAGCCAAGGCTCAATTTGCAATCCAATGTGGCCTAAGGGCACAAAGGTGAGTTTTATGATGATATGTGTAACCTTCGACACTTATGGACATTGGATACAATAGGCATGCCATAGGGTTATGGAGCTCACTAAGTAAGGGATTGGACTACGGTCCGGGCTACGACCCATATGTGGGGAGAAAATGTTGGATTGTGTAAGGGACTCTGGAGCTACTGCTCAAGGCTAAGACCTACTTTCGATACAATTTGGTGTATAGGGGAATCCGCGTATCCATTGGTTACTATGTCCAAGGATATGATATGTGTTTATGGTTTACATGTGATATATGAAAACATGACATTTGACTTTGAGTATGATCTATATATGAATAATGATATATGTACATGTCATACAATCATGTTACATGTCATTCATGCCATTGATGAATATATGTTCCACTTGTTATAACTACCTCACTAGGCTATGTAAGCCTAACATCCGTGTGTCTTATGCATTTTAGGACCTTGAAGCAATCCGAGCCTCGATCGTGTTGTTGAAGTTGTAAGTCACTCCCACCAATCTCCATGTATGCTTACACTTTGTTTTGAACTCCTAGTAAGGTGGCATAGGGCTTAGATAAGTTACAATGGTCTATTTTGATATGTGTATAAAGGCCCTAAAGTGTCTTACGTGTTAAATATGGAATATGGCATGTTTGCAAAATAGTAAAACTAGTTAAATTGAGCCTAAGGACACTAAACGGTAAAAACTTAGTAAATGGATTCGAAATACTCTAAAATTTGGTATGCTACTAGAATTATGGATTAATAACTTGCTGGTAAAATTTCATGGCATTCGGACATCGTTCAACTGGTTAACTCAAATAAAAACCAGATAAAATATATCATTACAAAACATGTGTATCGATACGGGTCAAGTTGTATCGATACGGCCTTGCATATTTGGACTAGGTAAAGTAGGGCGTACGATACACAAAAAGATGTGTATCGATATAGATCTTGGTAGTGAGGTCTGGGAAATAAATTGCATCGATACGGCCTCAGGGTGTATCGAAACGGGTCAACCTTGGTCAACTCTTGTCGATATAGGCTTAGCTATATCGAAACGGGGTTCCTTGAACAAAGTCAGAATTAGTCAGCCTGTATAGATACGAGTGATGGCATATCGATACATGAATTGGTAGATTCAAATAAATTTGAGATTTATGTGTATCCATATCGATACGACCCCAAAGTGTATTGATACGGAGGTAGTTAATTTTGTTTAAAGACTTTGGACGCAATTTTGAATAATTACAAGATGGTCAATAAATATTGTATGGTCTAATCGGATGGGTAAACGACCTCGGTTCGTAATGAAATTTCACAGATGAATAATTTGAAAGTTAAACTTCAGAATGATAACCTAAAATTCAGTTAAGGTCCCTTAATTTGTGAAATTTACAATTTAGTCCTGAAGTTAAAAAAGTTTAAAATTGACCCCAAATTGAGTAAGCTATTAATAAATTAGTTCGATAAGAGATTACTAAGACATTCCGAATCCCGATTAAGTTTCTGATCTCTAAATCTATTCTTTGGTATCACTTTCTGATTCGGCTCTCTACCAGGCCGGGAAAGGGGTGTTACAACGGGCTTAGAGCAAAATGGCTGGGTGTATCGGTACGGGTTCAAGCTACTGGAATCTAGGATTTGCAATTCCTCAAGACCGTACCTATATGTGCCCAAGTGTACCGATACGGTTGGTAGTTAAGTTAGTTATTTGAGGCTTTTTGATGTTCTGTTTTCTTACATTTTGGTCCCTAAATGTTGTGGACGCAATTGTGGTTGATTGGATTATCAAATTGAGCTGAAACTTAACACGTACGCATAAAACCTGACTAATTGAATATTGGTAATTCTAAAATGGCTTAAGTTCCTATATTTTGTCAAATTTGCAATTTGGTCCCTAATTGCAAATTGGAGCAATTAGTTGTCAATTCGATGCCCAATTGAGTTGAGATTTAACCTGATGCTTGCATGTACACATAGGTTAATAATATTGCATCCAAATAAGATAAAAGAAAAAATGGGTCGTTTATTGAGGTAAATCTTCCCGGTTTACTTCAATATTCCCCGTGTGACTCGCTCGGTTCATTCTTGAAACTAGGCCAGGTCGAGGGGGTTACACGCCCAAGAACTAAAAAATGCATTTTTGACACGCCACTCATTTCTACAAACATATTTTCTCAAAGCGACACAAACAATGCCGTAAAAGAAAAACCACACAAAGAGAAAATAAACTACTTGTAAATTAGGTTATGAAGATACAGATCAAAGGAGCCATATTTATAGTAGGAAAGGAGCATACCAAGCAACGAATTTTCATATATACCTATGTGGAGAGCCACCAACATTAGCATTTAACTCCCAAACCCCACAATCTCGAGTAAATAACTAAAATCACACAACTTTAAAAATTACAATCAATAACTGCACAGGGAGGCGCATGTACTTATCACTACAAATTAGATATTTTTTTCTTTCATCTCATATTTCTCTGAATTGTCTACATCACCACAAATTAAACCAATAAAAATAACAAAGGAAACCACACACAGAGCCATATTTTCAAAGTCACAAGCATCTTTCTCGTCCTACTCATTAGTCTGCAATACAAATCCTTTAAATCCATATCAAAATCCCTTACACACGCTGATATCCAAAAACGCGCATGAATAAATAACATAATCATATTCTTATTAATCCAAGAAAAACATGGTTAAACATAACATTATAGGAATGCCACTAGCATAACCAAGGCTACCCAAGCAACACAAGCCAGTTCGCCAAACCAACACAACCAGCAGTAGAAAAACTTTATCACAAATAAGAGATGAGAAGCTCCTAACAGGCCAAGTCAAACCCGCCTCATAACTCCACCAACTTACAAAGCTAACTAAAAAGGCAAAAAAATAATATATTACATTTACCCTCTACTCAGAGATTAAAACTTATAAAAAAGTAAGCGAGGACTAATCAACCACCTAAAAGAATTATTTCGTTTCACTCAATAAGCAAATACAATTACTCTCAACTCTTCTAGAATTGCAATTTAATTGAAAAATTAATAAGGTTCTTCAGATTCTCTACAACAAAAGTTATTTCAAATAGGCTCGTTGTAAAAAAAAGATACATCCCAACCTGAATAGAAAATAGAAAAATAGTCAAAACAACCCCTAAAATAAGTTCTTCCCCCACACGAAAAAACAAAGAAATAAATAAAAAAACAACAGTTATACACCCCTGCTACAATCACCCAAAACACCGTTGTAGTCATTTAGGGAGGAGGATGCGTTCAAACCAAACGTAGAAGAAACTACAATGCTTCTATATTTAACGGTGAAGCTTTCCCATGAGGGATTGGAGGGGTTTCTCATGTCAAAATTCGTGGCTACCTTGCAAAAGGTGTCAAAGTCCACACCCTAACATCAAAGGGACCTCTCACCGACTAAAAACTAAGAATAAAAGCATCTCGGATCTCTCTATCCCTTTAACCATAAAGGTAGAGGTGGTGTCTGCAACTTCCTTAACCTTCTATGCCACGTCAACATCATGGGTAGCCTCCAACACCATAATCTCATTCTTGTGTGACTCTTTAAGCTCTGATAATTTCCTTGTGAAATTTACAAAGCTTTCATTTTCCGCGCTCTTCGCTTTCTCCAACTTTCCTTTAAGACCTCTTATCTTAGTCTTAAAACTCTACTCCGTGGTCTCAAGCAACTTATTCTTAATTCTAAAAGCTTGATCACCCTCTTTCTGTTTCTCAGTAATCTCCTCTGCATACTTCCGGTGTAGGTCCCTACTTGCGCCCGAACATCTACCTCGTGTTTTTCTTCCAATTCCCTTAACTGAGTGGCATAACTTTCCACCTGCGAACGCAACTTAGCATTCTCCTTAAGAAGATCACAATATTTGTCTACCTGTGAATGCAGTTTCCCATTTTCTGCAAGAAGGACCTTCACATTCCTTTCCATGTTAAGCTGAACACAATTGATTTTCTAAATGAGACCTCAACCCCCTCAATAGTCCTCTTAATACTAGTACAAGGTGGAGAAGCACTGCAACTATTTGCATATAGTTCAAACAACCCCCTAGTAGGTTTAGGGTGGAACCAATTCTCTATCCCCGACAATCCCCTCTAGAGACAAAATACGCTTAACGAAGTGAAGGTTTTTCTATCTTCGATAGAGAAACCTCCCTAGGCAAAAGCACCGGAGGAGTCACTGCAACATTTGGAAAATATGTGGGCTCGACAGATGCAACTGTGGGGGTATACCTTCAACGGAACAACGAATAACAATAGAATCAAGATCAGTTGGTCCTACAAACAAGCCCAATAAGCAAACTATGACAAAAACTAAGTAGCAAAGCTGCTAAACTAAAAATAACAACAACATATTGGAACAAAAACGGTAGATAGACCAACACTCGATTTTGGAAAAAGCAGTGCCCCAATAACGCTAGTCGTCATCTTGCAAGAGAAACTCTAAAGTCCAAACAGAACGAGCAGACCATCACGGTTTAGATCAGGCAAAATATTGGTAACCTAAACATCAAGCACTGGCCTCTTTCCCAGCACCTTTTCCTCGAAACCCCAAAGGGTGCTTCTTTGAGCTATAAGCCCTCATTCGTCTTGTTATGCTTTCCCGTACTGCCTCTACAATATCCATTGGCACCCTTATAGAGGTATTTTAGCCGTAATGGAAAAATACCTAAATAAGAAGTAGTAGGAACTATGTTCACCAAAGACATCGATGTAGTAACTAACGATATCGAGCAAGTCAAACTTACTTTTCTACTGCTAAAAGCATCCAACAATGCCAAGATTATTGGCCTTTGCAAACCCAAAGGATTGTTGCTAGCCATAAAGGGTGGAGTGTCTAGTACCACATTCCCTGTGAGGCATACGGCAAAAAAGAGGGGAAGATTAAAAAAAGCAATCAATCAATGAAGCACAACATGTATATAAGCAGGAAAGATTCATTCTCCTTCTAAACCATAACAAACTATTACTAGTTCTATTCGCCTCTTTGACCTGTGTTCCAAACGCATGTAGCTCCCCTCGTTATTCAAACTGGAAACAACAAGCAAACTTAAAATCACCCATTTCTTTCCTCCTTTTACGATCTGAACTGGAAGGGCTCACATTAAGATAACCTCTTGGAGCGACGGTAGCAGCTTCCCCACTAACCTCTCATGGGGGAGCATCCTCTTCATGATATTTCCAAGGTCGAGCACGTATGCCAGTATGCTCTAAAAAGAAGTTATATGGTTCGTCCTCATCACCTAAAAGAATCATCGCAACACGTTCATCGCCCCCTTCACCAAAGGGCAACGCCTATACATGAATAGGTATATTCGCCAAAGAACCCTTCGAAAACACATTAAAGTCTTCTTCGTCCCAACCATTGGGACTTCTACCTTTCAAGCAGTGTACCCAAACATTTCTAAGGGTACATACCTCCTCAAAACGACAGGGTGGGTCACTTTCTTACCTCCTAATATGCTTCAGCTCAGCGGGTGACATTTTCCAAATATTAGGTGGCACAACCCTATCCTTCACCCACCGGTGCCATACAATAGGGAATAGAAAACTCCCAACAATACACTCTACTTTGATATACTTTTTCCTATCCAAAAAAGATTGTTAGTCTGATTGCTCATCAACGACCCCTTCCCTCTATGATGACAAATAGTAACAAAGCCATCCACGTTCTTACCATAGCTAGCCATCACATTATAAAAGTAGCGGAACACATCAATAGAAGGTTCATCCACATGAATCTTATAATTCAAGAAATAAGTCACCAAAGTCCACCAACTAGTTTCGCTTAATTGATCTGGCTCTACATCAAACTAGTTTAACCACTCTACGAAGAAGAGATATAGTGGAAAATGGAACCCAGCTTCAAAAGCAAACAAAGGGATCAAAAACCATGACCGCCCCTCATCAGAGTATACACTGAGGCAAAATTTCCCAACTGGCACACTAAATTGATAACGAAAATGGTTAACAGCGAGAAGACCTCGATACTCCAACGTCGTCAGCAACTCGTCTGGTGTGGTAGTACAATGAACCTCATCACTCACCACAACAGATGACTCAACCCCTAACAAAAAACATTATATTTCCCTCCTCAAACCTGTCATTTACTCTTCTAAAAAATCTCACAAACAACAAATAAGACAAGCAAAGTAAAAACCAAAAATGCAAAACTAGAGTTCATTTATAACTAAGAACCGCATCTTTCTTGACATGCTTCGCAATTGAAGAAGTTTTTCATGTGATGCTTCACATAAAATGGTTTACTCCTAAAGAAGACCAATCGCCCCATCAATAAATTCCATTAACACACTAAAAAAACTTTCTTTCCTCATGTTCACCCGTCGTGCCCTCTTTAAAATTCCTCAGGTTTGCCAACGTCACATTATAAAATTTCCTAATCTAGAGGGGCATTTGTTAATACATATAAATACTTGTTGCCACATGTTGAAAATAGAATGAGTAAGAAAACGAACGGTGTAACACAAGAAATGTTTGGCGGTGAGTGTCACGATGCCTACAAATCACAACGTGCAGGACCACATGCGAACTGTAAAACCCTTTACAATCTATGGTGAACAAACGAGACTACAAGCAACATCACACCTCACACGGTGACCACATGGCTATACACGTGCCAACTACGGATGCCAAGGGGAACCTAGGATGTCAAGTCATAGCCCGTCCAATCAACGTGCCATGACAACCCTACTACGATACATGTAGAGGTAGTATAAAACTGGATATGTAGTAGGAAGAAATGGGAGATTGGCCATTCCAAGCACTATCACCACTAATGCTTGTTGAATATTGATGCACTTTAAACAAGTATACACGTCGTATCAAGTAATAAAGTGAAGAGTAGAGTGTCGAACCCACGAGGATTGGATCAATAATTACGAAGTTATCGAACTTAGGAAGGTATTTGTAAGTATTGGAGATTATTGATTTAAGTAAAACTAAACTAATTAATCTAATAATAAATATAATTAAGACAAACCGCTGCAACTACTTAACAGATAATTATAGAGGTTGGGATTATTGCTAAGGATATATGTTTAACTACCAATCTCAATTTTATAGCACCGGGTAATACATGTCTTCGTAAACCCTTAGATTTTTCATCCATTTGACAGGATTTTCTAATGAACTTCTGACTCTCTCGATGCTTAGAAGTTAATAATATTGTGGTTAAAGTGATGCATGTCTGCGTTAACCCTAATGACTTTATTACTTGTTAAGAAGTCCCTTTTAGTCGTTGAAACCCTAAACTTATGTCTAAGCCGAATTAAAACTAAGTTGATAGCTTAGCCCTACTATTCACGTTTGTATAACCTAACTCTCTTGAATATTAAGTCACAGATCAATAGTTAATAGGACTCTCGAATAGCTCTTATAATTAACTATGCATTAATAACATGAACAGAATAGACAAAGATTAAACAACTAAAACATTGAAATAAAATAACCAAAACATAAAATCTTGGGACGCAATAATCCCAATTAAAAAGTTTAGCTCATGTCTGAGCCTAAAACCTCCATAATAAAAGTAAAAGTACGGTAGTTTATCAAGCAAGAAAAGAAAGAAGTTGAGTGCCCTCAATAAAACTCCCTATGTGCCGTCTAATTGTGCTGCAGGCCTCCTCTCCGCCAGCCTCTCTCAATGGCATCGTTCTTTGAGGAGAATTTTCTAGCTTCACCTTGGTGGTTCTCCGCAAGCTCGGACTAGGACTGTCGTCTAAATCACGCCCTCTTGAAGTAACATCCAAGTCTCTCTTATATAGGCGATAAAACTAGGGTTTTAGTACCCTAACATATGTGTGGCTTCATTAAAGAAAAGCCATTAGTTTCCCTCTTTATTAAATGTTTCGTATCTAGGAGAAAGTCCAATTGGGTAGAAATAGATTCATCTCCAACTCTTCATGCCTTGTCAGCTCCAGCCATGCAATCTACTCTTCTCCTACTCTGTCAATCCTCTAGCATCCATCAGCATCCTGCACATGCATCACAAAATACCACCTTTCTTGTGAAAAACACCAATATATATGACGTTTTAAGCACATGTGGTGTTACTCCCTATCTATATGAAAATATGTACAATCTATCCTAAATGCAACCTAAATGAGCAAGAAAACATGCAAAAGATAAAGAACAATGACATATAATATAGGTCGATTAAGCACTAATCAAATACCACCAAACTTGAACTGTTTCTTTTCCTCAAGATATGCAAAATGAAAGAAAGAAAAAAAAGAAAACAAAAAATAAGAACAGTAAACAACCTATAAGCCCTAAGGTTCCACTAAGCCATGATTACAGTGATTCCAAGTTATTCATTCCTCAACTATGCTGATGATAAACAAATGTTTTAGAGCTTACAATTTTATTCAAAAGATTAAATCCATTGTAAGTGCAGTGTGTGCTAAATTACATGCATTCATCACTGAATAGCCTTAGAGAAGCTTAAGGGTTGCTTTTTTTCTGCCTCAGTATATTGTTTTTCCTTTTTTCAACATATTTTTACTCTTTGTTCTTTTTACGTTTGAAAAATGTATCATTGAGGCTTCAGCTTATCACACTAACCCTTCGGTACCTGAAGATGGAGTGGAGCAAACAACCCATCCCTGAGCCCTACAAGCAGTGTCATCCCGTGAAGACTTTCATTCACTCATTGCCAATACTTTTATTCCTACCAGGGAAAGTTAAATGGAGCAAACACAACTCACGTAGTCTAATAAGATAGCAAGATGCATAGAAGAGTGTCCCTCAACAGTTTCGTTTAAATTATCAAGTCTTAATTTATTTTCTTGATTTTTCTGGGAGTTTTGGCCTTTATTTTTCTAGATTGAGCATTTAAGTTCATTCTCTTTTGATTCATGCTTTGGCATCAGAAAGTCATCTTAGAGCATCACTAAGGTTTCTTAAGTGTTAGACTGCATGCAATTTTTGGTTTTAAGGACTACATCAAATTTATTATTAAGTTCAAAAACTTGAAACCTCTTAACACCTTACAAAGCATCAACGTAGATTCATCATAGGAAGTCATAACCATCACATCAACAAGTTCAAAATCAAATGAATCATAGCAAAGGGAACCGACCAAACATATTAGGCTAATTACAGTTCTAAAAAATTTAAATTTTTAAATTTTACCTAATATATATATGGGTAAGTACTCCCCCAAACTTGAGAAGAGAACTATCCCTAATGCTAAATGAAAATAAAAAAAAAAACAAATCACGGAAAATCAAATTAAATATGCAAATGGAATATGAAAACTAAACTAAATTAAAAAGGAAAATAAAAGAAAGGAAAATTAACCTAGGGAGTTACTAGGGTGTTGGTTCCTGAATGATGATTCCATTGCCTTGGTCTCGGACGGACGCTTGTTTCTTGGCAGAGCAGGAGGAGGCATCAGCTTTAGTATCTGGCCATTGCCTCCGTCTCGTGGTGGTGGGAAAATTGTGTGTGAGGTAAAGTTAGCTAGAGAAAATTGGTATAATGAGTAGGAGACGAAGAATATAAGAAGTTAGTAATTTTTAGTCACCCTTTTTTCTAAAGAAAAACCTAGGCAAATAAAAGTTTGTGGAGGGCCCTGCAAGAACTTCGCGAGATAACTGCAAGAAAATATAAAGAAAACTTAAATAAAGAGAGAACAAAGTTGAAAATACAAAAATTGAAATTGCAAAAAATAAATGCATGTAACTGAAAAGGGGTAAGATCAAGATGTGCTAGGCATCCTATAACGGTAGCTCAATCTTGTCACGTAGGACCAGTGCTCCCTTAAAAATTATTAGCTATTGAAACAACTCTTTAAGTTTGCCTACATTGGGAAATAAAAATTTATAACGACTCCATGAAGTATATGGGATGAGGCAAACAAGTTCATCGTGCCATTTGATAATCTCCAATTCATCAACAACTATTTTGATTGGAATGAGTTTCCACTATGGTGTCATCCCCCTCTTGTAATAACCTATAAGTACAACCTCATGCATTCCCATTATAGCAATAGGCATTGTAGTACTTTCCCCGAAATATGTGTATTCCAATTGTAGGGGGAAATGTTTAACATCAAATACCAACGGATGCTCATGTAAAGGGTTGTGAGATTTGAACTGAGCATGATCCACATGTTCACAAGTCATACCTGGTCTGTAAAGAACAACATTAGATTGTTCAATCTCAACCTTACATTCTTCCTCAGCTTCGTGCATAGCCTTATCAAAGTCAGCTTTCTTCTTAGGAGTGAGTATGTTGCTGCAACATATCTTGGGCAAACCTTCTTTAAATAGAGCTTCATCAGTGTCCACCAACTGGTAGTCTTCATAGTTATCCATGTACTTAGGTGTGCTGAAGACATTGAATGTGATCTTCTGATCGTTCATCTTTGTAACACCCTTGACTCGAATGTCATATTTGGGCCTCAAGCCCAAACCAAAAGCCATAAAAATTCTCAAACTGGGTTTAGCCCAAACAAGTTATTTTCCAAAACATTTAGATCAAATAGTTAAAAACATAGATAAACAATTTAATCATTACAAAAGAGCTCAACTTTAAATTAAAACATTTAAAGATTTGACTTGATAAATACAATTTCAAAAGTAAGGATTACAAACTCAACCACGTAAGGTCCTATGAATACATAGCCCACTAAACACTAGTACCATACTCGGGAGATCACCACATGCTAGAACCCCGTACCTATAGTGCTCATCGATCTAACGATCAACCTACGCATGGAAACAACAATTCTGAGCTCTAAGCTTACAAAGCTCAGTGGTACACATATACTCTACTATATTTCATGCTAGTCATAAACATAAGCATGCAAGCTAGTACAAGCAATAAGGATAAATAAATAAACATGTGGTGCTACCAGTAGTCGCCTAAACAAATGCTCCCATCATAGCAATCATCATAGGTGGCACACAAGGCCTAACCATACTCATAACATGTCAATATCATCAAATACACATGGCGCTACTTCTAGTTGCCTATCCGTGTATCAAAAACAAGCACGTAGGCTTATCATAGCATATAAGCATAATATCATAATATAGGAGTGAGGCCCGGTCACATTAAGCATCAGGATCATACACTCTGAATGAAGCTCGGTTGTACTAAGCATCGAGATGCATACACTCTTTAGGGTGAGGCTCGGTAACACTAAGCGTCGGGATACATACACCCATGCTTGGAATCTCTCATCAAGCATCTTCGAATAAGTCATGATCCCACTAAACATTGAGTTCACACATTCAAAAATATTCAACCATGGTTTTGCAACACACTATTTCTCTCACTAGGTATTTGGATCCCATCAATCAATGGTAACTCAACCAAACAAGTGCCCATGCTTGGCATGCAATATCACACGATCCACCAAGGATCCCTGTAGTTCTATTACAAACAAGTCACTCAATATTTACTGAATTATTACTCATTAGGCTTGTATATAATAAATCTCATTTATTAGCTCCATTAACCCATGTTATCACATTTATTCAAGGCGTAATTCAATTATTAATATTCACATCGATTTCCAACCTTAACTTGCATTTATATATTATTTATCGTATCAGGTATCGGTACTCGTACACGAGTACCGATACAGTACCCTCAAGTATCGGTACTCACACGTGTACTGATACTGAAACTGCTAGCTGGAAATATTTAATCTCTAAAAGTATTGGTACGGGTCGACCCGTACTGATACGGTACCCAAATGCGTATCGATACGGCCAAAGCTCATATCGATACCCAATACACAGGTTCACACTATTTCCTTGAATTACGGTCTTACCACGCTTTATTCGGTCCCTAAATCTTATGAAAGTCATTAGGGTTTGTTTACTAACACATCCATTCAATTAATATTAATTAATGGCTTCATAATCATTCATTCGAATCTCACCAATTATTATCCCATTAATTGTAATTTCCATCGAGCAATAATATTCATATATCAAGCATCACAACATGTAATTCAATCAATCAAACAATTATACGAATAGTCAAATGAACCTACATGGTCTGTAAAGCTCATAACAGTCTCGAATATTGTTAACTCATCAAGCATCTCAATATTTACCAAGTCTCATAATACTGATCTCAACACATGCTTATCTACCATCAACCTATTTTTAACCATTAATAAGAAATGCAATTACACTTATGATGCTCATAAAGCATTTTGAGTTCGAGGTACACTAACCTTAAGTTGATAATGCTACAATCCTCATATGAGCTTCCCAAATAATCCACTTGATTCAATATGTGATCCCAAATAATCCTCGTATAACAAAAAATACGAAACTATATTAATTCATTCATCATCTATTCAATTCACAAGGTTAAATGCATAAAAAAGCTTTCGGGTTTGAGTTTTGCAAAACGGATTGCTCCATCAGACTCGAACGTCGAGAAACCCTAGGTAGGGTCCCCAAAAAAGTTAACGGTCGATCAACACCAGTCAACGCGGTCAAAGGCTGGTTAGCCTCCCAAATGATCCAGTGCGACGCGATGCACCGCAGCTTTGGTGCACTCTCGGGCAACGATCTAGTATGGCAAAGAGCAGGTGCACTCAGCCGAGCAGGATTCAGTGCGGTGTGGTGCACTAGATCTGGGTGCACCTATCTAGGCAGACACACACCTACTCTCTTAGGCGGTGCGTGAAAGGTGCTCCGACGGTTGGATAGCAGCGGCGAGCTCTAGCCTCGTTGTCCGACACTGAGGAACACATCGGTGACCTCCATTTTTGGTTTTAGCCACTAGAAATGCTTCGTTTTAAGATTGGCCGAGCATTTTTTTCCTCACCCCCTTCGACGGTAGCGCTGGCGATAGTAGGACTACTATTGGTCAACCCGTCTTATCGAGCCTGACCCAATGGTGTCAACAATGAGGCTTCACAGTGGCCAAATCACCTTTAAATCGAAGCAAAACCTCTCTCTCTCTCTCTCTCTAAAACTCTTTTTTCCAACACTCTCTCTCCCCCCATTAATATTCTAATTTCTCCCCCATTTTCTCTTTCTTTCCTTTCTTTTCAAATTTCAAAAACACTATCCCAACACTTTAAATAAATGAAAGGCCCAAACTTAAATATTCTTAACTTGGACTTCCAAAAATCAAGGCCCACAACCCGGCCCGAGACCCGATTTGTTAACTTGAAAATTGGGTCGTTACAATCTTCATGGTGAAGTTATCGTTCTTACAGTCTATCACGATTCTCCCGGTGGCTAGGAATGGTCTCCCCAGGATGATGAGAGCATTCTCATCAGCTTCTCAGTCAAGGATGATAAAGTGTACCAAGAAGACAAACTTATCTACCTTAACAAGCACATCTTTGATTCTACCCTTGGGTCAGATTTAAGATCGATCAGCCAATTGAAGGAACACCGATGTAGGCCTTGCTTTTCCCATCCCTAATCATTTGAACATAGATTTCAGCATCAAGTTCACACATGCACCGAGATCACATAAGGCATAGCTTGGATAATTGTGGCCTATCGAGCATAGAATGGTGAAGCTGTCAGGATCCTTCATCTTTGGTGGCAAATCACTCAGCATAGCCACAAACTCACCCATAGTGGTGACACTTTCAACATCACTCATTTTCCTCTTCTTTGTTTCGATCTCCTTTAGAAACTTTACATAGATGGACATCTAGTCAATGGCCTCCAGAAATGAGACATTGATGCGGATCTGTTTAAGCATCTACAAAAAATTTTGGTATTGGACATCTTGTTTCTAAGCTTTCAATCTCTATGAGAATGCAGGTGGTGGTCTACGCTCGTCTTGTCGCTTACTGGATGCGGGTACATCCTTAGCTTGAGTTTCCTTTCCTTCAGTAGCAAGGTCACTCACTGTATCAGACACAAAAGATTGTTCCTTTGGTGTAGGAGCATCAATGGATGGCTTGCTTGGAGTAGGATCTACTGGAGAGCTTCCCCCAAACTTAGCTTTTATACTCAATTGTGTGCCACTACGTAGAGTGATGGCATTGCATTGCTCTACATTAAAGGCCTTAGTGACTTCAGTATCATTAGGTAATCTGCCAGGTGGTCTTCTTTCCAACATTTGGGCGATCTACCCAACTTGGGTCTCCAAAGACCTGATTGAGGTAGTGTTGTTTTGCATGATTGATTACTAGTTTTACAATATGGCAGCCTACATTCTGAGTATATCACTGTGATTCTTTAAGTGGGATACTTGATCTTGTATAATGAGATGAACAGTTTCTATAAAAGATGGATAAGAATTATCAAAAGAATTAGAATTGGAGTTAGAAGCTCCCTAGTTCTGCCTTTGAGTCTTTTGAAATCTATGAGGTTTGTTTGATGAAGATGGTTGTGCTCTTGTATTTCCTTTGCTACCTCTCCAACCAAAATTTGGATTTTGCTTCCACCCTAGGTTGTAAATGTTGGAGTAGGGATTGTTTTACGGTTGGTGTTCCCTACATAGAATCTAGATTCTTATTGTTGAGAGCATTAGCTCGACTGATGTTCCCCATCATAGTGCTCACAAGTGTATTGTACCACCTTGGCCTCTCAGACATTGGATGGTCCTTTCATGTTCTTGAGTAGGTTTGTGATGGTAGAGATATGTGCTGCTACAGTCTGAGAATCATCCAATTGGAGTGTTCCAGCTACTTTAGGCCCAGGCTTCAATCTCCCTCGTGTGAACTGGTAGTTGGTGTTGGCTATCCGATCAAGTGTTTTAAAAGTCTCATGAGGTTCTCTATCGAGCAAAGTACCATTGGCTCACGAGTTGATCATAATCCTTGTTTGTGCATTGATGCAATTATAGAACGTCGTGGCTTGTAGCCAATATGTAAATCCAAGGATCGAGCACTTTCGAAGTAGCTCTTTGTATCTATCTCATGCTTTGTACATGTATTCATCATCATATTGTTGGAAAGAGATGATGTAGCTTCGCTTTTGGTTGTGGACATTCAGTAGATCATATCGATGCAGAAACTTACTGCACAAGTCATCCTAGGATATAATAGATCTTGTAGAACAATTCTTCAACCATGCTTTGGCTCGAACTCCCAGAAAGAAAGGGAATAGCTTGAGACGCAAGGCATCGGCAGGTATATTTGGTTGCCTGAAGCAATCGTTGACTTCCAAGAAAGATTGGATATGCTCTCGAGCATCTTCTCTTGTTGATCCTTCAAATTGTCCAATATTGTTGAGCATGCTGAACATAACGGACTTTAGCTCAAAGTGGGTTGTCCCTAGATCAGTCACCACAATCGGTGGATTGAGGTTGTTGATAATGGGCTCAATAATGTCTCTAATAAACCGTTTGGGCCTGGCAGGTGGTGGATTCTCTTGGCCATTATTTCTCGCTCTAATTCCTCCTTGTCCATCGATTGGAAGTACATCTTCTGGATTACGCACGTTCTCAAGGTTGTTCCTTGGTGGATTCTCGTTTTCATTCACCATATTCTTCTTCTCTCGTAGAAGTCTCTAAAAAGTTCTTTCGATCTCCAAATTATATGGAAAAATAGGTTGTGTGGTGGACCTTCTGGTAATGCACTGGAAAGTACCTGAGAATAAAAACAAAAAAAAATCAATTCAATAATAAATAAAGTCCTAAGTGCAATTACAACGTAACGGCGCCAAAAACTTGATACTTGTCGAATAGTGATGCACTTTAGAGCAAGTATACTCGTCGTATCAAGTAATAAAGTGAAGAGTAGAGTGTCAAACCCACGAGGATTGGATCAATAGTTACGAATTTATCAAACTTATAAATGTATTTGCAAGTATAGGTGATTGTTGATTTAAGTAAAACTAAACTAATTAATCTAATAATAACTATGATTAATAAAAAACAGTTGTAGCGATTTAACATGTATTATGGAGGTTGGGATTATTGCTAAGGATATATGTTTGACTACCTATGTCAATGATATAGCAACGAGCAATACATGTCTGCGTAAACCCTTAGATTCTTCATCTACTCGACAGGATTTTCTAATAAACTCCTGACTCTCTCGATGCCTAGAAGTTAATAATATTGTGGTTAAGGTGATACATGTCTGCGTTAACCCTAACAACTCTATTATTTGTTAAAAACTCCCTTTTAGTCATTGAAACCCTAAACATATATCTAAGCCAGATTAAGACTAAATTGATAGGTTAGCCTCATTGTTCATGTTTGTATAACTTAACTCTCTCAAATATTAAGCCATAGATCAATAGTTAACAGACATGTCTTGAATAGATCTTACAATTAACTATGCATTAAGAACATGAACAGAATAGACAAAGATTAAACAACTAAATCATTAGAATAATCAAAACATAAAATCTTGGGATGCAATAATCTGAACTAAAAAGTTTAGCTCACGTTTGAGCCTAAAACATCCATAATTAAATGTAAAAGTACGACAATTTATTAAGCAAGAAAAGAAAAAAGCTGAGCGTACTGTGTTGTAGGCCTTATCTCTGTCAGCCTCTCTCGATGAAGTCGTTCCTTGATGAGAATCGTCTAGCTTCACCCTGGTGGCTCTCTGCAAGCTCGGACTAGGACTGTCGTCTAAATTGTGCCCTCTTGAAGTAGCGTTCAAGTCTCTCTTATATAGGCGGTGAAACTAGGGTTTCAGTACCCTAACCTATGCGCGACTTCATTAAAGAAAAGCCATTGGTTTCCCGCTTTATTAAATGTTGTGTATCTAGGAGAAAGCCCACGTGGGTAGAAATAGATTCATCTCCAACTCTTCATGCCTCGTCAGCTCAAGCCATGCAATATGCTATTCTCCTACTCTGGAAATCCTCTAGCATCCTGCACATGCATCACCAAACACCACATTTCCTGTGGAAAGCACCAATATATATATGACATTTTAAGCACGGGTGGTGTAACTCCCTATCTATATGCAAATATGTACAATCTATCCTAAATGAGCAAGAAAACATGCAAAAGATAAAGAATAAGGGCATATAATATGGGTCGATTAAACACTTGTCAACCACCCAAAAAAAGAGCGGTAAGCAAGCCCTGACCTGGAACGAGAATCTCGACCACCATCGGGCCACCATCTTCAGTCCCTGTTCATTTTAACCATCAACAATATTTTATTTACTGTGACTAAATTTGGTATTCTACTCAACCAAATTAATCTAAACTCTTTTAACTTTTACACTAAGTTAGATATCTTATTTGCGATAGTATTTTTTATAAAATTGAGCACATTAAAGAACAACACACCAGGTAGGTTACCATGAAAGAGAGGTGGTGCGCTAGGCACGCTTAAATACCATATATTTCGTAGAACTAATCCTAGACACGCATTTTCCTAATGCTTTCTGATAAGTCATTTATGAATTTTCTCTTTCTTTAATTAAGACTTCTTAAAGAATTATGCTTGATACTTTTACTCACAATAGTATCTTATTAAGCATACATATTTTGGGCTCACTACTTAGAATAGTCGTTCGTTCTAGCCTTAGTCCTTACCCTAGTCTAAAACATACTTACAAAGTTTACACGCTAGCTTAAAGGCTCAATAAAAATTCATGTATATAAAAGCATGAGTTAATAGACAACATGTCTAAATAATCTGACCTCATAGGTAGAACCATAATATTCAAGTAGACCTGCTCATTCTTACCGTGCATGTGATCTTCACTCTTCACATCATATTGAACCAAAATTTGAGAACCATTTAATTTGGAGAACCTTTCATTCTAGAGTTCCCATCTTTGTATTTCCTTTTTTCAAATTTATGTTGTCCTGTCGCCTTTCTAAAAAATTTTTAAAGAAATTATTAGTGCAACAAAAACAATTCACAGCCATTATCTCTATTTTCATGAGATAAATAATTTTTATTTCAGCCATGAACGAATGATTGCACATCTTAGCATGAACCAAATATCACATTTTGTTTAACCAATAAATGAGCAAGCATGTAAGGGCTATCATAATCTCGTGATCACGTTTCTAATCTTGTATTATAACCCATCAAACCATACGATTAATATATTAATATGCATTTACAAACACAAACAATGCAAATGTCGTTTATTCTAAAAATACCAATCATATTACTTATTTGGTAATTAATGTTCACTAATAAATATCATTTATAAATTATATTATAAGCAGGTGGCAACAAATGAATGTCTACTCGTAAATCAAAATGGTAGACGTTAAAATTATAATATTTAAATGACATTAATGCACTTACACTTATAATGCATTTCAAGAAAAATATATTCAATGTAAACATTTTGTAAGTTACAAATTTGGTTTTTGGAAACATCTTAAAAATCGAATACTTTCAATAAATATCGAGCCTTTTGTAATGATAAATAGTTTAATTATTTTCCCAAGGCTACTATTTTCCATCTTCTCCGTATGAAAACTGAACACTGTCCGCTCCTTTTATCATTGTCCGATTCTTCTTTCTCGTCCAAAGGTCGACCCTTCCGTTACATGGCAGGTTGGTCCCTCCTCACAGAATTTTCCTAGTTTGTACGTGATCACTAGGACTCTTTCATACCTCTTTCCAATAGTATTAATCAGTTCTCCCAAGTTGCACGTTTGTGGAATGACACTGTGTACGTGGCTATTGGTTTAAGGAAACAGAAGCTAATGGCTCGTCTCCGTAGCATTCAACACTACCTTGATATTCACCGCTCTTCTAACATGGTTAAGTTGAACATAAACTTCTTCAAGGGCTTGATCTACCCTTGAACAAGACGAACTCCTTTGGAAACAAAAATCTTGCTCGGATTGTGTACACCTCGGTGATAGGAATACCAAGTACTTCCACTCATTGGCGATGGGAAAATGAGGTGACGCCACTATTCCTATGTTAAAACTCAGTAGCGGGGAATGGTGCGATGATGCAGATGTAATCCGCGATGAGGATGCGTCTTACTTCCAGCACCTCTTTGATTGATGTTGTTCTTGCTGACATATTTCCTATCTAAAATTCTTTTTCGCCAATTGCCCATATAGTACTTGATAGTCTTGACTGCCTGTCAACTCCTCAAAAAATGTATTTTCCATGCATATAGTGCCATGATATTGCTTGACTTTAGGTACATATTAGTCTATTTTGCTAGTATTTTCATGCATTTACACCTAGGAGATGAGGAATGTATAGTTTTTATTGCCAAAATGAAGGAAATGTATAGTTTGCAAGAGTGGAGCAAGTGGGCTGAAGGATATGAGAATGTGCAAGATTAGTTTGCCAAAGTAGTGAGGAGAATGTCAAGCTTGGTTGGCAAGAGCAGAATGCCAAGCTTGATTGGCAAGAGCAGAATGCCAAGCTCGGTTGGCAAAAGAAGAGAGAAGGATGCCAAGCTTGATTGGCAAAAGAATGAAGGATGATGACGTTATCCCTAGTTACTATAACGCATGGATGCCATGTCCAAGGAGTGCGGCACCAAAAATTTGGGACTCAACCCAACCCTGATTAGGGCTTCGCCAGCACCTATATAAAGGAATTCAAAAATTAGCCAAAAGAGTGCTAGAGTTGCGAGGAGAAGATAAGGGTAGAAGCAATTTGGGCACATTTGCCGAGAGCTCTGGGTCCACTGAAGGGCTGCATCGAAAGAACTCCATTTTTGTTTCTTATCTCTTGAATTTATTTCTGATTTTTGTGATGATGAATGAAAATGATGATTTGTTGTTGGTTTCCCTAGCCATGAACTAATCTTTTACAACATTTAGGCGTGTTTGCGATGAATGCTTAGTATTTTTAGTTTTTAATAATTACATGTTTTGACATTATTGTCTATTTCGCATGCGCTTACATTTTATATATTTATTACCATAGAGAGTTGGCATTGAATGCTCATCATCCCTTGATATCTTAATAGACTTGAGAGATAACGATTAATTGCAAAATACTAAGGAGAGAAACTTTGAAAGAAGATATTCAAGTAGATGAACTTACACCTGAAGTGATTCTACCTCTTAGGAGTAAAAATTGAATCTTCACCAAGTTAATTGTTTGAAAACTCGCTATAGACGTATAGGCGTTAAAAATAATTAACTTAGGGTATTGTCATCGATAGAGATAATACTAACTTAAAATATGCTTGACATTAAAACCAGAGTTTAATGTTATTAGTTGTTGCCTTTGCTAGCGTGAAATCCAAACATCCCTTGCCAAGCCTTCCAATCATCATTACACTAGTTGTTTTCCAATCTACCTGGATCTTTACTTCAATCTCCTCTATCATTTTAATTTCTTTAGTTCTTTTATTTTTACTCGTTCTCTCAATCAATTTCCATCACCTTTATTTTCTAGTTCACATGTATTAATCATGGCAATTAATTCCTGGACAATCTATGTGGATACAATACTCAACTCACTACTTTATTACTTTCTAACCGTGTATACTTGCACGTAAAAGATATATCATTGGCATTATTTCATGAATTGACAAGAAAAATACTTAATCTTTTGACATGCGATATTTAGTCGACAAGTTTTTGGTGTCATTGCCAGAGATTGCAACGGGATTAATTGTTTTGATTTTTACTTGTTTTGATTTTTTATTTACTTTATTTCATTTGATATACGTACAAGAGCATCACTACGAATGAAGGTTTACAATATGACCTAGAAATTGAAAGATCCCTACGCAGGTTAAGAAGAGGACGTCAAAAAATGCTCGTAACGAGAATAGTGAGCTAGGAAGTGTCCTAAATAATGCCAATAACTAGGAGGAACCGGTAATACATGAAGTTATACCACCCACTCCTGCTATTGCTGCTCAAATACCTGAAGAATAATCTATTATTGAATAACTAGCACCCACAATAGATGATTTGATGTTAGGACTGATTGGTCAAGAGGTAAATATAGCTAACTTTGAGCTTAAACCGATAATAATTCAAATGCTAATGAATATAAGTCAATTTGATGGATCACCTATTGGAGACCCAAGGAATCATTTGAAGCAATTCATGGAGGTTTGCCAACTATTCCACCAGCCTAATGTGACTGAAAAGACATTAAAGTTGAAGCTATTTTCATTTTCCTTGCGAGATAGGGAAAGTTGAGGCTAAATTCATTGCCACCTAGTTTATTCACTACATGGGCAGATTTATCCCAAAATTCCTACTGAGATTCTAGTTTCCTACATTAAATGCCAAGTTGTAGATTAAAATCGCTCCTTTTAGGCAAGCTAATGATAAGACTTTGTATGATACCTGGGAGCGATTCAAAGACCTATTGAGAAGATGTCCCATACATGGAATCCCTACTTGGACTTAGATGGAGATTTTTTACACCGGACTCAATGCTCATTCTAGGACCATTGTAGATACTTCAATAAATGGTTCATTGATGGATAAAAATTATAATGAGGCATATAACATCCTAGAAAGGATTGCCACCAATACTCTCCAATATCCTACGACCAGATTGGGAGTTGGAACGAGAGCAACTGGAAAGTTGGAACTTGATGCACTTTCATTAATCAATGCTCAAATTGCTAACCTCACCAATATAGTGAAGACAATGCAAAAATCTAGGGAAGTTCGAGCATAAAGGTATTGGAACCATTTTGCACTATTTATGGTGATGACCGTATCATGGAGGAATGCCCGGAAAACCTAGAGTCAGTGTATTTTGTTGGCAACTACAACTGCAATAACAACCCGTACTCCAATACATATAATATGGGGTGGAAGCAACATCTGAACTTTTCATGGTGGAACCAGGGAGGTAACCAATTTAATGCTTAGTGTTAGAGCGCCAATGCACCACTAGGTTTTAACCAGGATGTGATGCAACAGAGAGTGCAGAATAATATATCTCTAGTTCAAAGATCTTCCAATGAGAACACCCTAACGGATTATACGGAGTATAATGATGCAACTATCCACAGTCTAGCCACATCCATGAGAAACTTGGAAGTTCAGCTAAGACAGATTGCCAGCGCACTTAGTACCAGGACCTCTAGTAACTTTTCCAAGTGATACGGAGGATGCTCAAAAAAGAGGGAGAGAACAATGCAAAGCTGTCACTCCCCGAAGTGGCAAACAAGTTGAGAATTCAACACCAGCAAAATAGTCAATTATCTGCCATGAGAACAAATCAGTGCAGGGGAAGAAACCAAGGAGGGTGAGAAAGAGGAAGCAAGCACTAGCACTGCTAAACCTCAATGTGATGCCAAAACCAGTTGAGCCAACATTTACCTACCCACCATCACCTTTTCCATAGAGGCTCTAGAAACATAAGCAATATCAGTAGTTCAAGCACCTCTTGGAAGTCTTTAACCAACTGCAGATTAACATTCAATTAGTGGAAGCTCTCGAACAAATGCCCAACTACGTTAAATTCATGAAGGACATCTTGTCCAAAAAGAGAAAGTTGGGTGATTTTGAGACGGTCGCACTCATTGAGGGGTGAAATGAAATGATAACCAACAGATTGCCACTAAAATTGAAAGATCCCGGGATTTTCACTATTCCCTACACGATTGGCAATAAATTCATCCACAATGCACTATGTGATCTGGGAGCCAACATCAATTTGATGCCAATGTCAGTTTTCAAAAAACTTGGTATTGGAGAAGCAAGACCCACCACACTAACACTTCAGTTGGCAGATCGATCTCATGTACATCCCAAAGGTAAGATAGATATGGTGTTGGTAAAGGTAGATAAATTTATATTCCTTGCTGATTTTATTATTTTAGAATATAAAGCTAATGTTGACTTCCCAATAATATTGGGAAGGTCATTTCTTGCCACTGGTAGTGTAACACCCCCTTCCCGACTTGGTAGGAAGTCAGGTCAGAAAGTGCTACCGAGAGACGGATTTGGAGTTTGAAGACTTTGATCAGAGATCAGAATCTTATTCAGTATGTCTTTTTAATCTTCCTCTACAACTTATCGATCTAACTCATAATTAGCTTACTCGATTTAGGGTCAATTTTAAACTTTTATGAACTTAGGGACTAAAACATAAATTTACCAACTGAGGGACATTATCAGAATTTCTTTTACCAATCTTCAATTAAACTTAACAATTATTACCCTGTGAAGTTTCGTTACTAACGGAGATCGTTTACCTATCGAATTAGGCTATACAAGTTTTAATGACCATTTCATAAACTTCTTAAAACTGTGTTTTAAGCCTTTTAACAGAATTAACTAACTCCGTACCGATACACTTTGGGCCGTATCGGTAAACTAATCCAAATTTTCTTCAGATTCAAGGATAACAAGCCCGTATCGATACACCTAAACCTGTATCGATACGCATTGACCTAGGTTGACCATTTCAATACACTTTAAATACCGTTTCGATACAATTTATTTTTCAGACCTTCTTATCCAATATCGTATCGATACACCCCCTTTGTGTATCGGTACGCCCTGTTTTATCAAGTCCAATTATGCAAGGTCGTACCGATACAGTGTGACCTATATCGATACGCCTGCCTTGTAATGTCAGATTTTATCTGGTTTTTATTCGAATTAACCTATTGAACATTGTCCGAATTTAACAAAATTTTACCAGTAAGTCCAATATCCATATTTTTAATAGCATACAAAATTTTAGATCCTTCTAAGTCCATTTACCTAGTTTTCACCTTTTAGGGCTTTTAGGCTTTTAGGCTCATTTTACTAGTTCAACTAACTCACATTCACACCATATTAACCATTAAGCATTTGGTCATATTTGGGCTATTACACATACATAGTAAAGTACATATATAGCATGTTTAGACCATATGCCACCTTACTATGAGTTCAAAAAAAAGTTAACATTATGAGGTCGATGAGAGTGACTTGCAACCGCAACACACGATCAAGGCTCGGATTCTTTCAATGTCCTAAAAATGCATGAGACACTAAGACGTTAGGCTTACTTAGCCTAGTGAGGTAGTCATAACAAATACACAATAAATCTATCAACTACATGAATGTTGTATAAGCATGTTCGGTTAGCAATTTACATAACATCAATCATAGCAAAACATATTCATAGTCATTAGTCATGATTTCATATAGCAAATATAGATCGTATAAGCATATCATTTCCTTGGACATGGTAACCAATGGATACGCGGATTCCCCTGTACACCACACATATCAAAAATAGGTTGTAGCCTTGTGTTGTAGCTCCGGATAATGTCCCTTACACAATCCATCCTTATTTCACCACACATATAGGTCGTACCCCCGGACCGTAGTCCAATCCCTTACTTGGTGAGCTCGAATAACACTATGGCATGCCAATTGTATCCAATGTCCAAAATCACATATTTCATCATAAATTCTTACTGTTCGGATCACATCATATCGGATAGTAAATCGAGTCTTAGCTCCACATAACATATCATAACATAATTATATCAAAATCCATATACAAGCATGAATCGGATATCACATTTGAAATTACAAATATATCAAACATTATTGAAGCTTACCATGCTTACCGTTAGAGTCCTCATATGCTTGCTCCATTTGAGCCCTTAAACACAAATGCAATAATAACATATAAAAATGCAACAAGATGGCTCTGTGCCAATCCCTTGACACGACTACACTCACCTAGTATTCAGAGACTTCAAGGTTCTCGAATTCTGATTCCTTTGCTCTGAGTCTTGCTCGGAGATGACGAATTGTTTCCATCCAATTTTTGAGCTAGGAAGAAACACAAGGAATCAGTACAATCACTATAACGATATAGTGCTCATTTCAAAGATTATGCTCAATAATTCGACTTGAAATTAAACTTCAACCATCCACTGATTTCAAAAATTGATTGAGGGCTTTTACTTATCGAGATACAAGCTTGCAAACGCTATATCAAAATCAAACAAAGGTTGAGGATTGGATTGAGGTGCTTGCTTAGCTTGAGGTTGAAGACAACAATGGTGGTGCTTGCTTGTTGGATGACAAATGGTGAATTTTAGCTTTCAGAGGATTCAAAGATAAGGGAGAAAGCTTTGTTTCTTATTTTAAAACCACACACCACCCTTAATCATTCTCCCACCTACCTATCAACCAACAGAAATCTTTCCTATCCTTGAGGGTTTGCTAAACCCAATTCAATCATCTCTCCTCCCTTTCTTTCAATTGTCAATTGGTTGACAATTAGTCACCTTTTCTGAGGTATTTCACGTGGGAGGGGCAAGATAGGTGGTGAGTCATCACCCTAACCCCTTTTTCTTTTAATTAAGTATTCAAAGCAGATTTTTGCAGAGACCCATATCGATACACCTTATGGCCGCATCGATACGACTAAGCTAAAATGGGTAATTTTGTTATGGCAGTTAGGCTGTACCAATACATGTCTTACTATATCGAAATGCCTAGCCAAAACTGTACCGATACTCCTAGCTTGAAAACAATATTTCCAACTTTTAATTTCTTACAAAAAGGTCCTCACGACTTACATCAAGTCCAAACAACTTTCATTGCTTCAAATTGAGTATAAGGATTGAAAGGTTACAGTTCCGAGCGTATCCGATACAAAATTTTTGATCACCAGAACCAAATTTTGACTAGGCTAGTTTTAGAGATGTGATAACTCTCCCCTTAAGAAAATTCATCCTCGAATTTTCACTTTAGTTGAATAAATGGGGGTACTACTTATGTATCGTCTCTTCTGGTTCCCATGTGGCTTCTTCCACTGAATGACTTCTCCACGAAACTTTCACTAAGGGCACGGACTTGTTTTGAAGTCTCTTGACTTCTCGTGCTAAGATCTTCACATGTTCTTCCTCATACATCAGATCGGGCTGAATCTCCACAGACTTCTGCTCGATCACATGGGAAGGATCTGACCATTACTCCTCAGGGAGAGCTAGTCGGTAAGCAACAGGTCTAACTCTTTCGATCACTTTGAATGGGCCAATAAAATGAGGACTTAGCTTCCCCTTCCTGACAAACCGAAGGATCTTCTTCCATGGAGACACCTTAAAGAAGGCTTTCTCGCCAACTTCATACTGGATGTCTCTCCTTTTTGAATCATCATAAGCTTTTTGTCGGTCAAAAATAACTTTGAGCCGATCACGGATAGTGGTTACCCTTTCTTCGATTTCCCAAAGTAAGTCAAAGCCTAACATCGTGCCTTCACCAAGTTCGGTCCAACAGAGAGGGGTTCTACATCTCCTCCCGTAAAGGGCCTCGTAGGGTGCCATTTCAATCGAGGCTTGATAGCTACTGTTATAAGAAAATTCCACCAAAGGCAGGGATTTCTCCCATGTATTCTCGAAGTCAATGACACAGGCTTGGAGCATATCTTCCAGAATCTACAAAGAAGAATCGGAATTAATATGTGTTACTTATACACACAAATCAAAGGAAGGTATAAGGTTACTTGAATAACCCTTTCGAATTGACAATCGGCCTGAGGATGGAAACTGGTGCTTAGGTGCACTCAGGTTTCCAAAGCCTCTTGTAGGGTCCTCCAAAACCGGGATGCAAAACGCGGATCACGATTGGAAATAATGGACATAGGAACTTCGTGCAAACGAATAACTTCTCGAATGTACAACTCAGCGAGCTTAGGCAAATCGAAGTCCATTCTCACTGGAATGAAATGAGCAGATTTGGTAAATCGGTCCACTATGACCCAAATAGCAACATTTCTCTTCAGTGTCACCGACAAGCCACTTACGAAGTCTATCGTAATACGCTCCCACTTCCATTACAGAAGCTCGATAGCTTGCAAAAGATTGTAGGTACCTTGTGTTCGGCTTTAACCCGTTGGCAAGTCAAGCACCTTCCCACAAAGTCCGTGATCTCACCTTTCATGCCGGACCACCAGTATAATTCTTTCAAATATTTATACATCGATTTGAATGAGCTTCATTTAGGATTTGATCCCAAAGATCATAATCATCGAGAACCACCAATTCAAAGAAACCTATAATGGGTGATGATCGGGGCCTTGCTACACTTAGTAGGGGACAATGAGGACAATTCGGGTACCCTTTTAGCACCAAACATGCATGTAGAGAATCATAAGAGTCTACCGTTTAGAGCCATGTGGTAACCCTATAAAACTAGAACATCATGCAAATAGGGTTTATTTTGTGCTAAAGCATGCGGGTAGATGTCATGATGGGTATGATCTATTTTTCTACAAATAAAGCATGTTGGGTAGAAATCATGTTGGAAAGGTTTTTGTTCTATGCAATATTTTCTATCATTTCCTTTTGATTATTTTATTTTCACTAACTTATGTTTTCTTTTGACATTTGCATCACATTAGCATATAATAATCATTTGCATGATATTTGCATGACATCGTCGTAATTTCATTTGCATTACATTCATATAAGGTATTGACACGTGAATGGTGAACAATTTGGAAAGCATTCACAAATCGAGGGAAAATCTAGTAACCTAGATATCAGTTAAATGCATATTCAAAGGTTGCAAATTAATCTCGAATATTTGTAAGAGTTGTTCCACGAACGCCGTGTCTAAAATCAATACATTCGCATTTAGCGTACTTACATGCATTCATTTTGGAGACATCGAGACTAATTTTTAGGAAGTTTCGTGACAATGATACTAGATAAAGGAAAAATTCAGTCGATTCAGCACCCTTACAAAACCCGAAAAAGAACCAAAATGGTGAACAAAGACAAATTGGACAAAATTGAGCAAACTCAAAAGGACATGCAAGCAGATTTGGCGAAAAAGTTGGAGGATCAGTTAGCTAAGGCCCATCAAGACATGATGGAACAGTTTAAGAAATCTCAACAATACATACTAGGCCAAATAGCACAAATTCTAGGATTAAGCTTCCCAAGCTAGGAGAGGCATTTGTTCTAAATCCTACGGCAAATCCCACTGATGGAAATGAAGGTCCTACATATCCTCCAGGGTTTTCTCCTACTCATGCTAAGGTTCAACTGAACCCTCAAGTAATACTTTCTCGTGGGAAGTCATTACTTCATCAGGCCAACACATCTTTCCCTATGAATCTACCATCTGCATCAGAAGTTAAGCTCGAGGGAAATCTAGCTGAAAATTTTGTCTCAAAAATAGATCAGTTAGCCAAAATTGAGAAACAAAAAATGGAGACTTCAAAAGAGATCAAGGACCATTGCAAGCGGCTTTAGGAAAAAGATGGAAGCCATAGAGGTAGTAGACATTTTCAGTGGATTTGATGCTAATGAACTTAGTCTTGTTCTAGACTTGGTGCTCCCCCTAGGTTCAAGGTCCCAAATTTTGATAAATATGCTGGGACGAGCTGTCCTCGTGCTCACCTCACCATGTTTTGTCGATGGGTGACGGGATATGGTAAAGATGACAAGTTATTGATCTACTATTTTCAAGACAGTTTATAAGGATCTGCCACCAATTGGTATAATCAATTGAGCCTATATTAGATAAAGTCATGGAAGGACTTGGCCAAAGCTTTTATGGAGCAATATCGTCATGTCAATGATATGTTGCCAGACTGTTGGACTTTACAACACATGAAGAAAAGTCTAATGAAAGCTTTAGGCAATACAGTCAGCGTTGGAGAGATGTGGCTGTTCAAGTTCAACCCCTACTTAGTGAGAAAGAGAGTGTGATCATATTTATTCAAGTTCAACCCTTAGATACGCACATCATGATATTTTTTTTAATTGAATCAATTTAAAAAAGACCTAAAGTTAGGGATTTATCAATCGGTAATGTTGCTCCAATACCCAACCAAAGGGCTACTGTAGTACCAATCAAAAAAATGGTTGTTGCTACTGGACGACGAAATGGATTTTGGAATTTATTAACATTTTCCAAAAATGGTACTGTTAATAATCTCGCGGGTACTGAAACCATTAAAAGAACACCCAATAACTTGTTAGGTAATGTACGAAGTATTTGAAATACAGGAAAGAAATACCATTCAGGTAATATTTCCAAAGGAGTTGCAAATGGATCCACGGGCTCACCAATCATTGAAGGTTCTAGAACCGCTAAGCCCACGTTACAAGCAATAGTACCGAGAATTACTACTGGAAAAATATATAAAAGGTCATTGAGCCATGCGGGTTCCCCATAATAATTATGACCCATACCTTTAGTTAATTTAGCTCTTAATACAGAATCGTTCAAATCAGGTTTTTTTGTTATTATGATAGTTGAAGTTTTCTAGATCCATCCCCCGAAGGAACCGGACATGATAATTTTTCATCATCCGGCTCAAGCAAAAGACAATCGAATAAAATGGATACAAATGGATACCTATAAAATAAATCTATATGTTATCCCCATAATATCATATGAATGATTCCCTATGTAAGAAAAAAGTTACCCGATTCCATTTTACGAAGTTGCAGCTATACATTCCAAGGAATTCCATTTTTACAGGTAAATGCTCAATACCCAAGTAGGCGTACAAAGTTGATCGCGATCAAGTGCTTTTTGGGTCGTCTTAGGCCTTGCAATTCGCCCTTATCCAAAAAATATATCGAGATTTTTTACATACAAAGGATTTACTTGTTACTAATATAGTCTAGCCTTTGCTCTTCTTTAGATCCCTTGTTTCACTCCGATAGTATAATAAAATCGGGTCAATGCAGAAGAAATGAATGCATTTTCATACTATTAAGATAAGAAAGAAAAAAAATAACTAAAATTAATTTGGGTTATGCCAAATCACTTATTCTCTTGGATCTTACGGAGCCTGTTTATACACAACATCGTCGTCAGTCTGATCATAGAAAGATTTTCTTTAAGCGAACCAGCCTATCCTTTGTATGGGGCTTACACGGTGGTTGGAACAAAGACACATTTGGTTGTGAATTCCAATGTAGCAGATAAAGGCATATTTTTGCACGGCCCAATCAATAGTTCAAGTCACACACTCCCATAATCCATTTTCTCTTCGGGAAATTCCCTTCAACTATTCATGTCATATCAAATAATTAATAGAATATTGTGGAGTTGAAAGGAAATATCCAAATACATGTCTTATTTTTTTCAATAATCCATATTTGTAGCAATGAAATACTATTGTTCCTCCCCAAGTAATAAGAGAAATTATTGGTTACAATATCGCTATGGTCTATATTCTCTATAAAGGACCAGAAATCTCTTGCTTACGTATCATTAGGAAATGCATTAACATAAATACAACAGTAAAAAGAGGTAATACAAAAGTGTGTAAACTATAAAAACGGGTCAAGGTGGATTGTCCCACACTAGCACTTCCACGCAATAACTCTACCAAAGGCGACCCTATTACCGGAATAGCTTCCGGAATGCCTGTTACGATTTTGAATGCCCAATAACCAATTTGGTCCTGAGGTAAGGAATAACCTGTTATGCCAAAAGATGCGGTCAACACAGCCAGAACCACGCCTGTAACCCAAGTTAATTCGCGAGGTTTTTTAAAACCACCAGTGATATAGACACAAAATACGTGTAGGATCATCATTAAGACCATCATACTTGCCCACCATCGATGAACTGATCGGATTAACCAACCAAAGTTAGCTTCAGTCATTATGTATTGAACAGAAGCAAAAGCCTCGGTAACAGTTGGACGATAGTAAAAAGTCATAGCAAATCTTGTAGCTACTTGTACCAAAAAATAAGTCAGAGTAATTCCTCCTAGACAATAAAATATGTTAACATGAGGAGGAACATATTTACTAGTTATATTCACTGCAATCGCCTGAATCTCGAGGAGTTCTTCAAACCAATCGTAGACTTTATTGAGATAGGTAAACCAAGAGGACTCCCCCCCTAAGAACCGTATATGAGAATTTCATCTCGTACAGCTCAAACAAAAACACCCAAGTAATACAAGTAATAGCTGAGACGGATATGCAATAAAAAGTTTGAAACTTCTTAATCTTTTCATTCAATTTTATCTGAAGACACAAAAGAGTAAAAATTCGAAAGCTCTTTTTTGTAGTTGTAATTATAACTCCCTCGGAACTTCTATAGTAAATGGAATATACAGAATTGTGATCAATCAAATATTGCAAAGCCCCGGTATCTATTATCGATCAGAATTGGATCATAACGGAATTTCGGTCTATACTGGTACCATAATATCAGATTGTGGGGCAGGTTAGAATTAGATATTGATAGAAAAGCAAGGATATGGGCTCGTGTAAGTAGGAAACAGAAAATATCTATTCTAGTTCTATCATCAGCTATGGGTTTGAATCTAAGAGAAATTCTAGAGAATGTTTGCTACCCTGAAATTTTCTTGTATTTCCTGACCGATAAGGAAAAAAATTGGGTCAAAAGAAAATGCCATTTTGGAGTTTTATCAACAATTTTCTTGTGTAGACGGGGATCTGGTATTTTCTGAATCCTTGTGTAAGGAATTAAAAAAGAAATTCTTTTAGCAAAGATGTGAATTAGGAAGGATTGGTCGACGAAATATGAACCAGAGATTGAATCTTAATATACCTCAGAACAATACATTTTTGTTACCGCGAGATATATTGGCAGTCGCGGATCACTTGATTAGAATGAAATTTGGAATGGGTACACTTGACGATATGAATCATTTGAAAAATAAGCGTATTCATTCTGTAGCGGATCTCTTACAAGACCAATTCGGATTGACTATGGTTCGTTTAGAAAATATAGTTAGAGGAACTATATGCGGAGCAATTAGGCATAAATTGATACCGACTCCTCAGAATTTGGTAACTTCGACTCCATTAACAACCACTTATGAATCCTTTTTTGGATTATACCCATTGTCTCAAGTTTTGGATAGAACAAATCCATTGACACAAATAGTTCATGGGAGAAAATTGATTTATTTGGGCCCCAGAGGCTTGACCGGGTGAACTGCTAATTTTCGGATACGAGATATCCATCCTAGTCACTATGGACGCATTTGCCCAATTGACACGTCTGAAGGGATCAATGTTGGACTTATTGGATCCTTAGCAGTTCATGCCATGATTGGTCATTGGGGGTCTCTAGAAAATCCATTTTATAAAATCTTTGAGAGATCAAAAAAAGCACAGATGCTTTATTTATCCCCAAGTCGAGATGAATATTATACGGTAGCGGCAGGAAATTCTTTGGCCTTGAATCGGGGTATTCAGGAAGAATAGGTGTACTATCTGGTGAGCTCATTGAGAGTTCATCCCATAAAAAATCATCGTCAAGGAAGAAAGATAGTGAGGTGAATACAACAAGTGTTTACAACACAAGTTACTCCAAGATGGTGACTATTTCTCAATCTAATTCCACAGCTGTAACTATAGAAAGTTCAAAAAAAATATGATTCTAACTCGTCTAAAACGATCAAGGAGAAACTATCATTTACGCCAATACCCATAACTTATAGGGAGCTTTTCCCTCAGCTCCTAGAAGAATGATTGGTGGCAGTCAATTACATTTTGCCACTTCAGCCTCCATACCCGCATTGGTGTAATCCCAATTCTCATTGTGACTTTCATGGTGGAATCTTGGGGTACACGATAGAGACATGTATAACATTTAAAAAGGTCATATAGGATTTGATAAATATCGGTAAGCTAGCTTTTGATGTGGCGGGAGGACCAAATACGACTGGAAATCCCTTACCCAACCATGGATATGGCGTGAACGATATTCTTGAAGAGAATAACCAGATAATTAAGACAAATGTATCAGAAGTCAAATCTCCCCTTAGTTGGGTTTGGAAGAAGATATTCGATGCAGGTTTGATTAGCCAAAGAGCAATAATACCCAAGAGGCACGTCGGTCTTTACTGTGAGTTTCATAACAAAGATTGGCACGCTATTTGAGACTTTTGTGACTTTAGGAGTTGCTCGATTGAGGGTTTATTAGGCCTAGTGTTCACTTTGGGGTGCGCTATTGTTGTTTGTGAAAAAGAAGGATAACACGATGCGGATGTGCATCGATTACTGACAACTGTACAAGTTAAAGATTAAGAATACGTATCCTTTGCTACGGATGGATGATTTGTTTGATAAGTTTAGAGGTGTTTAGTGTTCTCTAAAATTGATTTAAGGTCTCAGTATTAGCAGTTGAAGATAAAGGATGTGGATGTGCCTAAGACTGTCTTTCGTACGAGGTACGACCATTGTGAGTTCTTGGTGATACCGTTTGGTTTGACCAATACGCCGGTTGCATTCATGGATGTGATGAATTGGGTATTTCATGAGTTTTTGGATCAGTTTGTTGTTGTCTTTTTTTGATGATCTTCGCATGTGCAAAGGTACCAAAAAGGATCTTAATCGACAAGTATGAATGGTTTAGCAGGTTTTTGTGGAGAAGTGAATATTTTCTCTTAAGTTGAGAAATTGTGAATTTTGGGTATGTTGGAAGGACTATTGGTTTTGAGAACGTTATTAGTAAGTATGAACAGTTTAACATGCACAGTGCAAAAACACTTATATATATGTGTGTGTGCCATTACATGCATACATTTGGGCATGACATTAGAGGTTTTGCATACATACACATAAACATCTATGAGGGCATATAAGTAATCATGAATACATATGTTCACAATTACAGATGACTGTTTAGAGGTCGATGGAGTGATGGTGTAAGCAAGGTAGCTTATGTAAGTAGCTTTGGTAATGTGGTTCTTTGGAGTTCTCAAGGTTTGAAGAGGGTATTAAAGATTGGTTCTTAGAAGTTTGATTTGTGTTAGTTTTAAAGCAACCAAGGTTGGAGTCGGAAGTTTGTGGGATTTCTAGATTCAATTGATTAGTATCGAGGTTTTTTGAGGAATCCTCTAAGATTGTTGCGTTGCTAGCAAAGTTATGGCTTGTGCATCTAGATAGTTGCAGGTGCACAAGCGCAATTTTCCTACGCATGGTGTTGAGCTTGTCGCGGTTGTGTTTGCTTAAGGGATTTGGAGACACTATCTCTATGGTGAGAAGTGTCTTGTGTACACGGATTATAAGTGTTTGAAAAAATGATGACGTAAAAAGATTTGGGTCTTAAGCAACATATAGGGTTGGAGTTGCTTAAAGAATACGATATGATGATTGAATATCATCCAGTGAAGGCTAATGTTGTAGTCGTTTCTTTGGGTAGAGAATTTATGGTAGAGTTGAGAGCGATATTTGTACGGTTAAGTGTGACGCCAGATAGAGGCTTGTTGGTCGAGTTGTAAGTAAAGCCATTTTTGTCACAGCTGGTTAAGTAGAAGCAACCTTATAATGCGTTGGTACCGCATGTTAGAGATATCATGGATGGAAATCCGATAGATTTTCACTTTAATGATGATGGGGTGTTGTGTTTCAAGGATCGGATAGTGGTGCCTAGTGATGTTGAGTTGAGGCGTACCATTTTTGTCTAAGGTGCATGCTAGTCCTTTTGTTATGCATCCCGATAATAATAAGATGTATTGGGGGTTGAAGGAAGAGTACTATTGGATTGGTTTAAAGAAAGGTTGTGCCTGATTTTGTTGCTAGATGCATGGTATGTCAGCGTGCTAAGGCTGAGCATCAGTTTCCTTATAGGTTGTTGCAACCGTTAAGGATACCAGAGTGGAAGTGGGAGTGAATCACCATGGATTTTGTGTTTGGGTTGCCGTTGACGCCCACTAAAAAGGATTCCATTTGGGTGATTGTTGATCAGTTTACGAAGTGTGTACATTTTGTGCTAGGGCATACGACGTATAACTTGGATAAGTTGGAGGAGCTGTATATTGCTGAGATTGTGCATTTGCACGATATGCCTAAGTCCATAGTATCAGATTGAGATATGCAGATTACAGTGAGGTTTGGGGAGTGTTTGCATCGAGCTTTAGGTACATGGTTAAAATTCAGTACTTTGTATCATCCTTTAACAGATGGTCAGTCAGAATGTGTGATCTAAGTTTTGGAGGATATGTTAAGGTGTAGCATCATTGAGTTCCAAGGAACCTGGGAAAGTCAGTTGCCTTTGGTGGAGTTTCCTTATAATAACAGCTATTAGGTCGGTATACAAATGGCATAGTATGTGGCCTTGTAGGGTAGGAAGTGTCGTAAACCTTTGTGTTGGGCCGAGGCTGGGGAAAAGTATGTTTATATGCCAGATGTGTTGAAAGACAAGAATGTGAAAGTAAAGCTTGTCTGTGATCGCTTAAAAGCAGCTTCGGATCGCCAGAAATCCTACACGGATTTGAAACGTAGAGAGATTGAGTACGCGGTTGGTGATCGTGTGTTTTTTAGGTGTCACCTTAGAAGAAGGGGATGCGGTCCAGACGTAACGGTAAGCTTAGTCTGAGGTTTATTGGACCGTATGAGGTTGTGGAGTGTGTAGGTCCTGTTACTTATCGTTTGAGGTTGCCTCCTGAGTTGGAGAAGAATCATGATGTGTTCATGTGTCAATGTTGCGGAGGTATCAATCGGATCCAACGTATGTTATGCCGGTGGAGGGCATTGAGTTATGACCGGATTTGTTTGATGACGAGCAACCTATTGAGATCTTTGATTTGTGTAGCAAAGTTCTACGTGATGTAGCGACGTTTTTTCCTCTCTTTTAAAAATAATCATCAAGGCTTTTTAGGAAATAGTCGGCTACTAATTATCCCCTAAATCATTTTGGAGTCTAGGTTTAAAAGAGATTTCTTTTGAAAACTTGTTTTTTCCTTTGAAAATAATGAAAACATGGAGTCGCCACCGGCCACTTGGGTAAGGTGGGTCGGACACCACAAAACTAGAAATTCATTTTGAAAGGGTTCAGGAGTTCGTCACGTGTGGGGAAGGATTAGCACCGCCATCATGCCCGGAAATCAGTACTAAAATATTTGTTGCTTTTAATCAAAGGAAATTGTCAAAATTTGAAATGAATTTAATTTGGTGATCTTAATTGAAAATTAACCTTAATTGAATAGGCTTTGTCAAATTGGTGGGTTCAAATTAATTGAACATTTAATTAATAAGGTTGACGATACATCGGACCATAGATTAAACTGACATCGTATAAGCTTGACAGTCATGTTAATTTATGGTTTGAATCTCATATGTCACATTTATGCATGGTGCAAGCAATTAAAATATGATGTAATGATTTTGTCAAGTTTTAATCTCACCTTGGGACGGTAAGAATTAAATCAAATATTTGGTCAACATCCTTTAAGCTCGGACTATTACGACACAAATATCAGAATTAATGAATACCTCCTTTTATGATTTAAAATTAATTAATTTAAAATAAGTGGGCCATATGAATAACAATTAACATGGATGACAAGTAAAGGCTTAAACACACAGAAAGGCCACCCAAGGCCCTAACCTAAAAAGCCCAAATTATGACAAAACCAATTAGTTATCTATTTATGAACTAAATGATTCTAATATTTAACCATAAATTAATTAGCCCTAAAAGACTAAAAAACCTAATAAATTATGATTATCATGATAATTAGTTCGATCGATTTTAAACTAGCATTCCAATAAGCCAATGATGCTATTTAAAACAAATCGAATTGAATAATCATGGTTTTAGCTCAAATGTCAATCTAATCCCCGCATTTATTTTATCTTAGAGGTAATTAAAGAAGTGTTCGATTAGTTTAATAAATTTAACATTTATCCTAATAAGCCAATGATAAATTTAAATTCACTAAACTCATTCGAACCTCAATCTAACTAAGGCTCTAAACTAATCATAAATTAATCTAATTAATTTAAAGATCATGCCCCTATAAGGCGAGCACGCGATTTTAAACTAATTAAATTAACTTTGCCTAATTCTAACCTAAAATTAATATAACTAACCCAAAACCCATTAAACAAAACAAGGCCTAGCCCTCCTAAACTAAGCAATGCCTAAACTACTTAAGCTAAGCGCTAAGAACCGCACATATATATAAATATATACTATATATTCTATAATATATATATATAATATATATATTACATGTTTAAATCTATATATTATACATGTTATAAAAACTATGTATTGTACCTATTATGAATAACTTATATTATATTTACATTTAGAAAAACCCTTATACTATATATATTATTATAAAAACTATATATTATATATGTTATAAAGGGCTTATACTATGTTTTATATGGAAACCATATTATATATACTACATATTATTTATCATAAAATCTATATTATATAAAATTTATGTGTTATATTCTTATAAGAAACTAGATGTTCTATTTTTTATATATATAAAAATATTTGCTATGTAAAAAAAGGCATGTATCATATAAAAGCTATGTGCTATATTCTTGACTCTTCAGACGCCAATGCAGTCAACACCTTCATCCTCTTGTTGCATATTGTACTTTTCTCATCTTGTGGCTCTGACTTATTTGGTTCTTCATTTGCTGGTGATGACAAGATTTTCGTGAGAGATTCCTCGGTCTTATATGACACCAATTTCGTAGAGAACTCTGAAGCGATGCACACTATCTCATATTGGTTGATGATAGCTTGGTCTTCGTTAGACAAAATCTTTTCTGCAATGAAGTCGCAATCATAACTCTCACTCTCCTCTTGCACGAAAGAGTCTTATTTCATGCCCTCTTCTTTGGCCATCATACCCATCAGTTCATCGATTTGCCTTTTTGTTTCCTCTTGGAACCTTTTCACATGTGATATTGTCTCCCTTTGATTCCAAACCAATTGTTCATGAAGCTGTTCGAGTTTAACTACCCTAGCTGCTAGGTTATTCATATTTCTAGAGTCGAACTGGTCAGAAGTCATTCCCTCTTCACTCATACTTTTTGAGGCGAATGTTTTTCCCTGATTAGTGATGCATATGGTGTATGTGAATGTAAAAAACATGTACTGTTTGAACAAAAATAACAAGGCAACACAAAAAAAATGTTACTATGAAAACATGAATGCAAAGAGCAACATTGAGTTCGGCAAATATCCTTATTAACCGGCTTGCATTAATAGGAAATTTGTTTCATTACAATAATCAAAGGAAACCCATTACTCTTACGGTCCTAAGCTAGCATATGGGTCAACAGTCTTTTCTTTCTCATCGGATTCATCATCCACATAATCCTGAAGCTTGGCAACATCTTCCCCTATGAATTATGACTTCCAGGTGACCTCTTGTATCAATTCTCGCTCTTGCTTCCAAATAGAAAAGGCGGCAAATTTTAGTCGCTCCAATGTTGGCATTTGGTGTACTTAAATTTCTCCCTTGAAAGAGTCTCGCTGAACTCGACCCTCAGGGTGTGCTAAACCTAGGGCCGAAATTTCTTTCTACTCAAAATATTCTTTCTTGTTCTAAGTTGGGACTTGATGGTACAGTGTCCGAGAAACCTTCGAGCTTGCCCCAGAAAGCTTTGTTCTTTGAGTAGATGCGGTTCTCGCTGATCTTCTTGCAAGGGCTTGAGACTCCTCAATTATCAGGGTTAAATCAAAGTCGTCAATCGTGAAACAACCGTAGGCAGAGTTCTAAAACCCTACCAATGCTTGAGGTAGTGATTGGTTTATCAGAATATCTAGCGAATATGGGATTTCACCATGCTCATTTTTGAAAGAAAATTGTCCTCGTCATGTAGTTGCTCTCCTTCCGACCATATTTGTACATCGGGATTCTTTGCATCATTGTTACAAAACCAATCTCCCATTAATCTAGCCTTTAATTTTAGACTATTTCCATCTCTATGTGCTCTTCATGGTATGATAAAATATGCAAAACAAAGAGGTAAAAAGGAAACGAGTAGAAAACAAACAGAAGCCTATTAGTCACAAGATAAGCAATAAATTCGAAAACGAGAAAAGATAAGTGCGAACAATTAAACGAATGGCAAGAACATAAAGAAAGAACCTTAACCACGTGAATTCTAGTTCGCTAAGTTCATCCACATTGCTCTAATGGGGTGGGCTTCTTAGATTCTCACAGATGGGTTCGGTTATAATACAAGGGTACCCGAACCTATCTCATTACCTACTAAGGCAACAAGAACCCCAATTCTGGCCCACTACAAGCTTGCGAATTGGTTTCGGTTCGAGGGAAAGCATAACCTAATGACGTGGAGGGCTGCTCACATGTCAGAAGGCATGGATTTCGAAAGTAAATTACTGACTTGTGAAGGGCTACTCACTTAGGTATGTGGCGTTTCACTCCCACTTAAGGGATGGAGCTCGGGTATAGAGCTTGATGATCATGATGAAATACATGTTGGTGATTCCTTATAAATTAAATGAAAAATTAATTCGAAGACCATCAATTATCAAAGCCCGTACAATCGTAATCACATTTTCAAGAAAGGATCACCCTCACTAGAATCGATTAAAATTCCAACAATTTTCCATCATTAAAAACAACAAATATTTTCTTGGCCTAACTCTCTTTTTGTTTTATAAAAACAAAATTCGTTCCCCAACGAAGTCGCCGTGTCGTGATGACGTTTTTTGAAAACTTACTCGTATACCCCTCACTTTTATAAGAAATTTAATTTTACGAAGATCTCTTTTGAAAATTTGTGTTTTGGAAAACAACGGAGACTTGGAGTCACCACCAGCCACTTGGATAAGGTAGGTCGAACACCACAAAACCAGAGATTCTTTTTGAAAGGGTTCGGGAGTTGGTTACGAGTGGGGAAGGATTAGCACCCCCATCACGCCCAGAAACCGATACCAAAATATTTGTTGCTTTTAATCGATGGAAATTGTTGAAATTTAAATTGAATTTAATTTGGTTTTATTAATTGAAAATTGACCTTAATTAAACGGGCTTTATCAAATTGGTGGAATCAAATTAATTGGACATTTAATTAATAAGGTTGATGATACATCAGACCATAGATTAAACCGACATCGAATAAGACTGACTGTCGTATTAATTTATAGTTCGACTTTCGTACGTCACCTTTATGCATGATGCAAGCATTTAGATATAATGTTATGATATTGCCAATTTTTAATTATCATTTACCTTGGGACGGTAAGGATTAATTCAAATATTTGGTTAACATCTATTAAGATAGGACTGTTACGACACAAATATCAGAATTAATGAACACCTCCTTTTATGATTAAAGTTAGTTACCCTGCAATCAAAATAAATTAAAGGTCATATGAATGATAGTTAGAAATGCATGACAAAAGGGCTTAAGATAAACACACAAAAGGCCCACCAAAGTCCTAACCTAAAAGGCCCAAGTTATGGAAGTTCAATTAGTGACCTAATTATTAACTAGGTTAGTCTAATATTAACCCTAAATTAATTAAACCCTAAAAACTAAAAAAAACCTAATAAATTATGGATTATCTTGTACCATGATAGTTAATTTCATCAATTTTAAACTAATATTCCAATGAGCCAAGGATACTATTTAAAACGAATCAAGTTAATTAATCATGGTTTTAAAATAAATGTCCATCTAAGCCCAATGTCAATTTTATCCTAAAAGGGTAAATAAGAGGTGTTCAACTAATTTCATGAATTTAACATTTATCTCAATAAGTCAAAGATAAATTTAAATTCACCAAACTAATTCGAACCCTAAGTCTAACTATATCTCTAAAAAAACTAACCCTAAATTTAATTTAATTAATTGAAAGATTATACCCCTATAATCCGATCGCACACTTTAAATTACCTTAAACTAGCCTAATTAACATTAAGAAAACAACCAATTAACATTAATGCACTATAAAAAAAAAACCTATCGCGTCCCACACAACCGCATATATACAAAAAGTTGGTTGTGATATATATATATATATATATAAGCTTTAACACTACATCATATAATATATATAATGTATATAATATATACTTATATATGTAGGAACTGAATGCTATATATTTGTATATAAAAGCTCTATATTATACTTATATGTACAAACTATATAAATAACGTTTTATAATATGTATAAATTATATATATAACGTTTTTAAATATAATTACAAATATATACTTATATGAAAATTATATAATATATACATATATTATACTCTATATTACATATAAAGAATAGTCTCATGATATGTATACTATATCATATATATATATATATATATATATATAAACTATACATTATATAAGAACTATATATATTATGTTATATAACATGTACATATCAACCCACATATCGAACAAAAAAGACACAAAACACTAACAAATAAATAAAATAAAATAACATATAAGAATGAAACTAAATAAACAAAAAGGATTAACAATAAACTCATCAACATTTCATTAAGCCATAAGAATAGATTACACAACAAATAAAAAAGGGAAGAATATACCCAAAACATTTAATAGTATTTATGCTCGATCCGTTAAATTTCACGGGTTGTTGTTGCGGTTGAGAGGCTCGAATCGAGGGTTTTTTTGTGGTTCGAATGGGTGAGGGTTGGAGGATGAATAAGGTGGGGACGATAGTGAGGTAATGGAGTTTTGAATCGGTGATGGATGAAAAATGATGAGTTGAGGTTGCCGAAAGGAGTAGGGAAAGTAATTTGAAGATGATGATTTGGTTCAAGGGATTTGATTGATGGCAGTAGTGATGGGTGATGCCATGGTGGTGAGGAATGCTCAAGGGAATTGATGATTAAAGAGGGGAAATGGTTCCTTGCAAAGGCTCAGGAATATGAGCAATGGGAATTGATCATATTCATGAACCTTTTAAACCAGAGATTCTGGGTCCGATCCCCAACGGAGTCGCCAAGATGTAACGACATTTTTTTCTCTTTTAAAAATAATCATCAAGGCTTTTTAGGAAATAGTCAGCTACTAATTATCCCCTAAATCATTTTGGAGTCTAGGTTTAAAGGGGATTTCTTTTGAAAACTTGTTTTTTTCCTTTGAAAATAATGAAAACTTGGAGTTGCCACCGCCACTTGGTAAGGTGGGCGAACACCACAAGACCAGAGATTCATTTTGAAAGAGTTCGGGAGTTGGTTACGTGTGGGGAAGGATTAGCACCCTCATCCGCTCGGAAATCGGTACCAAAATATTTGTTGCTTTTAATCGAAGGAAATTGTCAAAATTTGAAATGAATTTAATTTCGTGATCTTAATTAAAAATTGACCTTAATTGAACGGGCTTTATCAAATTAGTGGGTTCAAATTAATTGGACATTTAATTAATAAGGTTGATGATACATCGGACCATAGATTAAACCGACATCATATAAGCCTGACTGCCGTGTTAATTTATGGTTCGAATCTCGTACGTCACCTTTATACATAGTGCAAGCAGTTAAAATATGATGTAATGATTTTGTCAAGTTTTAATCTCACCTTGGGACGGTAAGAATTAACTCAAATATTTGGTCAACATCATTTAAGCTCGGACTATTACGACACAAATATCATAATTAATGAATACCTCATTTTATGATTTAAAATTAATTAATTTAAAATAAGTGGGCCTCATGAATGACAATTAACATGGATGACAAGTAAAGGCTTAAACACACAAAAAGCCCACCCAAGGTCCTAACCTAAAAGGCCCAAATTATGAGAAACCAATCAGTGATCTATTTATGAACTAAATGATTTGAATATTTAACCCTAAATTAATTAGCCCTAAAAGACTAAAAAACCTAATAAATTATGAATTATCATGATAATTAGTTCGATCGATTTTAAACTAGCATTCCAATAAGCCAAGAATGCTATTTAAAACAAATCGAATTGAATAATCATGGGTTTAGCTCAAATGTCAATCTAATCCCCGCATTTATTTTATCTTAGAGGTAATTAAAAAGTGTTCAATTAGTTTAATGAATTTAACATTTATACCAATAAGCCAAGGATAAATTTAAATTCACTAAACTCATTGGAACCTCAATCTAACTAAGGCTCTAAACTAATCCTAAATTAATCTAATTAATTTAAAGATCGTGCCCCTATGAGGCGAGTACACGATTTTAAACTAATTAAATTGACTTTGCCTAATTCTAATCTAAAATTAATATAACAAACCCAAAGCCCATTAAACAAAACAAGGCCTAGCCCTCCTAAACTAAGCAAGGCCTAAACTACTTAAGCTAAGCATTAAGAACCGTACATATATATAAATATATACTATATATTCTATAATATATATATATAATATTAAATGTTTAAATCTATATATTATACATGTTATAAAAACTATGTATTGTACCTATTATGAATAGCTTATATTATATTTACATTTAGAAAAAACTTATACTAAATATATTATTATAAAAATATATATTATATATGTTATAAAGGGCTTGTAAATATAAAGATTTATTATACCCAATTTCATAAAAAATCATAATGTATGTCATGGCAACATATATCACAATAGTGAATATAACAAAAATGAAAGGCTCACCAGGCTGGATCTGGGTTGGGGCAGATCTCCCTCTGTTGAGCCGGATCACCACCTGGGTTTGGGTTCGGGTTACACAACCCGTGAGGGAAAAATAAAGGGTATAAACCCTTTTATCTTCCTTATTTCTTCTTCTTTAACAATCAAAAATGGGAGCTCAAGAAAACCTAACTGTCGCAACATCCCTTAGCCACCGTTGAGCTGCCGTTCGATGCCCTTTCAACGGACCAAAGCCACCATCGTGAAGCCCTCGCACTCCTCTATGTTTTTGTCCGAGTGGATTTTACTAAAACAGCAACCAACGTCTCAAAACCTAACCGAACCCACGCGACCTATGGAGTCGCGATTTGCCGCCGTCCACCGTTAAATCATGATGAAACTGAGATATGTTACTCCCCTCTATCCGTTCCACCTTCTCACCACAGGGATCGCCGGTCAGAGAGTCTAGTCGCTGAAAACCATCAAAAACCGAAGGTAAAAGTTATCTTCTCTTTGCCTTTTTTTATTCGAATTAAAAAATAGAGAAACTAGAAAAACCCAGAAGTTTGTTCTTCGTATATTGATAAAAAGACTCTCTTTTGCTTTGCTTTTCGATTCAGAAAGAAAAAAATCGAGAGAAACTCTGGAATGCTTTCTTTTTATTGATTCTTAAATACCACATGTCTACAATTGATTAGGGTTTGTATTTATATATACCCTGAATTACATTGAATTTGTATATATATATAAAAGATGAAAAATAGTGATTGGTTACCTCTATAATTTGGATGTATTCACATGCCTCTAATTTTGTGGTTTTTAATCTGACATGGTTCCTTTGTTTTCTTGTGACTCGACTGGTGGAGAGGGGACCAAAACAGCTGGCATATGTGGCTGAGGCTCGGTCATGGGGTGCAGCATGACTCGGGCCTTGTTGGTGAGGGCAAACCGGCATGCGAAGGCTCTCCCCATCAGCTGTTGTGGTGCGTGGGGGATGAGGGTGTGCACCAGGGTGTTGTGCAGGACGTCTGTGTGGAGTTGGTTGGAGGCAGCCTGGGGTTTACGGGTTACAAGTGTAATTAGGTTTAGGGTTAACTGTAATTGGGCCTTAAACGAGCCAAGTATGTAATGAACCTGCATCGTAAATGGACTATATTATTATCATATTTCAAATATTGGGCTTTCCTTTGTTTAATTTAATATATAATAATCTTTTTGGCTTTTTATTTAGCTTAATAATAATAATAATAACGCTAATATGTTCAAATTAAAATAAAAGATAATTATAAATATAATGATAATAATAGGATAATAATGGTACTAGTAAACCGAACATAACATATAATATTTTGGGGTTTTTCTCAATTTAAAATATATACCATAATACTAATGATAATAATGAGGTAGTAATAATAGGTAAAATAAGATAAATAAATAGTGGTAGTAAAGGGGAAAATGAAATACTATTTATACCATTTTTTGAGCTTTCGATGATAATTATATATAAAAGGGAATGATTATATAGGCCCTTATTTATTTATAATAGAAATAGTTAAAAACGAAAGCCCTTTATTTGCAAAAATATAAAAAAAAATGGGTTACCCCAAACAAAATGAGTGATTACACGTGGTAAAATAATTGAGCTTGTGGCGGTGTTGTGGCGACAACATGGACTTGATGAGGCCACATGAAAGAGTAGGGCGGACTTGATGAGTTAGTTTCTACACTTGTTTTCTTTGGATAAAATTTTGAGGATGAAATTTACTAATTGGGGGAGAGTTGTAACGCCCCAGTTTTGGGCCTAGCGGTTTATAGGCTGATTAGAAGGTCCGATAGATTGGGTTAGAGATACGAGTCAGATTCGGGATTAAAATCGGATTAAATATTTTTGAGTGAGAAAATATTCGGGAAAATATCTAAAAATCATTATTTAATATATGAATATTTTTGGTAAATTCAATTTTGAAAAATAGAATTCATAAATGTGACATTTCGGCTAGTGACCAAAATGTAAAGAATGGAAACTGTTTATAGTGGCTGTTTTGTAAAAGGATCAAAACCTTGAATCTTTAAGGAGCTATTTGCCCAAAGTCTAATATCAGACTTTTCTCCTTAATTGGATATTTTAAAAAAGATTTGGGATGAGTATAAATAGATTTTGGGAATTAATTTTATAATTAATTTCCTAAGCAAACTTTATGTAACTAACTTTTCTCTAAAAGATTTTATCTCAAATTCTCTTCAGCCAAACACTCTTTTCTTCTTCAAAATCTTCAAGTAACTTCTTGATTTCTTCAATATTTTAATGCCAAATGATTTCTTAATTGTTTCCTATCAAAACCTTATTGTTTTAATCTTGTTTTCTCATGTAAATCAATACAATTAAGGTGGAAAGTCAACATTAGAGGTGAGCTTTGTCCTTCTCCTCTAATGTATGGTTCTTTACTGAAATTCCCAAGTTACTGATCCCTTACATATGTTTTCTAATGAGTTTTAATGATTTAATTATGGAAATTGGTTAAATTAAGGTTTAATTGATGAGATTAAGTGATTTTTGTTTCGAATCTATTTTGCTAAGTTCTTGATTGATTATAATCATAATTTTAATGTTTTATAATGTTAATAAGTTGGCTTTAATATTGGAATCCCGAAACTATGTGAATCTCTAATTGGTTAGGTTGCTAGTGTTGTGTCTTTGGTGAGTTTTGATTGATTAATGAATGATGAAGTTTAAGGATGTTAGGTTGTTTTTTGATGTCAATGGAAGTTAATTGATGGATTAAACCTTTAGGTTTTGGCTGGGTTAAGTGTGGAAGGTTTTTGATGTTGATTTCGGTAGTTTTGGAAAGGTTCCGGCTAGTGTTTGTAGAGGATTGTTGTGTATAGATGTTGTAGCGATGTCTTTTTTCTTTAAATATCGCTAAATAAAACGTGGTTTTTCGAAGGTGTTTTTGAAAGGTGTTTGTGACTCTTTTGGATATAAAATATTTATTCCGTGGGGTTTTAAAAGAAACCGCATTTAAAAAAATGGAGTCGCCACCGGCCACTTAGGTAGGCCGGACACCATAAAACCAGAGATTCAAAAAGATTGGGTTCGGGAGTCGGTTACGGATGGGGAAGGATTAGCACCCCCGCACCGCCCAAAATTGGTACTTTAATAATTACCGCTTTATTAATATTGGATTTTCTGGATTAAAGTGACGATTATTTTAAAATTAGGTCATAATTGCGAATTAATTTTAAGGGCCCCGTTATCCGAGAATAAACGCCCAACCACTATCACTACGCTTGATATTGGCCCCGTTTACGCTCGGATAAAAGGGCACCGCATTAACAAGTTATAAATCATATGCAATTTTAGTGGCAAAAATATAAAACATGGCAAAATATTTAAATGCAATAAATATTGACATAACAGAATACTAATCTAACATAAATGATACACTAGACTAAAACATGCATATATACATATTAATCTAAATAATAGATAAAAACAACTGTAACAATTCAGAATAACAAGGTAGGAATAATTACGTATATAGACGAACAAATATTTAAAAAGACATACATGCTATTAATAAAACATATTTCAACATATATGGAACAATATATTATACATAAAAGAAGACACACTAACACGTAACCTAAAAGCCAAGAAAACATACAATGCCTGCAAAAATACAAGAACATGTTGTTTTACGAGTCAAATAGAACATAACATGCTTTAATACGAATAACCGGATAAAAAAAACATGACTATCATAAGCTTAACACATATATACATATAAACATAAAATACGAGTCATATACGAGGGACATAAAATAAAATAATAGAATATCAACATATACGATTATAATATGAACATGAATATTTACAAAGAATACAGGACTGAAATGAAAGAAAAATAAAAGTCAGTGGCAGAAATTAAATAACAATAATATGTAATTTAGGGATGAAATTGCGAAACAAACAGAACCTAGAAGGATCAAAACTATAATTAGACCAAGGGGCAGACCCAAAATGAAAAATTCAAAAATGCGGGATGGTAAAGGGGGTAATTTTACCATTTAAAATCTGAATCGGTGTAATTTAGGGACTGGATTACAAGATTTTGAAATATCATGGGGACTGGGATTATAATTATACCATGCGGCAAGACAAAAACGAAAATATTGAAAACGCGGTGGGATTAAGTGCGTAATTTACCTATTTAACGAAATAATAACAACTAAAAAAACCCCCTTTTAGGCCGAAATCAGATTTTCAGCCATTTGTTTCATTTTCTTATTTTGCAAGAACCATCTGTTCTTCATTCTCTCTCAACTATCCCATGAAACCCAGAATTCGGCGGCCGCGCCGCTAACCGGCGCCGGCGAGACTCTAAAACACACCAAAATAACTCCCCTTTCGTCCTCAACACGAATCCTAGGTTGGATTCAGAGGATATACCTCTATTCGCCCTAGATCTAGGAAATACGAACCAAAAAAAATATTTTTTTAGACCAAAACAAAACTACAAAGGGTCTTCCCCTCCCTTTAGTTCACCATATCAGGCTTGGAGAAGCCGAAAGGCTTATCACTGAGGAAGGGAAGACCCACAAACAGCAATGGTAAGACGACTTTCTTTTTTTCTTGTTTCTGTTTTCCTCTTTAGTATATGCATGCAAAAATAAAAAAAGAAAAGAGGATTTACCACTGGACTTTTCTTTCGATTTCCTTGAATGTTTACAACTTTCGGTTTTTTTTTGTATTACAAGATCTCTGTTATCACTCTCTTTTTTTGTTACCTCTCTGTTTTTTTTTTGTTACAAGATCTCTGTTTCATATATATCATCGTCTTTGTTTTGGTGCAAGTTGCATCTTGCTTTTTCAGATCTGAACTGACAATTTTTGCTTGTTGTCTTGGGCATGTTCTGAACACGGAGGCTGAATATCGGCGTGGTGGCGGTATGGGTGTTTTGCCAGCGGCCAGACGCGTTCTCGGCCGTTAGATCAGATCTGATCTGACGGTCGAGATGGCTTGAAGGACGAACGGCTTGGATGAAGCCTCGATTTGATGAGACGGCTCCAAATCTTGCCACGTGGAGCTCCGCAGTCGAGGAGTCAGAACGCGTGGATCTTACGCGCTCGTGGGATATTAAAGCGTCCCGCGGCGTGGACCACACGCGCGTGGCACTCGAACGGTCCATATGTGTGGAACACGCGGTGGCGAATATTTTTGACTTCTTGGTTGTATCGTGGCGTTGGATCGATCTTGATCCAACGGCCCATATTTACCTGCACACCATAATTGTAATTAGATAAGATTTGGGTTTGGGCCAACCGGGCCTTGTAATTGTATTTGGACTTGGACTATAATTTTTATTTGGGTTTAATATATTTAAATTTTTTTTATTTTATCAGCCCAATAATATTAATAATAATATAATTATAACAGCAATACATATACATGATACAAACATATACTTATACAAGTATAACATATTGGCATACGTACATATAATCCTACCCATAATTAACATAACATCTATATATATTAATCAAATACGCTCATACTCTAGATACATACGCGACACACATTCATCATTAATACGTATACATACATAGCTTATAATATACATACACACCACACCTTATATATATATATATATATATATATATATATATATTAGTAACATTCATATAATAAATATACATGCAATATTAATATGTATTTACAAGTGAAAATGAGTGATTACAGTTGCCCCTCTTTGCTTGTTCTCATGGAATGGGAAACAAAGCAAAGATTCATAAGCACTCATTTTTATCAGACTTCCCTGTTTGTAGCTTTGGAAAAACGTGTTCTTTTGGATATCTCCGCTCTTCCTTGGCTGAATCTTCAGGCTCGAAAGTTCTTCCTATATAGAGCTTCGTCACCTTCCGATCTTGGAGCTACAGGCTCTTCCTATATAGAACCCTTCACTTCGAGACTGTAAAGCTTGGAGTCCTTCCTATATAGGACTCTTCGCCTTCAACGCTGGTTTCTCCTATATAAAACCTTTTGCGCCGCTGATGGATTTTTCCGACTGGAGTTCTTTTTGAGATTTTAGATTTAGGGTTTTCTCTCTATGGAACCTTTCACTAGGGCTTGAAAATGCAGGTTCCTTTTTTTTACGAGGTTGTTGTCATTTTTGGACCTACGCTACTAAGACTACCGCATCATGCCCGAAGGACTTACTGATGACCCGAAGAATTTAACACCACGCTCGAAAGACTTACTGATGGCCCGAAGGACTTAACATCGTGCCCGAAGGACTTACCGATGACCCGAAGGATTTAATATCTGGATCGGACGCCGACATGGCTATTGTTTTACATCATGCCCGGACTCACGATGACCCGGCGGATTTAACACCACGGTCGAAAGACTTGCATGGCCCGAATGACTTAACATTGTGCCCGAAGGACTTACCGATGACCCGGGGATTTAATATCTGGATGTGACCACGGCTGTTGTTTTATGGGGACTTGTTGATATGCTGCCACATCATGCCCGAAGGATTTAACACCACGCTAAAGACTTACCGATGGCCCAAAGGACTTAACATCGTGCCCGAAGGACTTACCGATGACCCGAAGGATTTAATATCTGGATGTGACGCCGACATGGTTTGTTGTTTTATGGGGACTCACGCCGATATGCTGCCACATCATGCCCGGCGGACTTACCGATGACCCGAAGGATTTAACACCATGCTCGAAGACTTACGATGGCCCGAAGGACTTAACATCGTGCCCGAAGGACTTACCGATGACCCAAAGATTTAATATATGGATCTGACGCCGACATGGCTGTTGTTTTATGGGGACTCACGCCGATATGCTGCCCACATCATGCCCGGCGGACTTATCGATGACCCGGATTTAACACCACGCTCGAAAGACTTACCGGCCCGAAGGACTTAACATTGTGCCCGAAGGACTTTCCGATGACCCGAAGGATTTAATATCTGGATCTGCGCGACATGGTGTTGTTTTATGGGGACTCACGCGATATCTTTGCCACATCATGCCCGAAGGACTTACGATGACCCGATTTAACACCACGCTCGAAAGACTTACGATGGCGAAGGACTTAACATCGTGCCCGAAGGACTTACCGATGACCAATGATTTAATATCGGATGTGACGCCGACATGGCTGTTGTTTTATGGGGACTCACGCTGATATGCTGCCACATCATGCCCGGCGAAACTTACCGATGACCCGGCGGATTTAACACCATGCTCGAAAGACTTACCGATGGCCCGAATGACTTAACATCGTGCCCGAAGGACTTACCGATGACCCAAAGGATTTAATATCTGATCCGACGCCGACATGGTTTGTTGTTTTATGGGGACTCACGCGATTTTCATGCCCGGACTTACCGATGACCAAAGATTTAACACCATGCTCGAAAGACTTACCGATGGCCCGAAGGACTTAACATCGTGCCCGGGACTTACCGATGACCCAAAGGATTTAATATCTGGATCGCCGACGCCGACATGGCTGTTGTTTTTTTATGGGGACTCACGCGATATGCTTACATCATGCCCGAAGGACTTATCGATGACCCGAAGGATTTAACACCATGCTCGAAAGACTTACCGATGGCCCGAAGGACTTAACATCGTGCCCGGACTTACCGATGACCCGAAGGATTTAATATCTGGATCTGGCCGACATGGCTGTTGTTTTTTATGGGGACTCACGCCGATATGCCGCCACATCATGCCCGGGACTTACCGATGACCCGGGATTTAACACCACGCTCGAAAGACTTACGATGGCCCGAAGGACTTAACATCGTGCCCGGGACTTACCGATGACTCGAATAATTTAATATTTGGATCCGACCCGACATGGTTGTTGTTTTATGGGGACTCACGCGATATGCTGCCCACATCATGCCCGAAGGACTTCTGACCCGGGATTTAACACCATGCTCGAAAGACTTACTGATGGCCCGAATGACAACATCGTGCCCGAATGACTTACCGATGACCCGAAGGATTTAACATCGGATCTAACGCCGACATAACTCACGCCGAATGCTACCACATCATGCCCGGACTTACCGATGACCCGAAGGATTTAACACCACGCTCGAAAGACTTACTGATGGCCCGAAGGACTTAACATCGTGCCCGAAGGACTTATCGATGACCCGAAGGATTTAATATCTGGATCTGACGCCGACATGGTTGTGGTTCTTTCGGGACTTTGGTAAATTCTTCGATAATTCTTCAAATACCTGTTTAGGAACAAGCAAAATTGACATGCCCCTATCTATATGATGCATGTAATGTTGTGCTTTCTTTCTCCTCTTTTTCTTTTTTGTTTGTTAATCTTATGTCCTGAAAAGTCATTCTTCTGATTTCTCTATTTCCTTTCTTTTTGCGGTATGCTCAATTTTGATCTTTATTTCTGTCAAATTTTGCTCAATGGGCATCTACTCTTGTTCTTTTACACGAGCATCCGCCTTTCTTCTTCGGGGTTTCTGCCTGCTTCACCAATAAACATTATATCATGCGTGTGCAGAGATTCTTACTATTCTTTCTGTTCTGCATTGCCCCATTCGATCGTGCTCGGCTACCTTCCAATTCTTTTGACCCAATATTCTGAGTATTTGTTAATTTCGTCATCGGGGTGAGCGAAATGCTTCTTAACCTCAATCTTCTTGTTGCCTCTTGACGGACACCATTCCTCGATTTCTGTGCTTTAATTCTTTGGAGACTCACTGTTTACTTCTTACCGTCCCCTCACTTTGTAAGCTCATTCTTGTCATGTTTCGTCTTTCATTTTCTTGAACCAAACAAGGCATCATGGCTGGAATTCGCTTCTTGTTCTTGAGCTGTCTGACACCTATACCTATGTTATCACCTTCATTCTATGCATTGTGAGGTCATTTCTGGTTAGGGGCTTCAATAGTATCCGTCTCCTTGTGTTCTGGATGTTACCCCTGAAGTAATACATGGAAATTTTTGTTGCTTTAACTTGTCAATTTGCTGATTGGTGTTCCACTGAAGGGTATCATTTAGATTAACATACAAGATTTTGAAAACACAGCGTAGGAGCTCTGGATATCATGTGCAAGAGTGGCTTAGATTCAACCACTTGGTAATTCAAAGATGTGAAGTCTTCCCTAGTGACTCGGTTCATCCTCATGATTACCGCGTTGCTGCAGAGTGCTACTCTTTCTCAATTCTCATTATCTACTCCGCCCCCAAAAGGGTAGGCTTGTATAACCATTTGAGCGCAGAAATATTACTCTAGGAATAGAGTTCTGGGTGGTGCGAGTCTTAATTTTTCCCATGATATCGCCTATTTTCTTTTTCATTTTTTTATCATTATTTGAGGAAATCAATTCGTCACAGTCCTTTGTCTTGAGGACAACGATGGAGCAAACAACACTGCCCCAGGTTACTCAGCATAGTCACAATTTGAAAATATTACCATCACTCATGAAGCTAAGGTTTCTTGAATTGGATGATATATCTCCACCCTATCGCTTCAGCGGAGTGCCCCAAAATTTCCATACTCTTATCCGAACAAGCCTATTACCAGGTTTAGAACATAGGAGTACTTTTTATTATTATTTTATCTTTCTTTATTTTCATTTCTTTTTTTCTTTCTTTTTTTTTGTCTCTTCCTTTTTTTGTTTATTTTTTCTTTACTACCTAGAAGATTATGCCTAGAGTTTCAATTTCAAGCAACTCTACATGGTTGACATTTAGAGCTTTTTCGTCCTTGAATATCATCGAAAGAGTAATAATCTCGCTTTGCTGACCAGAGTCCGGTGGGGAAGATCACACATCATTGTTGTCACGACATCTATCTAATGTCACATCTTGCAATTGATATCCAGTGTCCTATAACGACGATAAAATATCTATGTGTTTTCAAAAACATTATATGTTAAGCGAAATGTGTTTCTTATTGAAAGTAAAAACCAACAAACATGCCACATCACAAAAGATCTTTGCCACATGGGGGTCACATAGAGTTGATCCCTTGTATTACTTCAAGAAGGTATTTTAATGTAGAGACATCTCTGGCTTCTTCAGCACTATGTAGATTTGCTTCTCATCCTTGGCCTTCCACTGCTTGATCAGCTCTTGTGTCGTGGGTTCCATCATTGACCAGCTTCTTGATTTCATCCAAGAAAGGTCTACATTTTCTGGTGGGATGCCCTGTGCCCCATATGGAATTCGTATGTGCTACTCGAGTCAAAACTATGGGCATACAGATCAGTGCACTCTTCATCGGCCTAGGAACAAGATAATGACCCTCTACCGATGAGGCCAAATGTCCGAGATAGATATTCCAAACACTTCCAAATTTGCGCTCGTCAGAGGGATTTTCCTTGATGACCCCAATTTGTCGGTCTGTCTCCTTCTTTTATGGCCACCACGAACCCACGGAGATGACACTCATTTACCTCTCCATCTTTATCTATCTTATCTTGATTCGGTCCTTAGACTTAGACCCCAATTTTCCTTGTTTGATTGCATATTCTATCCTCTCTCCAATCGTCATGAAATCTTGAATCCGCTTCTCGATTTCTCCAACATCACATCGAATAAGGGAAAGGGAAGCGTTGCATGAAATGGGGAGTCAACTCTTCTTCCGCTATAGGGGCTGGACTTGGGTTGCCGGACATCGCCACCTTAATGCATATTCCCCAAGCTTTCATTTGGCCTTATTTTCTCATTCTCAAGAAACTGTCGACGACGGTGCTAAATCTAAAGCATATTTGTATTGATCCAAGAAGGCATTAGCGAGGTCACCCCATGACCTAACTTGGTTTTCTTTCAAACGGTTATACCACACTTCGTTGTTGGTCCCACAAAGCTATCATGGAAATGGTGGATCAACAATTCTTCGTTCTTCATGTATCCTTCCATTTTTCTACAAAACATGGTTAAGTGAATCTTCGGGCAGCTGGTTCCATCATCACTGCAAAACCCGAACCTTGAAATCTGGAGGAATGACCAAATCGGGGACTAGGCGAGTTCCCTCATATTGAAGACATTTATCTTCTCTTTCTTTTAAGCTCTTTCTCAATTTTTTTCTTCTAACTGGTCAAGCCTCGACTCTTCAATTTGTTCCATTTTTCGATTAATTCTGCCATCGAACCCCATGTATTAAATGATGAAGTGCCATGTGATGCTAAAACAATAAAAAATGTGATGCAAATGCAATGCATGAATGCAATAAAGAATTGATTCCGCAAGTGATTTGTCCTTATAGAACATCTTTCATTCAGACCAAAAGGTTTCATTACATCCGGTATTAGGGTTTTACGGATATCGGTGAGCCACGGCACCTAATGTCTTGACCTCATTCAATAGTCCCGCTGATTTTCCTTCGCGGTCCGATGCGGATCCATATTCGCTTATTGGTGCTTTCTTTGCGGGCTAAATCTGCTACTGTTGAGCTACTTGTCGGGCTTGAGTCGTAACCATCTTCATGTCCCGGTCTTTCTCCCGTATTGTTTGCTCGGCCTTTTGTAGCTTAACGGTCATTGCCCCAGCACGGATCTCACTAGTATGTAAAGCAATCTCGAGCCTCACTATCTGTTCTTTGAGTACTACGTTTTCCATTTGGAAGGCTTGTGATTCATTCCTTTCCTGGTGTAGACTTGATTTCAGGATATCTTCCATGGCCAGACTGCTTTCCAACTCATTTTGGAGAAAGTCGCGTTGGCCCTCAGCTTCTTCCAGCTTCTTCCAGCTTCTTTGATAATGATCTAACTTTATTCTTACTATTCTTGCATTTCTGCTTCCAGCGTTCTAAATCGTTCCTCAGCTGAATCATACCATTGACCCACTCTTCTGCGGTGTCACCCAGACCGAAACTCTTGAATTCAAAGTGCAGCTTCTGGTACTCGTCTTGTACATTCTTTGATTTCATGCTAAGATTGTACCTCTCATGCTTGAGCTGGTCGCGCTTGTGTGCAAGTTCATCTTCTGAGACGCCTTTATTATTGACTCCTAACTTTATCCCGCTTGAGTGACCCACTTCGGTGTTATCCGAACCTTGGGCTCGGTATTGACCTTCCTTCGACTTTGCCCCTCGAGCAACGGTTGGCTGGCTAAAGAATCGGGGTTCTCCGTCTTCGAAACCCAAAATTCCCATTCTGACAAGATCTCGAACTCTGTCCTTCAGGGCCCTACAATTTTCAGTGTGATGACTCGAATCGCCTATGTGGTAGCTACACCGGACACGACTGTTGTAATCTTTCGGATAAGGAGGTTTTCTTGGTACAGACTTCACTGGTATGATAAGGTTCCTTTCGACAAGCAACGGAAGTAACTCGGCGTATCTCATGGGTATAGGATAATGTCTTCTGATGTCATTAGATTCTCGAACTTCCCCTGGTTTTGCCTCTGTTCCCTGGGTATCTTCCCCAGATGTGCTACTTGTCTGCTTCTTGAGATTGATCACAAATGGATTCGATTTGTCATATTTAATGGTGTTGTCTATTTTGACATTCTAACCATTCTGTTCCACATTCTGCTCCCCGACCGAATCTTTTCTGAGTTCGACATATTGCTTGCCTTTCATCATGGCATTCATCCGGTCCATCATCTCGGACATCTGCTTCTTTAGTTCTTGTATTTCATCTTGTTTGTCACCAGGATTGACACTGCTTACCGAATCTGTTCTGGTGTCTTTGAATGGTTCTTCTTCGGCTGTCCCCGGTCTAGTCTCGGGATGGAGTTTTGGGATTGGACCCCCTTCCTTCAGGCCAAAGAACCTTTGGTCCATCATGAACAATCTTCTATTAAAAAGAAATCACTCGGGAATCAATGCCCCTGTGTAATGCGAATGCAATGGTATGTAAAAAACAAAGCAAAAGAACACAAGTTTGTACCGGACAAAAATGATAAGTACATAATAAAAGGGCAAATTAAATGCAATAAGCAAACAAGACAATCCTATTTACATTCTATCTAAGACATCTAGGTTATCCGCATGGCTCTAATAGGGTGGGTTTCTACGTGTTCTCTACATACAATGTTGGTGCTAGGAGGTACCCGAATTGTCCTTGCTGTCCTCTACTAAGAGTAGCAAGGCCCCCGATCATCACCCATTATAGGCTCCTTTCAACCGGGTTCAATTCAGGGGGGGCCCATTCGCTTATGCCCGTACGAAGGAACGATATCCTTACGAAAGCATAAGGTACTCGAGCCCCGAAGGTACTTGCTAGGCCCATACGGGAGAACGGTATTTCCACGAAAGCATTAGCGTTTTCCCCCCACTTAAAAAGACGGGTTTATATGCCATATTTTAAATGCGTTAAAATAAACGCGCAATTATGACTGAATGTTAATTTAATAGTCACTTTAATCCGGAACTGCTAATATTAGTAAAGCAGTGATTATTTTAAAAACTTGACTCTCATTTGTTTTTTTTTTAAAAAAAAAAAAAATTGTTCCCAGCGGAGTCGCCATCTATAGCGATGTTTTTTTCTTTAAATATCGCTAAATAAAACGTGGTTTTTCGAAGGTGTTTTTGAAAGGTGTTTGTGACTCTTTTGGATATAAAATATTTATTCCGTGGGGTTTTAAAAGAAACCGCATTTAAAAAAATGGAGTCGCCACCGGCCACTTAGGTAGGCCGGACACCATAAAACCAGAGATTCAAAAAGATTGGGTTCGAGAGTCGATTCACGGATGGGAAAGGATTAGCACCCCACACCGCCCAAAATTTGGTACTTTAATAATTACCGCTTTATTAATATTGGATTTTTCGGATTAAAGTGACGATTATTTTAAAATTCGGTCATAATTGCGAATTAATTTTAAGGGCCCCGTTATCCGAGAATAAACGCCCAACCACTATCACTACGCTTGATACTGGCCCCGTTTACACTCGGATAAAAGGGCACCGCATTAACAAGTTATAAAACATATGCAATTTTAGTGGCAAAAATATAAAACATGGCAAAATATTTAAATGCAATAAATATTGACATAACAGAATACTAATCTAACATAAATGATACACTAGACTAAAACATGCATATATATATATATAATATAAAATAATAGATAAAAACAACTGTAACAATTCAGAATAACAAGGTAGGAATAATTACGTATATAGACGAACAAATATTTAAAAAGACATACATGCTATTAATAAAACATATTTCAACATATATGGAACAATATATTATACATAAAAGAAGACACACTAACACGTAACCTAAAAGCCAAGAAAACATACAATACGTGCAAAAATACAAGAACATGCTATTTTACGAGTCAAATAGAACATAACATGCTTTAATACGAATAACCGGATAAAAAAAACATGACTATCATAAGCTTAACACATATATACATATAAACATAAAATACGAGTCATATACGAGGGACATAAAATAAAATAATAGAATATCAACATATACGATTATAATATGAACATGAATATTTACAAAGAATACAGGATCAAAATGAAAGAAAAAAAAAAAGTCAAGGCGTAAATTAAAGAACAATAATATGTAATTTAGGGACGAAATTGCGAAACAAACAGAACCTAGAAGGATCAAAACTGTAATTAGACCAAGGGGCAGACCCAAAATGAAAAATTCAAAAACGCGGGATGGTAAATGGGGTAATTTTACCATTTAAAATCTGAATCGGTGTAATTTAGGGACTGGATTACAAGATTTTGAAATATCAGGGGGATTGGGATTGTAATTATACCATGCGGCAAGACAAAAACGAAAATATTGAAAACGCGGTGGGATTAAGTGCGTAATTTACCCATTTAACGAAATAATAACAACTAAAAAAACCCCCTTTTTAGGCCGAAATCAGATTTTCAGCCATTTGTTTCATTTTCTGATTTTGCAAGAACCATTTGTTCTTCATTCTCTATCAACTATCCCATGAAACCCAGAATCCGGCGTACGGCCATCCGTATTCTCCGTCGCCGCCACTAATCGGGCCCGCCGCGAGAGACTCTAAAACACACCAAAATAACTCCCCTTTCGTCCTCAACACGAATCCTAGGTTGGATTCAGAGGATATACCTCTATTCGCCCTAGATCTAGGAAATACGAACCAAAAAAAATATTTTTTTAGACCAAAACAAAACTACAAAGGGTCTTCCCCTCCCTTTAGTTCACCATATCAGGCTTGGAGAAGCCGAAAGGCTTATCACTGAGGAAGGGAAGACCCACAAACAGCAATGGTAAGACGACTTTCTTTTTTTCTTGTTTCTGTTTTCCTCTTTAGTATATGCATGCAAAAATAAAAAAAAAGAAAAGAGGATTTACCACTGGACTTTTCTTTCGATTTCCTTGAATGTTTACAACTTTCGGTTTTTTTTTGTATTACAAGATCTCTGTTATCACTCTCTTTTTTTTTTACCTCTCTGTTTTTTTTTGTTACAAGATCTCTGTTTCATATATATCATCGTCTTTGTTTTGGTGCAAGTTGCATCTTGCTTTTTCAGATCTGAACTGACAATTTTTGCTTGTTGTCTTGGGCATGTTCTGAACACGGGGGCTGAATATCGGCGTGGTGGCGGTATGGGTGTTCTGCCAGCGGCCAGACGCGTTCTCGACCGTTAGATCAGATCTGATCTGACGGTCGAGATGGCTTGAAGGACGAACGGCTTGGATGAAGCCTCGATTTGATGAGACGGCTCCAGATCTTGCCACGTGGAGCTCCGCAGTCGAGGAGTCAGAACGCGTGGATCTTACGCGCGCGTGGGATATTAAAGCGTCTGCGCGTGGACCACACGCGCGTGTGGCACTCGAACGGTCCATACGTGTGGAACACGCGGCTGGCAGATATTTTTGACTTCTTGGTTGTATCGTGGCCGTTGGATCAGATCTTGATCCAACGGCCCATATTTACCTGCACACCATAATTGTAATTAGATAAGATTTGGGTTTGGGCCAACCGGGCCTTGTAATTGTATTTGGACTTGGACTGTAATTTTTATTTGGGTTTAATATATTTAATTTTTTTTATTTTATCAGCCCAATAATATTAATAATAATATAATTATAACAGTAATACATATACATGATACAAACATATACTTATACAAGTATAACATATTGGCATACGTACATATAATCCTACCCATAATTAACATAACATCTATATATATTAATCAAATACGCTCATACTCTAGATACATACGCGACACACATTCATCATTAATACGTATACATACATAGCTTATAATATACATGCACACCACACCTTATATATATATATTAGTAACATTCATATAATAAATATACATGCAATATTAATATGTATTTACAAGTGAAAATGAGTGATTACAGATGTTGCTGGGTTTGTGGATGCATTTTGATGCATTGGATCCTCTATTTTTGTGTGGTGAAACCAGGGGAGGTTGATCCTCAAGCTTGAGGTGTCACTTCGAAAGCTTTGGAAAGAGTGATTCGCGTCAGCGAATAAGGCTTTACATTATCGGTGAGTGAGAACGTGGATTTCAGCCTTGAAATGGTTTAAAGGTGGTTTATGGGAGTTTAAACTAACTTGATACACTGGTTTAAACTCGGAAGTACGTATAAAAATATTTCTCCCTCGGTTGTGCTTTTATAAAATGGATTTTATGCACTTGTTTTGATTGACATGGTACCTACTATTTAAGCATGTTTTGAAGTATGTTTTATATTGTTTTTAATCATATAATGATGATGGATGCATTTGGTAAATGATCCATGTAAGTATGTGGATAGTTGTTTTAAAGCATAGTTAGTTGCTTTGTAAATGGTTTTGAATTGATGCATATAAAAACAATGAGGTACATGGTTGATAACGAATTATATTGGCAAGTGATGTGGTTTAAAATGTTATCAGATATAGTTGGTCGACCATAGGATTGATAGTGCACTATAAAAAGTCACCTTAGATGTCGAGGGGTTTATACGGTGTACCGAAAACTCCATCCAAGTACCCTAATGATTGAGGGGTTATATGGTACCAAAAATCCCGTTAGTGGATTATGCGTCTAACCGATGATTGGGGTTCGTGTCCCCATGTTGTGAATGTACCCTTGAATTTTGGTTGAGATGGCATGAAGTGTTGAAAGGACACTTGTTGAATCCATGTATCTGATGAACTATTTTGTGAAAGTGGAACTTGGTTTATGATCCCTTGAAAGCCAATATAATTGTTAATGTATCATGTGATGGATGTTGATGTATAATGTTGGTTTATAAATGTTTACTCTTTAAGCTTTGCATGTGGATTGTTATGCATGGGAAGGCTTAAATGGAGGGTTAGCAATGAGATTTGTTGTTGATCCATGATACATGTTGCATATGGTTTAATATACTGGTTTTTGAAAGTGTTAAGTGCATGGTTTTCAAAGCATGATGTTTTATGTGATAATTGAAATGGTGATTTTAAAGTGGTTTTGGGAAATGGTTTTAAATGCATTGATGGTGTGCATTGATGGTGTGCATTTTGAGCGCTGCTCACTAAGCCTTGTGTGCTTATGCTCTCTTTGTCCATCAATGCAGAGAATTAAAGGTTGTAGGCAGCGAGCAAGTGAGGGGAAAATCCAAGGACTTGAATAATGATAAAGTATGGTTTCAAGCTAGACTTGTAGTAATAAAGCCAATGGGGTTCGTTGTTGATTTTTGGGATGGTTTTGGGTTAAACTCTATGTTTTGATCAAGTTGTTGTATTTTTTGGAGTCGTAATTAGCCTTATATGTTTGGTTGTTGCCATGGAATTATGTTTAGTGTGGTGGTTGGTTGTTTTCTATGAAGCATGCCTCTAGATTTCTGTTTGAAGTAAGATGACGTGATTTGATCATGTTTTTATGATGTTTTAACATGGTTTGATCTTTAGAATTGTTGTGTATATGTTTGGGTTTGATAGATCATGTTTGTACCCTTGATTGTACGAAAAACCAGCAAAATTAGACATTTTAGGCTTAGGTGTATCGTTATGGGTAGAAATCTATCGATACGATTTTGAGCTACTCGAATTATGGGAAAATGAATTGTAACTCGCGTATCGATACGCCTAGGGAGCATATCGATTCGCCCTCGTGTATTTGTACATTTTGAGACCGTATCTCTATACTTGGTTGTTATGTTAGTTGTTATTGAAATTAAAGAAGTTCGGATGGTCGTTTTAAGTTGAATTTTGACATGTGAGCATGAAACCTGATTAATTAAGGATTGGTAACTTCAAAATAGATAAAGTCCTTGTAATTTTTCATAATTTTAATTTGGTCCCTAAATTGCAATTGCATAGAATTGGATGTCGATTCGGCGCCCGGTTGAGTTGAGATTTCACTCGCTGTCAGTATGCAAACCATAGGTTATAATGTTGCATCTAGATAAGATAAAAGAAAAAAAAACGTAATTTGAGTTAAATCTTTATGGGTTTGTTTTGACAAACTCAATGTAGCTCGCTCGGTTCGGTCTAGCGACTAGGCCGGGTCAAGGGGGTTACAATAGTCTTGATTCATGAAAGGAGCATCGTAGAAGTTGCATTATTTCAAGAAAGAAATATCGATGGAGCTTTTTTGAAAGTCTCAGTTTCTCAGGAATGGATAACTGTAGACGTTACATTGTTTCAATAAAAGAGGAACAATGCCTTGTAAAAAGAAGCAAAATAACAAACATTTGAAGCATTTAATTTTCTAAGTTTCAACACCCAATAAAAAGGAAGAGTTGATTAAACAACTAATGTTGAATACTTGACTTTTGTAGGTTGTCTCTTTAAAAACACAAGACAATAATGTCAAAACGTTAATCCTACTAGCATGAAGGACAACAACAGTTAATGAGTCAAGATATCTCAAAAATAAAGAAGTCATGCCCAAAAGCCAGCAATATAGTTCGGCCGGAAAGAATTAGTGCTTTTTGATCTTTTTCTATTTTCGTTTCACAAGAATAAGTAAAGAGTGGACAGCTGTAATCACTAAATTTTGATCATGCCTTAAGCCCAAAATTGAAATCCAAATATTCAAAAAAAATGTTTTTTTACAAATTTTTTTAAATATTACAAACTTGAGCCCAAATATCCCTTTCACCCATTTACATTTGAACCCAAAGCCCAACACCTAAACCTAATTTTGATAACCTAACCCTAAAATTGTATCCACCAAACACTTTCATCTAAGCTTCAGCTGCCGCCGCCATCTAAACCTTTAGCCACCGTCGAGTTTTCGTCCTCACCATATCCATCTATTACATCTAATTAGAAACCCCAAAATAAATCACAACAACCACAAATAATAGCCATCATCACCCAAACCCTAATTCTGCTAAACCACACCCTTATCACCAACTTGGCCAGCAAACGCCACAAAATCCGGGGACTTTAATGAAGCATGACCAAACCCAAAGCTTGATTCCTCTATAAATTGAATAGTCTACGACAAAGAAAAGATGGATTCAGCAATCATATTTCAGAGCAAAAAAGGGGTTTCTTCGGATTTTAGGCATAATATTGAGAGCAAAAACAGAGGGAAAAAAAAGAGAGAAATTGAGACTTGCCTCCGATTTAAGAGTGGTCTCCCTCCACCGTCGCTAGATCGCTTCAAAGGTAGATCTGTAACCCATTTTGTGGGATTAGGTTTTCTTATGATTTGGGTGTTGAGATTGCGTTTTGCTTCGGGGTTGGGGGTTTGGACCGGTTTAACCTCGACCTTCTTGGTCGTCATGCAAGTGACCGGTGAGGCAGCGTTGCTGATGAACAACGTCAGGGTTTCTGAGAATGAGAGGCCATAGAAGGGGAGGGTGAGAGTCTCGATTTAAAGAGAGCAAAATTGATTTTGTATTGGGAATGTTTTTAAATAGAAGCTTTCATTTTTTATTTGCTTTATTTCTTTTTTTATAAATGGAGAAAAAATTATTATATATATCATTAAAAATCTCTAACTTAAATAAAGAAAAGAATACACATAATAACCATTACATGACCTAACAAGACAAACTTGGCCTAAAAGCACAAAACATTAACTTAACCAAAACCAAAACCAACTCAACACATAAACAAACAAAACTAAACCATTCTCCCCAATTGCAGCAGACGCACAATCAACTTGCAATTGCTGCAAGCATTCTGATGGCGGTGCAAGGTATCTATGGAAAAGCAAATCATCGTCCACCACAAGCTTTGCCATCCTGTCAGCAAGACAATTTCGTCGCCGATCCACATGATTCAGACGGACAACCCAAGGTCGGTTCATTAATTCCACAATATGAGAAATCAAAGTAAAGTTGTTGTAACCATCCTTGCAGTCTTGAAGCATACGTACCGCATCCATACAATTAGTCTCGATAATCAACTGTCAAACATCAATAGAACGAGCTGCCAACAAGCCTTCAAAAATCCCCCATAGCTTAGCCTCAACAACTGAACAAGCACCAATCCTTTTAGCGAAACCTATCAACCATCACCCTTCCGCATCCCGTATCACCCCTCCACATGTCACAGCACTCGTTTCTTTGGCAACAGCTCCGTCGGAATTGAGTTTGCACCACCCCAAAGGAGGTTTACTCCACGTTCCGAAACTCTGATGTTGAGCAGCACTAACCACATGCCCAACATTAACCACAGGTGAAACCACACTTTCTTTTAACAATCGAAGACCCCGCTGCAAAACTGAATAGCATCTCACAACCTACGGTTCCAAGATCCTCTCATTACGCCGGATCCACAAATTCCAAATCAAATACCCAAATAATAAATCCCACTGATCACCATTCCTTGCAAACTTAGAAGGCTTCGTTAAGTTAGCATAAACCCAACATTTAATTTGCAACTCAAAAAATTCCTCCAAGGCGTATTCTCGAATTAGCAAGGTCCACAATGACATCGCCCCTGGACAATGCCGCAGTATATGATCAAGATCTTCCGTAGCTGCCCCACAAGCCCCACAGCTCCGATCTATAGTAAGATGCCGACCCCCCCCATTCATCATTTGTCAATAGCTTCCCATGGCATGCTAACCATAAGAAAACCTTAACACATGGGAGCCCCTTGAAACTGGAAATCTCTATTGGCCATAGGTAACCAACCCGGTCTGTTGTCCATGAGCCGGCCACAAACAGGCTTCACTGCAGTGATTCTTGGTAGAACATCATACGAAATAATATGTTCAAATACTTGCCATCGCCAATTTTGCCACTCATCAACCATATCTGCCACTATCGCTTGAGGAAAAATCATATCTCGACCTGCACGGACAGTACCCACCAGAGGACCGTCTCACCTAACCAATTATCCAACCAGAACTTAACCGCTCGACCATCACCCAAATTACAAACAATATTGTCACAGATATCTTTCCAAACCATACAGATACCTCGCAAACCCGGGAGCATCGGGGTCTCAACACAGGACCTGCCTGAATCGACACCCATTTGTACTTTGCACGCAAAAGTCGCACCAAGAGGTGGTCGTTCTTAATTAATAGAAAGAATGTTAACTTCATTAAAAAGGCCTCATTTTGCACACGTAAGTCTTTAAAACCCATCCCTCCTCTATCAACTGGTTGACAAATATCCGACCAATTAACAAGATGGACACCACCCTTAGACTTCATATGTCCCCAAATAAAACGGCGAATAATACGCTCAATTTCATCGCAAACTCCTTTAGGTAAATGAGCTGTTTGCATAGTGTAGGATGGAATCACAGCAAGGGCTGCCTTTGCGAGCACAATACGACTAGCAAGAGACAAGGTTTTAGTCTTCCAAGCAGACAACTTATCTTGCACCTTCTGAATAAGATAACGATGCGTCTCCTTCTTCACCCTTTTATGTAGCACTGAAACTCCTAAATACTTAACCAACTCAAGCACCTTAGTAAACCCAAAAGTCTAACTGATTTGCTCGTGTAAACTAGGAACAATATTGGAGGAGAAATGGATAGTAGTCTTTGCGATATTAACTTTAAAGCCTGACGCAACACAAAACTCATTCAAGACCGTACGAATGAAATCCAGCGGATCCAATGAAACTTCTGAAAATAACATCATGTCATCCGCAAAAAACAAATGAGACACTGCAGGGCCATTGCAGGAGACAGTAAATGGTTTCCACAGCCTGTGCTGCACAGCTACATCTATCGCCTGACTAAGCCATTACATACACAACAAAAATATGTACGGAGACAGAGGATCTCCCTGTCGAATCCCTCTAGTAGGTGTAAAGCACTACGTCACCAACCAATTCCATGCTATCTGAGAAGAGACAGATGAAACACATGTCATAATAAGTCTTCGTAAAGAATCAAGGATCCCAACATCACGTAATGTATCATTAATAAACGGCCACTCCAAATGGTAATACACCTTTTCTAAATCGATTTTTATCGCCATCAACCACTCTCACCCTTTTTACACTGCATAGAATGAATGACCTCTTTTACAATAAGGATATTGTCAGTAATTGATCGACCTAGAATAAAGCTCATCTGGTTACAAGTCACCCAATCAGCAAGATACGGTTTCAACCAACCAACTATTATCGTGGTAACCATCTTATATAGAACAGAACAAAGACTAATCGGACGGAACTGAGTAATAGATATCGGACGAGATATCTTTGGAATTAAAACAATTAAAGTTTGATTAATTTCCTCCGGCACCACCCCATTCTCAAAAATAGCTGTAATAAAGCGACAAAAGCTATCGCCAACAAGACTTCAATTTTTTGGTAAAAAAAGGCATGCAAACCGTCAAGACCCAGCGCCTTGAGAGGACTCATCCCGAATATGGCCTTTTTGATTTCATCAGCTAAAACCTAACGACTTAACTCATCAACAATGGCCCCTTGAGATAGATGGAAACAAACCACGATTCGCGTAAACTCCTTCTGCGACCCCTGAAGTAGTAAAGAGTGACTTAAAATAAGCAACTGCCATATCCTGCATATCGGATTGCTCATCACACCATTCGCCATCCTCTCTTTGCAAGCGTAAAATGGTATTAGCCCTCCTACGAGCTATATTTGAAGCATGAAATTACCGGATATTCTGATCCCCTTAAAATACCCACTTTGTTCTAGATTTTTAAGCCCATAATCTCTCCTCTTGCTCTAGCACCGTATCCAACTCAGATTTCAACCGACTCTCCAAATCAACCAAAAAATCTGAATAATTATGCTGAAAAGCCCTGTCAATCCCCCTCAAACGACCAAGCAGCTCTCATTTTTTCCTACCAATATGGCCAAGAACATCCCGGTTCCACTCAGTAATTTTCGGCTTTATTTCTTCTAAGTTCACAGTCAAATCCTTATCATCGCACCAAATAGAAGATAAATCACCCCTAAACTCAGGATGATCTTGCCAAGCTGCAATGAATTTGAAAGGCTTCGTAAACTCATGGCCGAACCCAGCATTCGGTCGAAGAACAATAAGGCAGTGGTCCGAACCTACTCATTCTAAATGAACTACATGAGACATTGAGAATTTAAGGCTCTAATCAAAATTCATCAAACATCTGTCAAGCCGTTGATACAATGAACCATGTCAACATACCCAACGTCAATAAGCCTAGTAGTAGCAATGAAATCAATAAATAATTTACTAACCCTGGAAGATAACGAAGAACCTCCAGATCTCTCATCACTTGTACAAATCGCGTTAAAATCCCCACCAATCAACCACGGAAAGCCCTCTCCTGGATCCAACCGCGCTAAAGGCCCCCAAAAAAGCTTCCTTAGACTAGTAATAGTGCTTGCATAAACAACCGTAATGTAACACCAACCAAACTCATTCACATCTCGACACTGACAATGAACAAATTGAGGAGAGACATGCAACACTTCAATCTAAACATCATCCTGCCAAAGCACCCAAATTCCTCCGCTGAAACCTTGCGCCTCCACTCAAAAAGAGTTAACAAACCCAAGCTGCCGTATGACCGAATCAGCCACACGCCCACTAATCCTTGTTTCAACAAGAACCACAACACAGAGTTGTGATTCACGAAAAAAAATCGTAAATGCCGCCTAAACCCCAGACTCGCAATTCCCCTGCAATTCCAAAATAATGTATTCATCATCAAAAAAAACAAAACCAACAAACACGCTCATGATGAGAGCGGCAACCCGTGGCTCTCATGCACAACGGCGTCAATTGTTTCGCCGAGAATAACAGTAGGTGGACGATAATTCCTCAATTGGATCACCAAGATCATCCTCCTTCATTCCTTGAACTCCACCATTGGCACGAGAATGAATTTGATTAGCCACAACATCAAGCTGTTGCGTAGAAGCTTGGACCTATTCAGAAAGCACAGTTCTATTAGGAACACGATATTTAGATTGCTTCTTAACTTGTAGCCCTTTTGTGTTATTCTTCTTTGTCTCCCTTCCAGCTTTATATCATGAACCAATAAACTTGTTATGAGATGGACCCTTCGGCGCATTACCTTTCTCCACAAAAGAGAGCGCAACATGATTCCCATCACTAGTTGACACCTTACGAGTAATCACCTCCGGGTGATCCCCATCAACAAGGGATATAATCTCCACTGAACTATTTTCGGTTTTCCTTGTCGAACCATCTCTTTAATGCCTATCCGGGTTCAAAGCCATATACGCGGCATTCATAGTAATATTCTTCTGTGGAACAGTCGCCTTAGGCTTTGAAGTTGTAGCCTGCAGCTCTCCCCTGGCACCTCGATCATCACCCAACTCCTCTATAACCTCCCCGACCTGGACAACACCCAGATCAACCTCTGTTGTTTCCTCCTGTAAAACCGCAAACTTAGAACCCCCAACAGTCGCGCCCCCAGTAGTACGAGTAACCGTTTTCATCTGAGCATTCCTACGCCTATTAGTGGAAACCAACATCCAAGGACCATAAAGGTCAGCATTCTAAACATTCAACCAATCGGACAACCTTGGCAAACCCGTGGCTTCAGTCGACTCCACTGCACCCTCCTACCGAGGCGAACAATTCTCTTTAAATGTCCATACACCCCACAGCCGAAGCATATCTGTTGTAAACCTTCATATTCTAATCGCTTTACAAAATTATCAATATCAATACATGACTTAAGCGGTTTAGTCAAGTCCACCATTAGGACCAATCTTGCAAACTTGCCTCGCTCCCCAGCTTTCCAATTATAATTCACCTTTACAACGCGACCAACAATCTGTGCAATCCTCCTAAAGAGAGCCTTGCAGTAATATCGGTATGGAAGCCCAGGCAAACGCACCCACACCATTACTTGAGACGGATGCTTCTTTGAAGTAGAAAAATTCCTACTCCAGGGTTGTACAGTCAAATAGTTCCTATATATCGTCCACGGACCATCCGTTAGAACATTAGCATAGTCTCGTGAATCCGCAAATCGAACCAGAAAATAGTTATTGTCCAGGTCGATCAATTGCATCTCACCACGTGGTTTCCACATTACATGAATTCTGTTAAGCAAAGCCCCATAACCAATCGTTCTACCAAGCAGTCTGACCACAATCGCATTCCTCAAAATTCAATCGATTTGATCATGAACCCTATCAGAGAATTTAATCGTAGGATAGTCGCCATCCCCGGTCACGATACAGTCCTCATCCAAGACCACAACCTCATCAATATTCAAGCTTTATTCGCCCGCGTACATTCCATCTTTATTTGAACCAGTAGCTGCCACTCTAGCATATGTATCAGGGGCTTTCGCACTCCCCGCATCAGACTGAACAGCCGGGATTCCCCCCACCGCCTGGGTCTCATCAAAAAACCTTCTTCGTACCATTGGCTTCCATATCACAATGCTCAATATCAGATCCCTCACCAAACTCAGTGTTCTTCTGCATTTTAGGCGTGTGTGGATCAAGGTGACCCCGTTCTCTCCAACACCGGCAGAGTACCAACCTGAATAACCCCATCCGGCGGCCAGCTGCTCACTTGCTCATACCCTTCTAAGCCAGGCATAACGGGAACACTAGGGTTTTCCATCCTCCAATTAAAATTTTTTTAATTTAATTTTTGCTTTATTTCTTTTTTTAGTCCTTAATGATGCATTTTTTTGCTTTAATCTGACTCACTTTTTCTATGATCAGAGGCTTTTTGGTTTGTTCCCTTTTATTTTAATATATATATATATATGCCTTTCTATTGCTTTTTGGTCACCTTCCTTTCGTTTTCATTTATATGCTATATATACTTTATAGTATATCGATATTGTATATATATGTATGATATTTACTGTGTATATATTATATCTTAGTTAGTACGTATATATATAGTTGTTAATATCCTTATGTATTAATATAATATATGTATATACAATATTATTATTACCTTGTTACGTAATATATGTATGTACATATATGGTATTTTTATCCTTTTTATGTATTTGCATCTTGTTGGTATATTCATTTCATATGTATTTACATCACAGCCTTTTTGTTTTTGTCATTATTTATATAGGTCATCCATTTATATCTTGTTCTTATACCATGTTTATATTGTTGCATTCGGATATATAAAATGTCAATGTTGTGTTCTTTTATTCGATGATAAGCTTGGCTAGTATCAGGCGCATTGGTGGTAGTTTTCGTTTATTCTCGAATAACGGGGCCTTTAAAATTAAATCGCATTTATAAACGTATCTTAAATTAAATTATATTTGAACTCGCAGTTTTCAATATTAAGGCAACCCGTAATCGACTAGGTACCGATTTCGGGCGTGGTGGGGTGCGAACCCTTCCCCACAAGTAATCGACTCCTAAACCCTATTTTCCTCCGGTTACTTTTTTAGTGTCCGGTCAACTTTACCCATGTGATCGGTGGCGACTCCACCATTTTTCCAAACATTCTTTTCAAACATCAAAACCCAGTTCTTCCAAGTGACACCAGGGGGAATTTTTAAATTTAGTCGCTACACCAAAGCAAGCGAGTAAGAGTAAACAAAGGGTCGTATGAGCATCTGCCACTTTCAAGAAGTGTGTATAAAGGAATCAAATCAACGATCACTGCTTCCAAAGCAAGCGAACAAGAGAAAATGATATTCGTAAATATAAATATACGAATAAGTACATGATAATCAAGGATTATCACACACAGGACGTAAGACTCCAAGTAGCGGTATAAAATTGTGTTCGCTTCCAAGTAAGCGAGCAACATTTCTACATAATTCTGACTGTAATTCACTTCCTGCGAGCCGTCTTCAAAAAGTATGGTACAAAATTCTTGAATCACTACGAAAAATACAATGACATGTAAAATCTTAAAGTTGCCAACTCAAAAATTCGTACCAGAACAAATATACAACGACCAAGATTACCCTACCTAGGGTCAAGAATTCTCATATCCAAAAATAGATGTGCGAACACATAAGAAAATATAGTTCACTAATCGCTACCTACTTATCTTGCAAGTTTGCAATATCAGAAGTCTATATATGTTTCGACATCTTTTAAAAAAGCATTTTAAGAATTCGTATAAAAATTAGAAGATGAGAAATAATAAATTCTAGGTTTACGAAGGTCACTTTATAACCTTCCCTCACCTGGGGGAAGTGTTAGCAATCATGCTATAAGTTAGCGATGTCGCTCTGATTTAGCGAATGAGTTAGCAATGTCGCTATGAGTTAGCGAATGAATTAGCAATCCCGCTATAAGTTAGCGATGTCGCCCAGAGTTAGCGAATGAGTTAGCGATGTCGCTATGAGTTAACGTATGAATTAGCAAATCCGCTATGAGTTAGCGAATAAATTAACGGTGTCGCTCTGAGTTAATTCGTGAATCAACAATTTGAAATATACAAAAACTTGTCAGCAACAAGAGGGCAAGCATGCACATATCATAAATATGTGTATGTTTGTTTCAACCTTTATTAAGAAACTAACATAGGGGCACCAAGTTAATGATACCATTTTACGATAACAATGTCGTTCTAAGAAAGCAAACATTGATTTACATTGCTCATAACAACAAAGAACAAAACTATTTACACATAAGAAGAGAAAATGTGTGAATAAGTACATAGTGATCAAGACGGTCTCACTTGGGGAAAGAACCCTCCTAACTCAAAGTACTTACGCGAATACAAGTATGTGATGTTCGTAATACGATATTCGTAATATAAAAAAATGCACGAATAAGTGAGCATAGTAAAACGATCGGAATAGAAAAGGTTTGTTGGTCACTTCCAAGTAAGTGTGCATAGTAAAGCGACCAGAAAAGAAAAGGTTCACTAGCCACTTCCAAGTAAGCGCGCATAATAGTCGCCAAAATAAAGGAATCAGCTTAATGATCGTCGCTCCCAAAGAAAATGAGCAGAAATAAAAAATAATCATCTAAGGCGAATAAATATAAAACGATCAAGATTGTCTCACCTAGGGAGCAAGAATCCTCCCAACTCACAGTAGCTATGTGAATACATATAGTGTAGTTCACCTCAAGAGAGCGTTATAAAATAGAACTCTTTTGCCGCCCCAAGCAAGCGATCTTACCCCAAACAAACAATGTAAATAGGCAGAAAACAATAAATTGTACAAACGATTGTCACTCCCAACTAAGGGTGTATAAATAAATCGTATCATTTGGTGCTCCTAAAAAATGATATTCGTAATATGAAAAACACACATGTGAAGCTAATGGTTCTACATATCCAAATAAGCGAACAATAATTCTCTAAAAATGCTCCCAAAAAAACAAGCTTTAATAAAAAGTATTCATACTATTTATAAGAAAAAAAGACTTAAAATACTTGTACATAAGGTGCCAAATAATTTACATTCTACGAACCATTTTTCAAAAGAGGGCAAAGTGTTCGCACCGGCGAACAGGCATACACAAAATAAGCTAAGCAAAATGTCGCTTCATGCAAAGTGTTTTCAGAAGAAGTGACACAAATTCATGAAGAGAATCGAAAGATGCAAATGTCAACGCAATATTTCAGCACAAAAATAATTCTCAAACTCACAGAAACTTTGTTCCAGTTCCCAAGCTTGCGAAGGTCACTTTATAACCTTCCCTCGCCTGAGGGGATTGTTAGTACCAACGAACCACGACCACGTGAACACCCAATCACAACCATCTCAAACGTACTAGCAGACCATGATCATGCTAATAACCAATCACGATCTTTTGCGATCTCGACATGCGAACGTTACCCAAGACCACGTGACGATGCACGTGATTTACATTGACACCAAATCATAGTTACTCACTAAGACACTTGTTTCTCCTTGATTGACATGTCATCCAACCCCTTATAAGGATCCATGCTCCCCTAAAGAAACCTAAGCTCTCTAGAACCCCTGCCTAAACTAAGAACCTTCACCAAGAGCCAACCTAAGCTCATAATAACTTAGACCCAGACTCCATCGTCTCCATCACCAAGGGTGTTGCATGCTTAGGTCATTACCAAAATTAAAGAGGTTCTCTTCTCCATGGCACCTCTTAAGTCTCCAAGAATTGACAGATTATACGCGCATTTCTTCCAAAAGAATTGGGATGATGTTTTCCGCTCTGTTTGCTCGATGATTCAGGATTTCTTTGGGGTACGGATTTAGACCCTGCGATTAACAAAACTTCACTTGTTCTTATCCCTAAAATCAAGAGCCCAAAAACTTTTTCCGACTTCCGACCAATTAGCTTATGTTCAGTAATCTATAAGCTCGTCACCAAGCTTGTGGTGCGACGTCTTCAAAGCATTATGCCTTCCCTTATAGGCCTGGCGCAAACAAGCTTTATCAAAGGCAGAAGCGTTTTGAAAAATGTTATAATTAATCAGGAAATGGTTCACCTGATGCATTCAAAAAAGGGTAATACTGGTTGAATGGCGATCAAAGTCGACCTCTAAAAGGCTTTTGATCGTATCCACTGGTCTTTTATTGCTGGCACTCTTGTGGACATTGGCTTGGCGCAAAATCTTATTCGAATCATTTATCATTGCATATCCACCCCCTTCAATGCAAGTGCAGTGGAATGGTGAATTGAGTCGTATCTTCAATTCGAAAAGGGGTATCTGATAGGGTGATCCTCTCTCCCCTTATCTCTTTAACCTCACCATGGAGCGATTGGGACATCTCATAACTCGCCCAGTCAATTTTGGTGATTGGTCAGCTTTTCGTCTATTTTGACACGGCTCGCCTATCTCCCATTTATTCTTCACAGATGACTTAATTCTTTTATGCTTGGGCTGATATGGAGCAGGATAAGAACATTGAAGCAATTTTGGACATTATTCTGGTCACGTTGTGAACAAACAAAAGACCAAGTTGTTCTCCTTGCCTAACACTAGTGATGCAAATGCAACAATTTGTCGGCACCTGCCTTGGTTTTCAAGTGGTTACCGATCTTGCTGTTCGTCATTCTGGTGCCACTCAAGAGCGTTTTTGCTTTCTCATTGATAAAATTCAACAGAGGCTTAAGGGGTGGTCAGCTCGATCACGATCTTTCATGGGTCGCGTCACTCTAGCTAAGTCAGTTTTGCTTACAATTCCTTTCTATCTTATGCAAACAAACATGTTGCCTACTACCATATGTGATGATATTGAAAAGATTATCCATCGATTCATTTGAGGATCGAATGCTACCTCATCACCTATCCCCCTAGTTAATTGGAAATCCATTTGCCAACCAAAAGATCGAGGTGGTCTGGGTCTTCAATGAGTCAAAACAAATAATTTTGCTTTCCTTGTGAAGGTTTGTGATGCCCTTGTACACTGCCCCGGCGCCTATTGGATCCGCTTACTTCGAGAAAGATACAAGGTAATTGATGTATGCCCCGAGTCCATCACCTGCTCTAATTGCTCCACATTCTGGAGGTCATTGGCTAATATTTAGCCATCCTATCATGCGAACCTTGCCTGTAATAGATCTCGGGTTAAGTTTTGGACTGACATTTGGATTCCGGATCTTGGTCTACTCCACCACTGGAAAGATCCATCCATTATTCTGTATCTCGACATGAGGGTTCAGCATTTTGTCATTTCGACAGGTATTTGGGATTGGGACATTTTCTCCCTTATTCTACATCTGCATGCCCTTCACTATCTCCATGGGATTTGCCCTCCAAATCCTGTTTTGGTGATGATATTTGCTATTGGCTTGGCAATAATAACTGCGCCTTTTCGGTGATGAGTGCTTATTGTCATTTGATTAAAATGAATGGAATAAGGTGCACGCACAGTGGAAGTTAATTTGAGGTTTACTGATTCCTGAGAGACTCTGCGGATTCTTTTGGCTTTCTTTTCCAAGACAAACTTCTAAAGAATTCGGTGCGATGCCATTGACATCTCACCACGGATGCTTCTTGTTCAGCCTGTGTTTCCCCTGAGGAAACTCTTCTCAATATTCTGCGAGATTGCCCACATGTTTGTCGTCTTTGGTCCCTAGTTTAGGCCACGCAATACAATCCTGGCTTTTTCAATCGTCCACTACATGAATGGCTACTCTATGGCGTCTCCAACTCTCGGATTTGTACCTTAACTAATGGTCCTTGGCAAGTCCTTTTTGCTCCCATTCTTTAGCATTCTTGGAAGCGTCCGCAATTTTCAGTGGCTCAGCTATCTCTATTGAAGCTCTATTACAACTCAGCATCCACTGGGTGAAGATCTATGCTTGCTCGCCCGCTCGAACCGTCCCTACTTCTACTTGGACAATTGAATTAGTAGAGTGGCAGCCCCCACCCTCGTGTTGGTTTTGCCTCAACTCGAATGGTGTTATATTGTCCCCTTCGGGCTTGGGTACGATTGGTGGTGTACTACGAGATAGCGATGGTCATCTCCTAAGCTCATACGCTAAGAAAATTGGGAAAACCACAGTGCTGCGGGCTGGGCTTTGGGGGGTCTTTAAAGGCTTGCAGCTTGCACGATCTGTCGGCCTTGATCACCTTATTATGCGGGTTGACAGTGCTGATGTCTTTAGTTTGCTCTCAAATCCTTCTTATACAAGCCTACATGCTCTAGTCCGATCAATTTTTGCGTTGCTCGATTCTGCCTGGCAAGTTGTTTTCAAGCTCGTCCGTCGCAAAGCCAACATGGCTGTCGATTTCATGTCCAAGTATGATGTTGTCCGACCTGGCTCCCTGGTTATGTTCGCTGCTTCTCCACCTGATCTCCTTGGATTCTTCACCGTGACTCATGGGGCCCTCCTTACATTCGTTTGAGAAGTGCTTAATATAATGGTTTCGGCCTCCTTATTCTAAAAAAATACTTTCGATACATTTTCCAAGTTAACTAAAATCAATATTTACCCACTACACTCTTAAAGGCATTAATTTTAACATTTTAAAAAAACAAATGTTAAAGATTGTATATTATAATGGCCTTTATATACTGACATTAAAGCAGTTTTCGGAATTTATTCAAGATATATGATTTAAACGGCTTATTCAAGAAATAAAAGCCATTATAATTTGAGAATTATTTGAGTATTAAGCTAAAACTTAATAACATTCTAAATTGTTTTTCTTATAAATTGTGCTATATTTTTAAGCTTAGATTAAACCACACTATTAATTACATAACTTTGATTGAGTTTTTGTTTGGATCACTAAACTACAAAAAAAAATATAACACTAAATTTTTGAAATTTATTTTTCTTCATTTGATAGTCAAATCTAAAATAGTCAGATGAGTAACTCTAGGCACTAAAAAAACTCATCTCATTATCCTCTACCGCTCTATTGGTTTAAATTTCTCTAAAATTCTTTAAAACAAACAAGATTTAATGAAAAAATTATTATTTTTGGGGGGTTTGAGGCGTTTGAGTGTCCGTAAAAAATCAAATAATGAGATTCTTTGAAAAGATAAACAAAATATCTTGAAACTAGTCTCATCAGATAGTCGTCAACAAAAATTGGAGCATTAGCAAGTCGAAATTTTAAATTTACTTTCGTCGATTTTAGTGATTTTCAAGGAAAACCAAATTAAAGAGAAGAAAAATAAAAGAATTATGAACATTTTGTTATCAATTTTGTCATGAACAACGATCAACAATTAGCGAATAATGGTGGCAGTTAGGGGTGCTAAAAAATTCTGATTCAAAATATCCGACTCATTGACTCGTCAACATAGTATAAAATAACGATATATTTTTTCAAAAAAAAATTTTTTTTGGGTCTAGTATCTAACCCGCTAAATATCTCTAGTTTATGGGTCGAGCTTGGGCCATAATATTATGCTACGAGTACGTGACCCTAACGAGAAATGCTTTTAATTATTTTATTTTATTTTATATTAAATTTTAATTTTATAATTTAGTATTTATTTACTTTTAATTTAAAAAACTGAGTAAAATAAATTGGGCCATTAAGTAAAAGGAATATAGAATTAAAGTGCTATAATAATTATAAAAATAAGAATTTCACAAATTTGTTTTTTTAATATATTTTTTTGAACAATAAGTTTGTCCGAGTAATATTTTAATAAGAGATTTAGAAAGTTTTAACACCACAATACAATCAATAGAGATGTCTACATCAAACATATGAAAATATGTATTATATTTAATGTGCTACCGACACATAAATTTAAACATTGATATTGAACTCTTTTAAAACATATGAAAAGTTTTAATTATTTTATTTGCTTTTAAATGCTACTCGATTTCTTTTTTTATATTTTATTTTAGATTAAATTTTTATTCTTAAACATCCTTATTTTCCATTCCTAAATTATTTGACCATAACATTTTGAATCTCTTATAATGATTTTTGATTAAATTAAAAAATGAATCCTAGATCGTTGATTCAATGAATAAACGATTATACTACAAATTTGGGCTTGAGATATAGTGAATTCATTTTGTTTTAATTAAATGAAATTTATTTTTCTTTAGTTTTAATGGAGTATGTTTGAATTATGTAATTTAAATTTTTTAGTTGTATTTGAATTATTTTAAATTGTATTATTTGTAAAAAATATATAAATTTATCATGGATATCCGACGGGGCAACTTGTTGATATCTAATTTTTACGAGTCGAAATACGAATCAACTTTTTTATTACTCGAAGGTTTAAGTACCCGAAATTTCGAGTATCCGACTATAAACACGCAATTGAATGGAGGTTGAAATTTTTTGGAAAAATGAAAGAAAAAATGCACATCATCACAAATACATTAAATATTTAGTGATCTAGTAGCTAATTTTTTTTGAAAACATTAATATTATAATTATTTTTTTTAATTTAGAGGTTAAAATGAAAACACAATCAATGTTCAGTTATTAATGATGTCATTTACCCTAAGCTTAATTTCATTCTGAACTTTTGTCCTATAAATCGTGGATGATACGAAAAAAGATGAATTTTTTTATTCTCTAAAGAAATTTCTAAATAAAAATATATTTTTTATCTTTTAATTTATATTTATGCACTACTTTGAAGTTGAAACCAAATTGGGACCGGCAATAACTGGCTTATACTTCTGGATTACGGGCCATGCTCATACCCAAATAGAACCCAATCGATAATAAACTCTAAACCAGAATCTTCTAGAACTAAGGTCGGAGCCATCGGATATGAGGACAACGTGGGGCCCCCAAGAAAAGCGCAACTTCCGGACCAAGCAACAATACTCCTATATATAGCATTCCCTTCCACGCGTTATACGGCTCTATTAAAGCCTGCGATATCTGTTTCCGTCTATATCGCCCCTTCATTTCGCAAATCAAATCTCCTTAACCTACCACTCTCAGAACAATGGCTCGCCGAAGCTCTGGAGGTGAGTTTTATGCCTCTTTGTTTCCTCTCACGGCTGTAGTTTTCGTCGATCCGTCCGTGTTATTTTTTTTAAAAAAAAAAGAGAGAGAAGAGAGGTCGAATGTTTTATGTCATGGTTATAATTTAGGTATTGATCTCTATGAATATATAATCATCATTTCTTAGAATCATCGTTTGATTATGTTATGTCTTCGTTTCAGAGTCTTCTTTAACAATTTTTTTTTATTTGTATAGTTTTTAGTTTGTATGATATGTAACGAGGATTTTGTTTTGTTTGCAAATATCGGTTTTAGCTCCATCCTCATTTTTGTTAATTTTATTTTGGCAAAACTATTGTTTGCGAAATGGATGCTCGTTGCCTTGTTTTCACTCCTAGTTTTCATTAGGTAAGAACCTAGTTTTGCCTGTTCAATTCGGTATTTAATATTATGATCAAATGATATTTAATTTCATGTTGATTAGTCACATTTTCAGTTTCCTTCAATTTTCTTCTATGCATCCGTGTTGTAGGAGTGGTGTCATGTCTTGTTTCCTTCATTTTCAGTTTCCTTCATGTTGGGGCATCCGCATCCACATTTTTTATTTTTATTTTTTAAATATTTTGGACCTCTTTTTTGAATTTTTATATCCTTGTTTCGCAGTTTCTACTTCCAATTTTTATTATAGGTTCTGAAAATTTGGTAATTTTCTTTTTGGGATTCTATGTTTACGGATGTTGGATGTATTGTATTTTCATTGGATTTTATTCAATGTTGCATTATTTCCCTTTACCACTGTTGGTTAAGACTTATAATTGACACAAGCTGAAATGTTAATTTTATAGGAAGGTCAGCCCCACGTCCCGCTTCTCGTGCGTCATCAAAGAATGCTCCTTCGAAGCCTGGTATTTTTCTTTATTGATTCTATGAATAATGATACTTTTTGAATTTAATCTTTTGGCCTAGAAGAAAATCAAATGTTATGTACACGGGATCCAAATGTATAGTGGCTGGTCGTAATATTGAGGAGTTCGAAATAAACTTCTGCAATCTTTTTCCTACATAGAATTAAGTTAATTCAGTAGGATGAATGGAGCCTCGGCATATTATTGAGCATTGTATATTCCATTCCTATTTTTTCTTAGAATTTTCTGATTTGGCTTTTTGAGTTGAAATCTGTATGAAACTTGGTATTTGCTGTTTTGCTGGTATTCTAATAAAAATTTTACCCTGTCTACTGATGTTCATTGAACTTAATTGGGTTTTGCTTGTTGCAGCTAGTTCTGCCCCTCCCCCTGCACCTGTGCAAAGTGGAAATGGATTAGGCGCTGCAATTATGGATGGTTAGTCAGAAGCTATTTTAGCTTTGCTTAAAATTATAATTCCTCGTAGGCCATTGTATTGGCATCTAATGGGATATATTTATTTCTCATGTTCTTTTATCCGTAGGTATCGGGTGGGGTGTTGGAACTGTTATGGCTCACAGGGCAGTTGATGCTATTGTTGGCCCTCGTGTCATCAAACATGAGACTGTTGCTTCATCAGAACCAGCTGCTGCTGCTGCTCCTGCTCCTGCTCCTGCTCCCGCACCAAACACTAACAATTTTATGAACTCGGATCCTTGTGGTGGTCAATCCAAAGCCCTTGGTGATGTATGTATCTTTCTTCCTTTGTGTTCATCTATTAATCCTATGTATCAAGTGATGTATTGAAATTCGTTTCCATACTTATCATTGTGCAGTTGAGATTAATGCTTGTTGGTTTGGTTGCAGTGTCTGACCAACTATGGAACCGACATTAGCAAATGCCAATTCTACATGGATATGCTGCAAGAATGCCGCAGGAGCTCTGGTGGTGCGTTGGGTGCTTGAGTACGAAAATCTCCCACCAAGGGCGTTGGAATTTAGAAGTTTGATTCGGCGTGTCTTTATAGTTTGTCTATATTGATGCAAGTAAAAGGTTTGCTGGTGGGGGAGTGACCATATTTTGCAGTAAGGACGTGTCTTGGGTAGACTTAATTCCCACATCTAAAACTTGTTGTCGTTGCATATTGAAGATGTTAAATAAATTTTTTATGGTGAGCGTTTCCTTGGTGGTATATGCCTTCCGTTTTCGTCTTTGACTTAAGTTACAATCATTGTAACTATGATTGTTAAATCTTTTATTCGTTGCAGACAGGTTGGATGAAAAACAGTTTGATCATATGCCTTAGATCTTGATAATTATTCAAAGGTCTTAGTTTAAAAAACAAGCCAAGAATGCTAAGGTCACAACTGCACCTCTTTTAGTATCATGTTTATCTATACATTTTAAGTTTATTCAGAGTTGTGACTTGTATATATTAAAAATGTTATGTACATACATCGTAATAATTCATACATCTTTGATAATAATTAGTCTTTTATATTATTCTAATATATATATTTTAAAACTTATTTACTAAAGTAATAATAAATTAAGATTAATGCTCAAAAGTAATATTTTTTTGACACACTAATAAACACGTGTTTTTGTCTGTATCCGGGTTTATAATGAGTCATATGAAAGTATTTTATTTATCAATCTATTTATAATCATATCAATGCAATTTGATTATAATAATAATAATAATAATAATATTGGGGTTGTATATGTAACGAGACAGTTCACGAGCTATTTAAGTTTAATTTGGTTAAAGTTTAGTTAACAATCAACTCGATTGGATTCGAGTTCTCAACAAGCTTTAGCATACTCAATCTTGAATAAAACTCGAACTCGACTCAAATTTTTAATGAACTGAGTCGAGCTTAGCACTACTCAAACTCGATCCGGCTTGTTTACACCCTTACTCGAGCTAAGTCCCCTCTTTTATTTTGTTTGCTTTGATTTTCTATTTTCAGCGAAAAAACCTTTTACGAGATTTCTGTAATATCTTTTTTAATTGGTATAATGCTCAAAAATATTTCTAACGTTTAACTGAATTGTTATTTTGGCCTCCATTTTTTTGAAGCAATTTAGCCCTCAACGTATTTTGGGTCAAAATGGTCCTTCTGCAGACGAAAACCATTAGTCAACCACGTCGTGATAGCAATGTCATATAGGCAAATATGTTGACTTTACAGAATGACACATAAATCGAAAAATAATTTTATAAAATTATATAAAATATAAAATATTTTTTTCTTCTTGTTATTCTGCCAAGTTATTTCAAATTGTTTATCGTTAATTGATTAACATTTTTCATCCGCGGAGAGGTCATTTTGACCCAAAATAAAACGTTAAGGGCTAAATTATTTTAAAAAATATAAAAGCTAAAATAGCAATTCAATCAAACGTTAGAACTTTTTTTAACATTACGCCTTTTTAATTTCTTTGGGACCTCTTCTATGATGTTTCTGCAAAACCATACACTTAAAGATAGCGTGATCATAAAGGTAAGTGGAATAAGAGGAAGTTTCTGCTTCTACTCTCTGGTCATGTTTTTGAGTTTTTTTTTAAACAATTTCCCCCTTCGTTTCACTTCAAATCGTACTATTTGGACTTGAGATTGCTCGTACGGTTCATAGAAGGGTACGATCAACTCGTTGGTTTTCGGGAACCTTCACTCCTCTATATTCGAAATATGCCTTTTTAAGAGGGTGTAAGACATTGATTTTTCAAAAGAATCAATTCTTTTGATTGTATGATAGATTTTTTGAAAAATATTGGCACGATTGTAAACGTGGTGCTCTACCAATTGAGCTATAGCCTTTGTATTTGTGATACATAATTTATTATATTATGTAGATAATTTTTTGTCAAGATGAATATTAGATAATCCAACAACATAATTATACTTTTTTGGTTGATTTGATTGGTATTATTTAAAAGTAATATTGGATCAATTTTAATTAGCACAGGGAAAAAGTTTTGTCGATTCGTTTTGCTTTTGTTTTTTGCGGTTGCTAATTGCCCTCTATAACAATTGTTTCACCTACTTGGCATGCTAGGTTAGGAATGTGTTGAGATTAGTTTTGTTAGAATATCCTTCCTAATATATTTCATTGAGTAGGAACTGTATGGTGTGCAATAGAAGAGAAGCATCTGTAAACAATTATATCCAAACGTAATGCGACGTAATCATAATTATTATAACAGCTAATTAATCATTTAGACTAAACAGTATGATTAATCTACTATAACCCCTTAGTTGAGTTCAATATTAAGCATTTCCTGCATCTAACGATTTTTTTCTTAGAATCTATTTTATCAAGAAACATTAATACTTACTTTCAATATATGATAAAAAGCTTTATTATTACTACTGTTATTATTGTTGTTGTTAACTTTACGTATACATAAAATCATAATGAAAATCACACAGACCCCAAACCACTTAATGTTTTTAACCTATTTCTTCTCCCAACAACATAATAGTATAATTTGGACCTAAATAATATTAACTTTTTACATATGTCACAGGTTAACTCGGTCTTTAATCTACCTTTCAATTTCCATAACTGTATAAAGCTTCCGCTCCTTCTGAGATTCAAAATAATCAGATTCTTCTTCCTTTTCCAGAGTTGAATACTCAACTTTTTCTCCATATAATTTAGCCAAAACCAAGTAGAGAGCCATGGCGAAAATGGTGACCACAATCAAGGTCCAGCTGAATAGAATATTTACCAATGATTTAGCTCGGTGCAGTGCCTCGTCGCTTGAGCAGCTAACAATCTGATGACCATCTTCAAAGTGGAGGAAGCAGCCTTTGGGAACCAACGCTGGAGTCCACATCATGTACCCCATCAGCACCAGCCAAACACCTTGATACAGTATACTGATGGACCTTATAAAGCTGACCATGAAGCTATTAGGATGCCCAATTGCAAGGAGGGTAGTGGTTAACGAAACAACGATGGCACTTTGCAGAAGCAAGTGGTAATGGCCCTCCACCCCCATGTGGTCAGCCGAGTGGAAGTGGAAGAGGAGGAGCTGTTGGGCAAAGGCCACCGCTGCAATAAATTGTGACATGCAATACGTAGCTTTGGGGCAAACTTTATCAAGCAGGATAGCGAAAGCTGCGTAAGTAAAGAAAGTCATCGATATGAAAGAGTGCTCGAAGTTTCGGAGACGGTTCGATGGGATGGTTCCATCGGGACCGATAGGTCGGTAGCCGTGCATTGCAGGGCCGATAAAGAGCTCCATGGAGGTGGTGATAGAGGAGGCTGCCATGATTATGAACAGCTCTAGGTACCTTAATTTTGGCGTGGGGAACCATGAGGAAGATGTGTAGGAATTTGGGTGGAGAGAATAGAGCTTGATGTGATTAAAGAGATGCCAGAAACCGAGTAAAAAGAAGGCCGAACCTGGTAAAACATGCCCCACTAAAGAACCCATGTCCTTCCTATGCGTGGTTTGTTTGCCACTTTTTGTTTAATGTACTTGGAGAAAGAATAGCATCTTTTCAATGTTATAAGGGAAAGAGGAGAGATGAGGCAGAGTTTGGTGAACAAAGCTTAAGGGAACTGAGAGGGGTTGGATGGGTTCAATTCTTTACGACTCTAATTTTAGAAAACTTGGTTTTTAATTTATTAGATTAAATTAAATATGAGACTTTGATTAAATTAAAATTTTCTTTTTTCTTTCTAGATTGAAAAACCTTTGCATTTTTTTTGTTGTCTTTTCTATGTTTTTACGGTAAGTATTGATGCCTCTCCATTGTTTCTCCTAGTTTCTACTCCACGGAAAACTATTATTTTTTGTTTTTACAATAGACAAGTATATTTTTTTAATTTTATGTGTATAAAATATTTTTTTGTAAAAATAGCTGTTTAAAGTTTTAATCGTTATAATTTTAGGTGCCTAAAGTTTCAACAGTTTTAATTTTAGGTGCCTGACCGTTAAAGAGTATTACAAAATTGTTAAACAATCAATGCTTGACACGTGATATATTTAATTAATTTTTTCAAAATTAAAAAATATAAAACAAAAAAAAACTTTCAATTTTTCATAAAATTTTGAAATTTTAAAAATTTTAAAAACAGCCCCCAAATCCCTGAAATTACCCAAACTCAAAACCTCAAATCGTCGTCGCTTCCCCCGCCGATCGCCGCCCCTGAGCATACCCTTTTGGTCGCACCAAGGCGGTCATTTCCCTCAACACAAAGATTTTTGAGCATAACGTCGAACGCAAAATCGACGTTTGGTTGGCACGTCGTTCGGCGTTTTCAGCGACACCGTGTTGGGAGAAATGATCGACTTGGTCTGGCGACCAAAGGAGTATGCTCAAGGGCGGCGATTTGGGATTTTAGGTTTGAGTAATTTTAGGATTTGAGAACTGTTTTGTAAAATTTTTAAAAATTTGAGATTTTATAAAAAAACTGAAAGTTTTGAGTGTTTTTCTTTAAAAAAATCAAATTAGCGCCACGTGTCAAGCATTGAATGGTTAAATTTTTTTAACATCCATTAACGGTCAAGCACCTAATATTGTAACTTTTGAAATTTTAGAGACCTATTTTCACAAAAAATACTTTAAGCACCTAAAATTAAAAAAAAAAATACCTTAAACACTTATTTTTCATTTAACCCTTTACAGTAAAATTCTCCTTGTCTCTTTATTTTTTATATTTATTTGACAGCTTTTTATTTACTCATGAATATATTTATAATGTATCTACGTTATGTCAGTCGAATCGTCTTGAAAATCATTTTGTGATTCAAAGATTAAAAATTCAATACGTTTAACCAAAAGAGAATGGTAAATTATAACTTAAGTTCATGTCATTATACTCCTCATCCATCTATTACGAAACAGGGTTGACGCATAAGAGAAAAGAATATATAAAACATAGACGCTAAAAAAAAGGAAAAAGGAGGCCAGAACAAAAAAGATCACACAAAAAATTTATAACTCAACACAATTTCGGTTGATGACCCAGAAATTTATATAAGAAATGTTATTTTATAACGATAGTCAGGAGGAATTAATTATTTATAAAAAAGTATTAATTATAATTATTACATTTATATATATAAATTATATAAAAAATATAATTTTAAAAAAAATTAGGATCTCAACAAACACCTAAAGTGTACCCGCCCATACTTTGGTGTGAATCAGAAAAAGGTAAATTATCTTTCACCGACCAAACACCATCCATCTATCATCCAGAATCATCACTCCTACGTTGAAACATCCTCAGTTCAAATATTATTTGTTAGGTTCTTTAATTGATCCAATTGCAAGATTAAACAGATAATTTGTCGTAGGTTTTGAACCTCTCGATAAATGCAGATTTATGAAAACAACAATAACCCACGTCCAAGCAGATTCAAACTGCCAAACAACAAAAAGAAGCTGAAGCAGACCCATTTCGGGGGTTAGCTAAACATATTGATCCTGTTTGGCAAACAACTTCTTGAGTTAAAATCATAGGTTTGAAGTATTTTTAGAGATTTGACTAGTCAAATCTACTAATTTGTATGTTTAGTAAATAGGAGATTGTAATCAGTGGCGGATCTAGAAATTTTTTTGAGGGTAGGCACACATATTAATAAGAAAATTTTTTGAAGATAAAAATACTAATAATATTTTAATTATAATAAGATCTTTTAAAAAAAAATATAACTAAAAATAAATGGATTATTATCCCATACACAAGAGAAAAAAACTTTTTGTTTCTACAAACGCCTTAATTTTAGGGTTTAGGGTTTTAGTTTGGGATTTAGAGTTTAGGGGTTTTAGTGTAGGAGTTTAGAATTTATGGTTAGAATTCAAGGTTTAGGGTTTAGTTTTTAGGGTAATATGGTTAGAGATTTAGGTTTAAACTTATAAACCCTAAATTTTAACCATAAACCAAAATTCTATCAATGGCCCCTAAATTCAAAACTACTACATTAAACCCCTAAACCCTAAAACTAAGACGCTTGTGTAAACAAAGTTTCCATAAGAACTTGTGCATGGAATAATTACCCAAAATAAATTCTACAATCGTTCCCTTCTAAACCTCATTTTCTGATATCGTTGTATGATCTTTTCATTGTCTACATTATCAACATATCTTTCTCAATAAAGGTAACTAAGAAATCATTCAACCTTTCATCTGTCATACGGTTGCGCAGTCGATTCTTTATAAAGTGCATCATGGATAATGTTCTTTCCAGTGTTGCGATTGTAACCGATAGAACCAAAGCCAACTTCAAAAGTAAATACACGTGGTACACAACATGCTTCATTGTCTCAACCATTTTTCTCAACTAAACCAGAAAGTCTTTTTAGACCACAATTTTTTTTATCTGAACAAGCATCAACATTAATATTATTCTCAAGCTTACAATCAAGTAACACAAGGTCTCATGCAAAAAAATCATAAGGATAAAATTAGGTAAGATGAATCAACTTTTTCTTATAGAAAGATACAAGTCTCTTGAACTCAAGAAAGCCATACAAAGAAACAATTTTGCACTTGTCTCAAAAAACAATAATTGTGATCTAGAAGTTGTCTATCAATCACATGATAAAATAATTCAACCTGGAAATGATGCAATTTGAAACTTCGTGGGTTTTTCCCTAAACCTCCATGAAACAATAAATACATCTTTCATCTTTGGAGTCCCAATGTTATTCTTTCACAAAACAAAGAAACTTATTCGAGTAAAGATTCATCCCACATCTCTCATCATTTGTAATTGTTTCTTGAACACACTAACTAATGTTGCAATGCTTGAGACAATTTACAAGTGCAAATTAAACACCAAATAAAGATTCACCCCCAATATACTTTTTATCTAGTGCAAATTAAACACAAGTTCAAAAAATTGTAAAGAATTCAACAACATACAACTATCAACTATTTGCTCTGAGTATATTCTATCTCCCCCAATAATTTCAAGTATATCCATCACAAAAAAAACGTAGTAATCAAGTTAACAACCGCTTTATAATGTGAACCCCAATGGGTATCTGTTAACTCCTAGAAAGTACTAATTTTTAGGCACATTTTACAATGCTTTTACTTGTCTTTAGGTATAGATGTTTGCATTTAGATGTTAAAATTATGCATTTGCATAAAGAGTTAGGGAGTTTTGTACTTTGCCAGTGTGAAGGGTTGTTTTGCTGGCATTAATGCAGGTTAGGAGCAAGGCAGGCTTGGCAGATTAGGGCAGGCATATGAAGCAAGAAAGCAGAAGAGAATTACCGAGTCACCATTGGCAAAGTTGGACCAGAGATTGCTAAGGCTCAGTTGGCAAAGAGTTGAAGTCCGATGCCCAGTCAAAGTAGCCATTGGACCCAGTACACGTCATCCCTAAAATTCAAATGGAGATAAGAAGATAACGCGCTTTATCCTAAGTGCAGAATCCAATTTCAAATTCAAACCCACTCTAGGGTTATCCTCACGTGCCTATTTAAAAGAAGAGAAGAGATCGATCAAAGGAGACTTGGAGAGAGCACGGTGGTGTAAGAAGAAGCTAAAGGCTGGGTGGTTCAACCATCTTAGACCAAGATCTTGGAGCCATTGAATGGTTGTATTGACGGACCTCCTTCTTGCCCATTCTCTTAGTTTATTTTTATTTTTATTTTAAGTGATGATGTTGAGATACGATGATGTTTTGTGGATGGAACCCCCAACCATGAACTAAGATTTTATAGTTGGTTGAGGGTGTTTGCGTTTAACGCTTTGTTTAAGTTTGGTTTTTAATAATTTTAATGCCTTGGCATTATTTTCTATCTGGCTAGCACTTCGATTTTCTAATTTTTTTGTCATACGATAGTTGACATTATTTGCTTATTACACCTTAATATCTTAACAGACTTGAGGGGTAATGATTAGTTGTCAGGTACTACGGAGAGAAGCTTTGACAGAAGATGTTTTACTTCGAAAGTGAATCTACCCTTTAGGAGTATAGATTGGAACTTAATCAAGTTAATTAATGAAAAGCTTCGCTATAGACATATAAGGGTTTAAATATTGTTAACTTAGGGTATTTCCATCGACAGAGGCAATGCCACTCTTAAAATCTACTCGGTAATAATTCCAAGGCAAGAAGTTATTAATAGCTGGTATAACTAGCGTAAAAATCTTCAAACCTTCAAATCAACCCAACATTCTTGATTCTTTTAAAAAGTAAAACATTGAAACAATTAAATTCTTGGTCAATCACTGTGGATACGATACTTAGCTCATTGTTGTATTACTTGTTGACTGTGTATACTTGCATGCAAAAGACTTATTCTTGGCATTATTTCTTAATTATTTTCATTGCATTTCCACTCTTTTGCCAAGCGTTAGCAAAGTCAACAAGTTATTGGCACCGTTGTCGGGGATTACAACAGAGTTTATTGTTTTGATTTACTTGTTTTGTTTTATTTTATTAATTTGTTTTGTTTGGTGTATGACCAGGAACTGCTCTAAGACGGAAGATTGGCCATACGACCCAAAAATTGAACGAACCTTACTCAAATTGAAAAAGAAAGTTCAAGAAATGGCTTATCAAGGTAATGGAAGAGTAGATGGTGTCCAAAATAACCAGGATCCACCAATGCACAACGGGATGCCAGCTGCCCCTGGGCCCTACTATTGCTGTAGAAGAAGAAAGGACTATTAGAGAGAACTTGGCACCAAATATGGACAATTTAATGCCATGCCTAGTTTAGACAGAGGTAAACACAGCTAAATTCAAACTTAAACCAATAATGATTCAGACTCTTTTGAATGTATGACAGTTCGATGGATCACCTACTAGAGATCTAAGGCAACACTTAAAGCAATTCATGGAGGTTTGCCAACTATTTCAGCAACCAGGTGTGTCTGATGACACAGTGAAGCTAAAATTATTCACATTTTCCCTAAGAGATAGAGCGAAACTGTGGCTAAGTTCATTGTCACCTGGTTCAGTCACTACATGGGCAGATTTTTGCCAGAAGTTCCTGTTGCGGTTCTAGCCACCTAAACTTAATGCCAGGCTTAGGAATGAAATCACTGCATTTAGACAGGCTGATGATGAGACCTTATATGATGCCTCTGAGAGATTCACGGACCTGTTGAGGAGGTGCCCTATGCATGGATTCCCTAATTAGACCCAGATAGAGACCTTCTACAATGGACTCAATGCTCATGCCAGAACTGTGGTCGATGCTTTGGCAAATGGTTCACTATTAGACAAAAATTATATGGAGGTAGTTGACATCCTTAAAAGGATTGTTGCCAATAATTTTTAGTATCCTACTACTAGACTAGGAACGAGGACAAAAAATTATTGGAAAATTGGAGCTTGATGCACTAACATCCATCAACGCTCAGATCTTAAATCTCACCAGCATTATGAAAACTTTGCAAAAGAGTAATAAAACCCAATAAGTCAAGGCATTATAACCATTTTTCACTATTTATAGAAAAGATCATCATGTGCATGATTGCCCAGCAAACCCTGAATTAGTAAATTTTGTTGGCAATTTCAATCAAAATTTTAACCCACATTGCAATACTTACAATGCAGGTTGGAAGCAACATCCCAACTTCGCATATGCAAATCAAGGCGGTAACCAATACATTGCCCAACTACAAAACAACAATGCACCGTCAGGATTCAACTAGAATGACATGCCACAGAGAGCCTAGAAAAGTTTCCAACAAAGGCAGAGATCTAACCAAGAAAACACTCTTACTAATTACATGGAGATAAATGATGCAACTATCTAGAGTTTGGAAGCGTCAATTCGAAACTTGGAATTTCAGCTAGGGCAGATTGCCAATGCACTTAGCAATTGACCCCAAGAAACTTTGCCAAGTGATACAGAAGATGCTCGGCATAAGGGCAATGAACAATGCAAAGTAGTAACTCTTCAGAGTGGCAAGCAATGCGAGACAGAGATGACTGCCAAGCATCGAGTTAATTGCCAAGCTGAAAAGTTGATACCAGCAGATGACCCTAAAGAGGTAGAGAAAGGAGAATCAAAAGCTGATGATGCCAAACCCTTATCTAATGCCAGACAGAATCTGATGCCAAATAGCAATCTGATGCTAGACAAATGATGTCAGACGACAATTTGATGCTAGCACCACTTTGGCAAAGCTAGTAGAACCAACATTTCCTTATCCACCGCCACCCTTTCCACAAAGACTCTAAAAGCATAAGCAAGATCAACAATTTAAGCGTTTTTTGAAAGTTCTTAAAAATTGCAAATCAACATACCATTGGTAGAGGCTCTTGAGAAAATGCCAAAATATGTTAAATTCATGAAGAACATCATGTCCAAAAAAGGAAATTGGGTGGTTTCGAGACTGTAGCTCTTACAGAGGGATGGAGTGCCATGATACTCAATTGATTACCAACAAAGCTGAAAGATCTGGGAAGTTTTACTATTCCCTGTACCATTGGCAATAGATTCACGGGCAAGGCATTGTGTGACCTGGGAGCCAACATCAATTTGATGCCAATGTCAGTCTTTAGAAAGCTTGGCATAGAAGCAAGGCCTACCACAGTAACACTTCAGCTGACAGACCGATCTTTTGCATATCCCAAGGGTAAGATTGATGATGTGTTGGTGAAGGTAGACAAATTTATATTTCCAACTGATTTTATCATTTTAGATTATGAGGCAAACGTTAATGTCCCAATTATATTTGGTAGACCATTCCTTGGCATAGGTAGGACCTTGATTGATGTTCACAAAGGTAAACTTACAATGCGCATAAATGATCAACATGTTACATTTAATGTGTTTCTAGCTCTTAAATACGCAGATGAACCTGAAGAATACCATGCTGACAAGATGATGGGGTCCATTTTCACTATAGATGTGGCACATATTTGTCAAGATCCAAACTGAGATGCTAGAGAACTAGATGATGAAGAAGAGATGAGTGAAGAACCTAAGAGATCAACCTTGGAGACCGAATATGTGAGTTATTTTGAACAACCATGTTGGAGTATGACCAAAGACCAATCATGATATGGTTGTAAAAGACATACTTATTTTATCTTGTTTATTAATGTAAAGCCATTATTATTATTTCAGTCTTATTCTGTGTATCTATAAATAAACTGAATTATAATAAAGTCCTTAGAATAATATAGTTATTCTTGAATGTCCTTAGTCAAAAATTATTGTGGGCTTGGACAATAATAATGTATTAAGACTAATATGTAGTTGATTGATGACAAAGCGTTGTCATTGACATGGAGATGCCAAAATCAATATATAAGTATGTGTTAGGGAACAACATACTGGACTGGCCCGCTATTAGCATATTTCTTGGATTATTATGTGACAGTCACAATATTGCTTATGGTGATAACTACATGTATGATCCTCAGACTTGAGATCATCATTATTTCAACATCGTGGGTGAAATATTTTGATACGGTCAAACGTGTGTCGTAACTAACTACACTATAAAGACTGATATTTGATATGTCATAATCTATGCAGCGAAATATGGTTGATCAAGATAGGATTTGTCCCTCCTACATAATAGGAGTAATATCATAGGCCACTTGATTGAGTGAGACTAGAAAATGCATGGCCATGCTCGAATAAATTGATATAGGATATCATAATTATTCGTTTATAATAGTCTACTCAAGATATCAAGAAACATTAGATGGAATATACAAGTGTGACAAATCCATGACTTGTGTCCGATCTAGATATAAGGAAAAAAGGATGAAATAAATAAAAGAAGTTAATCACGGAAAAAAGGTTAAATCGAACCACGATTTCATGTAACCTAGGTAGCAATGATGTATTGCTAGATGCCACTCATTGCATGTAATATTAGAATTGTTCTCGATATTACTACTAATGTTACATGAACCTACAAGGGTCAAAACCTATGATTGAAACGAACAAATATCGATTAGATAGCATGTGTACAAACTTGTTGTACACGTAATTAGTGAGAAACCGAAATTGTTATAATTATTGTAATTATGGATAATTTCGTTTATCTATATATATTTTAATATTTGATAAGTTATGGTAATTATCAAATATTATTAAAGTATATATATATATATATATAAAAAGAAACCTAATTAAAGTAGAATCAGATTCTACATATTTAATTATATTCGGTTAAATATATTGTATATTTAAGAATCCGAATTTAATTAGAATTAGGTTTTTAAATGCTATATAAAGGCATAATGTCTAGCAGCCATTAATTCCTTTTTTTTTGAAAAACCTCTCTAATAGTTATGAAATAGAAAATATTGTTCTTTTCATTCGGGTGGACTGCGTAAAAGTCGGAACGTTATTGTGACGACTCAGATTCGATTTGGTTTTTCCGAATTCCCTACGGATTTCTAGATTCCAGATTTATTAAGGTAACATCTCATCCTTCATCACCCCGAATTTGTCCCTTGTACATGGATCACTGGTGAATTACGCCGGATAATTTTTTCACTACGCTACGGGGTGTACCGGCGTTTCCCAACAGTGGTATCAAAGCCACTTGTACGATACCAATTCGGACTTAAATACTTGGATGATATTTTTGTATGAGATGCATGTTTTACTTTTTCTGTTTTGATGAGTATGTGATGTTTGTGCGAAACGTAGAAATTGATTCTAGTCGCGATTAATATGTTAATATGTTTTAACAAGTTTTTACGATTGATGGTTAAGTGTTAATCATGTGTTTGTTGCATTAAGCTTTTGATAATCATATGTTAATAGTTTACATGATGAACATGTGGTTGAGATAGTAAATCGTTTTTGGTAGATGAATAATGGTTGTTCCAGTAAAAACACCTTAGGGACGTGAGGTTTTTCCATAGTAATCGAAGTGCCAAAATTAAAAATTTTCCCGGCATACCGGGGCGGACAAACGGCCCTGGATATGTCGGACCGCGTAGGCAACAAAGGTCATAGGAACTATTTAGGTAATCTTAATTAATAAGATAAAACATGTGTATGTTTTGGATGATATGCACGGTGTTTGAAAATGATGGTTATAGCCCAAATAGCATATTTACTTTGGTTTTATATAAATACGGCTGCGTGTCGTGCCTTTCTTTCTTCTATTGTAATTTTATTCTCATCTTATTCCTTCATATGTAAAAGCAAGTTTCTGAAAAATTATAATATTTACGGAGAAAGCGTGGACCAAAGGAGCAGACTGATGGGCCGATCAAAGGTGGATTAGGTGCTTGAGAAGCAAGTTCTATCTTTAGTAATTTTGGTTCTCCCATTGGCTTGGGATGGGCCAACTTAGTTTTAAGGGCTATAACCATTGCATTTATATTTACTGCTTTACATGTATGTGATACAATGTATGTTTTTTAGCGTGATGGTAACTGATTAGATCATAATAGAATGGTGAGATTAATATAAGATAATCCTCCATATTTAATTAAAATTAGTCATCCAATATTAGCCTTCGTTAAAACCTCGATCGGTACTATGTAGGTTTTTCCAAAGCAAAATACTTATATCTATCCTAGTTAAACGCAAAGAATAAGCAAGTGATATTCACTGGTAGTAATATTGGTTAAACTAGGTTGTTCTAATAAGATTAGAAACCTAAAGACTAATGATTGTTTAAGGACTTTGGTGATTGAAAAACAATACAAAAGTGCATGCCTAGGATTGGTTCTTTGAAAGACTTGGTATTTAAGCGTGCCCAGTACACCACCTCTCTTACATAAGTTACCTACCTGATGCACTGTTCATTATTGTTCTTTCTATTAGACCATATGAACTTTGTTTTGGAAAAATAGTTGTTCATCAAATATAGGAATTGCATGAGATGTAATTAGCAAGTGTTGCTTACCTAAATAATTGAATTCTAGGAGTAAAGCCAAAGTTGACTTAGAATAAAATGAAATATGGATCCTTACCCACTAGAAATACTTTTAGCAAGTTTTTTGATTTTGAGGGTTTTTAATAGTGGAAATGTTATTACTTTATAAACATGATAAATAAGTACTTATAAAACATATTTTATCGTTGTAGATTTATGGCAAACACATTATCATTGCGATCCGTCCTTGAGAAGGACAAATTAAATGGCTTAACTTCCTTGACTAGTTCCGCAATTTGAAGATTGTCCTCAAACAAGAACGAAAACTAATAGTCATCGAAAAACCTATCCCTAAAAACCCAGCAGATGATGCCTCTAAAGATGAATTGGAAGCCTTTGAAAAATACTCAAGTGACATGGTAGATGCCGGTTGTTTGATGCCTGCGACCATGACCCCTGAGCTTCAGAAGCAACATGAGGACATGGTTCCCTATGAGATGGTTAAAAATCTCAAGGAATTATATGAGAGGCAAGCTTGTCAAGAGTGGTATGAGACCTCTAAGGATTTGTTTCGATGCAAGATGGTTGAGGAAACTCCAGTGGGAACTCATGTTCTCAAAATGATAGGGTATATTCAGACCCTGGAAAAATTGGGCTTCCCTTTAAGTGTTGAATTGGCTACTAATGTTATCCTGCAATCATTGCCGGGTAGTTTTAATCAGCTTGTTCTTAATTTCAATATGAATGAAATTAACAAATCGTTGCCCCAGTTGCTTGGTCTGTTAAGAACAGCAGAGAACAATATGAAAAAGGTTGGCTGCAAACCTATTCTAATGATATGAAAAGATAACAGAAAAGGAAAGCCCAACACCAAGGCAAAGCCAAAGCCCAACAAAGGAAAGGTTGCATTGAAACCCAAAGGAGGAATTGCAAAAGAAGGAAAGTGTTTCCATTGCAACAATGCTGGACATTGGAAGAGAAACTACCCTGACTATCTTGAGGACATCATGAAGGCAAGAGAAAATGGACAGTCTGGATCAGGTAATTATGTTATGGATATTAATATATCAACATCTACTTCTTGGGTATTAGATACCCGTTGTGGTTCTCACATTTGTACTTCTGTACAGGGACTAAAAAGGAGTAGAAAATTGGCAAAAGGAGATGTGGACTTACGAGTTGGAAATGGAGCAAGAGTTAATGCATTAGCCATAGGAACATATACTTTGTCATTACCTAGTGGACTTGTTTTAGATTTAGAGGATTGTTACCTAGTTTGACCAAAAACATTATTTCAATTTCTTGTTTGGACAAGATTGGTTTTGAGATTATTATTAAGAATAATAGTTGTTTTTTTTCTCTCAATAATGTTTTTTATGGTACGGCTCAATTAATCAATGGCCTCTATATCTTAGATCAAGACAATTCTATATATAACATAAATACGAAAAGATAAAAAACAAATGACTCTAATCAAACTTATCTCTGGCATTGTCGCTTGGGTCATATAAGTGAGAAACGCATAACAAAACTTCATAAAGATGGATTTTTGGTTTTTTTTTTTGTTTTCAAACAATTAGATATTTGTGAACCTTGCTTAATGGGAAAAATGACCAAATCACCGTTTGACGGTAAAAGCGAACGAGCAAGTGATTTATTAGGTCTAATACATAGTGATGTATGTGGACCGATGAATACACAAGCCAGAGGAGGATTTCAATACTTCATTACTTTCACTGACGACTTCAGTAGATATGGGTACGTTTACCTAATGCACCATAAATCTGAAGCCCTTGAAATGTTCAAGGAATTTAAGAATGAAGTACAAAACCAATTAGGAAAGAGTATCAAAGCTCTTCGATCAGATCGAGGAGGAGAATACTTAAGCCTAGAGTTTGATGAACTTATTAAAGAATGTGGGATTGTCTCACAACTTACACCTCCAGGTACTCCACAACATAATGGAGTCTTTGAAAGGAGAAATCAAACATTGTTAGACATGGTTCGATCAATGATGAGTCATGTTGATCTTCCAACTTCTTTTTGGGGACATGCACTAGAAACAACTGCTTTCACACTAAATCCTATTCCATCTAAATCGGTTCAAAAGACAGCATATGAGATGTGGACTGGGAAATGTCCTAGTATGTCTTTTATGAAAATTTGGGGATGCGAAGTTTATGTTAAACATTATATGTCTACAAAACTCGAACCTAAATCTCATAAGTGTAATTTTGTAGGGTATCCTAAAGAAATAAAAGGATACTATTTCTTCAATCCATCTGAGAACAAAGTGTTTGTTGCTCGAACGGGAGTCTTCCTCGAAAGAGAATTTATTTTCAGAAAAGAAAGTGGGAGAAATATTGAACTTGAAGAAATTCAATATCAACCACAGATCACTGAACCAGAGATTGAACAACAACAAGTTCCACAATTAGTTGAGGAACATCCAATCATTCTTAAAACACAACCACTACGAAGGTCTATGAGAGAACGCAATGTGCTTGAGAGATATGGATTTCTTGTCATATTGCTTGGAGATGTTCTTCTCAAGGACCAAGATGAGCTTAGAACTTATCAGGAAGCAGTGGAGAGCCCAGACTCTGAGAAATGGCTAGAAGCCATGAAATCCGAGATGGATTCCATGTCAGAAAACCAAGTATGGACTTTGGTTGACCCACCCGAAAGAATTAAGCCCATAAGGTGCAAATGGGTTTTCAAAAAGAAAACCGACATGGATGGCAATATACAAACATACAAAGGGCGATTGGTCACTAAGGGATTTCGTCAAATTCCTGGTATAGACTATGATGAAACCTTTTCCCCTATTGTTATGCTTAAATCTATCCGGATATTTCTTGCAATAGTTGCATATTATGATTATGAAATCTGGCAAATGGATGTCAAAACCGCTTTCCTTAATTTAAAATTAGATGAGGATGTGTACATGACACAACCTGAGGGTTTTATCGATCTAAAAGATGCCCTAAAAGTATGCAAGCTACAAAGATCCATTTATTGGTTGAAGCAAGCTTCTCGAAGTTGGAATCTTCATTTTAATGAGGCAATCAAAGAGTTTGGTTTCATTAAAAATGAAGATGAGCCATGTATTTTCAAGAAAACTAGTGGGAGCACTGTTACATTCTTGGTATTGTATGTGGATGACATACTAATAATAGGAAATGACATTCCTACCTTACAGTCTGTAAAGACTTGGTTAGGAAAATGTTTTTCTATAAAAGACTTGGGTGAAACAACCTACATATTAAGAGTTAAGATCTATAGAGATAGATCAAGAAGAGTTCTAGGACTCATCAAAATACATACATAGATAAAGTACTGAAAAGATTCAGTATGGAAGAATCTAAAAGAGGTGTTGTAAGCTGGAAAAGTTCAAAGCAAGATACAGAAGCCGAGTATATTGCAGCAAGCGATGCTGGGATCAAAAAGTTCATATCTGAACTAGGGGTCGTGCCTAGCATATCAAATGCCATAGATCTACGTTGTGACAATGACGGAGCCATCACACAAGCAAAAGAACCCATATATCACCAGCGATCCAAACACATACTTAGGCGTTATCATCTCATTCGTGAAATCATTGATCGAGGAGATGTAAAAATATACAGAGTACCAACAGATGAAAATATCACCGATCCACTGACAAAGCCTCTGACATAACAGAAGCATGAACATCACACTAAGTCTCTTGGTATTAGATACATGAGTGATTGGTCTTAGTGCTAGTGAGAGATTGTTGGAGTATGCCCAAAGACCAATCATGAGATAGTTGTAAAAAACATACTTATTTTATCTTGTTTATTAATATAAAGCCATTATTATTATTTCAGTCTTATTCTGTGTATCTATAAATAAACTGAATTATAATAAAGTCCTTAGAATAATATAGTTATTCTTGAATGTCCTTAGTCAAAAATTATTGTGGGCTTGGACAACAATAATGTATTAAGACTAATATGTAGTTGATTGATGACAAAGTGTTGTCATTGACATGGAGATGTCAAAATCAATATATAAGTATGTGCTAGGGAACAACATACTGGACTGACCCGCTATGAGCATGTTTCTTGGATTATTATGTGACTGTCACAACATTGCTTATGGTGATAACTACATGTATGATCTTCAGACTTGAGATCACCATTATTTCAACATCGTGAGTGACATATTTTAATACGGTCAAATGTGTGTCGTAACTAACTACACTATAAAGACTGATATTTGATATGTCATAATCTATGCAGCGAAATATGGTTGATCAAGATAGGATTTGTCACTCCTACATAATAAGAGTAATATCATAGGCCACTTGATTGAGTGAGACTAGAAAATGCATGGCCATGCTCGAATAAATTGATATAGGATATCATAATTATTCGTTTATAATAGTCTACTCAATATATCAAGAAACATTAGATGGACTATACAAGTGTGACAAATCCATGACTTGTGTCCGATCTAGATATGAGGACAAAAGGATGAAACAAATAAAATAAGTTAATCAAGGAAAAAAGGTTAAATTGAACCATGATTTCATGTAACTTAGGTAGCAATGATGTATTGGTAGATGCCACTCATTGCTTGTAATATTAGAATTGTTCTGGATATTACTGCTAACGTTACATGAACGTACAGGGGTCACACCCTATGATTGAAATGAACAAATGTCGATTAGATAGCATGTGTACAAACTTGTTGTACACGTAATTAGTGAGAAACCAAAATTGTTATAATTATTGTAATTATGGATAATTTCGTTTATCTATATATATGTTAATATTTGATAAGTTATTGTAATTATCAAATATTATTAAAGTATATATATATATGTCTAAAAGAAACCTAATTAAAGTAGAATCAGATTCTACATATTTAATTATATTCGGTTAAATATATTGTATATTTAAGAATCCAAATTTAATTAGAATTAGGATTTTAAATGCTATATAAAGGCATAATGTCTAGCATCCATTAATTCCTTTTGCAATTCGATTTGGTTTTTCCGAATTTCACGGATTTTATTCCAGATTTATTAAGGTAACGTCTCATCCTTTCATCACCCGAATTTGTCCCTTGTACATGGATCACCGGTGAATTACGCCGGATAATTTTTCACTACGCTATGGGGTGTACCGCGCTTTCCCAACAAAGGGTATCAAAGCCACTTGTGCGATACCAATTCGGACTTAAATACTTGGATGATATTTTTGTATGAGATACATGTTTTACTTTTTCTGTTTTGATGAGTATGTGATGTTTGTGCGAAACGTGAAATTGATTCTAGTCGCGATTAATATGTTAACTGCTTTAACAAGTTTTTACGATTGATGGTTAAGTGTTAATCATGTGTTTGTTGCATTAAGCTTTTGATAATCATATGTTAATAGTTTACATGATGAACATGTGGTTGAGATAGTAAATCGTTTTGGTAGATGAATAATGGTTGTTCCAGTAGTAAAAACCTTAGGGACGTGAGGTTTTTCCATAGTAATCAAGTGCCAAAATTAAAAATTTTCCCAGATATACAAGCGGACCAACGCCCTGGATATGTCGGACCGCGTAGGCAACAAAGGTCGTAGGAACTATTTAGGTAATCTTAATTAACAAGATAAAACATGTGTATGTTTTGGATGATATGCACGGTGTTTGAAAATGATGGTTATAGCCCAAATAGCATATTTACTTTGGTTCTATATAAATACGGCCGTCGTCGTGCCTTTCTTTCTTCTATTGTAATTTTATTCTCATCTTATTCCTCATATGTAAAAAAAGCAAGTTTCTGAAAAATTATAATATTTACGGAGAAAGCGTGGACCAAAGGAGCAGACTGATGGGCCGATCAAAGGTGGATTAGGTGCTTGAGAAGCAAGTTCTATCTTTAGTAATTTTGGTTCTCCCATTGGCTTGGGATGGGCCAACTTAGTTTTAAGGGCTATAACCATTGCATTTATATTTACTGCTTTACATGTATGTGATACAATGTATGTTTTTTAGCGTGATGGTAACTGATTAGATCATAATAGAATGGTGAGATTAATATAAGATAATCCTCCATATTTAATTAAAATTAGTCATCCAATATTAGCCCTCGTTAAAACCTCAATCGGTAATATGTAGGTTTTTCCAAAGCAAAATACTTATATCTATCCTAGTTAAACGCGAAGAATAAGCAAGTGATATTCACTGGTAGTAATATTGGTTAAACTAGGTTGTTCTAATAAGATTAGAAACCTAAAGACTAATGATTGTTCAAGGACTTTGGTGATTGAAAAACAATACAAAAGTGCATGTCTAGGATTGGTTCTTTGAAAGACTTGGTATTTAAGCGTGCCCAGTACACCACCTCTCTTACATAAGTTACCTACCTGATGCATTGTTCATTATTGTTCTTTCTATTAGACCATATGAACTTTGTTTTGGAAAAATAGTTGTTCATCAAATATAGGAATTGCATGAGATGTAATTAGCAAGTGTTGCTTACCTAAATAATTGAATTCTAGAAGTAAAGCCAAAGTTGACTTAGAATAAAATGAAATATGGATCCTTACCCACTAGAAATACTTTTAGCAAGTTTTTCGATTTTGAGGGTTTTTAATAGTGGGAATGTTATTACTTTATAAACATGATAAATAAGTACTTATAAAACATATTTTATCGTTGTAGATTTATGGCAAACACATTATCATTGCGATCCGTCCTTGAGAAGGACAAATTAAATGGCTTAACTTCCTTGACTAGTTCCGCAATTTGAAGATTGTCCTCAAACAAGAACGAAAACTAATAGTCATCGAAAAACCTATCCCTAAAAAACCCAGCAGATGATGCCTCTAAAGATGAATTGGAAGCCTTTGAAAAATACTCAAGTGACATGGTAGATGCGGTTGTTTGATGCTGCGACCATGACCCCGAGCTTCGAAGCAACATGAGGACATGGTTCCCTATGAGATGGTTAAAAATCTCAAGGAATTATATGAGGGGCAAGCTCGTCAAGAGTGGTATGAGACCTCTAAGGATTTGTTTCGATGCAAGATGGTTGTGGAAACTCCAGTGGGAACTCATGTTCTCAAAATGATAGGGTATATCTGGACCACGGAAAAAATTGGGCTTCCCTTTAAGTGTTGAATTGGCTACTGATGTTATCCTGCAATCGTTGCAGGGTATTTTTAATCAGCTTGTTCTTAATTTCAATATGAATGAAATTAACAAATCGTTGCCCCAGTTGCTTGGTCTGTTAAGAACAACAGAGAACAATATGAAAAAGGTTGGCTGCAAACCTATTCTAATGATCTGAAAAGATAACAGAAAATGAAAGCCCAACACCAAGGCAAAGCCAAAGCCCAACAAAGGAAAGATTGCATTGAAACCCAAAGGAGGAATTGCAAATGAAGGAAAGTGTTTCCATTGCAACAATGCTGGACATTGGAAGAGAAACTACCCTGACTATCTTGAGGACATCATGAAGGCAAGAGAAAATGGACAGTCTGGATCAGGTAATTATGTTATGGATATTAATATATCAACATCTACTTCTTGGGTATTAGATACCAGTTGTGGTTCTCATATTTGTACTTCTGTACAGGGACTAAAAATGAGTAGAAAATTGGCAAAAGGAGATGTGGACTTACAAGTTGGAAATGGAGCAAGAGTTAATGCAATAGCCATAGGAACATATACTTTGTCATTACCTAGTGGACTTGTTTTAGATTTAGAGGATTGTTACCTAGTTTGACTAAAAACATTATTTCAATTTCTTGTTTGGACAAGATTGGTTTTGAGATTATTATTAAGAATAATAGTTGTTCTTTTTCTCTCAATAATATTTTTTTATGGTACGGCTCAATTAATCAATGGCCTCTATATCTTAGATCAAGACAATTCTATATATAACATAAATACGAAAAGATCAAAAACAAATGACTCTAATCAAACTTATCTCTGGCATTGTCGCTTGGGTCATATAAGTGAGAAACGCATAACAAAACTTCATAAAGATGGATTTTTGGATTTTTTTTTGTTTTCAAACAATTAGATATTTGTGAACCTTGCTTAATGGGAAAAATGACCAAATCACCGTTTGACGATAAAAGCGAACGAGCAAGTGATTTATTAGGTCTAATACATAGTGATGTAGGTGGACCGATGAATACACAAGCCAGAGGAGGATTTCAATACTTCATTACTTTCACTGACGACTTTAGTAGATATGGGTACGTTTACCTAATGCATCATAAATCTGAAGCCCTTGAAATGTTCAAGGAATTTAAGAATGAAGTACAAAACCAATTAGGAAAGAGTATCAAAGCTCTTCGATCAAATCGAGGAGGAGAATACTTAAGCCTAGAGTTTAATGAACTTCTTAAAGAATGTGGGATTGTCTCACAACTTACACCTCCAGGTACTCCACAACATAATGGAGTCTTTGAAAGGAGAAATCGAACATTGTTAGACATGGTTTGATCAATGATGAGTCATGTTGATCTTCCAACTTCTTTTTGGGGACATGCGCTAGAAACAGCTGCTTTCACACTAAATCCTGTTCCATCTAAATCGGTTCAAAAGACACCATATGAGATGTGGACTGAGAAATGTCCTAGTATGTCTTTTATGAAAATTTGGGGATGCAAAGTTTATGTTAAACATTAGATGTCTACAAAACTCGAACCTAAATCTCATAAGTGTAATTTTGTAGGGTATCCTAAAGAAACAAAATGATACTATTTCTTCAATCCATCTGAGAACAAAGTGTTTGTTGCTCGAACGGGAGTCTTCCTCGAAAGAGAATTTATTTTCAGAAAAGAAAGTGAGAGAAATATTGAACTTGAAGAAATTCAAGATCAATAACAGATCACTGAACCAGAGATTGAACAACAACAAGTTCCACAATTAGTTGAGGAACATCCAATCGTTCTTAAAACACAACCACTGCGAAGGTCTATGAGAGAATGTAATGCGCTTGAGAGATATGGATTTCTTGTCATATTGCTTGGAGATGTTCTTCTCATGGACCAAGATGAGCTTAGAACTTATCAGGAAGTAGTGGAGAGCCCAAACTCTGAGAAATGGCTAGAAGCCATGAAATCCGAGATGGATTCTATGTCAGAAAACCAAGTATGGACTTTGGTTGACCCACCCGAAAGAATTAAGCCCATATGGTGCAAATGGGTTTTCAAAAAGAAAACCGACATGGATGGCAATATACAAACATACAAAGGGCGATTGGTCACTAAGGGATTTCGTCAAATTCATGGTATAGACTATGATGAAACCTTTTCCCCTATTGTTATGCTTAAATCTATCCGGATATTTCTTGCAATAGCTGCATATTATGATTATGAAATCTGGCAAATGGATGTCAAAACCTATTTCCTTAATGGAAAATTAGATGAGGATGTGTACATGACACAACCTGAGGGTTTTATCGATCTAAAAGATGCCCTAAAAGTATGCAAGCTACAAAGATCCATTTATTGGTTGAAGCAAGCTTCTCGAAGTTGGAATCTTCATTTTAATGAGGCAATCAAAGAGTTTGGTTTCATTAAAAATGAAGATGAGCCATGTATTTTCAAGAAAACTAGTGGGAGAACTGTTACATTCTTGGTATTGTATGTGGATGACATACTAATAATAGGAAATGACATTCCTACCTTACAGTCTGTAAAGACTTGGTTAGGAAAATGTTTTTCTATAAAAGACTTGGGTGAAGCAACCTACATATTAAGAGTTAAGATCTATAGAGATAGATCAAGAAGACTTCTAGGACTCAGTCAAAATACATACATAGATAAAGTACTGAAAAGATTCAGTTTGGAAGAATCTAAAAGAGGTGCTGTAAGCTGGAAAAGTTCAAAGCAAGATACAGAAGCCGAGTATATTGCAGCAAGCGATGCTGGGATCAAAAAGTTCATATCTGAACTAGGGGTCGTGCCTAGCATATCAAATGCCACAGATCTACGTTGTGACAATGGCGGAGCCATCACACAAGCAAAAGAACCCATATATCACCAGCGATCCAAACACATACTTAGGCGTTATCATCTCATTCGTGAAATCATTGATCGAGGAGATGTAAAAATATACAGAGTACCAACAGATAAAAATATCGCCGATCCACTGATAAAGCCTCTGACACAGCAGAAGCATGAACATCACACTAAGTCTCTTGGTATTAGATACATGAGTTATTGGTCTTCGTGCTAGTGGGAGATTGTTGGAGTATGCCCAAAGACCAATCATGAGATAGTTGTAAAAAACATACTTATTTTATCTTGTTTATTAATATAAAGCCATTATTATTATTTCAGTCTTATTCTGTGTATCTATAAATAAACTGAATTATAATAAAGTCCTTAGAATAATATAGTTATTCTTGAATGTCCTTAGTCAAAAATTATTGTGGGCTTGGACAACAATAATGTATTAAGACTAATATGTAGTTGATTGATGACAAAGTGTTGTCATTGACATGGAGATGTCAAAATCAATATATAAGTATGTGCTAGGGAACAACATCTTTGGATCTGACCCGCTATGAGCATGTTTCTTGGATTATTCTGTGACTGTCACAATATTGCTTATGGTGATAACTACATGTATGATCCTCAGACTTGAGATCACCATTATTTCAACATTGTGAGTGACATATTTTAATACGGTCAAATGTGTGTCGTAACTAACTACACTATAAAGACTGATATTTGATATGTCATAATCTATGCAGCGAAATATGGTTGATCAAGATAGGATTTGTCCCTCCTACATAATAGGAGTAATATCATAGGCCACTTGATTGAGTGAGACTAGAAAATGCATGGCCATGCTCGAATAAATTGATATAGGATATCATAATTATTCGTTTATAATAGTCTACTCAAGATATCAAGAAACATTAGATGGACTATACAAGTGTGACAAATCCATGACTTGTGTCCGATCTAGATATGAGGACAAAATGATAAAACAAATAAAAGAAGTTAATCACGGAAAAAAGGTTAAATCGAACCACGATTTCATGTAACTTAGGTAGCAATGATGTATTGGAAGATGCCACTCATTGCTTGTAATATTAGAATTGTTTTGGATATTACTGCTAACGTTACATGAACCTACAGGGGTCACACCCTATGATTGAAATGAACAAATATTGATTAAATAGCATGTGTACAAACTTGTTGTACACGTAATTAGTGAGAAATTGAAATTGTTATAATTATTGTAATTATGGATAATTTCGTTTATCTATATATATGTTAATATTTGATAAGTTATTGTAATTATCAAATATTATTAAAGTATATATATATATATGTCTAAAAGAAACCTAATTAAAGTAGAATCAGATTCTACATATTTAATTATATTCGGTTAAATATATTGTATATTTAAGAATCCAAATTTAATTAGAATTAGGATTTTAAATGCTATATAAAGGCATAATGTCTAGCATCCATTAATTCCTTTTTTAGAAAAACCTCTCTAATAGTTAGAGAAGAGAAAATATTGCTCGTTTCATTCGGGTGGAATGCGTAGAGGTCGGAACGCTATTGTGATGACTCGAATTTGATTTGGTTATTCCGAATTACCTATGGATTTCCAGATTCCAGATTTATTAAGGTAACGTCTCATCCTTTATCACCCCGAATTCGTCCCTTGTACATAGATCACTGGTGGATTACGCCGAAAATTTTTTCGCTGCGCCATGGGGTGTACCGACGTTTCCCAACAAACCATAGCCACTAGAGTTGGCCAACAGAGAAATCAAGGCACCCAAACCATCAATTGGGGAACCGCCAGAATTGGAGTTGAAACCTTTGCCAGATCACCTTAAGTATGCTTATTTAGGTAAAAACTCAACTTTGCCAGTAATCGTTGCTGCTGATCTCACTAATGATCAAGAGGAAAGATTAATGGAGATATTAAGTAATTATAAGCAAGCTTTGGGATGGACTTTGGCTGATATCCGAGGAATAAGCCCAACTATATCCATGCAGAAAATCATTTTGGAGGGGTACCATGGCAAAACCATTGAAGCCCGGAGAAGACTGAACCCGAGCATGAAAGAGGTAGTGAAGAAAAAGATCATAAAATGGCTGGATGTCGGGATAATTTATCCCATTTCTAATAGCTCATGGGTCAGCCTGGTGGCATGACTATGTTACAAAACAACAAGGATGAATTGATTCCCTCCAAGATTGTCACAGGTTGGAGAGTGTGCACGAATTTTAGGAGGCTAAATAATGCCACACGAAAGGACCATTTTTCATTACCATTCATCGATCAAATGTTGGACAGGTTGGTAGGTAAGGCATTCTATTGCTTTCTAGACTGTTACTCGGGCTACAACCAAATTGTTATTGCCTCTGATGATTAAGAGAAACCACGTTCACTTGTTCTTATGCGACATTCGCTTTTAGAAGAATGCCCTTTGGGTTATGTAACGCACCGATAATGTTTCACCATTGCATGATGTTTATTTTTTCGACATGATACAAAATAACTTGGAAGTGTTCATGGATGATTTCTCAGTGTTTGGCAAAATATTTGAGGAATGTCTTTAGAGTTTGGAGCAAGTTTTGCGGAGAAGTATTGAGACTAACCTGGTCCTGAACTGGGAAAATGTCACTTCATGGTGAATGAGGGCATTGTTCTTGGGCACAAAGTGACCAAGAGAGGACTTGAAAGTTGACAAAGCAAAATTTGAGGTAATCAAGCAATTGCCACCTCCTACAAGCGTAAAAGGTATCGGAAGTTTTTTGGGACATACATGTTTTTACCGTCGTTTTATTAAAGATTTTTCTAAAATTTCCAAACCTTTATGCATGCTTTTGGAATAAAATACCATTTTTGCATTTGATGATTCTTCTTTAAGAGCATTTCAGGAACTTAAGGAAAGATTGATTAATGCCCCTATAGTCGTGGCACCGGATTAGAATAAGCCATTCGAGCTCATGTGTGATGTCAGTGACTATACCATTGGAGCAATGTTGAGACAGAGGGGTGGCAAGGTTTTCCATGCCATCTACTATGCCAGCTGGACGCTAAATGAAGCCTAGATCAATTACTCCACAACCGAGAAAGAATTTCTCGCGGCTGTCTTTGTATTTGGCAAGTTCATATCTTACTTGGTAGGTAACAATGTTGTGGTGTATATAGACCATTCGAAATTAAAATATCTCTTGGAAAAGAAGGATGGTAAGCCCATATTGATCCATGGACACTTCTGCTACAAGAATTCGATTTCGAAATCCGAGATAAGAAGAGAAGTGAGAACTTGGTAGCTGACCACCTATCACGACTAGAACATCACCTAGAGGATGGTAAGACCACTGCCATTAGGGATGAATTCCCAGACGACTATTTACTTGCAGTCAATGTTATGTCGTGGTATGCTGACATAGTCAACTACCTGGTAAGCAATATCTTGTCACTAGATCTGGCAAGCAATGTTAGGAAGCGATTTCTATAAGATGTTTGGTAATATTATTGGGATAAGCCAATTTTGTTTAAGCAGTATATCGATCAAGTGATAAGACGATGTGTGTCAGAATATGAACAACACAACATATTGCACTTATGCCATGCAGCACCGTATGAAGGCCATTTTGTCGGGATGAAAATCGTGGACAAGGTATTGTAGTCAGGATTCTTTTGGTCCACATTGTACAAGGATGCCCATAACTTTTCCAAGGCATGTAATCAATGCCAGCGGCCAAGGAACATCTCTTGCAAGCATCAATTGCCACTCCAGAACATTATGCCAGTAGATCTATTTGACGTATGGGGAATAGACTTGATGGGTCTCTTTCCCCATCATTTGGTAACCTATATATCCTTATGGTCATTGACTACGTGTCAAAATGGGTTGAAGTTGTTGTTTTGCCAACTAACGATGCCAAGGTTGTTGCTAAGTTCCTGCATAAGCATATTTTCACTCGATTTAGTGCCCTCAAAGCTATCATTCATGATGAGGGTACACATTTTAAATGCAACCTAATTTATAAAGCTTTGTGCATGTATGGAATCCAACAAGGAATTGCCACATCCTACCATCCCCAAACAAATGGCCAAGCAGAGATCTCAAATAAGGAGATTAAGAACATTCTAGAGAAGGCTGTGAATCCAACAAAGAATGACTGGTCCTTAAGACTAGATGACTCCTTTGTGCTTACAGAACAACCTTTAAAACTCTTTTGGGAACCTCCCTATACATACTCATTTTTGGGAAGACATGCCACTTGCCAGTGTAGTTGGAACATCGAGCATATTAGGCAATCAAAAAGCTTAACATGGAATACGAGCTACTAGTGAGAAGAGGTTGTTAGATTTGAACGAGTTAGAGAAATTCTGAGCTCAAGCCTTTGAGAATGCCAAGTTTTATAAGGAAAAGACAAAGAGGTGGCATGACAATAGGATATTGCAAAGGCAATTTGAGGTAGGCCAACGTGTTTTGTTATTTAACTCAAGGCTAAAGTTGTTTCCAGGGAAGCTCAAGTCAAGATGGTTGGGGCCTTTTGAAGTTATAAACCATATGCTCATAGAGTAAGGGATATCAAGGACTGGAAGACGGGAACAATTTCTAAGGTAAATGGCCAAAGGTTGAAGCATTATTTGGAAGGTAATCAAGGCAATGCCAAGGAGACCATTCTCCTAGCAAAGATTGAATGATTCTGCACTATTTGATCCATCATTGTAAATAATTAGTTTAGTTATTTTTTTGCCAGTATTTGATTTGTTTTTTTTGTTTTCTATTTTTTTTTATTTTTCATTTTGCTGATTTGAAATGTTGGTTTTGAGTGAGTGCAAGTATAGATTATTTTTCCAGGAAGAATGCCAAGACAGAGGACTGGCATGGGGCGATTTAAAAATGGAGAAGGAAATTTACCCTAGCCGCCCAAGTCTTGATAGAGCTTGGCCTAAGAAAAAATGAAAATTTTGCTAAGTGTTGAATTTTACCCTAGCCGCCCAAGGTGAAAAGTTGAAATTCAAATTTTAACCTAATCACCTTATCACTTCATCCTTTCATGTGTCGTCTTATCACTTTATCCCTATTCACATCATTGTTTATTCTCCCCAAACACGCTAAAACCCTATCATTATTCCTTCTTAACTAGCCAATTTAAAACGCCATTTAAAACACTCAACTATTTTACCTCTTTATCTACTTAAACCCTAACTGATTCTTAGCTGAAGACGTTTCACTCTTCCTTCTATTTTCTTTGTCAAGCAAGAAAGCAAGATTCACTTCTCCTTCTTCACAAAAACCTTTCGAGTTCTCAAAAGATTTCCATGGCAACCTTTTCAACACCTTTCAAAAAATTTCTTTAATGAAGAGATCTACAAGAACTATGAGGAGAACTTTGCCTCGAGAACGTTTTGCTACGAGAAGAACTTCGATTTCAAAGATGGGCCCAACTTGGGTTATCCACCGGAGTTCATAGTAGTGGTAAAGCATTAAAAGTGGGAGTTGTTTTGCCAACAAAAGGGGGACATCTATTCCAACATTGTTCGAGAGTTTTATGCTCATCTCACGACCAAAAACTCACCTTCTTGCTTATAAGAGGTGCGTGTGCTCAATTTGATGAAGGATCTATTAATGATATGTTTAAATTGGATGGTGCAGATGATTAACACTTTGAATTTGTTGATTCATTGGATGCTGCCAAGAGCCAAAAGCTCTTGAAAGATCTATGTGAGCCTAACACTAAGTAAACTGTGTCATCGAAGGGCTACCGGAAGGTGAAGTGACCGGCACTTAGGCCACAACCAAAGGGGTGGAACCACTTTTTGAATGCAAATCTGATGCAGACCACCCATAATAAGACTGTCTTAGAAGAAAGACTAGTATTGTTGCATTCAATCATCATGAGCCGTAAAATCAACATCGGTCGTATCATTATTGATGAAATTCATAAGTGCGCTGGTAAGGGTAATGGGAGTTTGTTTTTCCCTTTATTTATTTCTAATATTTGCATGCAGCACAGTGTGTCAAAGCTTGATTCAGATAAAGTCCACGAAACCAAGGGAACGATGATCACTCCTGCCCTTTGGAGGCAACTCATTGCCAAAGAGAAGCGCAAAGAAAAGGTTGTAGAGCTGGTGTTTAAGGCCAATGTGCCCAAGGCAGAACCTGAGACTTTTATGCCTGCTAGTTCAATGGCAATACTTTCCCAAATCTACCAACACCAGGAGATCATTCTCCAAAAGCTGGAGAAAGTAGAGGAGCAGAACACCAAGCTCTGGCATTATACTCATGCCATAGATTGTAGCATCAAGAAAAATCTTGAAGGATTGTCCCGTGTGTCTTGCCAGATTTTCTTGAGTTCCCTACTAATCTCTTTTCCAATGATGATGTGCCAGCCATTCCTCATTCAATTCATACTCCGATGCAATTAGATGTCATTGTCCCTGTGTCCCCTGTCCAAGTTGAATCCTCCAGAATAGAAACCCTGCCTAAATTAGACGAAGAAGGAATCCAAGCCAAACCTGCCATAACACCTATTGCACCTACCCCATCTGCTGCCACTAACGCTCCTACCACCTCGGAGCTAGTGTAGATTGTCAAGGAAGTTCTCCGTCATATTGGAGCTTCCACTAGCACCTCAAAGCCCACCATGAGGGGAAGAAAACGCATGGCTCCTGATCATGGGAGCTTTATCAAGAGAAAGACATGTGTCACACGCCAAGAAACCTCCAAAAGAGAGTCATCTTCCCCTTAAACTCCTTGTATTCATTTTCATTCATATTGTTCATGCATTTTAATTTTAGTTTATTTCATTTGTTTATATATGTCTACATGCATTAAGGGTAATGCACACCTTTAGTTTGGGGGTGTGTGTTGCCTCACATCTATTGCCATGCCATGTATTCATGTTTATATTTCTGTTTGCATTATGTTGTCATGTAGATTAGGTTTTGCTATGCATTCCAAACCATTAAATTTATTTGCCTCAGTTAAATTTGAAAGATTGCTAACACCTTGCTAATGTAGTTTAATTTGCTCTAGAATTATTCAGTCCAATGATGAAATTTGAAAATCCTTAGTTTGTATATGCCAGCAGGATATTAATGCCAGGTCTGCTTGGCAATTGCTCTATAGTTTAGGTAAATTGAACTTTCACTTTAACACGTAGTATGCATCTAGTTCCTAAACAAACTTAGAATTCTTGAAACTAAGCTCAGAATAAAAAAATTTAATGTCAGGGTAACAGAAAATAATAAGGCAACAATGTTTTGCTAAGGCAAGAAAATATAGAACTCTTCTTTGCCTAAAGATAATAAGAAACTTGGGCTTCGTGGTTTGCTCCCTCTTAGTTCTCAAGTTAAAAACTTTAGGGTATGAGTTGAAGAGTAAAATCCTAGTAATGTATGGATTAACGTGGGGGTTCATGGTATGCTCCCTCTTATTTCTCACGCCAAACAGTGTTACAAAGCAAGCTTAAAATATTGCAAGCAAAGACCCTTGGCAATAATAAAAGAAAAAAAAAGAACAATTCTGAGTTTGGAGAGTAAATTGACTAAGGGAGTTAAAAGAAACTTGATGCATATTGCATGCACTTCATGCACTCATCATGACATTGGACTAGAGTTATATTGATGTACTTGAATTTGTTTATCTGCTTGGCATTACTGCACTATGATATCTTAGGGCATAACTAGGGCCAAATTCTATTTACTAGCACTTGTTGACATTAAGAATAATTTTTGCCGAGGTACTCATTTTTCTGTTTTCTTAATTTTAGTTGCATTACTTGAGGACAAGAAATGAGCTAGGTTTGAGGGAGTGTTAACTCCTAGAAAGTACTGATTTTAGGCACATTTTACAATGCTTTTGCTTGTCTTTAGGTATAAATATTTGCATTTAGTTGTTAAAATCATGTGTTTGCATAAGGAGTTAGGGAGTTTTGTACTTTGCCAATGTGAACGATTGTTTTGATAGCATTAATGTAGGTTAGGAGTAGGGCAGGCTTGGCAGAGCAGCGCAGGCGCATAAAGCAGGAAAGCAAACGAGAATTGTTGAGTCATCGTTGGCAAAGTTGGACCAGAGATTGCCAAGGCTTAGTTGGCAAAGAGTTGAAGTCCGATGCCCGATCAAAGTAGATGTTGAACCCAGTACACGTCAGCCTAAAATTCAAATAGATATAAGAAGATAACATGCTTTATCCTAAGTATGAAATCCAATTTCAAATTCAAACCCACTCAAGGGGTATCCTCGCGTGCCTATTTAAAGGAAAAGAAGAGATCGATCAAAGGAGACTTGGAGAGAGCACGGTGGTGGAAGAGGAAGCTAGAGAGCTGTGTGGTTTGACCATCTTAGACTGAGAGCTTGGAGCCATTGAAGGGCTGCATCGATGGACCTGCTTCTTGCCCATTCTTTAGTTTATTTTTATTTTAAGTGATGATGTTGAGATACAATGATGTTTTATGGATGAAACCTCCAACCATGAACTAAGCTTTTACATTTGGTTGGGGATGTTTGTGATTAACGCTTTGTTTAAGTTTGGTTTTTAATAATTTGAATACCTAGGCATTGTTTTCTATCTGGCTAGCACTTCAATTTTCTAAATTCTTTGCCATACGAAAGTTGGCATTGGTTGCTTATTACACCTTAATATCTTAACATACTTGAGGGGTAACGATTAATTTCCAGGTACTAAGGAGAGAAGCTTTGACAGAAGATGTTCAAGTAGATGAGCTTACTTCAGAAGTGAATCTACCCCTTTGGAGTATGGATTGGAACTTAATCAAGTTAATTAATGAAAAGCATCACTATAGACATATAAGGGTTTTACCATTGTTAACTTAGGGTATTGCCATCGACGGAATCAATGTCACTCTTAAAATCTGCTTGGTAATAATTCCAAGGCAGGACGTTATTAATAGCTGGCATAACTAGCGTAAAAACCAGGCATCCCTTGCCAACGCTCATCACTCATTTGAAAACTTCCTCTTGCCAACTTGTTTTTACTTCATTACATTCCTTTACGTTATTTTATAATACAAACCTTCAAATCAATCCAAAATTCTTGATTCCTTTAACAAGTAAAACATTGAAACAATTAAATTCTTAGTCAATCCCTTTGGATACGATACTCAGCTCGCTGATGTATTACCTGCTGATCGTGTATACTTGCACACAAAAGACTCATTCTTGGCATTATTTCTTAATTATTTTCATTGCATTTCAACTCTTTTGCCAAGCGTTAGCAAAGTCGACAGTATCTCAAGATCTTTTTATAACAACTTCTTAATTTAATCCACAAATAGAAATCATCTACCCTTTTTGGCGCTCTTATCTATGTCCCAACATTAAAAAATATGGTTAAGGTTTTAGGTTGGGTTGGATTTAGGGTACATAGTTTAATTTTTAGGGTTTAAGATTTATGATTTAAAAATCAGGGTTAAAGCATAGGGTTTAGTTTTTTAGTGTTAGAGCATAGATAGGGACACCAAACAGGGACAAATTATTTTTGTTCTTAATTCACGACTATTGAAAATGTCATTTGACTAGATTGAAGTTTTTTCTCTTACATTAATCATTTGACTAGCTTGAAGTTTTTTTCTCTTACATGAAGCACCAACCACATTAACCACACTAGCTTCATTTTAGGATGAGCACGAATAAATTTCAGGTGGGCAGAAAGAAATAAAATGGATACTTAACAAACCAATTTTTTTTTCAGGTTGGGCTCACTTGTATGTACATCCGCCACTTATTGTAATAGCGGATTGAGGTGAAACCTCTTATTTTGAAAAAACTCCTAAAATGAGCTTTCTGAGTAAGAGGTTTGGATAAAAGATTTGTAAAGACTATTTTATCTTTAATAATTATAAATATTTTTCTAAATAACATTAATTTGATTAGCTAATAAAAAAAAAAAATCATGAATAATAAATTAATATAAATTAATAAATACATATATATAATTAATAAAATTATATTCAAAATATAATTTCATCGATAAGAAATTAATATATACATCTAAATTAAATAATTATTAAAATTATATTAAAAAGATAATTTTAAAAAATAAAAACTAATATGTACATCCTCATATATGCTCAATAATGATATTAAAAAATTAATTTTTATAATCTAATTAATATTAATAGGTACAAAATGTTAATAACTAATAAATTATTCAAACAAGTATAAAATATAATCATGTACTTATATGTCATATTCATTGTTCAAATAATCAAACAACTATCAACTATCAGTTAATTTTACCAAACACTTTTATACAATCAGCTAATATAATACACTAGTCAAATAAGTTAATGCTATCAGCTATTCGCTATCAGCTCATGAAATCCACTATCAGCTATTTGCTAATTGTCAAATAGAGCCATTACATTTTGCATTCAATATCCAGAAGTAAGTTATTGTAACGCCTCATTCCCGGTCTGGTAGAGATCTAGGTTGGGTAGTGTTATCGGAAGATTAATCGGAGGTTCAAAAAGGTTTCAGAGTTTAAAACCTAATCTAAGTATCATATTGATTATTCTAAAGACTTATCCACTTTGTTTGTTACTAACTTAATCGGAGTTGGAGTCAATTTTAAACTTTTCTTAACCTTAGGGACTAATTTGTAAATTTTTACCAGTTATTGATTTTAATCCGATTTCATATTACCAATTGAAATTAAACTCTCCAATTTTTGATCTAAAGGTCTGATTATTATAACCTATCGAATTACTACACCAATTAAACCAATTTGAGATGAAAAATCAGTTCTGTGACTTAACTAAATTTACCAAATTTAAACAGTACACTTATGAACCATGTTTCTATTGGTATACCAAATTTTAGGGCATTCGGAATCCATTTACCAAGTTTTCACCTTAGGCTCATTTTAGGCACTTTTTAACCATTTAACCTATCCAAATCTAGTCATTTTAAGCATACAACAAAACCATATTACCAAGTTATCATACAATCATAGAAAGGCTTATACAAACAAGTTGGACCATATGCCACTTTACTAGGAGTTTATAGCAAAAGATAACATACATATATGGCAGAGACGTGACTTGCAACCGCAATAACATGATCAAGGCTCAGAATTGATCAAGGTCCTGAAAATGCATTGACACACATGTTAGGCTTACATAGCCTAGTGAGGTAGTTATAACAATTACAATGAATGATTAATATTATGAAATGCATGATAATCAAATATACAAGTAGTCATATTATAATATGAACAATTCATGCCTATTACACATATTCTCATGCTTTCATATTCACATATTACATGTCACATAGTCATATCATAATCATATTGTCATAGCACAATTCATAGGCACATATCACATTAGGTACCATTGGATACATGGATTCCCCTGTACACCAACACATATAACGGAGAATGGGCCGTAGCCCTTGAGGCATAGCTCCGGAGATATATCCCTTAAACAACCAACCTTATTTCCCCTACATATAGGCCATAGCCCTGGACCATAGTCCTCCCTTACTTAACCGAGCCCAATAATCCTATGGCATGCCAATTGTATCCAATGTCCATAATTACACAAATTCACATAGTCCATAAATTTTTCAAGTCATATCATATCAAATATCAAAATGAGCCTTAGCTCTATATCATGTCACATTTCATATTAATTTCATATATCACATAGATGTAGCATATCATAGTCATATTTGCACATATCAAAGCAATGTAGGTACCTATCGGATTTGCCAATCGAATTCAACATAGTTGCTCTACGGGAAACCTTAAACAAATACAAACATAACCACAAAATAATACAACGGGATGGCACCGAGCCTATCCCTTGACACAACTACACTCACCTCGACAACCCGATGCTTTTAAGGTTCTCGAATAACAACACCTTTATCCTTGGCTTTTGGAGGAGATGGCGGTTGTTCTTTATCAACCCCCTTAAGCCAATCGATAGCAAAGACTCGAATTTATCAAACTAGAAAACTCGGGCTTACCAACCTATCACTGGATCAAATTGTTTGTTTCTTCCTTATTTTCCTTTCTTCCTTGCGTATCATCTCCCCACTTTTATACCCAAATGGCCTGCCCCCTTATGCTCTCTCCAAGCTCCACGAAAGCTGGAGCCGTGGCACATATTTGGGGTATAATTTCCCCCCCTCGTGGCCATGTGGTGGGAAGAAAAATGTGGCCTTATGGCCCTTGTGCCGTGTCATCCCCTAATGTAGGGATTTCACGGCAAATTCTTTCAATTTGAAGGAATTGCCATGGGTCCCCCACCTTCTTTTTTTAATTTAATAATAATAATAATAATAATAATAATAATAAACTGATACGGTTAGCCCAAATAATCTTTATTGCTTCAAATTAGGTACAAGATCAAGCTAACTATTTAAACGGTACAAAATATTCAGTCACCAGAACTTAACCCCGACTAGACCGGTTTTCGGGGTGTGACAGCTATTGCCAGTGATGGCTAGGGCCGACTACAAGGGGATCACCCAGAGCGACCGCTCGGGGCTCCAACCAGCCTAGGGCCCCTATAATTTAATTATCCATATTTTTTAATTCTTATTTTTTAATTTATCAAATAAATAAATAAAGGGTAAATTACATCGTTCATCATTCAACTATCTTCTCACTCCTATTTTGGTCACTCAACTTTTACAATTTTTAATTTAATAACTGAACTTTCAGACTACTATTATTTTAGTCACTATAAATTATTTTATTATTATTTTCTATGACATATATTTTTTATTATTAAATGTAAAATTAATTTAAAATTAAAAGAAAATAATATATTATTATTTTTAAATACAAAAAAATTTAAAATAAAAATTAATTCTATTTTGTACCCAAACCTTAAATCACAAATTACAGTTCTAACTCTCCCTCATCTTCACTTCACCATTTGTCATCCTCACCTACCTATTCTCATCAACTAGAAAGATGGAAGCAACCTTGAAGCCCCTAACTTTAATTTTCTTACTGTAAAAAAAAATTCACCATGATTTTAAACAACCCAAGAACTAGCCTTCCCAATGTTTTTCAGGCATTGTTGGTATTTTAATGAAAAGAAAAGTCAATGGAAAATTGAACACAATTTATTCAACAATCATTCAGAATTTATACAAAATAAAATTAACAACCCACTAACAACATGTTCCTAAGTTTAAGCAACCACCCATGAATAACTTTCTCCTAAACTTAAGCAACACACAAATAACAAATAACTAAAAATAAAAGCAATCTTAAACACATCAACCAACACTCCTTCTCACTTTTGGAATTGAAAACACCAAGTGATGTTCTCAAAACTTCAAATTTGCTTATTGAAAGCGGTTTTGTGAAGATATTTGCATGCTGCTCCTCTGTTTTGTAATGAACCAATATAACATCACCTTCATTTTGCACTTCTCTCAAAAACAAAAGTTTAATGTTGAAAATAGACCTTTGTACTTTCTTCTTGTTCAAGATTAAGATCACATAATAATTTTCTCAACCACAAAGTTTGATTAACAGTGGATGTTGCAACAATAAATTATGCTTCGGCAGTGGATTGAGCCACAATTTCTTGCTTCTTAGAGATCCATGTGAAAACACCTTATCCAAAGGTGAAACAATAGCCTGAAGTACTCATGTCCTCAATAGAACCTCCCCAATCACTATCAGAGAAGCTAATAAGCTTGAACTCCTTGTTTCTTGTGAATTTGACACCAAAATTACTCGTGCATCCACCGGCACAATGCATAAATTGAGATAAAATGCTTATAGCGTTTAAAATATCAAGACATGTTGTTGTAAGATACATCAAGCTACCAATTAAGCTTTTGAAATATCCTTCATCAACTTTATCAGCTCCATCTTCTTTGCAAAGCTTCTCATTTTGATTCATAGGAGTGCTTACTTCCTTGCATTCTTCATGATCAGTCTGTTTAATTTCTATTCCAAGGAAAAATGACATCAACCCGAGATCTATCATCTAAAAAATCTTCATCATCTCTCGTTTGAATTTCTCAAGCATTCGTGCATTATTTCCCATTAACAAGAGATCATCAACATAAAGAGAGACTATTAAAACATCTTTGTCATGACGTTTGACATAAAGAATAGTCTCGGATAGACTTCTTTCAAAGCCCAAGCTCAGCAAATGATTATCTATTTTGTTGTACCAAGCTCTTGGAGCTTGTTTCAGCCCATAAAGGGCTTTCTTGAGAAGAAACACCTTGTCTTCCTCTCCTTTCATTACAAAACCTTCAGGCTACTCAATGTAAATTTCTCCAGTAAAATGCCATTTGAAAAAGTTGATTTTACATCAAGTTGATACACTCTCCAATTCATTTGAGCCGGTACAGCAAGTAAAAGTCTTATGGTGTCCAAATAAGCAACTTGTCCGAAGGTGTCTGAATAGTCCATGCCAAAAACTTGTGCATAGAATTTGACCACAAGTCTTGCTTTGTGCTTGTTTATTGAGCCATCAGTATTAAGCTTGATTCTGTATACCCATTTGACTCTAATCACCTTTCTATCTTGGGGTCGATTAACCAACTCCCATGTTTTGTTCTTCTCAATCATGAACAACTCATCTTTCATTGTAGCCACCCATTTTGTGTCTTTCATTGCCATAGCAAAATCTGCAGGTTCACATACAGCTATATTACATCTTGCATAGATGTCAGTAAGAATCCAGTACCTCTTGTTGGAGCATCATCCATCAAATCATTCAACTAGTTTTCATCTTTATCTGTGGTTGAAGAATGTAACTTAAGCTTTAAATCTGCAGTAGTTGGACCACTTTTCTCATCCCAATTCCACTCTTCATCTTCTAAGAAATGAACATCTATGGTTATAATAATTTTCCTATTATGTGGTTGGAAAAATTTTATAAGCTTTTGCAACATTGCTATAGCCGATAAAGACTCATGGAAGTGCCCTTTGTCTAACTTGTCTTTCTTGATTTTTGGAATGTGAGTAAAGCACAAACAACCAAATATTTTTAGAAAATGCAAATATGGTTTACAACCACACCAAGCCTCGTAAGGTGTTTGATCCTTGACTACTTTTGTGGGCAATCTATTTTGTAGGAAAAGCGTAGTATGAGCTGCCTCTGCCCATAACTTATTGGGTAAATTCTTTTCATGGAGTATACATCTAGTCATTTCTAAGATGTATTTGTTTCGTCTTTCACTAACTCCATTTTGCTGCAGCGAATAAGGAGCTATTAACTGATGCTCAATGCTAGCTTCTTCACAAAATACATTGAAATTTTATAACATATACTCCTTGCCATTATCAGACCTCAATATTTGAATGTGATTACAACTTTTATTTTCCACAATTCTTTTGAATTTCTAGAATGCTTCAACAATTTCTAACTTAAATTTTAAGAAGAAAATCCAACACATTCTTGTAAAATCATCAATAAAAGCAACATAATATCGATTACCTGCTATTGACGGATTTCTTTGAGGTCCAAAAATATCTGTGTGAATCAACTACAACTTGCAATTGGCTCTCTATGCAGTTTTTGGAAATGACTTTATGTTTTGCTTTCCAAACTGACAGGCCTTACATGTCAATTTATGATCGTCAAGTTTTGGAAGATCAATTGCATGCTTTTGGACTTCATCTTCAATATCCCCTGATGATGATAGTGTTCAAGCCTTTTATGCCACATCATTATGATGCTTTCTTTGGCTAGAAAAATTGATTGCTCCTCCTGCATCGGGTTGAAAGAAAAACTTCTCCCGCCATCTTAACTTCAAACATTTTTTGGCTTGTAGCATTCTCTACTACACATATCTTCTCCATGAACTTCACATTCAATCCATTCTCTACTAATTGACCAACACTAAGCAGATTTTGATCAATATTAGGTACATAAAGAACATCAGTAATAAACTTGGTACCTGAACAACTTACAATGGCTATTGTCCCTTTTTTCTTTGACAACAATGTGTTCATTGTTCCCAATTCTGACCTTCTTGGACTCGTTACTTTTCAACTCTTTGAACAACTCTTTTTCATGTGTCATATGATTAGTTCAGCCACTGTCAATGAGCCAATTTTCACTCATTTTGTGACTAGTGAAACAAGTTGAGAAAAAAAGCTAATCATCTTCTTCTTGATCTGCCACTTGTTCTTCATCTTGTTGCTGGTTTTTATACTTGCAAACAACAGCTTCATGTCCATCTAGTTACACTTGTTACACTCTGTATCTGGTCTTCTCCAACACTTGAAAGATGGGTGACCTTTCTTTCTACAATTTTGACACGGAGGATAATCTTTCTTTACTCATGGTCTTCTATTCCAGGCTTTATTTTCGTTCCCAAATGTAGAGTTTTCTCCATTCAAGCGTGAAATTTTTTGTTCTTTGGCCTCATATTCTTTTCCATCATCTTGATGCTTAACCGATAAAGCACCTTCAATGACTTCTTCTTGCCTTATTACACACCTTTGCTCTTGTGCTTGCAAAGCACTTAAGAGTTCTGCCAAAGTAATCGTTGACATATCTTTCGTGTTCTCTAAGGTGGTGATGGTGGCCTCAAACCTTTCATGTATCATTACAAGGATTTTTTTGCACAATCCTTGAATTTGTTAGAGACGAACCTAGCAATCTGACCTTATTTGCTATGCTAACGAGCCTGTCAGAATACTCCTTGACGATCTCGGTCTCATTCATCTTCTGCAGCTCAAAATCACATACAAGATTCAACACTTGCATCCCACAAATTTTTTGATCTCCCTCGTACTCAGCCTTGAGATAATCCCATATCTCCTTTGCTAACTTTAGAAACATAATTCGGGTGAAAATCATCTACTGCAGCAAATAAACATGCTTTTGTTTTTTCTTTCCTTGCTTTCTTTTCTTTTTGTGCTTTGATTTGTGCTATGGTGGGATTGGCGGGTAATGCAGGAATCTCATAGTCATCTTCCATAGCTTCCCAAAATCTACAGCCTCCGGGTAAGTCTCCATTCGTACTGTCCAAATTGGATAATTGTCTTCATCAAATGTAGGTGGCGCAATCAAAAAAAATTACTTTGACCTTCCATGCTATAGCAATAACTAACACAGGTCCCTCAAGAAAAAATGCTATGTTGCCAATTGTTGATATTTTAATGAAAACAAAACTCAATGGATAAAGGAAAACTGAATACAAATTATTCAACAATCATTCAGAATTTATACAAAATAAGATCAACAACCCACTAACAACATATTCCTAAATTTAAGCAACAACCCATGAATAGCTTTCTCATAAACTTAAACAACACACAAATAACAAATAACTAAAAATAAAAGCAGTCCTAAATACATCAACTAACAGGCATTAGTGGGATTCTCCAAAGCTTGTGTCCAGGCCTTTAAGGCCATTCACAGCAACAATCTGTCGAAATAAATTCCTTGTGCCTCGAAGAAATCGACCAACTGATTCTGATCGAAGGATGGGATTGCATTAAAATGTTTTTTTAAATTGAGGTCTTGCCATTCTAAAGAATAATAAATATATGTTTGATTGGTGAAAAAAAACATTCGCCATGAAAAAACTACAGAGATTGTCGAAATTGTTGATGGCCTGTGGAATAATCATACTATAGTTGATGGCCGATGAAGATGAGGGAGAATGAAGTGTGGGGTTTGCCTCTCGGTGAAGATAGGGTGAGGTTGTAATTTGGGGATTAGGGTTTGGTGGGTTTTTTATTTTTAAATATTTGTGTATTTAATAATAGTAAAATATTATTTCTTTTTTATTTTAAATTATTTTATATTAATAATAAAAATTAATGTCATGTCATATTAAAATAATAATAAAATAATTCAAAGTGACTAAAACATGAGTAATCTAAAAATTTAATTATTAAATTAAAAATTTTGAAAGTTGAGTGACCAAAATAGGAGTGAGAAGAAATTTGAGTTATGAACGATGTATTTTACCCATAAATTAATCTAATGGTAAAAAATTAATTCTCTTTTCCAAGTAAATAAATAAATTTAACAATAAAAATAATGTGTTTAAAATATTAAATTATTTATTTAAAGTAATGAGATGAATAAAAGTCTTTCGTCCTTTTTCAGTGTCATTTTTTATGCTTAACACTAAAAAATTAAATTATAAGTCATAACTTTAAATTTTAAATCCTAAACTCTACAACAATACTTTAAACCAGAAACTATAAACTTAATTTTTTTTGTTTGGACATAAATAAAACACAAAAAATAAATAATTTCTATTTATAATGAAATGTTTTCTTTATATAAAGGTCTGTTTTTAATTTTGTTTCGGGTCCCAAAAATCTTCGAGATAGTCCTGATGATAACATGATAGTATCTTACAAGGTTAAAGATTTGATTGTAAGGGTATTTTGCATATATAATGGTGTAGATTTTTTTTATTTTATGAAATAAGAATAAGAGTGGTGAGAAATTACATTGTAATAGTTGGTCAAAAAACTGGCCGTATGAGCTTTCCTCCCCTTCAGACTATCGTTCACCCCTTTCTCCTTCTCGATACTCAATTTCTGTTGAAATCTTGCTCGATTGTGGTCTCGATTGAGTGGATCTCCCCTTCCGAAGGACATCATCATTTTTCTTGAGGCTTTGGTCTAATTACAGGTAATGAGCGACGGTGTGTGGTTGTGGGGTGGAGGTTTGGCTTTTACGATCGCTGGCTTGGAGTGGGTATCTCAAATTTTCTTGGTCTCTGTCAGAATTTGAGAGGGAGAGGGACTAAAGCCCCACCTTCTGCTTGGGTTGTTCTTCAAATACTTTGCCTTTTTCAGATAGTGGGGTTCGGAGCGTCTATCTTCCTGCGTGAACTTTTTTGGTTCTTTCACAATGGGATCTTTAGCAAGGTTAGATTCTCATTTTTTTTCTCTATGTTAAATCACTCGTTCTCTTCGGTGATATTGCATCCCAAGTGATCGTTTTTTATCAATGGATCCTTCCGCTTATTCTTGATGTTATCCCCTTTGTCTTTAATGATTTCGTGTATTGTTGGGTTTTCCATTATGAAAATGGTTGTGGTCATAAAGCTTGTTATGTTCTTGGCATAGTTGTTTTTGATCATCAGAATCCCCATGTTTATTATTGCTGCCAAGGAAAGGATATAGGAAACTACGGTGAGAGGGCTAAAATGTCTTTGACTATTGTTTGTGTTTCTCCCCGAGATATTCTTTTACCCTTTGGTTCAAAAGGCTCTAAACAGAGTATTGCACGAGTCAGATTATCTTTAGGAAATCTCTATGATGTGTTGAATTCTGAAAACATGGGGATTTTGTCTGATCTTCAACTTGGTTATAGGGAGTCCTTTCCGTCTTTTCTGATTCATGTTGAAAAGTCTTTTACAGAGGTAAACAAGATTTGCCTTGGGTAGAGTGGTCGCTTATGCCGAAAAAATTCTGACAGCTTTTTCTGCAACACATGAGAAGAATATTATTACTCGACTTTTCTTGTGTTTGGTTATGCCTTTAAGGTTTTGGGTCCTTTTTCACCCTCAAAGCTAATCCTGACTTTTCGGCCGCCTCCTAAGCCCCCTATAAGCAATGTTGGGCCTTTTTTCGAAGTTTCTAATGCCTGTTGTGCTATGTTGTAGTGCTTGTTATAGCTCGTTGGCAGTTTATACCGTTTTTAGAGCCTTGTCGCCTAGCCTTGTGGTTGTCTCTAAGGTTTTTGTTGCTGGCCCCCAGTGATGTGGACCGAGAATTTTATGGTTCAAACAGTCATTTTCGATCAAGGAGCTCTCCCAGATCAGACTTCTATGTCACCGGTGATGACGACCTCTTGGCCTATGGTAGCCATGTGTTTCTTTTTCCTTTTTCAGTTGTTCCCACCCTATCAAATTATAGTTTGTTTTAGGGCTTTTTTTTGCCATGATCTGTACTGACCTTTTGGTCGTTTTTATCTTGGGCTTTATGTCCTGATGCTCTTGCATGTGACTTTTTATGGTAATGAGTCGTCCTTTTATTTGGTCAAAAAAAGAGTGGTGAGAAATTATTTCGTGAAATATAGATATTTGAACTTTAAATAATAGTTTGGAAGGCGCCAGGAAATCCCAACGACTTTAGGCATACTAAAGTCTCCTGCAAATCCTGTCGACTAGGGATGTAAAAATCGAATCGAATCGAGTCGAGCACGAATAGTGTTGAGCTCGACTCAAGTCGTTAAGAACTCGAGCTCGAGTCCAGTTGTGTTATGCTCGACTCAGCTCATGAAAAACTCGAGCCGAGTTCGAGTCGCGTTCGATCGAGTCGAGTATTGACTGAGCTTTGACTGAGTCAGACTCAAATAGCTCGGATTCTGTGTCATCTCATCTACAACCCTATTCATAATAATAATAATTATTGAGTGAATTTATTCAACAAAAACAAATAACAACATTATTATTATTATTATTATTATTATTATTATTATTATTATTATTATCCAATAAAAACCTATAATTAAATTAACTAAATTACAATTTATCCAAAATAATATTCAACCAATAATACCAAGTTAACAATCACTTACAAGTTTAATTGCAAATATATATATATATATATATAAAAAAAGAATTGTAAAACTCAATATGTTAACCCCTCAATTCACAAGTTTAATTGCAAATACATATATATGTAAACCCTAAAAATCTAAATTTTAAATTCACTAAATTCTAACCATAAATCATAAATTCTACACCTTACAACCTAAACCCATAAATCATAAACCACAACCTAAATCTTTAAACCTTAAAATTAAGAGACTTGTATAAACTAAAGTACACCCAAGCGTATCAAAGTATACACAATCACACAATTTTTATAAGGCATAAAGTCAAAAATAGCCCCCAATATTTGATCATTTTGTCACTTTAGCTCCTATTCTTTTTTTTACAAAAAATCTCCTAAAGTTTTATTTTCGTGTAATTTTTAACATGGCAAGAGATGACATAACAAAGTTGGCGTGTAAAATTTTTTTAATTAATTAAAAATATTTTTTACATTAATTATAACCAATAGGATAATGACATATGGTGCTTTTCAATTGGTTTATAGGCAAAGGAGTGATGAAATAAAAGTTTCAAACTTTGTTGACAATGGTAATCGAACCCATAACTAGCGGATGTAAGGCTAAAAGCCTAACCACCAGGCCAACCAAATATCTTGTTAACAATTTACCAATTATTATATTTACTGCATTCAAAACTCGTACTTCACGTTTCAACTCAACAAAGTATGCTCCCTCATTCTCACGAGAGGGATTGTCACGATGACAGTTCTAAACCCACTTCAGACAATTGGTGAAGTGTTTGAAACACCTTTTTCAAGGATAAATGGGGAAAACAGCTCAGTGATGAGTGAAATAAATTTCATGTGCCACCGTTTTCTTCTCCTTCTTATCCTTTTTGTACCATATGATTGGCCGCCATTAATATCTTTTGAAGCTTTTTTATTTTATGGCCTACAAACCATATTTAAATCAAACTGTGAATTCATTGATCCAACACATGTTCTTGTCCTTTGTCTTCTCTTTCTCACTCTCCCATTTCATCACTCAAAAGCATTATTGGTTTTAAGGTCAAGAAAATGTCGATCATGGTGGACTAAAAACAACATCCACCCGTTTTCAGACAACTTATATAAAGATGGGATAATGTTAGGATATTTGTTTTGATATAATAATATAAAAATGTTTTTAGACTTATTTGAATATTTTATAAACTTGTAATAAAGTCCAAACAACTTAAAAATATGTTTGAAAATGTTTCTAAGACTTTTGGCATGTTTTTAAACGATTTTAAATAGCCAAATTAGTAATTTTCAAAGCCCCGTACCAATACGCCTTGTCACGTATCGATACCTTTTAAGGTTTCAACTACAGTGATTTTCTAGTAGCAAAAATCCGTAAAAATACAGGCTTAGCCGTACTGATACGGAGAGGGGACCATACCGATACATTTCAAAGCGTACCGATACCCCATGCTTTAATTACCCTAACGGCTATTTTTATGACAGGTCGTACCAATACGTACATAGACGTACCAATACACGATGGCTGATCAGAGCTCAACGGCTATTTCCCAAATAAGGGCATACCGGTACAAGTACATGCGTACCGATACCAACCTGCCCAGAACTGTATTTATTGCGGGAAATAAAGGCTCCAACGGCTCTAATTCAATCACAACGGTCACCAACAGCTAGAAATTCATTTGGTAAGGATAAAAGGACCCTTCAAGCACATGGAACGATTGATGATCTTAAAAGTCAACAATTATTTGATTAAGAAATGTCTTAGTGCTCAAATTGTTGTATTCTCTTAGATAACACTTGTGAGCTTTCATTGTAATATTTGCTCAAGTGTTTTAGGATTGGGTGAGTGCTTAATTAGTGCAAACACATACCTTTGAGAGGTTTTCCTGGTTTGCTTTGTTTTTCTCCTTGTGAGAGAGTATTTGCTCAAGATTTGGTAGAAAGCTTTGAGTGTTGTAAATGTTGCCTCCTAAGCCTAGAAAAGGGGACAAAATTTATTAGTGAATTAGGGAAAATCCTTAGTAAGAAGCTAAGGTAGTGGATGTAGGCTTGGGCTAGAAAGTCAAACTACTCTAAATCATTGTGTTTATTTTTCTATCTTTTTGCTTCCACCACCATCACCCAACATTCAATTTCTCTACCACTTGGCAAGCAAATCGGTTGAGGAATTCGACCTCAATAGATAAGATAATAGTTTATGTCTCTAGAAAAACCCAAATTTTTGCATCGATATTGTCCTTTTTTCTATCTCCAATGGAGTTGTCTGATGTAATTTGTAAAGCCAAAATTGTATTAACGTTGATAGGAGGAGTTTTGAATGTAGTTGATAGCTTCGTTGCCTTTTGTTTACTCGACGTTGTTGATTTTGGTTCTGTGCTTAATTTACAAACTCTATGATTTCTGCATTGAATCAATGATAGAGAGTTTGTTGATCAGAGCTGAAAAGAATTTCAGAAACATAGGCGTTAGTGAGTTGAAACATGAAGTACAAATTTTAAATGTAATAAATATAATATTTTGTAAGGCGTTAACAAGTTAGATGGTTGGTTTGGTGGTTAGGCTTTTAGCCTTACATCCACCAGGTATAGGTTTGATTCCCACACTCAACAAAGTTTGTAAACTTTTATTTCATCACTCCTTTGCCTATAAACCAATCGAATAATGCCACGTGTCATTATCCTATTGGTTATAATTAATGTAAAAAACTATTTTTAATTAATTTAAAAAATTACATGTCAGCTTTCCCATGTGTCATCATCCTATTGGTTATAATTAATGTAAAAAACTATTTTTAATTAATTTAAAAAATTACATGTCAGCTTTGCCACGTTATAGCAACAAACGGTCAACACCTGTTGACTAACGGTTTCCATCCAATGAGGATGAAAATTGTACGAAAATAAAATGTTAGGAGATTGTTTGCACCAAAAAATAGGAGCTAAAGTGACCAAAAGGTCAAACGTTTGAGACTATTTCAGACTTTATGCCTTTTTATAAGGGTCACAAGCATGTGTTTTTACCTTATAAAACACAAATTCTAAATTCATAACCCTAACACTCTAAAACCTAAACCTTAAATTCTAAACACTAACTTTAAATTTTAAACCCTACAACCTAAACCCCTAAACTTTTAACCCTAAACTAAACCCTTAACCCCTATATTTGAAAAGCACATATAAATTTTTATTTACAAGGACTGTGTATCAAATTTTTTCTCTTTTTATAAATATATCACAACTAACAAGTGTTTTTTTTCTTCTGAAAATAAAATTTTCAAAGGGAAATATTTGGATAAATAAGACACAGCTGACGATTGGTCTTCAATTTGGCGGCGTATTACCCAAAAATATTGCAAATCGATTGTCGGTCCCTCCTCCGACAATCAATTGGTCCCTCCTCCAACAATATTGCAAATTGATTGTCGATCTCCAATCGAGTCGAGTATTAATTGAATTTTAATCGAGTCAGACTCAAATAGCTCGCAATCTGTGTCATCTCATATACAACTCTATTTATTATAATAATAATTATTGAGTGAATTTATTCAACAACAACAACAAAAACAGATAACAACAATATTATTATTATCCAACAAGAACCTATAATTAAATTAACTAAATTATAATTTATCCAAAACAATACTCAACCAACAATACCAAGTTAACAATCACTTACAAGTTTAATTGCAAATACATATATATATATATATATAATAAAAAGAATTGTAAAATTCAATATGTTAACCCCTCAATTCACAAGTTTAATTGCAAATACATATATATGTAAACCCTAAAAACCTAAACCCTAAATTCTACACCCCTAAATCCTAAACCACAACCTAAATCTTTAAACCCTAAAATTAAAAGACTTGTGTAAACTAAAGTACACACAAGCGTATGAAAGTATACACACACACAAAAGTTTTATAAGGCATAAAGTCAAAAGTAGCCCCCTAATGTTTGACCATTTGGTCACTTTAGCTCCTATTCTTTTTTTGTGCAAAAAACCTCCTAAAATTTTATTTTCGTGCAATTTTTACCCTCGTTGGATGGAAACCATTAGTCAACAGATGTTGACCGTTTGTTGCTGACATGACAAGAGAGATGACATAGCAAAGCTGACGTGTAAATTTTTTTTAATTAATAATATTTTTACATTAATTATAACCAATAGGAAGATGACATGTGTCATTATTCTATTGGTTTTTATGGCAAAGGAGTGATGAAATAAAAAAGTTCAAACTTTGTTGACTGTGGGAATCAAACACACACCTAGTGGGTGTAAGGCTAAAAGTCTAACCACTAGGCCAACCATCTAACTTAGTAAAATTTTACCAATTATTATATTTATTGCATACAAAACTCGTACTTCACGTTTCAACTCAACAAAGTCTGCTCCCCCATTCTCACGAGAGAGATTGTCACGATGACAGTTCTAAACCCACTTCGGACAATTGGTGAAGTGTTTGAAACATCCTTGGCAAGGATAAATGGAGAAAATAGCTCAGTGATGAGTGAAATAAATTTCATGTACCACCGTTTTCTTCTCCTTCTTATCCTTTTTGTACCATATGCTTGGCCGCCATTAATATCTTTTGAAAGTTTTTTATTTTATGGCCTACAAACCATGTTTAAATCAAACTGTGAATTCATTGATCCAACACCTGTTTCTATGCTTTGTCTTATCTTTCTCAGTTTCCCATTTCATCACTCGAAAGCTTTATTGGTTTTAAGGTCAAGAAAATGTCGATCATGGTGGACTAAACACAACATCCACCCGTTTTCAGAAAACTTATATAAAGAGGGGATAATGTTAGGATATTTGTTTTGATATAATAATAGGAAAATGTTTTTGGACTTATTTGAATATTTTATACACTTGTATTAAAGTCCAAACAACTTGAAAATATGTTTGAAAATGTTTCTAAGACTTTTGGCATGTTTTTAAACGATTTTAAATAGCCAAACTAGTTATTTTCAATGCCTCGTACCAATACGCCTTGCCTCGTATCGATACCTTTTAGGGTTTCAGCTACAGTGATTTTCTATTAGTAAAAACTTGTACAGGTACATGCTTAGCCGTACCGAGACGAAAAGGGGACCGTATCGATACGCATCAAAGTGTACCGATACCCCTTTCTTTAACTACCCTAACGGCTATTTTCATGACAAGTAGTACCGATACACACATAGGCACACCAATACGCGAAGGCTGATTAGAGCCCAATTTCTATTTCCCAAAGAAGGGCATACCGATATAGATACATGCGTACCGATACCAACCTGCCCAGAACTGCATTTATTGCATGAAATAAGGGCTCCAATGACTCCAATTCAATCCCAACGGTCACCAACAGCTAGAAACTCATTTTGGAGGATAAAAGGACCCTTCAAGCACATGGAGCGATTGATGATCTTAAAAGTAAACAATTATTTGATTAAGAAACGTCTTAGTTCTCAAATTGTTGCATTTTCATAGACAACACTTGTGAGCTTTCATTGTAATATTTGCTCAAGTGTTTTAGGATTGGGTGAGTGCTTAATTTGTGCAAACACATGCCTTTGAGAGGTTTTCCTGGTTTGCTTTGTTTTTCTCCTTGTGAGAGAGTATTTGCTCAAGCTTTGGGTAGAAAGCTTTGAGTGTTGTAAAGGTTGCCTCCTAAGCTTAGAAAAGGGGACGGAATTCATTAATGAATTTGGAAAAATCCTTAGTAGGAAGCTAAAGTAGTGGATGTAGTCTTGGGTTAGAAATCCAAACCACTCTAAATCATTGTGTTTATTATTCTATCTTTTTGCTTTCACCACCATCACCCAACATTCAACTTCTCCACCACTTGGCAAGCAAATCGGTTGAGGAATTCGACCTCAATAGATAAGATAATAGTTTATGTCTCTAGAAAAACCCAAATTTTTGCATCGATATTGTCCTTTTTTCTATCTCCAATGGAGTTGTCTGATGTAATTTGTAAAGCCAAAATTGTATTAACGTTGATAGGAGGAGTTTTGAATGTAGTTGATAGCTTCGTTGCCTTTTGTTTACTCGACGTTGTTGATTTTGGTTCTGTGCTTAATTTAGAAACTCTTTGATTTCTGCATTGAATCAATGATAGAGAGTTTGTTGATCAGAGCTGAAAAGAATTTCAGAAACATAGGCGTTAGTGAGTTGAAACATGAAGTACAAATTTTAGATGTAATAAATATAATATTTTGTAAGGCGTTAACAAGTTAGATTGTTGGTTTGGTGGTTAGGCTTTTAGCCTTACATCCACCAGGTGAAGGTTTGCTTCCCACACTCAACAAAGTTTGAAACTTTTATTTCATCACTCCTTTGCCTATAAACCAATCGAATAATGCCACGTGTCATCATCCTATTGGTTATAATTAATGTAAAAAACTATTTTTAATTAATTTAAAATATTACATGTCAGCTTTGCCACGTTATCTCTCTTGCCATGTTAGCAACAAACGGTCAACATCTGTTAAATAACGGTTTCCATCCAATGAGGATGAAAATTGTACGAAAATAAAATGTTAGGAGGTTGTTTGCACCAAAAAATAGGAGCTAAAGTGACCAAAAGGTCAAACGTTTGAGACTATTTTAGACTTTATTCCTTTTTATAAGGGTCACAAGCCTGTGTTTTTACCTTATAAAACACAAATTCTAAATTCATAACCCTAACACTCTAAAACCTAAACCTTAAATTATAAACACTAACTTTAAATTCTAAACTCTACAACCTAAACCCCTAAACTTTTAACCCTAAACTAAACCCTTAGCCCCTATATTTGAAAAGCACATATAAATTTTTATTTACAAGGACTGTGTATCAAACTTTTTCACTTTTTATAAATATATCACAACTAACAAGTGTTTTTTTTTTCTTGTGAAAATAAAATTTTCAAAGGGTAATATTTGGATAAATAAGACACAGCTGACGATTGGTCTTCAATTTGGCGGCGTATTACCCAAAAATATTGCAAATCGATTGTCGGTCCCTCCTCCGACAATCAATTGGTCCCTCCTCCAACAATATTGCAAATTGATTGTCGATCTCCAATCGAGTCGAATATTGATTGAGTTTTGATCGAGTCAGACTCAAATAGCTCACAATTTGTGTCATCTCATATACAACTCTATTTATTATAATAATAATTGTTGAGTGAACTTATTCAACAACAACAACAAAAACAGATAACAACAATATTATTATTATCCAACAAGAACATATAATTAAATTAACTAAATTATAATTTATCCAAAACAATACTCAACCAACAATACCAAGTTAACAATCACTTACAAATTTAATTGCAAATATATATATATATATAAAAAGAATTGTAAAATTCAATATGTTAACCCCTCAATTCACAAGTTTAATTGCAAATACATATATATGTAAACCCTAAAAACCTAAACCCTAAATTCTACACCCCTAAATCCTAAACCACAACCTAAATATTTAAACCCTAAAATTAAAAGACTTGTGTAAACTAAAGTACACCCAAGCGTATGAAAGTATACACACACAAAATTTTTATACGGCATAAAGTCAAAAATAGCCCTCCAATGTTTGACCATTTGGTCACTTTAGCTCCTATTCTTTTTTTGTGCAAAAAACCTCCTAAAATTTTATTTTCGTGCAATTTTTACCCTCGTTGGATGGAAACCATTAGTCAACAGATGTTGACCGTTTGTTGCTGACATGACAAGAGAGATGACATAGCAAAGCTGACGTGTAAATTTTTTTTAATTAATAATATTTTTACATTAATTATAACCAATAGGAAGATGACATGTGTCATTATTCTATTGGTTTTTATGGCAAAGGAGTGATGAAATAAAAAAGTTCAAACTTTGTTGACTGTGGGAAACAAACACACACCTAGTGGGTGTTAGGCTAAAAGTCTAACCACTAGGCCAACCATCTAACTTAGTAAAATTTTACCAATTATTATATTTATTGCATAAAAAACTCGTACTTCACGTTTCAACTCAACAAAGTCTGCTCCCCCATTCTCACGAGAGAGATTGTCACGATGACAGTTCTAAACCCACTTCGGACAATTGGTGAAGTGTTTGAAACATCCTTGGCAAGGATAAATGGAGAAAATAGCTCAGTGATGAGTGAAATAAATTTCATGTACCACCGTTTTCTTCTCCTTCTTATCCTTTTTGTACCATATGCTTGGCCGCCATTAATATCTTTTGAAAGTTTTTTATTTTATGGCCTACAAACCATGTTTAAATCAAACTGTGAATTCATTGATCCAACACCTGTTTCTATGCTTTGTCTTATCTTTCTCAGTTTCCCATTTCATCACTCGAAAGCTTTATTGGTTTTAAGGTCAAGAAAATGTCGATCATGGTGGACTAAACACAACATCCACCCGTTTTCAAAAAACTTATATAAAGAGGGGATAATGTTAGGATATTTGTTTTGATATAATAATAGGAAAATGTTTTTGGACTTATTTGAATATTTTATACACTTGTATTAAAGTCCAAACAACTTGAAAATATGTTTGAAAATGTTTTTAAGACTTTTGGCATGTTTTTAAACGATTTTAAATAGCCAAACTAGTTATTTTCAATGCCTCGTACCAATACGCCTTGTCTCGTATCGATACCTTTTAGGGTTTCAGCTACAATGATTTTCTATTAGTAAAAACTCGTACAGGTACATGCTTAGCCGTACCGAGACGAAAAGGGGACCGTATCGATACGCATCAAAGTGTACCGATACCCCTTTCTTTAACTACCCTAACGGCTATTTTCATGACAGGTCGTACCGATACACACATAGGCACACCAATACGCGAAGGTTGATCAGAGCCCAATTTCTATTTCCCAAAGAAGGGCATACCGATATAGATACATGCGTACCGATATCAACCTGCCCAGAACTGCATTTATTGCATGAAATAAGGGCTCCAATGACTCCAATTCAACCCCAACGGTCACCAACAGCTAGAAACTCATTTGGGAGGATAAAAGGACCATTCAAGCACATGGAGCGATTGATGATCTTAAAAGTAAACAATTATTTGATTAAGAAACGTCTTAGTTCTCAAATTGTTGTATTCTCATAGACAACACTTGTGAGCTTTCATTGTAATATTTGCTCAAGTGTTTTAGGATTGGGTGAGTGCTTAATTTGTGCAAACACATGCCTTTGAGAGATTTTCCTGGTTTGCTTTGTTTTTCTCCTTGTGAGAGAGTATTTGCTCAAGCTTTGGGTAGAAAGCTTTGAGTGTCGAAAAGGTTGCCTCCTAAGCCTAGAAAAGGGGACGAAATTCATTAATGAATTTGGGAAAATCCTTAGTAGGAAGCTAAAGTAGTGGATGTAGGCTTGGGTTAGAAATCCAAACCACTCTAAATCATTGTGTTTATTTTTCTATCTTTTTGCTTTCACCACCATCACCCAACATTCAACTTCTCCACCACTTGGCAAGCAAATCGGTTGAGGAATTCGACCTCAACATTGGTATCAGAGTGAGGTTCAATTGAGAGGATTAACATCCTATTGAGGCGGTCCCGGCAAGCTCGATTAACGAGCAAGTCAACTGGTGTTCATGGCACAAACCATTGACAAGCCACTATTCTTCGACGGTGCCAACTACTCCTATTGGAAGAATAGGAAGATGTTTTTCATGAGAGCCAAAGACTACCATCTTTGGGACATTGTGCTTAATGGCCCGTTCGTTCTACCAAGGAGCAAGGAGGAATGAAGTGTAGATGATCGCAAGAAGATGGAGCTTACTTGTAAAGCCTTGAACATTCTATTTTGTGCATTGGGAATAGATGAATATGCTAAAGTTTCTTCTTGTGAGAGTGCCAGGGAGGTTTGGGACAAGCTTGAAGTGATCCATGAAGGTACAAACGAGGTGAAAGAGACAAATATTGTTATACTCAACCTCAACTACGAAAACTTCAAGATGAGCCCGGATGAAGACATCAAGAGTATGTTCGACCGTTTATCCACGATCGTCAATGAGCTAAGAGATTTGTAGAGAAGATTTCAGAAGACAATCTCGTTTGGAAGTTGATTTATTGACTTATCGTATCATGCGAGTCAAAGAAGACGGCGATCATTGAAGCTAAAAACTCGAAGGAGCTCAAGCTTGATGAGCTCATCGGTTCTTTACTTACCCACGAATTGATGTCTCAACCCTTGAGAAATGAGAAGAAAAAGAAGATCAAAGAGCAAGGAATTGATGTATTTCTCTTAAATCCTCCACAAGCCATCTAGAAGATTCAAGTGATGAGGAAAGTGAATAAGAGGAGATGGTCCATCTCTTCGAGAAGTTCACCCGATTCATGAAGAATGAAATAAAGAAATCTTCGAGACATGAATCGAAGAAGAAGATGAAGGGTCACCCCCAAGATCCTTGAATGCAAGAAGTAATGACACACCAAATACAATTGCCCTTACTTCAACAAAAATGGATCATCTTCAAAGAAAGCATATGTGGCAACATGGAGTGATAAAGACTCCACCGATGTAGATGAGGTAGCCCACTTATGCTTTATGACCCTTCAAGAGGGTGAAGTAACTTTTAACTCATCTTTTCAAATTCTTATACATTTGATGAGTTACAAGAAGCTTATGATGAATTGGTTTTTAAGTTTAAGGATTCATTTTCGAAAAATAAAAATTTGATTCAAAATTGAAAAATGAAAATGATTTGCTCTTAAAAATCAATTTAGGGTTTGAAGAAAAATTTAAGGATTTTGAGCAAAAAGTTTTAAATTTACAAAATTTGCTTCAAAAGATGGAAAAAGATCATCAAAATGAGTTGGATGATCTTAAGAAAGAAAAAGCTTTGATTTCGAAAGAACTTGAAAAGAAAAACAATTTTGGAAAATCAAACTTTTATCAAAGACAATCTAGTACCCTAGATTTTTGAACGGTCAATGTTTTAGAAGTATTTGGGTCCCAAAAGGACTAATTACTTCAAATAAAAAGGATGAAATTATGAAATGGATTTCTAAGGGGATAAAAATTTGTACTACTAATGTCATTGGATCCAAAGCAATTTGGATACCAAAATTACTTGATTGTCTTATTTTAGGTGTGATGGAGCATTGATCCAAAAAGTTAAAGAACCAAGAAAGCTCTATACACACAAGGGAGATCACTTGAAGAAGGAATGCTTTACATCCTACCTTTGTTTCAAGTGGTAAAATTAGTTGAATTTATTTGATTTAATTTGTTTTATTTATTTTAATTCAACTAGTTAATCATGAATTGTTGGACTAACATCTTATTTGATGCTTGAGTAAGGGGGAGACAATTTGTTTTAAAAAATTGCAAATTTTTTTTAAAAACCTCCATTGTTATTGAACTTCAAGTTATTTCAAACTTTAGCTTTGAATCATTTTTGATATAACAAGAATGGAGAGAGTGGTTTGAAAAATTGAATTTTCAAATGAATAAGGGGGAGCTTTTAACTCTTTTAAATCTATTTTCTCTTATTCAAAATTTTATTTATTAAGGGGGAGAATCATAAAATAATTTTTCAAGTTGGTTTTATTATATCAAAAAGAGGAGATTGTTAGGATATTTGTTTTGATATAATAATATGAAAAATGTTTTTGGACTTATTTGAATATTTTGTAAACTTTTATTAAAGTCCAAACAACTTGAAAATATGTTTGAAAAGGTTTCTAATACTTTTGGCATGTTTTTAAACGATTTTAAATAGCCAAACTAGTCATTTTCAAAGCTTGTACCGATACCTTTTAGGGTTTCAACTACAGTGGTTTTTTAGTAGCAAAAACTTGTACCGATACAAGCTTACCCATACCGATACAGAGAGAAAACGTACCGATACGTGTCAAAGCGTACTGATACCCCTTGCTTTAACTACCCTAACGACTATTTTTATGACAGGTCATACCGATACGCACATAGGCATACCAATACGTGAAGGCTAATCAGAGCCCAACAACTATTTCCCAAAGAAGGGCATGCCGATACAAGTACATGCATACCAATACCAACCTGCCCAGAACTACATTTGTAACATCCCGAAAACCGGTCTAGTCAAAATTGGGTTCCGGCGATCGTAAATTCTACTCTGGGAAGTTCAAATTTCTGCACCAATGTTGACTATATGATCCATTTTCTTAATGTTGAACCTTGATTGATTCTAATCTTTGAATTAGGGACCTTATTGGAAAGTCAAAATATTGAGTTTGAATCAAGGGTATCGATACGGTAGGTACCGTATCGGTACAGTCTAACGGTTTTTAACTAACTTACCAGATTAGGGTTAACCATATCGATACAGTTGGAAGTGTATCGATACGGGACCTCTGTTCACATTTGTTTCGAAAGCCAAAATTGAAAGAAATGAATTACATGATGATTCACCTGCTTGGTTGCCACCCACTTCATGTGGGATTATCAGAAGCAAAGGAAATATGATAATTAATCATCATTTGTCTTAGAAAGCCATGAAAAGATGGACTTTGAGTTTAGCAAACCCTTAGGTGTAGGAAAGCTTTCCATTTGGTTAGAAGTGAGGTGGGAAATGATTATGGCCTTTAAATAACTTAAAGTGGTTAGAGGAAAAGCTCCCTTTATTGTTTTGTAAACCACCAAAGCTAAATTCCGTTTTCTTATCTTGAAGAACAACCACACACCTCCATTGTCTTCAACCTTGAGCTCCCAAGTAAGCACCTCTCTTATTGACCCCTTCATACTCAAGCTTTCTTCGATTTTAGAGCTCCAATCCATAGCCACCTATTGGGTAAGTAAAAACCCGCAATCGATTACGAATTCCATGGACTATTGAACGTTTAATTTCAAATTATGATTTCTAAGATAAACCCTCATTCTTTAAGTTTTGATTTATGAATCGTTTAAATAGCAAATAACCATTTTAAGCTTAGATTACCGATATCGATTGTAACATCCTCCTATTGTTGTTCCTAGCTCAAGGTTTGGGAGAAGCTAGTCCATCATCTCCAACAAAGGCTAGGAATAAATGAGTCATTATTCGGGAGCCTTAATGCTTCGAAATCAATATGAGTGTAGTCAGAGTCTCGAGAGTTGGCTAGGTGCCATCTTGAATCATTGGTTATTATTTATTGTGTGACTAACCATTGTGTTGAAGGATTTTACATAAACATCATTGAAAGCTTTGTTGGTAAGCATGAGTAAGTGTGGTATTGAATATCAATCATTACATGTAGTTACCGAATCATTGATATGTGTTTATTGATATTGTCTATTGATATAAATATGTGATTACCGAAATATTGATATGAAATTATTGTTATTGATTACTGGACCTTGGGATCGAAGTGTTGGATACAATTGGCATGCAATAGAATTCATGAGCTCATTGGTAAAGGTTAGGCTTCGGTCTTTATTGAGGTGCGGCAGAGGCATGATATGTGTATTGGTCAATTTGGTGTGGCGGAGGGACGATGATGATGATTAGACCATTATTATTTTGTAGGTGTTGAGGTAGAATTCGTGTATCCATATACCGAAAATCAATCCAAGAGGAACCATTGACTTATGCTATTGAACATTGATATGAAAGTATTGATATGTTATTGATTATTGTGCATGTGATGCCTATTGATACCATGTTACATGATAAGCATGATATATGTTAATCTGGGTATTAGGCCTTATGTTAAAGTGATTAGAATTGCCCTTGGGATATGCTATGTTGCACATCATGTTCATTCATAGTTTATGGCTACCTCACTTAGACTATATAAGTCTAATGCATTCATCTTCCACATTTCAGGTTAAGAAAGTAATCGGTTCGAGATCGGGACTAGTTGGAAGATCGACAAGTCACCACAAGCTTAGAGTAATGTGTTTTGTCCTTATGAACTCCTAGTATGGTGGCAAAGTAGTTAAACTAGTCACGTAGGACTCTTTTGATGTGTACTTGTTGTCTAAGTTTTGTATAAGACTAAGTGGCCCTAAATGACCTTTTAAAAATAATTAAGAATGGTTAATGTTGCATATTTGGCTTTAAAAGGTGAAAACATAGTGAATGGATTCGGATTAACATGAAATTTGGCATGCTAATATTTTATAATGTTTAAAACTTGCTGGTAAAATTTGGATGTCATTTGATTGGGTAATTCGAATAAAAACCAGCTAAAATCTGTCATTACAGGTCAGGGGGTATCGATACGGGTGATGGCGTATCGATACGACCCTTGCATAAATGGTCTGGTCAAACAGGGAGTATCGATATGGTTTGGGCATATCGGTACATAAATTGGTCACTAAAATTTTGGGTTAAAAAATGGTATCGATACAGTCTTATAGCGTATCAGTACGGGGTCAACGCAGTCAACGGGTATCGATACAGTCTTAGCTGTATCGGTACAGGTTTGATACCCTTTGAATTTGAAAATCTGGAAATAAGCATGGTGTATCGATACGGCCCATAGGGTATCGATACGGTGTTAGTTAAATCTGTTATAAGGCATAAAAACAGAATGTGGACACTTTACAAGTTAGTCACTAATAACTATACAGCCTAATTGATTAGGTTAACTATATCCGATAGTAACAAGACTTCACATATCAATAATTGGTAAGTTTAATTACAAGTTTGTAACAAAGAATTTGGATTAGAATCGCTAATTTGTAAAGTTTCTGATTTAGTCTCTAAATTTGAAAAATGTTAAAATTGACCCCAATTCTAATAAGACTAGTAACGAATAGATTCAATAAGCCTTAAGAATGATTACTAAAATATTCTGAACAAGTTTCGGACTCCGATTCTGTCTTCCGACCTCCGAATAAGTTTTCGATAACGCTTTCCGACCAGGTTCTCTACTAGGCCGGGAAGGGGGTGTTACAACATTTATTGCAGGAAATAAAGGCTCTAACGGCTCCAATTAAATCCCAACGGTCACCAACGGTCACCAACGGCTAGAAACTCATTTGGGAGGATAAAAGGACTCTTCAAGCACATGGAACGATTATTGATCTTAAAAGTCAACAATTATTTGATTAAAAAATGTCTTAGTGCTCAAATTATTGTATTCTCATAGACAACACGTGTGAGCTTTCATTGTAATATTTGCTCAAGTGTTTTAGGATTGGATGAGTGCTTAATTTGTACAAACACATACCTTTGAGAGGTTTTCCTGGTTTGCTTTGTTTTTCTCCTTGTGAGAGAGTATTTGCTCAAGCTTTGGGTAAAAAGCTTTGAGTGTTGTAAAGGTTGCCTCCTAAGCCTAGAAAAGGGGAAAAATTCATTAGTGAATTTGAGAAAATCTTTAGTAGGAAGCTAAGGTAGTGGATGTAGGCTTTGGTTATAAAGTCGAACCACTCCAAATCGTTGTGTTTATTTTTCTATCTTTTTGCTTCCACCACCATCACCCAACATTCAACTTCCCCACCACTTGACAAGCAAATCGGTTGAGGAATTCGAGCTCAACAGATAAGATAATAGTTTATGTCTCTAGAAAAACCCAAATTTTTACATCGATATTGTCCTTTTTTTTCTATCTCCAATGGAGTTGTCTGAAATGGATGTAATTTGTAAAGCCAAAATTGTATTAACGTTGATAGGAGGAATTTTGAATGTAGTTGCTAGTTTCGTTGCCTTTTGTTTACTCGACGTTGTTGATTTGGTTCTGTGCTTAATTTACAAACTCTTTGATTTCTGCACTGAATCAATGATGCAGAGTTTGTTGATCGGAGCTGGAAAGAATTTCAGAAACATAGGCGTTAGTGAGTTGAAACATGAAGTGCAGATTTTAGATGTAATAAATATAATATTTTGTAAAACGTTAACAAGTTAGATGGTTGGCTTGGGGGTTAGGCTTTTAGCCTTACATCCACTAGGTGTAGGTTTGATTTCCACAGTCAACAAAGTTTGAAACTTTTATTTCATCACTCTTTGCCTATAAACCAATCGAATAATGCCATATGTCATCATCCTATTAGTTATAATTAATATAAAAAATATTTTAATAATTTAAAAATTACACGTCAGCTTTGCCACATCATCTCTCTGGCTATGTCAGCAACAAACGGTTAACATCTGTTGACTAACGGTTTCCATCTAATGAGGGTAAAAATTGTACGAAAATAAAACGTTAGGAGGTTGTTTGCACAAAAAAATATGAGCTAAAGTGACCAAAGGGTCAAACGTTTGAGACTATTTTTTACTTTATGCTTTTTTATAAGGGTAAAATTTTGATACACAAGCTGTGTAAAACTAAATTTACACAAGCATGTGTTTTTACCTTATAAAATACAAATTTTAAATTCCTAACCCTGAATTCTAAATACTAACCTTAAATTCTAAACACTACAATTTAAACCCTTCAACTTTTAACTCTGAACTAAACCCCTAAACTGTGTATCAAACATTTTCTCTTTCTATAAATATATCACAACTAACAAGTGTTTTTTTTTTCATTCTGGAAATAAAATTTTCAAGGGTAATATTTGGATAAATAAGACATAGTTGACGATTGTTCTTCAATTCGGCGGCATATTACCCGAAAATATTGCAAATCGATTTTCGCCCCCCAACAATATTCTTCGTAAATAAACCCATCCTACCTCTAAAATGTTGATTAATGGAAATTTCCTTGACTTTTCCATTTTTAAACGCTGACAAAAAGTTGAAGAAAACAGTACCGAGGTGGAGTCGAAGGAGATGGGTTTCCTTGAGCTCTTAGCAAATATCTTCACTCTGCTCTGTTGGTATGCGATTCTTATGCCAATCACGCTACATCTTCATACTCCTTATATTAAGTCACTAACGTTTACTCTTCTTCTTCTCCCTTTTTTTTGAATTTTTGTTGATCTGCAGGCCTCCGTTCACTTTAATTTACCCCTTGTACGTTGCTGCCGTCTAAGCTTTCTCGATACACCTTAATGTGCTGAATTTGTGTTTAAATATTATATGATTCGAACTTAGCATTTGTGTTGATGGTTTTGTTTTACTTGCCCCTTTTTGAAACTGCAGGTTTGCTTCAATTTGCATTGTAGAGACTAGTTCTTCCTTGAAAAATCAGCAATGTCTGACGTTCTGGGTTCTGTTTGCATTGATTACAATGGTGGAGCTGACACTCGGGAATATTTTGAAGTTGTAAGTCTGGGGTTTTATAGTCTTAATTGTTTAATCGAGTTTTCACTTGTTAGATAATCTGATGGAACAAGTAAGAATTTAGACCTGCCATTAGTGTTGGATGTTTACATTCTTGCCAACCTCAATGTTATTGTTCACCAGGATTTTCTCACTGAATTTTGTGATTGTTGTTGTTTTTATAATCACAGGTTGCCTTTCTGGCCTTATGCAAAGGGTGTTGCAACAATATTGCTTGTGACACCCTGCTTTGGCGGTGCATCTTATGTCTTCAACTCTTTTATTAGACCTCTTTTTATAGAGAAAACATGGGACATAATGTTCTTCCCAAAGAAGAAAGGCACTATACTTGACAGGCCAGACGACATCTTTGATGATGCTGACTCGAGTACACTCATGAAAGGGCCAGACTCGGAGAAACTAATTGCTGCTCAGGTAAGTTCATACATTGATGAACTTTAGAATAATGTACTTGAGTGAAGGGACGATATATATGTAGATGAAAAACACAATGAACTACTTCAATGGAGCTTCTAAACAGGGACGGTTTTATTAGTGAAAATGTGCTAACAGGAACTTGGAGTAGGATGCAAAAATTTGTTTTTGTTTACCCACTCTATTTAATCATAGGAGTTTATAGTTTCTTTGTACGTGAAGGGCTTCTTGATTTTCATTAAATCAATCATCGTGATTTTTGTGGAATTCTTTTTCCAGGGAAACTTTGATCTCAGCTATGGCAATACGGAGGTAATTTGTACTCCAAAGAGAGTTCAAAAGGAATGGAGTTGTGTGCTTTGTCTGATAAGTACTTCAAGCGAAAATTGTCTGAAAGAACACCTTCGCGGGAAGAAACACAAGGCCAAGGAATATGAATTCCGAGTAGGTGAACTTTCAAGGAGGGAAACTTGTATGTCGTCTTCAGTGCCAAAGAAAGGTGAGAGTGTTATTTTCCTCGGTAAACTGAATATGGAGAGATTGGGCGGCTTTCTAAATCCGGTTACAAGATCAATTAGATGGTGTAAATGGAAGAAGCCGGAGATAGGCTGCATAAAATTAAATACAGATGGATCTGTAAATGCAGAAAATTCAAGTTTTGGCGGATTATTTCGAAATCACAAGGGTGAGCCATTATGTGCTTTTGTCTCTAAAGCTCCTCAAGATGATATTTTTTTGGTTGAACTATGGGCTATATGGAGGGGTCTTGTTATTGCTTCAGGTTTAGAAATTAAAGTGATATGGATTGAATCCGATTCACAGAGTGTCGTGAAAACCATTAATAGGGAGCAGCCGTACGGTCCAAAGAGTAGTCGTTGTTTATGTCAAATCTGGAAACTATTAACTAAGTTTGAAAAGTATCGCGTCACACATTCATGGAGGGAAACTAACAAAGCAGCTGATCATCTTTCAAGAATGTTTGTTAGTAAGAATGATGTAGTGTTGTGGCCAGCTGACTTTCCTGATATCCTTCAGGATATTATCAAGGATGATGCATTAGGCAAGATTTATTTTAGACGTTAAGTCAGGTCCCGACTTTATAATCAATCAAAAGAAGGTAAAAAGAAGATGATTCAGAAATTATAGGCAGCAAGGGTACTATATGATGTATTGATGAAAACAAGTTCTTTTGCTGTGTTTGTTTGGTTAATCCGGCATGTACTTCTCATTGGTCTGCTGCTGCTGCTGCTGCTAACTCTTCAGAAAGGTGAACTAAAATTCAGTATCTAATATAATTTTGAAGAAAACCAGTGTTTTGAAACTTGTCTTAAAACTTCATAAAATAGATGTCTAATAACTCTAGTCATGGTTGCTTTAGGGTTTGTGGCTTACTATTTTCATGTGGATCATTTTGGGTTTTAGTCATTTCAGATTTGGATTACTTGTCTCTGTCATTTTGTGTTCGGATCGTTTAACATTCAAATTCATGATAAACGAAGTTGAGTTGAGTTCAAGTAATCAGCTCAGTTTCAGATTCGATACACTGGTGAAATAATAGAGAAAACCAGCAACTTTTATTATCAGCTGACCTGTTTAGCCATTGATCAATACAGATAAGAAAGAGTGAAAAGTTAGGATCCAATTTCATCTCCTATGAACATATATATTCAGGGTTGGACTTGGGAGTTGAATTTGGAGGAGCTTCGAGTCGAATATAATCATACATGATCCCTTGGAAAGGACTGCTGCTCCGTGGCTGCGTCAAGAAGATAGTGTTGTCGCCTTGAACCAGCAGTTTTGCAGGTACATCCACGTTGTAAAGCCAGTAGAGTCCGTGAATGCCGTGCCTTGCTATGGAGTTGTCCCTCCCGATTAGCCCACTTGTAAACAAAGCATTTGATTTTGGATCGTTGATTCGAACCTATACATCCACAAATCCAAGTAATCAAAGTATTTCGCTGGAATTTATGATAAATTTTAAACACAGGATTCTAATTGAAACTTTTGTATAGATAAAATACCTGCAATTCGGAGAAAGTTGCAGAAGCAATGGCCACTCGTAATTTATATGAATTACTCTGATCCACATTGTCAAGTTTGAATCTAATTTGCCATGTTGTTCCCTGATAGCTGTTATTATCCATCTTCCTGTAATTAAGAAATATTAATCGACACCTACAGGCTACAAGCCTACAACAAGATCATGTACCTCCTTTATCGGACAATAAGGCTTAATTGTAAACACACACTTGAAAGTATATCCTTTGTTCATTTTCACCCTAAACTATTTTTTGTTAATTTTTATGTTTTCCACCGTTAATACATTCAAATCACCTATATTTTTTTCATTCAAGGTGAAGACGTGGTGCTTGGAGATGAGACCACATGACACATTTTAGTAGTGTCATGTGACAAAAATATTTAAAAAGTTCTTAAATTATAAAAAATTAAATAATTTTTTTTTGATAATATGCATGTTTGTCTTATAACTCAGGTTCGGAGTGCGAGACTGTCCCTCCCAATAATATTATTTCCAAGTTTTGAACTCATGTTTTCTCCTTGAGAGTAAAATGTGTCTTACAAATGCACCAAACATATTTTTTGGTTAAAAATAAATTAATTTAATAATAATCTAAAATTTTTAAAAATATATTTGATAATAATTATTTTTTAAAATAAAAATATTAAAATTCCTACATTTTTAATATAATATACTTTTAATGTTTATTTTTAAATTTTTAGTACCACATGATCTTATGTAAATGTGTCGCGACATCATTTAACGAGTAGAGAGGAAAGTGAAAATAATAGTAACGTAAGAGGGTAATTATTAAAAGAATATTTCAAGTGGTTAAAGTCAACAAAAATCAAAGTTCAGGGCTATTTGTATATTAAGTTAATAGAAAACTAACGAATCAGTGCAATGACAAAAGCCATGAGATTGAAAAGAATATTTAGGTATAATTGCTATAATGTCTCTCTCATTATATTTTTTTTAATTATCTCCTTATTTTGCTTAATAAAAATGAATAATAAATATAATGCTCCTCTCTATTTGTATTTTTTTCAATTAACTCCCTATTTTATCAAATAGAAATGAAAAAATAAATATTTATGTCGGGTCGGGTGGGTGGATCACCATAGAATGTTGGGTCGGGTCGAGTTCGGATAGAAGTGTTAAATTTTCGGGGCGAAAATGGGTCAACCAAAAATTGGACCATGACCACTATTTTGAATATAAAATATTTATTTTTATATTATAAAAAGTAAAATAATTAAATAAAAAATGGTTCAAACAACAACAGTTTTGGAAATTTGTAAATCATAAATCACTCAAACATTACTATTCAATTTAATTTATTAATTTTCTCAATTTCTTTACCATGAATGTTAAAAAACGAAATCTTGCCTGGTTACTTGAGCAAAAAACCAGTCCTTTTTGTAATCACTAGTGCCAACGGTGTAAACTACATCTACATCAGGATACAATTCTGCATATCGTTCCCATAGCCCATACTGTCTAAATCTGCCAGTCAATTAAAACGTTTCGAAATTTAAGATCAATTTAAAATTCGATTCGAATGTCTCTTATGCCATAAAAGGAAAGGAGGGGTGACCTGTGAGGATGGTTGACATAGAGAGGGTTGATGTACTTGGGGTTGGGGTCTGGCACATAGAATTCTGCAGCAGAACGATCAGGGATGCCTATCTCCCACAACGTCGCTCCATTTCGTGGAGGTTCGTAAATCAGATCCCCTACCTCAATCTCACTACCTGCATTACATGACACCATGGCGGCATTAAATTTATATTTATATTTATATAATAATCGGTTCCTTCATGTGATAATTAATTAAATTTATTCGTGAAATGATATATCTCAACTCACTCTTTATTTAAAAGTCTGTGATCAAATAATTTCTTAAAATTAAATATCAACTGAATCCTTATATAGATAAGAAACACTACAATGCTTACGTGACAGGTTCCCGTTGGTTACGTGGTTGTACGTGATTATATTATAAATTAGAACATTTTAGAAAAATCTGTAAGAAATTTTAAAAATTATAAAAATAAAAGTATGGTTATCTTATTATAATGTTAATTAGTTGTAATTATTTTTGCGTAATCATTTGTATCTGATCTATTAAATGATTAATTTGGAACAAGTATTACAAAGAACTATTATGGGGTGAACCTCCCAACCTAACATGATCCATTTACAACGTCGAAATTCAAACTTTAAGCGTTATTTAAATATTCTAATGTCTCATATTGTGAGAGAATTCAAAGAATATAACAAAAAAGTTTATAATAAGGCGAGATGTTAGATTCCTTAAACATTTTTCAAGGCTTGAATACTAACGTTGTGAATAAAACATATTGTTTTGAGAGGATCGCTCACATAATGAGTCTCTATAGTATCAGACTCAGATTAGCCATTCAATAAATGGAATACAAATGATTATACAAAAAAATTGCACCAAATTAACATTTTAACAAGATAATTCACACTTATGTTTTATATTTTTTAAATTCTTATATATTTTTTTAGAATTGTTATAATTTATATAATTAATTTTAATATACTTCTGTATTTTCTAGATTTTTTTTTTCAAATTTAAGGAACTTCTTATAATTTTCAATTATTTTCTAATTATTTTTCAAGAAAAAGATTCACTCAATCAAATATATACGTCTACAATTTTAACAGTTCATAGGAAGCTGTCATATCAACATAATAATTATTGTTATTTATAATCAAAAGTTTTTTCGATTTCGTGGTACCAATTTAATACTATCAAATATACAACCATTAGCGATATCAAATTTAGAAAAGTGAAGGTACCTGGAGTTACGGTAATGAGAGCGCCAGATTGATAATCTCCGATAAAACCAGGAACCCATGCATAAAGGTTGTAATCACCGGCTCGAACATCATTAATTACAAAATAACCATTTACGTCTGTATTGGTCCAAAATTGATAGTCCTATTCGGAATATGAAATCATAATTCAAATCCACTTGTTTTATTGAGTAATTGTTTCATGCACAGGCGCGGCTGAAATAAAAAGTTTCCACAAATGCCTCGGTTTTAAAATTTAAAAATTTCGTTTATGGTTTAATGTTTTGGGTTTAAGTGTAAGAGTTTTGAATGTAGAGAGTGTGGTTAAATTTTAAGGTTTAAGGTTAAAACATAGGGTTTATAGGATGAAACATAAATCTTTAACCATAATATCCTAAACCCTAAATTATAAATTTTAACCATGAACCCTAAACTCTAAAAAAAACAAGGGTGCTTGTGAAAATTTTTATTTCCACCTCCAGTGCATGAAATATTCTATTCTATCCTACATATTATATGCTATAATGGCACATGATATGAATATGAAAATGACCTTGCATTCTCTCTGCCAAGACCCAGCATTTCCTGGTGGAGCCAATCCTATGTAACCTCCATTTGCTGCTATGTTTTCATCACTTACATATCTAATCCCAACAACACAGAATATGATTTAATCATTTTGGAATTGGATGTGCTACAGCCTACAAAACTATATGCCTTGGAATTACCAAATGGGAGTACCTGTCCTTGACAAGAAGCCTACCGCTGAGCTTTCCACGTTGGTTCGATTTAGGGAAATCATCTGAGGCTGGGAATGTATAAGGCCAGCTTTCAACTTCAATAGCCATCTGAAAGCCATTCATAATCAGTATTCAGTTCCACACATTCTAATTATTTCTAAAATTTGTTACCCCAAAGTCCCAACAACCTGGTGTTTAGCATCCTCCCAGAGCGAGACCGGGTCTTCTCCTTCCATTGCAGAGTTAAGATAGATAAAAACAGGGCCGAATACTTTCTTCCAGGCCTCGTCGGCACTGAATTTCGGCACCAAGTCCTCCCCGGAATAATGAGCACTCAGAAACACCTGCACATTTTATCCCATTCAGGATTGCAAAATGAAATACATTCTAAGCCAAAGGTTCCAGGGTTCTTACAGCAAGGGTCGTGGGACCAACATGGGAGGTTAGGTTCTGCTTGACTGGACCACCGGACCGGAACTCGTTGCTGGGTGTGACCATCCAGAACCCTACAGCTGGTTGATCAGTGCAGATCCAGCCATGGACTTGGCTGTCTTTGTTATCACATGAATATTGGTACTTGTCATCCACCTAAGTCAACATGGACATTAATTTCTTTTATATCAAAATTTTCATTCATTGCACTGTAAATTAATGATCACCTCTCCTTTGAACTGAGGCTCCACGGGATTAACCAGGAGAACAGCTTCTGGGTAAACCAGGGCCTGACCTCTTCCCGGTAAACGGTCATCAGGCAAAGGCAAGTATCTTTGCCTATTGTCTGCCATGGCCATGTAGTGGAACCTGTTAAGAAACTGCCTTGTGAGAAGGGACCATGGTGGCCGGAATAGGAGAACGATCGGTGATAAAGAGATGAGATGAAGGTGACGGCAGTAGTTTCTTTTAGAGAAAAGATAACATTTGATTTTTATTCAAAATGAATCTAATAGGGTCATTTAACAAACTCCAATAAACTCAAGTTGTTTACAACTAATTAAGCCACTAATATATTCTGACACTCGTACATTCGATTTTGAAGCAAATAGTGAAAAGAAGACGTATAGTTAGATTAAGTACTTGTCTTTTCTGAGCTTGAAAGCGAGTCTAGTTTCAGCAAGGGTAAAACCAGGCCAATCTTTCAAGTGCTCGAAAATGGCGTAAGAGTAAAAGCCTGAGCAGCCACGCAACACAATGAACCTGACAAGGCATAAAACATGAACATCAATCATATCATACAAAGATTGTATGTAGCAGAGGGAAACCAAAAGAATGACCTTTTGTCTATGTTCAAGGGAACAAGTTTGGACTCTTGGGAACTACCCCAACTTCTGGTGAAAGAAACCTCTACTTGATCCTCCTCCTCAACTATAACATTAAAACTTGTTCCTTTAATCCTGCATTCAAATTTCACTTCTCTTCACTCGAATTGGTTTACAGAAGAAGAAATGCTAAATGGTATACACACATCTTACACGTCGAATGAACCGGTAGTGCCAGTGGTTCCTGGTGAGTTCCAAACAAGGTCCCAATACCTGAATGCATTTGAACATACAGGCACAATGCAACCTTTTGTAAAATCAACAACAAAAATTTTGATGGAAAACTGAATCAATATTCAAGCTAGCCTATACCCTCGATTGGATTCTTCATTTAGAACTTCTAGTAAATTATCGATGCCGTTATAGCGGATGCCTGTCACAATTCCGTCAGGGTTCGATAATGTCAGTTGGAGTATGCCGTTATCTATCATCACCTGCAGAAGTAGTGCATATGAAGATGAAGTCAATCATATTGCAATGAACAGACAGGAAAGAAAAATAATGAAAAGGGGAATACATGAGTATCTTGAATGTGGAGTTGAACCCCAATAAGTGGCATGGTTTTGAAGATTTTAGTGTTGTGTTTTTTGGATATAGACAAGGAAGATTTTGAGGAAGCCTGGGCAACTAAGACGGCATATAAGAATGGTATTTGGGCTTTTTGGTTTTCTTGAATTGGAGATAAAGCTTTCAACAATTCCTTACTAGTGGCCAACAATTAAAAGGGAGGTGATCTCTTAACTTGGTCGCCACCGCAGTTTGGTGCCATTAGATAAAAACGTGCAAGAGTCGCTATGTGCACTGCACCATGATTTTATTTATATTTTTTTTAATATTACATAGTAAATGTGTGTTGTGAGTAGGGGTGTAAACGAGCCAGTTAAGTTTGAATAGTATTGAGTTTAATTTGGCTCGTTAAGAATTTGAGTCGAGCTTGAGCTCTAATCTAATTGAATTAAATATTGACTGAGCTTTAACCGAATTGGACTCAAGTAATTTGTGTTTTATCTCGTCTCATTTACAGCTCTATATAATAATAATAATAATAATAATAATAATAATAATAATCTTTGAGTGAATTTATTCAACAACAACAATAATAATATCAAGCAACATACATTTTAGTTCGCTTAATTTTTAAAAATTAAAAAATTTAGTATATTATATTTTCGAATAATTCGTAAACTTTTCGAGTCAAGTGTCGAGTAGCTCGGCTCGGTTCGTTAAGAACTCAAACTAAATTCGAGCTTGAATCAAACTCAATTAAATAGAACTCGAGTAACTCGCAATTAAATCGGTTCAAGTTCAAGCATCCTGCAATCTCATTTTACTTTTTTTGTTTATGTAAATTGTTTTTTATATCATTTTATTTAGAAATGTTTATGTAAATTGATTTTTATATCACTTTATTGAAAATTCTAAAATCAAATTTTAGAGACGTTATCCGTTTAAGGTTCCAGTGAAAATTATATAAAAGTCAAATTCAAATATTAATACTAAACGGAGCAGCGCTTAAACAAGTCACGATTCAAAACCTTGTATGTGCATAAAACTCCTACCGAGAGACTCACCATTACACCCAGGTGTGCGACACAAGACAGTTTGGATTAGTCATGACAAAATCTTAAAAAATTAGGACAACCAAAAATAAATAAATGGGCATTTGGGGTTTTTGAATTTTTAAAACTAAAAATAAGTACTAACTAAAAAACTTATTTTTCTTCCTTTAAAATTTTAGACTATTTTTTCCTGAGAAAAATAGTTACTACATTGTTTCACCCGCAGAGTGGGTGTGATCAGTTTTTGGCGTATGTGAAATTTATAAACTAAGAAACAAAGATGGCATTAGACTGTCAGCATATTATCCCAATTTGAATGAATTTGGTACAGGAACAACAGAATATTAGCATATGCTCTTAAAATAATATGAGACACAGGAAAGTGACAAAACGGAATATGCAGCTCTCAACCTGATTTACATAAGCCCAGTGTGCGTAGTCTACTCTGCTAATGCACCTGAGCAGTCTCAGCCTTCTTTTGGTAAAACAGTGATCCGAATAAAACAGCAATGCCGGTAATCGCAATGGTGAATAGAAGCCGTCTCCGTGAATATTCAGGTGGCTGCCTTCTTGGAGCACCTTGCTCTCTTTCAGCTGCCCTCACATCCCTAACCACACATCCCAAAAACGTTAACTAAACCCGAGACAAATTCATGTACTATCGGATAAGGCAGGAAACTGAGAGCCAAAATCTGACAACAGTGTTCACTAAACATATGCTCAAGTACATATCACAGCTTAAAGTCTTCCGGTATAAAATCACAAGCTTTATACATACTTAATTACCCATTGTTTGTATAAAATCCAGCATTAAACTGAACTATTCACATTTAACCCATTTGTTCAAAAAACTAGCTCTTCACAGGAACAAAGAATACTTAACAGAATAAAATCAGCTGTAGTCATTACAAGTTCTTTAATTGCAGATAGAAATCCTCCATTGTAAATGAAAGTTCTTAACAATAGAAAAATAATTTGCCGAAATGAAAACTGATTAATACACATACATATATAAACATTCCCAAGGCAAAAAATTATGTATGTACCTGGAAGAGTCCAGGCTATTTTCTGCAATACCAGTACACCTAGTTTCATGGTTATATCTTTCTCTCAGTCTAATGTATCTGTTACACAGATTACACATCTCGGTCCGGTTCCCACAGACTTCCTAAAATTACAAAGCAATAGTAATATTGCAAAAGTTTCACCTAAAATACACCATTTGAACCCTTTCATAGAAAATTATTCATAATTAGTACCTGATGCTCAGCCAGATCAATAGCAGGCAACGGAAACTCACAAAACTCACAAGTAACAATCCTCTGGGGGCAATTTTCACCCTTATGTGTATCTAGATTTCCACGTTCCATTGTCTCACTGCACAGTGAACAAGCCACCTGCTCACATACACACGAATCAATAGCACCACCAATTTAGAACAAAAATTATGTGAGATTCTTAGGTAGATAAGCAGTTGCACAACAGAAAAACATGATTGAATAACCCAACAATAACCTTGGTGGCTTGGTTAAACAAAACCGTGTTAACCAGACCTACCCATTGTTATCAATCACTGAAAGACTGGTTGGAGTCTTTATATACTCTTTTATTTCACTTTTTAATATTTCAAACCTTCATTGACAGTAAACATATTTACACTTAACTAACTCCCGGGTGGTTGCTAGACTGTTTAGACAAGTTGTAATCAAAATATGAGAAAATAGTGCTTCAATTCAAAAAAAGAACTAAGAGTTCAAATGGAAGAATAAAATTGGGACATGTGAGGGGGTTATGAACTCAAATATTCATCAATCTAAACAGGCTTTGCCAATTAGCTTTAACAGATATAATAGAAATCCTAAACCAATAAGATGTCAAAATGTGACAACTTAGTCATCCCTCTCCCAACCTTTATTCCAAAAAAAGGTATTTTAAAAGAAGAAATAAATCACCTATGAAAAATTACAACATATTTTAAGACTTGAATACTGCAAAGTATTGCTGTTTAGCTACACTGAAGGGTCAACATTTTTATTGCTTCTAGACCAAACAGCATCAGATAGCCATCAAAGATAAAAGAGTGGGATTCATTTAAAAACAATTGGAAAAGATTTAAACCCTCACATACCGGAGCATGGGTGTTTAAGAAATGTTCCTCAGCATGCTTTATTGGAACCATATCACCACAAACTTTACATTTTTCTAGATTCCGGGAGCAATGAGCATAATGCAAATCAATATTTGAAGAAGGTATGGCCCTGTCACTGAAAAATTAAAAAGAAAAAAAATCTTGTTAAAAGTTCTAGAGCTCGTAAGTTTCAAAAACCATTACATATGGAATAAAGAGGCCTCCACACCTAAAACTTGATTAATAGAAGAAATCATTGCAACAAAAAAAAAAATAGCAAACAACCTCAAAACTAAGGCATGCATCAAAACAATATTCAAAAATTAATGATGCATCATGCATGTCTATCTCGCATAAAAACAAGGGATTATAGTTGATGGGAAACGACAGCGACCAAGAAAGAACCTTAAGAAAAGGATTGCCAACTATTTATTGGAATTTCAGAATACCAGATAACTGAAGCCAAATTTTCATAATAAATGGATTTTAAGCAATTGAAAAAGATAAAAGACTGATCAGATGAACTCATTGCAATCGTAAACGCATCAAACAAACTTAATTTCATGTTTTAATCGATAACAAAGCAGGTAATTCAACTAAAGTCATTCCCTTTCCAGCTTGATTTGATAAACTCAAACCACTAATCATTCTTTAAGCATGAACCAATCAAGTACACAGATTACAGACAAATCAGGCAACAAGAATTCATCCGCAAAGCAAATTTTAAAAATTCATCTGATAAAAGGAAAAAGAAACAAAAAAGGCAGAAATCGGGAGACAAGATCAAGAAAGAGATTGCATGGAAAATTCAACAAATTAAAATTAATTAAAGAAGAAGATAATAAAAACACGGAATTTCAAGAAAAGGCATTAATTAATACGTACCAGTGATTGCATATGCGGGTGGTTTCATCCGAAGCAATTGCCATGGGCGATCCGTTCAAGATCTGTCGTCGAGAAATCGTAAATCAGTAAAAACAATTAAATGAGAGGGGAAATCGGATGAGGGGGAAATGATTTGAGATAAAATATTAGTAAATTAACCTGCAAAACCCCTGGATTTCGATGGAAACGATCCTCTTTCCTCCTTTGTTCTTTTTTTAATTAAAAAGAAGAATTATACGATAGGAGAAAATTAAAATAAAAGGAAATTATGGGAAAAAAGTGAAAAGAATTTATTATTTTTGACTACGGATGTTTGACTATTGGATCGGGTCGTGCTGGATTAAATTTGTATACTTTGTTGTGTATCCGGTCTATATTGTTGGGCCTCTGAGTTTTTTTAAGGCTTTAAGAGTAATTTTGTTTCTATAGTAATTTTAAATAGGTGATTTTGTTCATCTTTTCCAATTGCTTCAATTTATATTTGGTTCTTTATTTTTTTAATTCTATCAATTTAACCCTCAAAATTTTGAATTGAATCAATTTTGTTCTTTAACTGTCGTTGATTAACAAAATTATTATCACTTGTTGCTCTTTGCTACGTCACACACTTCGTCGTTAAATAATTAACGTCTTAGTTAGAATGTTTATATGAAATATTCTTTAATACATTAATGTTCTCAAATAAGATGACGACGAGTCAATTTTGATGATTTGATAATATAGTTGACGTAGATGTTTTTTAAAATTTATATGTATTTTTTAAATAAATAAATAATTCTAAAACTCTTTATTCGTTTGATTGCGTTATGAAAACTAACTTATCATCATCAACATGGAAAGACGGTTGACAATAATGACTGATGTGAAAGTATATATGAACACATGCATAAAATTTAATGACTCTGTCAATCAACGACGATGAAAAAGCGAGATTGATACAATTTAAGAATTCAGAGATAAATTGATGAAATTAAAAATGAGTGACAACATAGCTAATTTTGGAAGACTACAAAAACTAAATTAATGCAATTAAAATAAGGAATAATATTGTTTATTTAAGATTACTACAATGGTAAAATTACCCTTTAAGTCTTTTTTAATATTAAAAATTAAAATAAAAAAAATATTTTTCTATTAAAACATTTGTTAGTTGATATCAGTTGACATATTTGTTGTTGCAACATTAAAAAAATTATGGGTTCAAATGCGTTTAAGAGTACTTGCTTTTGGTTTAAAAACTTAAAGATTATGAGTAGTTTAGATATTATATTTTGTATCTTAAATACTAGTTTTTTTAGTAAATCTTTCCATTTTCTCAGGAAACTAATAGATTTTTTGTCTGATGTTGTAACACTTTTTAGTCTTAGTTTTGCATTTGTTGTCATTTTTTTTTTGTATGGGTTGTCATTTCTCTAGTACTTATGTGGGTAATTGCACTGAGTAATTTACATATTAAATTTTATTTTAACTTTCATATATATAATTAATTAAGTTAATTATATATATATACACACACTAATACGTGTACTATTAACTTAATCAAATACATTATTTAGCTTTTAGTATTAATAAATTAAGTTAATTATATTAACACCATTAAATAAATTTAATAAAAATATCAAATCTTCGCTTTACTTAACATATTTCTGAAAAATAATGTTCAACTAGCATTTTAAATAAAATTATTTAGTATTTTCTTAAACCTTTCATTTAAATAAAATTATAGGAAAATAACAAAAAAATTAAAATATATAATATGAGATTATTTTATTATATGATATACACACGAGATTAATTTTCTCGTAATAATTAAATAAAAATAAAATAAACAAATGAATATGATTATGTATTCAACTAAACTCCTATAAAAGGGCTAAACTTACTGCTGTATACTATTTTATCTCTATACATGATTAAATTGTTCATTTTCATAATAGAATGACTAGCTTGCTTTTCGACTTATGGTATAAAAACTAGAAAATTTAAAGGTGTGAAAAAACACATTATTCTTGTAAGTGTCAAAATAAATTGGGTAAACTACTTTTATAGCCACTTAATTATATTTGTAAGTGTCAAAAAAAACGTATAACTATACATATTTGTTTAACTGATACATCATCATTTTCATTAACTTTTAATGATTAATTGTTCGATTGATATCATTTAAAAAATTAAGTGGCTTCTAGTGCCAAAATCAATTTTATTTCTATAGAGCACCAAAGCTTTTTCTTGTTCAACTTTGTTTAGCCGACGGCGACACCAGCTTTGATGTTGGTTGTCGACAGCCGGTTCTCTTTTTTATTTATTTATTTTTATTTTTAATAAGAACATTTTTGTCTTTGTGACATGTTTTTCTCTGACTTTGTAGCATGTGTATCTCTGTCTTTTGGCACGCTTTTTGTCTTCTTTCTCGGTTGTTTTGGTCGTTCTTTTTATTATTTGTTTTCTCAAGGTTGGGTTTGACTACACCACAACTAATCAAGATGGAATTTATTATAATCATGCTAATCTTCTTTGCCATGGACCCTTGAATTGAATTTGGATTCGCGGTTTACGTTCGTAGATAGTTTCTCGCGACGTTTGGTTTTGATTTGCGGTTATCGATGGTCTTTCAATAGCTTAATCTCCTTTTGCAATTCATTTGCTGATGCAGTCAGATTTGTTCGTATCTATTTTTCGTTCGGGTCTTTTGATTGAGTTTTTAACCTTTTCCATGTATGGTCCTTGTATGATCTAAATCGACTAGTTTCTTGTGTCAATGCCCAAATTATGTATTTAGTTTACGATGATAGTTGTAAACCCTTATTGTAATTTTGAATATTTTTCTTTTTAATAAGACTAACGACTTCTTTTAAAAATAATAATTAAGTGGTCTAATTGAAAAAATTAAAAGATCAATTATCAAAATAGAAATTAGATTTTTTATTTTTTAATTAATTTTTAAAATAAAAAATTATTTTAATGAAAAAATATAATTATGATATTTTAATATCCCATGTCCAGTGGGTAACAGTGTTTATAAAAATCCGAACTGATATATTATATAAAAAAATCTAAAAAAGTAAAATAAAACTTAGCTAAAACGATATGGTAACCGTACCAAAAAATTAGCAGTTAAACAGGACAATTACAATTACTATTTTTGGTTAAATAGTTAACCAAAAAAATCAATAAAAAATTAAAAAATTAATTTTATAATGATACTAAATTACTGATTATTACTAATATGAAAAAAATTACGACATACAAAATAAAATATATACGACGTTATCAGGTATAAAAATTGTTAATTGCATAAAATTAATTCTTTTACACAAAATTAATTTTGTCATGTTCCTTACATTTTTCGTATATACTGATTATTAATGAAGTTGTACTATAATTTAATTAGTTTATTGAAGTTCAATAAACTTTGAAGATTTAATTAGTCTATGTATTTTATTAAATTTGCATTGTATTTTATTTTTTTTAAACTTTTTGATTGCTTTAAACTTTAAAGACTTTTTATTATAACTATTAAAGGATTTCTTTGAATTTCTTTGGTTGATATTCGTAAGATATTAAAATTAGTAGTAATAAATAAATATATTATTTATAATATTATATGTAAAACGATTCATGATTAACTGAGTAACCGTATTAAATAAACTGATTAACAGTTTAGGCAGAAATCGATTTAAATGAGACGGTAATGATTCACCAAACCGCGACCTCCGATAACTGTACCGACAAGTCATTCTGGTACGGTTAACTGCCCGTGAACACCTCTATTGACGATAAAACTATTGAGAGACTAGTGCGAGCTATGGCCCCCCACAAAATATTAATAAAAGTTAAAAAAATTATATGGTAAAATTGTTCTTTGATCCAAAAAAATATACAATTCAATGTTAAATCTTAAAAAAAAAACTAAAATAACCCTTTAATACATAATGTTGAGTCTGCTACTATTATGCCCAATATAAAATTTATGGTTAAGACCATATTTGAGTTCGATAATATTGAATTCTTTATAGAAGTTACAAATTGCGAACCTTGTAGAGCTGTGCAATACATGCAAAAACTTTTGTACTAAACACTCGTGGACAAAATAAGGCATTTTGAGTTCGAGTTTTTATAATTTTTTGATGGTACTAAATAACAATGCTATCTATATTTCTCAGGGTAAAGTATACAAATGAGCGCTAAAATATCTTTTATAAAATAAAGGTATAATGCCAAAAATGCTTATAACGTTTGACTCGATAGTCACTTTGACCCCTATTACTTTTTGAAGCACTTTAACACCCAATATTTTATTTTAGGTCAAAATGAAAAATGACTTGAAATGACATGATAAACCTACATGACAGTGCATGATGACATAGTAATGTCATTAGAGGCGGATTTAGGAATTTAAACTTAGTAGTTCACTTACCGACAACAAATACAATTAACATATAATCCAAAAGTAAATTGAATAAGTCACCAAAAACTACATTCTAAAGTTATAAGAAATTCATATTATAAAGTACTAGTACATAAATATGTCTATAATTGTTCACGATGAGTTCTCATATTTTGATATCGTCGTACAATAGCATCCATGCTAACATCCACAAACAAGTGTTTCTCTATAAAAGTAACCAGATAATCATTTAATATTTGATCTCCTATGCTATTTTGTAATTTATTTTTTATGGTTGTCATTGTTGAAAAAGTTCTTTCTACCGTCGAAGTTGCCACTAAAAGAAGCAACACTAACTTTAAAAGCAAGTAAACCCTAGAATGAGTTTCATGCTTCTTTGTCTCAACAAGTTTGATGGAAAGCTCATTTAGGTTCTTCACATCCCAAAATCCCTCATTATTTCGGATATTAGCAGTAAAATTTCCTAATGAATATTCAAAAAACAACAATTTAGTTTCTGAAAATTTTCTAGGATAGAATTCAACAAGTCGTAGTAGTTTCTTTTTGTCAAAAGAAGAAAATCGATTAGAGGGATAAAAGAAAGACAAGCAAACAAATAACTCTTTATTTACCTCGCTAAATTGTTTTTCAAGTTTTTGCAATTGTAAACCAATCACAAAAGAAACATTTTAACTCGAAAATGGTGGAGATTTGTCACTTCTAGGCGCTTATTTTCTTTATAGCGACTCCTCCCTAGAATAACATAGGTTGCCTCCATATCAGGAATATTCACTTCATGCTTAGTTATAAATGAAGTAACTCTTTCCATGAGATCATTTCATCCATTATCTCTCAAATATTGGAGATTCTCTTTAGTTACATCAACCATAGACATCGCATTAACAATGTCTTGTTCCTTTTTTTTGTAAAGCTAAATTTAGCTTATTTGTAATCCCAAATATAGATAACATTAAGTGTGCCACAAAGATGAAATCAAATGACATCATTAAATGACTAAGTGACTCAGCTTTGTTCATGTCATTCCAATCAAAAACTTCTCCAATGGCATCAAGTGGCTCAAGAATTATAGGATACAAAGAAATCACATTCAAGATTGTTTTAAAATGCAACCCTCAACAAGTATCTCTAGGCCTACTCAAACCAAGCTCTTAATTTAAACCATTTCTAGATTCCAACTGACCCAAAGATAACGCCTCCACAACATGCTTAGCTTGTTTTTTTTCAAAGAAATTCTTTTCGTTTAGGTGAACCACCGAAAAAATTCAACAAAGGTGCAAGAACACCACCAAATAGCCAAGAAACATCCATATTCTTTTGAGCAACAACAAACTTCAATTGAAGTTGATGGGCAAAGCAATGAACATAATATGCACTTGGATATTCATTCAAGATTAAAATTTTAAGACCATTAATTGAACCTCACATGTTGTTAGCGCCATCATAACCTTGACCTCAAACACTAAAAAGACTTAAAGAGTGTTCCATAAGTAATGATTCAATTTTAGCTTTTAGAGTTGAAGGAATAACATGTAGAATATCAAGAAACCGTTTTTAAACTTCTTCGTTTTTGTTAACATATCATAAAGAAAGTGCCATTTACTCCTTATTAGATATGTCTGTAGACTCATCAACAAGGATTGAAAAAAACCCATCATCAAATTCTATACTTGCTTTAGTTATCTCCTTTGCACAAGCATCGACTATGTCCTTTTGAATTAAATGAGCTATCAATTGACAAGTACCAGATGCATTCTTCAAAAATATTTTTTTATATTTAAGACTATGCACAGAAAGAAGTTGCAAGAGTTCAAAAAAATTACCATTAATCAATGATTTCTCACTTTCATCATGCCCACGAAAAGCCAACCCTTGAAGCAAAAACCACTTCAAGAATGTAATAGAAACTTCTAATCGCAAGCGATAAGAAGTCGTTGATTCATCAGATTGTTTGGAGAAACTTGAAAAATTGAAGTCTTTTGATTCTTGAAATCATTCAACCTCCGTAATGCTTGATTGTGTGCACTTATATGTCCACCGACATGTTTAACAAATGTATCAATTTTATTCCAAGCTCTAAAACCTGAACCAACAAAAACATCCCCAAACTAAATTGTCATCCTTGAATTAATAACACACAAAACAAAAGGCTGCATCATTCTCAACACTATACTCAAGTAAAGAGCCATAGTTTTGAAATCAATTAGGGACAACACTGCAATTTTTTTCCTGAAGTATTTGTTTTAGAAAACTCATGATTGCCAGATTGACAAGGTTGTTTTTGGATATATTCTCTTCGAACTATATCCCTATCATCTGGATGAAAATTACTCATTTTTTCCTTTTTCTTGGGTCATGTGGAAGATTAATAGCATCAAACTCACTCAATCTTCAATCACCAATTGGTACTTCATCCACAGGAATTGAACTAGCTTCAACATGTTTCTCTTGATTTTAAGGGATATCTTGAGTCTTTTTATGTTCATCAGAAGAAGAACTATTGTTTTACGGAGATGGAGCTTGCAAACTTGCTTGAGATGGTGAAGGATTTGGAATAAAGACACTTCTAATATCTTTTTGAATTTTTTTAATATCTCTATGATTTGGTCTTTTCATTATGAAATTAGATTATAAGAATAAGACTTTCAATAAGAAATTTAAATAATCTTGAATAATAAGGATAATATGTAGATCTAAATATATTATGTTATTAAAAATAACTAGTATATGAAGACATAATATAATTATTTCGTACAATTCTTTCCGTGATTTCTAAACGAAGAATCCATATGAAAAAATGAGTAACAAAATCATAGGATCTAAGCCTGCATATTCTAAGTTCTGCAAAAAATTATAGCACTACAATCTACATAAATACAAATATTTCATAGATGTTGTCACTGAATTTTAGCCTGAGCCAAACCAAAAAGGAAGAAATAAGTGCAAATCAGACCAAAATCAAAAGGAAATTTGAATCATTCAAATAAGGTAAGGAATCAAGCAAATTTCAAACAAACATGGAAAGTCAAGTTATGTGCAAAGGATTCCTCACTATGGACTTATGGCAAATTTCCTATAGGATCCAAGCATTTTCAGGCCAGGATGTCTTCTTAATATTAACCGTCTTTCAGTTATCTTTCTAAAGCATCTTGAAACGCCTCAATCGGATGTTGGGATCTCAAGATATGCTCATTTTACTGAAGACAACACGTGCAAAAAATCATGTACGGGTTCAATACGAGATTTTGGTCTTAATACAAATTTTCAATGGATTTATTGATTATTTATAATTAAAATCAAGATTAGATATTTCCCTATTTGTTTAGGATTATATTAAATATGGTTTGATACCTTTCCATGTATACCAAGCATAAAAAAGGAATATGCTTTACGATTTTTTGTTTTTAGGGTTTTTTAAGCCTGTAAATAGACTTCATTCCATTGTAATCTGCACATCTACCACTCATTCACTCATCAACCTTTCACTTGTAATTCACACACCACAAGCATTCGAAATTCACATAGAGATTCTCAAGTTTGTATTGGCATTTTCAAGTTGAATACAAGAAGAAAAGCTTGGTTTTTAGGTATCTTGTACTTACTCTTTTGTTCTTTATTTATTCCTTTTATTTCAAATTTAATTATAATTAGAGCAATTCTAACCTTTTTCTTAAAGTTTTAAAGAACCTTCATCTTCATTTTCAAATATTTTACATGAACACATGATGAACTCTTTAAAATATGGTGTTTGATCTTTGTTTTAAAATAAAAGTGGGTGAATGGTGTTTTTGGGTTTTGTATTCATTTCAAACAAAAGTGGGCCATTTAAGGTTTTAATAAATTCTTTTCATTTTTATTATTTTATTTTATTTTGTGAATTGGATTCATGTTACCCTTTTTATAAAAACTTTAACGCATTAAATATTTTTTTGCTTGCTTGTTTAAAAAGTGGAACATAATTAATGTGATGTCCTACCAAAGGAAGGTAACGGTTTAGCGCCAAAAGTGTTGGCGGTGATTAAAGTTTACTCTTTTAGAGGTAGAGCCGTTAAAATAGAATCAAATTCATAAATGCACAATAATTTAAATTTTACGTGAATTCGTAAATTTCGACGATAAAACATTTTTTTAATCGGCTAGGTACCAATTTTTGGGCGTTGTGGGGGTGCTAACCCTTCCCCACGCGTAATCGACTCTTGAACCCATTTTTTTTGTTTTCGTAAACCAAAATCGTTGCTTTAATAAAATAAAATGTTTTATTAAAATGACATATTTTTAGGTGATCCAATCACACCTTTTTAAAAAAAGATTGGTGGCGACTCCGTTGTTTTTGTTTTCAAAACGTCGAAACGTTTTAAAAAAGGGTTGCGACAGCTTGGCGACTTCACTGGGGACAACTTTTTGTTTTTACAAAAAAAGAGTCAGGCCACAAGTTGATTATACCTTATTTTAATGTCGGATTTTGCGAATTTACGTAAAGCTTAACTTAATTGTCTATTTATGAATTTGATTCCATTTTACGCATTTAAGATTTGGTTACAAGCTCTAGACCCGAGCTTTGTCCCGTTTGTTTAAGTGGGGGGAAAACGCTATTGCTCTCGTGGGAATACTGATTCTCCGTATGGGCCTAGTAAGTACCTCTGGGACCCACGCTTTATGTCTTCGTGTGGATACTGATCCTCCGTATGGGCATAGGAATGGGTCCCCTTGAGTTGAACTTGATTCGTTTGAAGCTTATAATGGGTGAGAATCAAGGGTCTTGCTACCCTTAGTAGGGGACAACAAGGACAATTCGGGAACCCCTTTAGAACCGATCCTTTGTGAGAATCTAGAAGCCTACCCTATTAGAGCCATGTGGAAAACCTAGGTTTTAGAGTTCGGTCAAAATTATTCCGTAGGAATAATCCGTGGAGATATGTCCAAAAGTGTTGGAATGCGCTGCCCAGTTACTATTCATACAATGGAATTATTTTGGACATTTTGCATTTATTTCTATTCTTTTAAGTGTACTAATCCTTTCTTTCTTGTTTTTTGTTTTGCATATTCGTTTGTTGCATGTATCACATGTCTAGAAGGGGTCGATTCTAAAGCATGTTACTTCAGTAGAAAACAGTTTTTCGCAAAAGATAGAAGATTCTTTCGGAAAGAAGAGAATGATATGAGTACACATCATTGGTTCAAGGTCAACAAGCGGACACATGGAGAACATCGTTCAAGAATATGAGAAAAAGATTTTGGTCCTCAAAGATACCAATAAAAAGGGCAATGGCTATTGGTTTACCCGTCTTAGGGACAATGCCATGAGATTCTAGGAGCATGACAAGTTTGAACTCAAGACCAGTATGTAGCCAGGCATGTAATGATCTTGTTCAAAGAAGCTTTAGCTATGCGCCAGTATGCTAGGCTAACTGAGGAAACGAACCCGAAACTCATGTGGCTAATCGAAGAGATGAAAAAGCGGGGTACTCGAGCTAAGATGTACTCATGATATAATTTAGAATCTTTTGCAATAAGGAACTTCGACATCCAATGAAAAATTGTTTCTAGAGTAATACCTCAATGGAATCGGTGGCCCTTCACCTGCATTCATGCAACTTTTTGTTTTGTTGTTTGTCTACATTAGTTTTTTGTATTTTCATTCATGATCATTGCACGCGTACTCACCTAATAAAAAGATTAATTATGGCAAAGCTTTTTCATTAGCAAGACTCTACTCGAGCTATGACTATGGAGGAAAGGTTGACAACTCTAGAAATAAACCACAAAGGTACCCAAGATCGGATCGATAAATTAGAAAAAGTCTTAAAGGAAGAAATTGCACAAACTCAGAAAAACACTGTCAGCCAGATAGCGGCTATGTTGGGATTTAGAGACCTAGAAAGAGGAAAGGCAGTTGAAGCCGTTGATACTTCGTCGCCCCAACCTGAGATGACCACACAAAGATTTCCACTAAATGAGAGGTCCAAGATCCGCATAACAGAAAGCTCAGCCTGTTTTCCAATAAATTTTGGAATAAATTATGGGGAGAACCAAGGCATCGAGGTTCTCAATAAGTCAACCGACAGGGCTAGGATGAATGAGAGCTTGGAAGATCGCTATGACAGGCTCAAAGAGATCATTAGAGCCCTACAATGAGGAAATATCTATGGTGATATAGACGCTAGAGAGTTGAGTCTAGTGTCTGACTTGGTTGTACCTCCAAAACTCAAAGCTCCCGACTTCGAGAAGTATGATAGGACCACTTGCCCCAAGGTGCACTTGACCATGTACTATCAAAAAATGGCACCGTACTTAGAAAATGAGAAACTACTCGTCCATTGTTTCCAAGATAGTTTATCAAGGTCTGCTACCCGATGGTTTACCCAATTAAGTCGGGTCAATATACGTAGTTGGAGAGATCTGTCAAGAGCTTTTCTCAAACAATACGAGCATGTAACGGACATGGCCCCAAGAAGGATTCTACTACAGGATATGGAACTAGGGCCCGACGAGAGCTTTCTCCAGTATACCCGGAGGTGGCGAGATGTGGCAGCCCAAGTACAACCTCCATTGTTGGAAAATGATGTTACTCCAATGTTTGTGGAAACCTTAAATTGTACCTTCTACGACCATATGTTAAACCATGCCACTGAGGGTTTCGCAGACATGGTCATAAGCGGAGAGTTAATATTGGCGACCATCAAAAGTGGGAGACTCAAGGAAGGAGAACATGATGAGTGCTTATAACCCGAACTACCCCAACAATGGAATCTTGTCACGGAGTAGATGTGAGCATGCTTGGCTGGAATTCATTAATGCCTTCCTAGAATAATGCCTGGATAATAGAGGATTTTCCTAGGCAATGTTGTCATACCTAGAACCAACCCTTTGTTTTTTCCCGCGAGCATTAGAGATATTTTGTAAGGGCTTCTATGATAATCTACTGGTTTAAAGATGCATTTTCTTTTTTCTCAAGTGGCAAACATTTCATTTCTTTTCATTTTCCCCATCCATCTCTTTTCCAAAGTACAGAGCCCCTATTATTGATTGTATGAATGATTCTTAGATCTAATCCCGAGATAGAGGGGCAATAAAGTGTGTTCAGGATTAATAAGAAGATCCTATTTTGAGTGATTTTCCTCTCAGACATTGTTGTTAAGGCCTTTGAATGGAGTGAAAACCCTAAAACATCTACCAACTAAAGACTACTTTTTTATGGTATTTGTGTGTGAAATGACATTTGGAATTCCTTCATTACCTTTCACGAAAAAATAAAAAATATCCTTTGTTGATCCCTTTGAGCCTGATATTTTTCTTGTGATTTAGCCTTAACCAATGATCACTCCCCACATTAGGGGGGGCAAAAAAGATGAAAGTTTGTTTGCAAAAACAAAAAGCAAAAAGAAGAAAAAAGAAAGCATATCAGATCAAGCTGAATGTCCTGCATTCTAAATGAAAAGGACATAAAACGCAAAAAAAAAAAGAAAGAAAGTAAGAAAGAAATTTTGAAAAAAAATCCTTCAAATGAAGCATATGCTAGAAAAAGAAATGAACTATAGGGTGAAAACCCAAAATAGGCAGTCTAGAATGATTCAAAGAATAAAAGAACAAAGGTTCCATCAAGAAAGGTTGATCATTGGTTTAATCACCCATAAGTATATATTTGAGCCTATATATTTTTTCATTGGTAACATGAGCCTAGCCTATATTACAAGCCTCTAAAGACCATTTGGATCACACATGAATATTTGAGAAAAGGAGTTCGTCTTCAGAACACATTTCGCCTTATTGAGTTAACCTTTCTTTAGGGACCTCAAAACTTCTAATGTTTGATTGAGATTAGAAAAGTAAAAATTGAAATTTAGGGAATGTGTGAGTCAAGGAGAGCCACCTAAAAGCGGGACGCTATCCGGTTAATGGATTTATGAATCATTCATACTATGGATTTTAGGGCATCTGACTTTGCTCTTTTCCCGTATTTGTCGTGACATTTTTTTTTTTTTCCTTTAAATTCTTATGTCTAGCCTTTTCTTACATCTTACGAGTAGATTGACATAGATTCATGAAAACAAAAGATTTCTTGGTATTGATCCCAATCGTAGGGAACTAGGAGTGAATGTTCGCCATCGCATCAGAGAAATGATGAAGTGGCCACAATTAAACCTCAGATTGAATGAGGGCATCACCTCACATGATGAGGAAAGCAAAAATACATGTGTTGCAGAGTGCAAGGTCAACCATGTTGTCAATCAAGACCCGCACATGAGATGAAAAATCCCTAAAACGCAAAAAGGGATAGAGTTATGCCCAGGGGAAAATTACGCCACTAGTTGGGGCAATTTATGTTGACCAAGGATTCAAGATCCATGACTTGATAGACGTGAGAAGAAGAGATTAACGCATCAATATCATTCGAAGACATTCAAGGTGGAGATTCCCCTACAAGCAATATGGAAACTCACAAGAAGCACTGAAGATGCTTGATAATCTGAAGATCTAGAACTTTTAGAGTCGCTCAAGAAGACCTTTCACTCAGTATTGATGTATCAACTACAATCATAGTAGGACTTGTGCAAATGTTATACATCCTCGTGCAAAGACCAGATGTTCCCCATGAAGCAAAGAGGTACAAATAATGAGAATGGTAAAGTAGAGACAGTTGAAGAAGTCTATCCTTCCCACCAGGAATGCAAGATCACCGGAATGAGTGAGCAAATATGCAAAGATCAAATGTTTTCAATGAAGCAATGAGGTACAAAGAATGAGAATGGTGAAGCAGAAGACGACCAATTAATTGAAGAACGAGAATAAGCAAGGCAGAGACAGTAGAGATGGCTGATTGTCTTGGCTAAACGAGTAAAACGAGTTAAAAAGAAAACTCTAAAACTTGACATACATTCATGTTTTAGACATCCCTAGGGGGCATGCTCATCATAGTTTCATCATGAATCGAGTTTTTACAGATACACAAAAGCTTTTTTAGCAAAGAAACCTGCCTATCCTTTTAGGCGTAAGGAGATTAGAACCTACTTATCTATTCAAGAATAAGGAGAATAGATCTTGTTTATCCGTTCGGGCATATGAAGGATGGAACCTTCTAATCTATTCGAGCATGAGGAGAATAGAACATGTCTATCCGTTCGGGCATATGAAGAATGAAACCTGCTTATCTATTCGAGCATGAGGAGAATAGAACCCGTCTATCTATTCGGGCATATGGAGAATGGAACCTGCTTATCTATTCGAGCAAGAGGAGAATAGAACCCGCCTATCCGTTCAAGCATAAGGAGAATGTAACATGTCCATCCGTTCAGAGGATGGAGCCCACCTATACGTCTAGCTGTAAGAGGAATGGAACCGTGCTTCTTAGGAACGCCTATCCATTCGAGCGTGAGGAGAATAGAACCTTTATTCTTTGATTTGCAGTGTGGTTGGCTAAAATCAATGCTTTTTGTTCTTTGCTCTATCCCTATTTCACAAGAATGAGCAAAGAGGGGCAATTGTTGTCACTGAATTTTAGCCTGAGCCAAACCAAAAAGGAAGAAATAAGTGCAAATCAGACCAAAATCAAAAGGAAATTTGAATCATTCAAATAAGGTAAGGAATCAAGCAAATTTCAAACAAACATGGAAAGTTAAGTTATGTGCAAAGAATTTCTCACTACGGACTTATGGCAAATTTTCGATAGGATCCAAGCATTTTCAGGCCAGGATGTCTTCTTAAGTATTGACCGTCTTTTAGTTACCTTTCTAATGCATCTTGAAACGCCTCAATCGGGGAGCTCAAGATATGCTCATTTTACTGAAGACAACGCGTGCAGAAAATTATGTACGAGTTCAATACGGGGTTTTGGTCTTAATACAAATTTTCAATGGATTTATTGATTATTTGTAATTAAAATGAAGATTAGATATTTCCCTATTTGTTTAGGATTATATTGAATATGGTTTGATACCTTTCCATGTATACCAAGCATAAAAAGGGAATATGCTTTAGGATTTTTTGGTTTTTAGGGTTTTTGAAGCCTATAAATAGACTTCATTGCATTATAATCTGCACATCCACCACTCATTCACTCATCGACCATTCACTTGTAATTCACACACCACAAGCATCCGAAATTCACATAGAGATTCTCAAGTTTGTATTGGCATTTTCAAGTTGAATACAAGAAGAAAAGCTTGATTTTTAGGTATCTTGTACTTATTCTTTTGTTCTTTATTTATTCCTTTTATTTCGAATTTAATTATAATTAGAGCAATTCTAATATTTGTCTTAAAGTTTTATAGAACCTTGATCTTCATTTTCAAATTTTTTACATGAACACATGATGAACTCTTTAAAATATGGTGTTTGATCATTGTTTTAAAATAAAAATGGGTGGATGGTGTTTTTGATTTTCATTTTTGTTATTTAATTTAATTTTGTGAATTGGATTCATGTTACCCTTTTTTATAAAAACTTTAACGCATTAAATATTTTTTTGCTTGCTTGTTTAAAAAGTAGAACGTAATTAATGTGGTGTCCTGCCAAAGGGAGGTAACGGGTTAGCGCCAGAAGTGTTGACGGTGATTAAAGTTTACTCTCCTGGCGGTAGAGCCGTTAAAATGGAATCAAATTCATAAATGGACAATAATTTAAATTTTACGTGAATTCGTAAATTTTGACATTAAAACATTTTGTAATCGGCTAGGTACTAATTTTTGGGCGTTGTGGGGACGCTAACCCTTTCCCACGCGTAATCGACTCCTGAACCCGTTTTTTGTTTTCGCAGACCAAAATCGTTGCTTTAATAAAATAAAATGTTTTATTAAAATGACCTATTTTTAGGTGATCTAATCACACTTTTTTAAAAAAAAAATTGGTGGCGACTCCGTTGTTTTTGTTTCCAAAGCGTCAAAACGCCTCAAAAAAGGGTTGCGACAATAGAGAAACCTTACACAAGTGTGTTCCTCTTCCTCACAAGTTTTCTAACAATAATTTATCTTTTTTTATAATTATACAAGCTAAAATTCAATACAATATAAAAAAGGAAAATCTAAAAAACCTGGTGTAAACCTAAATCTAACTAAAGCTAAAATTCAATACATTACAAGCTAAAATTTGATGAAAACCTAAATTTAACTAAAGTAAAATCTGAAGGAAAATTAGAGGAAAAGAAAATAGATATATGTACCTGATCAGCAATCACAAAGCCATAAAACTATGAGGAAATTGGTGAGAAAATTGGGTGAAAGAAAAAAATAAAAGCTGAAGGAAATATGAAAGGTATCGAAGCTTTGTTGGATATTTGGTAAGTGAGAGTGTGAGACAGAGATAGTTTCGGTGAACAGTTATTAAGGAAAAAATATAATTAATGGTAGGTCATGTGACTTACCTTGCACAATTACAAATTTACTCTTAAATGTTATCTTAACAAAGATACTAATTTAACAGAATAATAAATCAATAAAAAATATTATAAAATATAAAATTATTTTTTCTACTGACGTGTCATTCTATCAAGTTATTTCAAGTTGCTTATTGTTAGTTGACAAATAGTTTTCATCCACGTAGGGGCAATTTTAACTTAAAATGAAACGTTGAGGATTAAAGTGCTTTAATAATAGAATATGACTTAATGTGATTATTCGGTTAAACGTTAGGAGCATTTGTGACATCATGCCTAAAACAAAATGGTCATCAAACTTTCAAAAATTAAATAATGGACATTAAACTTTGGTTTTATTACAAAATTGTCATTGAGCCGTTAATTGCCATTAAAAGAATAATGTGATAGTTACGAAAACTATATAATAGCAAATTTAATCTTCTAAATTTACAAAGTTAATTATTTTAGTCCTAATTCTAAAATATTGATATCACCTACATATAGAGAATAAAAAAGAAACAACTAAAATTTCACACTTTCTCTCGTACACTTTGTAGGCGAAATGACACATCAATAAATAAATGTCAACCATTAATTAGAAGTTCAACATAATGTGAAAATAAAAGTTAAAAACCACCCTTTTCAAATACAGTAACTTGCAAGTTAAGCAAAAAATAGTAGATAAATACTTACAACCTAACAGAAGGCTAACCAAAGATTTCCATTGCATGAACGCTTCAAATGATTGCCCATCTACACAGGATCATTCAATGTGTAAAATTCAATCACAATCCAATCAATCCAATCGTAAGGTCTCCGTGAAGTGACTCTTTAGAGAAAATGCAAATTTATTATGTTCATACCAAAAAAGCCATAAATGCAAATTGCAACTCCCCGAGAAGTGACTCTTCATAGCCGTCATAATCCTTCACTAGTAAGGTCTCTAATAGTTTGTGTTTGTAGAGAGGCGAGAAATTGCAGTTGGATTAGAAAGTTTTATTCAGAGGCTTTTCAATTTTAATTACGCTAAACTTCATGGCTTAGCAATATTTACTTTGTCAAAATTCAAAGAAGTAAACTGATCACTTTCAACTTCATGTGCAATAATTTTTTCATATTATTAATAAATGTATTTTAAACATATTAATATATAAATAATATTATTTATTTTTAATTGGAGGAAAAATATTGTTTATGATAACAACTTGACATCTTTATGTTTATGATAACAATTTGTCATCAATTAAGTTTTTATGCATTATTGTTGTCCAAGCCTCCAACAATACTTTGTTAAGGACATTTAAAAATCATATTATTTTTAATACTTTATTATTAATCAATTAAAAAATAGATATTGAAAGAATAATGATAATATATTTTATTAATAAAATGGGTAGATATTGTAATCACTCATTTTTACTTATAAATATATTAATATTGCATGTATATTTATTATATGAATGTTACTAATATAAGGTGATGTGTGCATGTATAAGCTATGTATACGTATTAGGGGTGTATGTATGTCACGTATGTATCTAGGGTATAAGCGTATATAGATGGTATGTTAATTATATGTATGATTATACGTACGTATACTAGAATATTATATTAATTAATGATTATATCATATAAGTAGACATTTTCGTATATACATGTATTGCTGTTATAATTATTATTATTAATACTATTGGGCTGGTAAAATGAAAAATTAAATATATATTAAACAAATAGGAATTACAGTCCAATCACAAGTTCAATTACAAGGCCCGTTTGGCCCAAATCTGAATCCCATTTAATTACAATGTGCAGGTAACTGTGGGCCGTTGGATCAAGATCTGATCCAACGGCCACGATGCAATGGAAGTCAAAAATATCTGCCAGGCGCGTGCTCCACACGTATGGACCGTTCGAGTGCCACGCGCGCGTGTGGATCACGCGCGGACGCTTTAATGTCCCACGCGCGCGTAAGATCCATGCGTTCTGACTCCTCGACTGCGGAGCTTCACGTGGCGAAATCTCAAGCCGTCTCATCAGATCGAGGCTTCATCCAGGTCGATCGTTCTTCAAGCCATCTCGACCGTTAGATCTGATCTGATCTAACGGCCAAAAATGCGTCTGGCCTCTGGCAGAATGACCACACCGCCACCGCGCCGATATTCAGTCCCCGCGTTCAGATTATGCCAAAGACAACAAGCAAATGTCAGATCTGGAAAAGAAGATACAAGTTGCAACCAAAATACAGAGGCAGTGATATATATGAAACGGGGCTGTTGTAACGGGGAAAAATTTTTAAGGAGCAAAAAGATTAGCAAAAAAACAGAGAGAGTAGTAACACAAAAAAGAACAGAGAGCTTGTAAAACGAGAAACTTGTAACCAGTCGAGATAATCAAAAAAGGCACTCCAGTGGTAATTTTTTGTCTCTTTTTTTTACCTGTTTTCTTTGCATGCATATACGAAACACAAAAAGAAATAAAAAAAAGAAACAAGTAAAGAAGTCTTACTGGCGTTGTCTGTGGGTCTTCCCTTCCTCTGTGACAAGCCTTTCGGCTCCTACAAGCCAGATCTGGTGAACAAAAGGGAGGGGAAGACCCCTTGTGGTTTCGTTTTGGTCTAAAAAAAATATATTTTTGGGTTCGTATTTCTTAGATCTAGGGTAAATAAAAGGGGATCCTCTGAATCCAACCACGGATTCATGTTGAGGACGACAAGGGGAATATTTTGGTGTATTTTGGGAGCCTACCGGCGCCGGTTAGCGGCGGCCGGCGGCGGAGAATACGGCGGCCGGCCGTCGGATTCTGGGTTTCTCAAGAACATTTGAGAGAAAACGAATGAACAAAAACTCTGAAAAACCGAAAAATGAAACAAAGAAAGGGAAAATGGGTTTCGGTCTAAAAATGGCCCTTTTATAGTTATTATTATTTTTGAAATGGGTAAATTACACACTTAATCCCACCGCGTTTTCAATATTTTCATTTTTGTCTTGCCGCATGGTATAATCACAGTCCCAGTCCCCCTGAGTTTTCAAAAAGTCACAATTTAGTCACTAAATTACACCGAATCAGTTTCTGAATGGTAAAATTACGCCTTTAACCATCCCGCGTTTTTGAATTTTTCACTTTGGGTCTGCCCCTTGGTATAATTACAATCCTGGTCCTTTTAGGTTTTGTCTGTTTTGCAATTTCGTCCCTAAATTACATATTATTGTTCTTTAATTTCCGCCACTGATTTTCGTTTTCCTTTCATTTCAGTCCTGTTTTCTTTGTAAATATTATTGTTCGTATTATCATCGTATATGTTGATATTATTTTATTTTATGTCTCCCGTATATGACTCGTTTTATGTTTATATGTATATATGTGTCAAGTATGATATTCGTTTTTTGTCTGGTTATTCATATCAAGCATGTTATGTTTTAATTGGTTCGTACATGGCGTATTTTGTATTTTATATGTGTGTGCTTTCTTATTTTTTAGGGCTACATGTTAGTATATTTACCCTTTTTATACGATATGTTGACCCGTATATGTTGAAATATGTTTTATTGCTAGTATGCATTTTTTTATATATGTTCGTCTATATATATACTTGTTCCTGCCTTGTTTTTTTTTTTGACATATTATAATTGTTTTATCTATTATTTAGAATAATATGTATATATATACATGTTTTAGTCTAAAATATCATTCATGTTAAATTAATATTACATTATGACAATATTTACTACATTTAAACATTTTACCATGTTTTATATTTTTGCCATTAAGATTGCATATCGAGATATAAATTGTTAATGCGGTGTCCTTTTATCCGAGCGTAAACGGGGCCAGTATCAAGCGTAGTGATAGTGGTTGGGCGTTTATTCTCGGATAACGGGACCTTTAAAATATATTCGCAATTATGACCGAAATTTAAAATAATCGCCACTCTGATCCGGAAAATCCAATATTAATAAAGCGGTAATTATTAAAGTACCAATTTTTGGGCGGTGTGGGGGTGCTAATCCTTCCCCATCCGTAACCGACTCCCGAACCCTGTCTTTTTGAATCTCTGGTTTTGTGGTGTCCGGCCTACCTAAGTGGCCGGTGGCGACTCCATTTTTATGAGGTTTTTTTGTAAACCCTGCGGAATAAATATTTTTAAATATCACAAACACCTTTCAAAAACACCGTTCAAAAATCCTCGTTTTTTATTTTAGCGATATCTGGAAAAAAAGACCTTCGCTACAGATGGCGACTCCGCTTGGGACTTTTTGTTTTTCAAAAAAAAAAAAAATGAGAGTCAAGCTTTTAAAATAATTACCGCTTTACTAATATTGGAAGTTCCGGATTAAAGTAACTATTAAATTAACATTCGGTCATAATTGCGCGTTTATTTTAACGCATTTAAAATATGGCATATAAACCCGTCTTTTTAAGTGGGGGAAAACGCTAATGCTTTCGTGGAGATATCGTTCTCCCGTATGGGCCTAGCAAAGGCCTTCGGGGCTCAGTACCTTATGCTTTAAATAAGGATATCGTTCCTTCAAATGCGGGCATAAGCGAATGGGTCCCCACAATTGAACCCGGTTGAAAGGAGCCTATAATGGGTGATGATCGGGGCCTTGCTACTCTTAGTAGAGGACAGCAAGGACAATTCGGGTACCTCCTAGAACCAAAACTGCATGTAGAGAACATAGAAACCTACCCTGTTAGAGCCATGCGGATAACCTTAGGTTTTCGACGGGATAAATAGGGTTGTTTTGTGTGTTTATTCTTGTTTAATTTTGTCATTTTATTTATATATTTATCAATTTTATCTGGTATCGACTTGTTTTCTTTTCGCTTTTTGTTCTTTTTCTAATACATCATTGCATTTGCATCACATAAAGGTCTTGGATCAAGTGGTTTGCCTGGTCGAAAAGTCTTTCATTATGGAAAAAGGTGTCTTAGGAAAGAAGAGCTTAATTTGTCGATCGGACATTGGTCGAGGTCAATCGTAAAATCCAAGGGGACGATCGCCTAACGAACGCGTAATAGCTGGATATACCTATGTGAGTCTCCAAATGTAACGACTTGTGGGATCTTCAAAGCATTTGGGAAAGATGGGACCGAAGACTACAAGACTTATTTAGCAATAGTTATGGCGACATCGCGCAGCTATTATATGTTCGGATCAACCAGCCCCTACTCCGAGCTATAGTCCAGTTCTAGAATCCGGCTTTTTGCTGCTTCACCTTCAATGGGCAGGACATGATGCCTACGGTAGAAGAGTACACCGTTTTACTTAACCAGAAAAATATTCAGGAAGATTGGATCTACGCGAAGCCTCCAAGGAATCAGAATTACACTGCCAAACTCAAAGCCTTTGCAGGAATGAGTGATGATTGGGTTAGTGGCCTCCTTCAAATCCGAGGAGATAATACAATCTTTGCATGGGAGAGTATTCGGGACGTCATATTGACACACCCAGACGAGGCAAAGAAAATGGACTTATTCGCTTTAGGAATATATGGCTTGGTGATCTTTCCCAGAGTACTCGGGAACATTGACATAGCCATTCTGGATTTATTTGAGCGGGTGAAACGGAAAGCAAACCCGGTACCAGCAATCTTGGTCGAGACTTTCATTTCCTTAAACGCTAGCCGGAAACATGAAGAAGGACGTTTTCGAGGCTGCGCACAGCTATTACAAGTATGGATCCAGAGTCACATGTGGAAGACGCCGACGCGGGTCCTGCCGGGGATATCCTTCCAAGGTTTTTCGCCTTTAGGAGAATATTTAGCGAAGGAATGGCGAGAAAATTTGAAAACAAAAATGTGGACCAGTTTCTTCAGGAACATTCAAGATGAGGACATAGCATGGAGGGTCTCATGGCTCGGTAAAGTTAATTATTTTCTATACAGTTGTGGTGACTTTAACTGGCTGATGATGTTAGGATTACATGGAGGGATCGCTTGTGCTCCACTTTTAGTGTCTCGGCAGTTCGGATCACGACAGTTCATTCCCAATACCGCCGGATTAAGCCAAACTGAATTTCTTTTCAAATGAGAGTTTAAAGGAAAAATTCAGACCATCATGAGGGCCTGGGATAATTGTTACCGGATCAGGGTAGAAGGAGATACCGAGCACATGACTACCCCAGATTACGACCTTTGGAGACGTTTGAGGGTTAATAATGTGATTCCTGAATCTGATCAAGGACTAACAGTGTCACTCGAAGAGATTACAAGGGTGGTACCGTCCGAAGCCGATATCCTAAGGAGTGAACTCGAAGAAGTTAAAAGGAAGATGGACATTCAACAAACCCTACATGCGAGCGAGCTCTATAAGGCAAGCTTAGAAGTTGATGAGCGAGACAGGATCATCAGGCAATTGAAGAAATTGAATGCAGATTTAAGTGACAAAAATACTCTTTATCAAAAAGATGCCCTCCTATTACAAGCAAAAATACAAAAGGCCGGCCGGAGTCAGTTCATAGCTGTGGAGAAAGAAATAATGAACGGCATCCGTTTGGTGGAAGAAGAACGAGAAATTAACAAAAGAGCGATCGAGAAAGAGATTGAAAGCTGCCGTTTGGCTATGGAGGAAGAAAAACGGTCCGCCAAGAAGGCCATTGATCAAGAGAGAGAAAGATTCAGACAAGAAATCAGCAAAGGGAAACAAGCTGTCCATCATGAGAGAGAAAGTGTCGCCGTATGGAAAAGAAAATCCATGAATAGCCGAAACAGACTGTTAGAAATGCAGAAACTGTACGATGACACTATTCAAAAATTGGGGCAAAGCCAAAGTCAAAATGATGAATTAAAAGGAAAGATGGCGGAAGTCGAACACTCACTTCGAATGTACTGCCGCAGGAATAATTTCGCTGAGCTGCAAGAAAGAGAACGCGAAGTGGGTGTGTTACAAGCACGAATCGGATCCCTCGAAGCAGTTGTGGAGGATTACAAGGAAAGAATTAATGTGTTCGAGGAAGCTGCAGCCGGAGGAGACACCTATTGGCAGAAAAGATTACGCGACGCTGCTCGAATGGTACAGGACAGAGACCAGTACTACGCAAATCTAATGGTGGATATACAGCGAGTCGCCAGACACGTAAATGATTTAGCTATCGAGGCTGAGGCACTCTGACCTTTTATAGCCCCGGGAATGGAAGAAGCTCCTAGGTTCCTCAAGCTGCTCAAGGCAATTGGAAAGTTAGGAGATAGAGCTAGAGTCTATCTATAGGACTCTGTGTTATAATTAGATCTTTTGTACTAGGGCTTTACTTTGTAACACGAATTTTGTTGTAATCAAGACCCTTTAATTCCCGTGGAAGTAATTCAAAAGGGTGATTACCAGCGGAATCAGTACCTTGTCTGCATGCATTCTTGCATTTGCATCATAACATTTGCATCATTGTACATGCATTTATTTTTTACAACCATATTAACAATATGAATATTGTGGCATTCTATGTAGTGTTAACCCGCAATCATTCATCACCTATACTTTACCCGGCTACAAAGAAAGCTCATGGAAGAAATAATAATCAGTCTAGAAAGATGGCAGAGAGAGCTTGAGACAAGGCTTGAAGAGGCCCAGAGAAGCCTTAGTGATCAGATCGCGCAATCACAAACATCTATAGTTTCTGACATAACTGCATTACTGGCAAGAAGTCTTGGAAAACGAGTAGAAGGAGAAAATGTTCCAGAACCAGAAGGTACCCCGGCTCACTTCAAGGTTCAACCAACTGCACCAAACCAGGCTAGGAAGGTGTATATTGACCCTACAGGAATGTCTTCCGACTTTCAAGTAGGGGCACCCGAGACTCAACCCCTTGATACCAAGCACTTTATGAAGAAGAAGTGCGGACCTGAATATGGTCGAAAGGATCGGGAATGAGGTAGAAAGAAAGTGGGAAGAAAGATTTCGCCTCATGGAAGAAAAAATTTAAAGCGTTACAATCAAATGAAGAATCAGAAACGACGCTAGTGACCTAAGTCCGTGTCCGATCTTGTCTTGCCACCAAAATTCAAAACGCCGAGTTCGATAAATATGACGGAACCACATGTCCTTCTCGCACACATAACGATGTATTGCGTAAAAATGGCGGCTTACCATAAAGATGAAAAGCTACGATTCACTTGTTTCGGGATAGTCTAACCGAGCGGCGTTACGTTGGTATACTCGGTTAAGCAAGCGAATGTCAAGACATGGAAAGATTTGTCTAAAGCATTTTCCGAGCAATACAAACATGTAACAGACATGATCCCTAGCAGAATTATGCTAGAAAATATGGGGCAGAAGTCCAATGAGAGCTTGCGACAATATGCCCAAAGGTGGAGAGAAGTGGCCGCCCAAATCCAGCCACCTATCCCGGAGCATGAAATCACGCCATTATTTGTCAACACTCTGAAAGGAGCACTCTTCGACCGCCTCATCAATAACACAACACAGTGTTTCGCCGACTTAATCAGGACTGGGGAGTCTCTCGAACTGGCAATCAAGAGCGGCAGAATAGATGGTGGGGAAGGGTCTCGAAAGTATAACAAGAGAAATAAAGTAAACACCACCAGCACCTACACCGCCCCGAAGAACTTCACAGTCTCACAGCCCCAAGCATCTGTGGGAAAAACGCAAAATTCGAATCAAAGAGATGAGAGGGTCACCAGAAAGGATAAAGAGAGAAGAACTTTCACTCCCCTACCTGTTTCATACTCAGAGCTTTATTCCCAGTTGTATGAAGCAGACTTGGTCCGACCATACATCGTTAATCCTGTCAATCCACCCTTCCCGCCTTGGTATAATCCAAGCGCACATTGCGACTATCACGGCGGTACCCCTGGACATCCCACTGAGAATTGCCTTGCCTTCAAAAAGCTTGTACAGAACTTAATCGATTCTGGGATATTGAAGTTTGAAGAACCGAGTGTGGCCAACAACCCGCTACCTAATCATGGGAACAGAGGGGTAAACGTCATAGAAGAATGCTTTACCAGGAGGATAAAGAATGACGTGTCAGAAGTCAAATCTCCTTTACGGTGGGTATTTCAACAATTATGCATGGCTCGTGTGATCAACAAAGGCATGATAATAAGGCAGAAGGAATACGGAAAGTATTGCGAATTCCATCAGACTGAAGGGCATGATATCCAAGAATGTGATGAGTTCAAGAAATTGGTGCAGAAGTTGATGGATGAAAAACAAATTGAATTCTTTGAGGAACCCATGGGGAAGGGATCAGACGTACACATGACAGATACCCCCAAAACTAGATACGGGAAGGGTAGACCTTTTATCATCTCTCCTAGGATAGGGAATACAGGTGTCTCCCAAGGAGAAACCAGCAAGATAAATCCCAAGATCATCATTTCAGCACCATCTCCATCTCCATTCCCATTCAAAGACATGCGACAAATTCCCTGGAATTATGCCGCGAATGTGACCATGCCAGAAAAATCAGAACGCGAACAGGTAAAAGAGTCTACGCTGGAAAACCAACAAAGCCAGAACAATGTGAACGTTGGTGAAGCAGGCCATTTCACAAGGAGCGGCCGATGTTATTCCTCCGAGGCTTTGAGAGCAACTGAAAAAGATAGGGGGAAGAATACAGCAGTTAGCCCTACGCAGATATTTGGAGAAGAACCTCCCCAAAAGATAAATAAACCGGTAACTGAGGCCCAGGCCAAAGAATTTCTAAAGTTCTTGAGACATGGCGAGTACAGCGTAGTGGAACAACTACGGAAACAACCGGCCAGAATCACAATCTTTGGAATTGCTCTTAAGTTCGAGAAGCATCGGAGACGCTATTAAAAGTCTTTGAATCAAACTTTTGTGCCCCAGGACATTTCAGAACAAACCCGGACATGATAGTAGGGCACATTATCGCTTATAATCATATCACATTCAGGTGATGATGAGATCCCGGAGGGAGGAATGGGGTCTACCAAAGCCCTTAACATTACTACCCACCGCAAAGGGTATGTATTACAGCGTCTTGATCGACAACGGGTCAGCATTAAATGTCTTGCCTATGGTAACCCCGCAAAATTGTCAATAGATGGTTCGCACCTAAAGCCTTGCTACAACTCGGTAAGAGCCTTTGATGGTACGCAAAAAGGAACAATGGGGAAAATTGAGGTGCCCTTATTGATCGGACCAACTGAATATGTGATCGATTTCGTGGTGATGGACATAAAACCATCTTACACCGCTTCTCGGGAAGACCTTGGATCCACTCCGCAGAGTTGACCCATCATCATTGCATCGAAATTAAAATTTGTAGTTGAAGGCAAATTGGTCACCGTAGAGGCAGAGCATGAATTTGTTGCTTCCGTGACATCAGACACCCCCTACATTCAAAATGATGAAGATGCTGCAGAATGCTCGTTCCGAGCATTAGAACTAGTAAATGCCACATTCGTTTCAGAAGGAAGTCGGATCCCTTATCCCAGGATATCTAATTGTACCAAGATGACCGTCTCAGAAACTCTGGGCCGAGGAGCCAAAATAGGGAAAGGGTCAAAGAAATTACAAGGAAACCTGAGACCCAAGAATATCATAACCAAGAAGGATCGTTTCGGGCTGGGTTATCAACCAAGTGTCCAACAGAAGAAAGAGGAATATAAGAGGAAGGAGGAGCAAAGAAAAGCCAGATTTAAGGGAGAAGACATTCCGTGGAGGTTGATGTCATTTCCTAGTTTGAAAGCCACTTTCATCTCCGGAGGGTTCTACTAGCCAGGTCAAGATATTGGAGAGGCAATGAAGAAAAATGATGAACTTAACCAGGAGGAAATATTCAGTAAATCATTTGAAGGGATGTACATCAACATGATAGCTGAAGAGGACCGATGTAGCAAAATGTTGACCAACATCCGCCCTTGCCATCCCGGGGAAACACTTGATAACTGGAGCTGCATTGATCTACCTGTAGTTTTTAGGAATAGATCAGAGTAATGCTCCGAATCAACCTTTTGTTTTTGCCCATAGACAATGGGGATCTTTTGTATGGGGCACCTATGTTAACTTTTTGATTGAAATGAAAATATCCCCACTTTCTAAAAAATGACCAAAGTCTCATTTATTCCATTCATGCATTCTTCATATTCATTCCCTTCATGTAAAGCCGTCCCTTTCCCAATACAATTCATTCTCATTTAATGCAGTCGCTCATGATTGACGATATGAATGATACAGATCCAATCTCGAGTAAATTTCAAAAGCCACGAGGTCTCGGAGGAAATTGAGGGAGGATATGATGAAATAGAAATTGAGGTCCCTAAGAGTTAAAGAGAATGGTGGACGACGAAAGAAAGGCGATTATGCCCCACCAAGAAGAAACAGAAATTGTCAACTTAGGGACTGAAGAAGCGAGAAAAAAGAAATAAAAATAGGAACGACGATTTCCTCAAAAACCAAGCATGAACCGATAGCCCTACTTCAGAGAATTCAAGGATGTCTTCGCTGGACTTATCAAGATATGCCAGATTGAATATTGACATAGTGGTGCACAAATTGCCAACAAAATCGGAATACAAACCAGTACAACAAAAACTTCGGAGAATGAGGCCAGATATGTTGTTAAAAATCCGAGAAGAGGTGAAAAAGCAATTTGATGCTGGATTCTTGGAGGTAGCCAAATACCCCGAATGGGTTGCAAACATTGTACCAGTACCAAAGAAAGACGGGAAAGTTCGTATGTGTGTAGATTATAGGGATCTGAATCGAGCTAGCCCTAAAGACAACTTCCATTTGCCACATATTGACACGCTGGTTGACAACACTGTAGGACATTCATGGTTTTCCTTCATGGACGGCTTCTCAGGATACAACCAGATAAAGATGGATCCTAGCGACATGGAAAAAACCACATTCGTAACCATGTGGGGCACTTTTTGTTATCAAGTGATGTCGTTTGGGCTAAAAAACGCAGGGGCAACATACCAAAGAGCAATGGTGACTCTTTTCCATGACATGATGCACAAAGAAATAGAAGTATACGTGGACGATATGATTGCCAAATCTCGAACAGAGGAAGAGCACCTACAGAACTTGAGAAAACTATTCCAAAGACTACGGAAGTACCAACTGAGGCTCAATCCTGCCAAGTGTACCTTCGCCGTTACTTCTGGAAAACTCTTGGGGTTCGTAGTAAGCAGAAGAGGGATTGAGATTGATCCCGATAAAGTGAAAGCCATCCAAGACCTTTCACCACCCCGCACGCAAAAGAAAGTTCGCGGTTTCCTGGGGAGGCTGAATTATATCTCTCATTTCATTTCCCAATTAACCAACCAATGCGACCCGGTCTTCAGACTTCTTAGAAAGAATAATCCTGGCGTGTGGGATGAAGAATGTCAAAAAGCCCTAGAAAAGATCAAAAAGTACCTGACAAATGCTCCAATTTTAGTCGCACCAGTACTTGGTCGACCACTAATTCTCTACTTAACAGTCTTCGAGAATTCAATGGGATGTGTACTGGGGCAACACGATGAGTCAAGAAAAAAGGAGCAGGCCATCTATTACCTAAGCAGGAAATTCAATGATTGCGAAACACGATACCCGCCAGTACAGAAGCTGTGTTGTGCTCTAGTTTGGACTACCAAGCGGCTCAGACAATACATGTTGTACCATACTACCTGGTTGATATCCAAGCTAGACCCATTAAAGTTCCTAATGGAAGCGCTAGCGCTAACGGGAAGGATGGCCCGATGGCAAATGCTCTTATCCGAATTCGACATCGTATATGTTAATCAGAAAGCCGTAAAGGGGAGTGCCGTAGCGGATTTCCTAGCTAGTCGTGCTTCGGATGACTATGAGGCATTGAACTTTAGTTTCCCAGACGAAGACTTGATGTGCATTACAACCGAAGAAGAGATTTCAGATGATAAGTCATGGAAACTTTACTTCGATGGAGCCTCCAACGCCCTCGGACATGGGATAGGCGCAGTGCTAATTTCACCTGAGGACGTCTATTATCCTTTCACCAGCAGATTGGAATTTTTCTGCACAAACAATATAGCTGAATACGAAGCTTGCATCATGGGACTGAACTCAGCCATCGAAAGAAAGGTTAAGGAACTTCGAGTGTTTGGAGATTCGTCCCTAGTCATTTACCAATTGCGCGGGGAGTGGGAAACCAGAGACCCGAAGTTGGTCAAATATCACGAATGGATTCAAGAGCTCGTCAAAGAGTTCGAAAAGGTCACCAATTACCTACCCCGAAAGAAAATCGGATGGCGGATGCATTGGCAACCTTGGCATCCATGTTTAAAACAAACACCTGGGCAGAAATGAAACCCATTGAGATGCAGACATTTGAAAAGCCTGCTCATTGTTGTAGTATACAGGAAGAGATTGACGGAAATCCATGGTACTATGATATCCTGCAATATGTCAAGCTTCAAAAGTATCCAGAAGGGGCAAACGACAATGACAGAAAAACGCTCAGAAAAATGGCAACAAAATATATCCTAGATGGGGAAATCCTATATAGGAAAAGTCATGATCAAACATTGCTTTGAGATGTGTGGATGCCCGGGAGGCGAAGGAAATCTTAGCGAAGTACATGATGGGATCTCGTGGAACGACGCCAACGGGCTGTCTATAGCCCAAAAAATTATGAGATACGGTTATTTCGGTTGACCATGGAGGGAGATTGCATCGATTACGCCAGAAATGCCATAAATGCCAAATTTACGCTGACAAAATTCATGCACCCCATCGCCTCTACACACCATGAATTCTCCGTGGCCTTTCGCAGCGTGGGGCATGGACGTTATCGGGCAGATCCATCCGAAAGCTTCCAATGGGCATCATTTCATTTTGGTCGCCATAGACTACTTCACTAAATGGGTAGAGGCAGCGTCTTACGCCAATATCACCAAGACTACAGTTTGTAAGTTCTTAAAGAAGGAAATTATTTGTCGATACGGATTGCCGAGAGAATCATCACCGACAATGCTTCCAATCAACAACAACAAAATGATAAAGGACGTGTGCACTCAATTCAAAATAACACACCATAATTCCACGATCTATCGTCCTAAGATGAATGGAGCGATGGAAGCGGCAAACAAAAATATAAAGAAGATCATAGCGAAGACTACGGATACCTACAAGGATTGGCATGAGAAGTTGCCTTTTGCCCTTTTCGCCTATAGAACGTCCATCCGCACATCAACGGGGGCAACGCCTTACTCCTTGGTGTATGGTACCGAAGCAGTACTCCCAATTGAGGTAGAGATTCCGTCTCTCCGGGTCTTAAACGAAGTAAAACTAGAAGAAGCTGAATGGGTACAGGCCAGACTCGACCAACTAAATCTCGTTGACGAAAAAAGACTAAAAGCCATTTGTCATGGTCAGATGTACCAAAAGCGGATGGTGCAGGCTTACAACAAAAAGGTGCGCCCAAGAGAATTCAAAGAAGGAGATCTGGTACTCAAAAGAATCCTCCCTATCCAGAAAGATTCTCGAGGAAAGTGGATGCCCAACTGGGAAGGACCGTACGTCGTAAAAAGGCATTCTCGGGAGGGGGGCCTGATCCTAACAGAAATGGACGGGGGGCGAGCTGAAAAATCCCCGTAAATTCTGATGCCGTCAAGAAATACTATCTCTAAAAAAATGGAGAGCTCAGGGCGAAAACCCGAAATCGGGCGTCTTGAAGCAAAGGAATGACTCGAGTTGAAAACCCGCAAAGGGCGGCTCGGGTAAATTGAAAAGTTGAATATCTGAGGAGAAGGGTATCCCCATGAACATCATGAAGAGGAGGCTTGAGCAAAAAATTCTACACCACCGCTGGAGGTCATGTATCATTCATATCAAAGATAATGAGGGATCTTGTATTTTCATACTCAACTCATATGTGTTATACCTTTCTTTTCAAGATATCTCGAAACCCTTAATCAGAATAAAATTGTGTTTTGAGCATCCATTCCTAGCCTTCTTGTCAATTTCAGTCAAATAAGATAACATAGGCTCATAATGAAACAAGAGATTTCGAAGCATTACTATGATTTAACCTTGAAAATGCAGGTAATCAATGAAAACGATGTTAACTCCGTCCTCTAGTTCCCTAATGGTCATGTCGATAGGGAAGGCGGAAGCTTCAAACAACCTGGTAGGATAACCAATGGCACATGTCCTATCTATTCAAGAAAGGCGTACGAGATAACAAAAAAGATCTTTTGGGTGAAAACCAGAAGGGCACCCCCTCAAAAAAAATCTCTAAAGTGAAAACCCGAAAGGGCACTCTAGAATTCCAAGACGAAATTGAAAAAAGAGAAAGGTCGAGATGGTTGAACTTGGCAGTGAAGCAGGGTATCGATGCCCGTAAGAAAGGAGAAAACGAACGTCAAATAAGGACCAAAACAAGCCCACCAAGATATTGAATCTCATACATCATGAATAGTCAGACATCACTAGGATTAGGAGCATGTCAATTCATTCATTTGTCATAGCATTTTGTTTTCATCTCGGATAGGTATCTGCAGATCCAAAGAGACATCGAGGGTCATCACGATGTGAATCCCAAATGAGAAGACAATGTTTTTACATAAAGACACATATTTTCAAGCTCCAGAGAGAGGTTCTATATAGGAAGAATCCTCCTCTCCGAGGCTTCAGAAACTGAAAGTTCTATATAGGAAGGACTGACAGTTCCAGGGTGAAGGCTCGCAGTTCTATATAGGAAGGACTCCCGGTCGAAGGAATTCACCCATGACACGCAAGATTATATAGGAAATCCTGGTGTGTCGAAAGCAAAGAGTTCTATATAGGAAGGGCTCCTAGCTTCAATGTCTTAGAGTGAAAGATTCTATATAGGAAGAATCCGTAACTCTAAGATTTCAAGACGCCAAAAAGTTCTATATAGGAGGGACTGATGGCTCCAAGGTGAAGACTCGCAGTTCTATATAGGAAGAACTCCCAGTCAAAGCAATTCACCTATGACACAGGTTATATAGGAAACTGTTGTTGTGTCGAAGCAAAGAGTCTTATATAGGAAAGACTCCGAGCTTCATTGTCTTAGAGTGAAGGGTTCTATGTCGAAAAGAGCCTGTAGCTCCAAGATCGGAAGGTGACGAAGTTCTATATAGGAAGAACTTACGAGCCTGAAGATTCAGCAAAGGAAGAGCGGAGATGTCCAAAAAGATTCGTTTTTCCAAAGCTACGAACAGGGAAGTCTGATAAAAATCAGAGCGAAGGGTTCAATGTCGAAAGAGCCTGTAGCTCCAAGATCGGAAGGTGACGAAAGCTCTATATAGGAAGAACTTACGAGCCTGAAGATTCAGTCAAGGAAGAGTGGAGATGTCCAAAAGAATTCGTTTTTCCAAACCAAACAGGGAAGTCTGATAAAAATGAGAACGAAAGGTTCTATGTCGAAAAGAGCCTGTAGCTCCAAGATCGGAAGGTGACGAAGCTCTATATAGGAAGAACTTACGAGCCTGAAGATTCAGCCAAGGAAGAGCGGAAATGTCCAAAAGAATTCGTTTTTCCAAGGCTACAAACAGGGAAGTCTGATAAAAATGAGTGCTTATGAATCTTTGCTTTGTTTCCCATTCCACGAGAACAAGCAAAGAGGGGCAACTGTAATCACTCATTTTTACTTATAAATATATTAATATTGCATGTATATTTATTATATGAATGTTACTAATATAAGGTGATGTGTGCATATATAAGCTATGTATACGTATTAGGGGTGTATGTATGTCACGTATGTATCTAGGGTATAAGCGTATATAGATGGTATGTTAATTATATGTATGATTATACGTACGTATACTAGAATATTATATTAATTAATGATTATATCATATAAGTAGACATTTTCGTATATATATGTATTGCTGTTATAATTATTATTATTATTAATACTATTGGGCTGGTAAAATGAAAAATTAAATATATATTAAACAAATAGGAATTACAGTCCAATTACAAGTTCAATTACAAGGCCCGTTTGGCCCAAATCTGAATCCCATTTAATTACAATGTGCAGGTAACTTTGGGCCGTTGGATCAAGATCTGATCCAACGGCCACGATACAATGGAAGTCAAAAATATCTGCCAGGCGCGTGCTCCACACGTATGGACCGTTCGAGTGCCACGCGCGCGTGTGGATCACGCGCGGACGCTTTAATGTCCCACGCACGCGTAAGATCCACGCGTTCTGACTCCTCGACTGCAGAGCTCCACGTGGCGAAATCTCAAGCCGTCTCATCAGATCGAGGCTTCATCCAGGCCGATCGTTCTTCAAGCCATCTCGACCGTTAGATCAGATCTGATCTAACGGCCGAAAATACGTCTGGCCTCTGGCAGAATGACCACACCGCCACCGCGCCGATATTCAGTCCCCGCGTTCAGATTATGCCAAAGACAACAAGCAAATGTCAGATCTGGAAAAGAAGATACAAGTTGCAACCAAAATACAGAGGCAATGATATATATGAAACGGGGCTGTTGTAACGGGGAAAAAATTTTAGGGAGCAAAAATATTAGCAAAAAAACAGAGAGAGTAGTAACACAAAAAAGAACAGAGAGCTTGTAAAACGAGAAACTTGTAACCAGTCGAGATAATCAAAAAAGGCAGTCCAGTGGTAATTTTTTGTCTCTTTTTCTTACCTGTTTTCTTTGCATGCATATACGAACCACAAAAAGAAATAAAAAAAAGAAACAAGTAAAGAAGTCTTACCGGCGTTGTCTGTGGGTCTTCCCTTCCTCTGTGACAAGCCTTTCGGCTCCTACAAGCCAGATCTGGTGAACAAAAGGGAGGGGAAGACCCCTTGTGGTTTCGTTTTGGTCTAAAAATATATATTTTTGGGTTCGTATTTCTTAGATCTAGGGTAAATAAAAGGGGATCCTCTGAATCCAACCACGGATTCATGTTGAGGACGACATGGGGAATGTTTTGGTGTATTTTGGGAGCCTACCGGCGCTGGTTAGCGGCGGCCGGCGGCGGAGAATACGGCGGCCGGCCGCCGGATTCTGGGTTTCTCAAGAACATTTGAGAGAAAACGAATGAACAAAAACTTTGAAAACCCGAAAAATGAAACAAAGAAAGGGAAAATGGGTTTCGGTCTAAAAATGGCCCTTTTATAGTTATTATTATTTTTGAAATGGGTAAATTACACACTTAATCCCACCGCGTTTTCAATATTTTCATTTTTGTCTTGCCGCATGGTATAATCACAGTCCCCCTGAGTTTTCAAAAAGTCACAATTTAGTCACTAAATTACACCGAATCAGTTTCTGAATGGTAAAATTACGCCTTTAACCATCCCGCGTTTTTGAATTTTTCACTTTGGGTCTGCCCCTTGGTATAATTACAATCCTGGTCCTTTTAGGTTTTGTTTGTTTTGCAATTTCGTCCCTAAATTACATATTATTGTTCTTTAATTTCCGCCACTGATTTTCGTTTTCCTTTCATTTCAGTCATGTTTTCTTTGTAAATATTATTGTTCGTATTATCATCGTATATGTTGATATTATTTTATTTTATGTCTCCCGTATATGACTCGTTTTATGTTTATATGTATATATGTGTCAAGTATGATATTCGTTTTTTGTCTGGTTATTCATATCAAGCATGTTATGTTTTAATTGGTTCGTACATGGCGTATTTTGTATTTTATATGTTTGTGCTTTCTTATTTTTTTAGGGCTACATGTTAGTATATTTACCCTTTTTATACGATATGTTGACCCGTATATGTTGAAATATGTTTTATTGCTAGTATGCATTTTTTTATATTTGTTCGTCTATATATATACTTGTTCCTGCCTTGTTTTTTTTTTTGACATATTATAATTGTTTTATCTATTATTTAGAATAATATGTATATATATACATGTTTTAGTCTAAAATATCATTCATGTTAAATTAATATTCTGTTATGACAATATTTACTACATTTAAACATTTTACCATGTTTTATATTTTTGCCATTAAGATTGCATATCGAGATATAAATTGTTAATGCGGTGTCCTTTTATCCGAGCGTAAACGGGGCCAGTATCAAGCGTAGTGATAGTGGTTGGGCGTTTATTCTCGAATAACGGGACCCTTAAAATATATTCGCAATTATGACCGAAATTTAAAATAATCGTCACTCTGATCCGGAAAATCCAATATTAATAAAGCGGTAATTATTAAAGTACCAATTTTTGGGCGGTGTGGGGGTGCTAATCTTTCCCCATCCGTAACCGACTCCCGAACCCTGTCTTTTTGAATCTCTGGTTTTGTGGTGTCCGGCCTACCTAAGTGGCCGGTGGCGACTCTATTTTTATGAGGTTTTTTTGTAAACCCTGCGGAATAAATATTTTTAAATATCACAAACACCTTTCAAAAACACCGTTCAAAAATAATCGTTTTTATTTAGCGAGACCTTCGCTACAGATATATATGCAAATACAATAATTCCATGTTTGTTCTTTGAGCATATTCCAACGTAGCCACCTTTTGTTAAATTGTGAATAAAAATGATGTTTCACCTTTTAACTGGTATAATGGCATAGATTTTGTTAATTTTTGTTTGTTGGGATGAACAATCAATGCAAGATGACCAAGAGGGGTGAATTGTCAATTTAAAAAATTGATGAAAGCAAAGAAAAATGGCACAAGCAATTTAGAGTGGTTCAACCTTCTCAATAAGGTTTACATACACTACCTTAGCTATCCACACTAAGGAGTTATCAAATCCACTAGGTTTGCTTTTCTTTTGAGGCTCAAGGAGATAACTTTACAACTCCCTTAAGGTTTATACCTCAAAACCTTAAAAACTCTCACAAAAAGAAATACAAATAATAGCAAACTAAAAATCCCTCCTAAGGTACAATGTTTGCACAATTCTAGGCTAACTAAAACCCCCAAGACTTGAATAAAATGAATACAATTAAAATCACTCAAGTGGCTTTACAAGATTTGACAATAAAAGCTCAAAGATTGTTGGATGTGTGCTTGAATGCTTTAGACTTGTTGAATAGTTGTTGAAGAAGCATTGGAGACTTGATTTTATACCCTTTCATTGATTTCTAGCTATTTGGGTAGTTGATATATTGATTATAGCCGTTGGCTACATTTTTTCCGCAATAAATGTTGTCTACCAACATTGGGTATCGGCACTCGGAGACGGGTATCGAAACCTACTATAAGAAGAAAGATCTATTGCACTAAAAGAGTATCGATACGCGTGAAGCCGTATCGATACGGAGTGTGTATTTTACAAAGGGTATCGGTACGATCAAAGCTAAATCGATACTGATTTTGCTCAATAGAATCCTTGAAAGTTTTGTACAAAAAGTCGTATCCATACGCCCATAGGGGTATCGGTACGAATAACCGTTTTTCAAAACTTATGGTTCTAATAAACTGACAAGCCAACAGTCGAATAATAAATACAAAGATTTGGAAAATCTTTAACCCTCGTATCGACACACAATAAGGCGCATCGATACTCATAAGCAAATTTGGTTACCAGGTTTAAAGGTTGTACGAATATGACTACACACGTATCGGTACCTTATAACCATTATGTTTAAAATAGTTTTCCAGTAGCTAAAATCCGTACCGATCCAGCCTAAGGCGTATCAGTATTCATGTACCAAATTGGCTATTTTTTAGTACCAAACAATTAGAAAAACTTTGGGGTTTAAAGTTTTGACTTAGAAATTATTTTAAGTTCGATTCCTTGTCAATTTGTGAGTCTTTAAAATTTTATTTTATTTTACAAAATAGTTGTTATATCAAATATAGATTTATCTTTGTCTTGATTATAAATTATTCAACAAATTTAGCCCTCAACATTTACAAATTTAATCAATTTGTTCCTCAAACACATCATTGTCATCATATCCTAATTCCAAACCCAAACACTATCACTCATCATCATACCAACACATCTTCCATTCAACAATCTAATTAGCTTAAATAACTCGTGACAAGGTGAGTACTAAAAATTGAAGAAAAATACAAAGAAATAAAATTTGGAGAATGAACACAATGACTTTAGAGTGATTCAAATCTGTAATATTCCAAACATTAGCCTAGGAGTATGCTACAATGGACCACTAGTTAAATTGCTATAGAGTTATCATCTATTAGATTAATTGTGTGATTTAGGATTGAATTGAAATAAAGAAAACTTGAATATCCAATTAGTAAAGGATTAAACCGAATGCTTTGTAAACTTACAAGGTTGCATGCTAAATAAAAATAAGTGGATGGGTTTGTACACTTGTCATGCAAAGGCTAAGGCAAGTGTTAGGGGGGGAATTTTGGCAATTGGAATATGAAAGATGAATCAAACATTCATCTTCTTCTTCCTTCCCCTCAAATGGCCGAACCCCATAGTTGAGAGAGAGTGGAAAGCTTGCAAGGGAAAAATTGTTGGTAAAGCTTCGTCTTGGTCAAATTTAAGTCCTCCTTCAAGTAGTTAAGGAAGAGGGTAAGAAATTCTCTTCCATTCTTTTGAACTAAGACTTAAATTATGGATTGAAATTATAGATTTCATATGTGCTATGTTGTTATTAGATTTGTTAGAAGAATCGAATTTATGCTATGAATTGAGTTATTCGAATTGTAGATGAGATGAATTGCCATGTATTTAAGAAATTGGTAATATAGTTAAAATACTAAAATTTTCTTGAGGATGAGTTCTATAATGGATAAGATAAATTGAGTATACGAATGGACCCTTGTTGGTTGTGTAATTGATGCTTAGGCTTGCATTAAGTATCATTGCTTAGTAGTATTCAATTTGGGACTGTTTTGTATAATTATGAATGTAGTGGACTGTTTTATGCATATATATATATATTTGTATACCTATGGATTTGGGACTATTTTGTATAATTATGAATGTAGTGGACTGTTTTATGCATATATATTTGTATACCTATGTATTTGGGACTGTTGGATATTTATGGACGTAGTGGACTGTTTTATGCATATATATTTGTATACCTATGTATTTGAGACTGTTTTGGATACTTATGAATGTAGTGGATTGTTTTATGCATATATATTTGTATACACGCGTATTAGGGATTGATTTGTGTATATATATAAGCATATTGGATTGTTTTGTGCATATATGTGTATACATATGTAAATTGGATTGTTTTGCATATATATATATATATATGTATGAATACATAGTGGATTGTTTTGGTGCATATATGTGTATACATGTGTATTTGGATTGTTTTGTAAATGAAGAGTTGTTTAGGAATTGTTTTGATATGAAAATTTAAGGTACATTAAGGCTGGTTTTAGAATAATGTACATGATTTAGTTAAGACTAGCTTGAATGTGATTCTAATATGTAGTTGTATTCTTATTATACTTAGACCAAGGATTTGAAGAAGCAAGCCCTAAGGTCGATCAAGTTGTAGAAAAGCAAAAAGGGATTGTGATTCGGGAGCAGATCTAGCTTGGATCAAACTGTGAGTGGTTTAAATTTTTGGGATAGGCTTGTAACCTTCCCAAGCATTCTTTATTGTTTAAATTCATTGATTTATCTTTGAATTATGTATGCAAATATAAGCTGGAATTCGAGGTTAGTACTTAATTGTAAAGTACCTTATGATTTGCAATGCTTGCTCAAATGCATGCTATAAATTAAAACTATACATGTGATATTATATGTTTGATATGATAAGTTATAAGCTTTGCTCATGTGATTATATGAATTTGGAGCTAAGCTCAAATCTAATTCTCATATGATAAGAAGTAATTGAAAAGTCTTGGTTTCGAGTCAATCATAGGTGTAGTTGGCATGCCATAGAATTGTGCAATAAGTATGAGCGGCTAATTTCTTGATTTAAGCTTAGAATTCTTATGATTGGAATTGACCTTGGTAGAAGAATAAATTGCATTATAGTTTGATCGATTCATGTTTTTGGTTACTTTAAACTACCTCACTAAGTGTATGCTTATCCTATTCTTTCATTACATTTCAGGGTAAATCTTGGTTGCACTGAACTTGGACAAGATCACAAGTAGCAAGAAGTATGTTTTGTAATCTCTTTTAGGAACTCCTAGTTGGTGGCACATAGTTGACATGTATGAATTGTGCATTTAGGGCATCATTTTGCCTTTTATGTATATAAATTATATAAGTGTCTATTATTTTGTAATGGATCCATATACTAAAATGTGTCTGTTCATACGATTAGTATGATGGCTAAGTGCCTGATTAGAGATAGAATTTGATCATGGATGCTTATATATGAGTAAATGTTATGCTTATGCCTTAGGTATTATGGATATGGTATGAATATCAATGTTAACTTTTAATTTGGAACTCGGGCTCAAGTGATTGCATATTTGAATGCTAAACCTTAGTAAACTTACCATCTCTAAACTTTAGGCCTTTGGCTGAATCCCTTGTCCCTTCAAACCATTCAAATTCCATACCTCTCTTGACTTAAAGTTGTCCAAATAGTATAATAAAGAATTGGTTATTGCCTTAAGTGGTTGAGAACCCTTCAAGTGTATAAGGTCTATTTTATATGAATCCTTCACATGTTTGTAAATTGAACTATACTAGTTCATGTTTTTTTATGAACTTGTAGGATAAGAACCTAGATTAGGATGTGGTTATCTTGTATGTAATGGTTTTCCTAGCTAACCTTAGTTTTTGAGCTAAGGTTATATAAGTGTTAACACATTCCTTGTTTGCTAAGTAATACTTCTTAGGGTTTACTTCTAAACCGGGTAAGAGGTGTTACAGAATCCTATTGCTTAGACAATTGCCTTATCTTTCTCAACTAGGGATTTCTCAATTTTATATTTATTGATACATTTGAAGACAATATATAACCTTAAAATCTCTACATTTTATTGACTAAGATAAAATAAAAGATTCCTTGAGACCTTATAACCTTAAAGTCTCCCCTCACAGAGAAGAAGAAAATTAAAGCAAACAATATGCACTTATTAAAGGTCAATATTTACAATATGAACCAATTTCAAGTTTTGAGTGTGCTAGGATGTATGAGTTTTAGTCAATTCTTGATATTAAAAATAAGGTTAGTTTATATTTACTATTTAGCATATAGGTTTTAAGTTTCGGATATGTGATCTTTGTTCTGTCGATGATAAATCTATGGGATGATGTGAGGTTAGAAGCAGATCTTTGCAACCCAGGTTGATGGGGTGGTTTTTTTAAAAAATTAGATGTCTAAATTAAAATTTTCAAAAAACTTGAGATTTAGTGAGAAATTTAATTTTTTGGGGAGGAATTAATTAGAAATATTCTAAAGTTTTGAATATAATAATAATTTTTAAAAATTTTAAAGGGGCAAAATTAAATTTTTCAAAAATTTTCAAGAACTAAAAGTCAATTCCCCAATTTTTTTGGAGGGCCAAAGCTCTCACAGGCTCTTGAAAGGATCCGTCCACGCGTGAGGTTGTGGGTGATAGATTATTGATGAATAGAATATGAGTGGGTAAAAGGGGATGAGTGATGGTGTTTGGCTTAATAGTGGGGTTGATGAGAGATGACGAGGATGATGTGTTTGAGGACGAAATGTGTTATACAAATTAAAAAAAGCCATGTCATCATTATAATTAATAATTTAATGGAGGGTGACCAAAATAGAACCAATTGAAAGTTCTAGTGACAAATTTAATTTTTTGTAGCTTTGTGACTAAAATAAAAAAAACATTAATAGTTGGGTGACTAATACTATGGTTTACCCACATTTCACTTTATCTGTCTCTTATGCTTGGTGAAAGTCCTATGGTTGAATTTATTAAGAAAGTTGAGTTGTTGATTGAAGTTAGATACTCCATACTTTGTGCATCTAAATTAGGGTTGGCCAAAAAATTCAGATCCGACAAATTTTGACTCGATCTAATAGATTCGTTTTTTTTCTAATTTTTAGGTTTAAGGTTGGTCACGGTGGGTTTTAGGGAAAAAGTAACTAGGACATGGTTGGCCAAAAATGCATATTGTCTAAAGTATCCCTCTATATATTTCAAAAGTGTAGAGATTCTTTTCTCTTTTTTTCCTTCTCATTTTTTAGAAAAATATTAAGAAAAATAGCATCATTCTCTAGCCCTAGCTGCTTCTGCCCTCTTCTTTCATTGCGTTCAATGGACAACGGAACTAGTGTCTTTAAACTAAACACAAAATGAACTCGTTCTAGCGATGGTGGTGAGCGGAAACCTGCAATGGGGTGAATGACGGTTGGTGGCGGGATTTAGCTAAAGATAAGTGGTCAAATTAATATTTTAGCTAAAGTCTATAGGTCACATTGATATTTATTTAAAGTTTAAGGGTCAAATCAATATTTTATCTAAATTTTATGGGTCAAAATAAAAATAAGCCTTTTTACTAATGTACCACATCATCATTCTAACGAGAGTTAATGACTCAATGACCAAAATGTTATAAATCGATGACGTAAGTAACTAAAACGTAACTGTTTCAAAATTTATGACCCAAATCAAACAATCTAAAAATAAAAGGGATCAACCATGTAGTTTACCTTTTTTTTACTTCATTTATTAAAATATTAAATTTAATAATTGTTCGATTGTGTTAAAATTGCAAAAAAATAACTAAATGTCAAATATTGAGAGTTCACACTTTCTAATAATTGAGCTCATAACCAAAATGTCTTCAAAAGTATTAGAGGAACATCGAAATCATCGTAATATAACATATTTTAATGCATAAATTTTATAAATATTGTAGACAATCATTCAAGTCAGTTAATTATTTTTTTTCAAAACTAAAAATTATAATTAAATCAAAATATTTTTTAAAAAATCGTACCGAAACTAGATTTTTTAATTCGGATAATTGAATTTTTGAATCGATATTTTAAGTTTTGTATTCGGTTTTGATTTTCAAATTTTTACAGTCTTAAAACGTCTACAACTTACGACACATACAAAAAATCATCTTATCAAGAACGTCTTCCATAAAACGTTGCTGACAAGACGTATCATTGCTCTTCTTCACGATATAAATGGTTCTATTTCGAAAAATAACCTTGAAAGTGTTAATTTAGTAAATAATTATTAGAAACTGTCGAACACAATGACAACTAATTTTTCTTTTAAAGATTTACAATTATTACATTTTCTAAAATCTTTCATAAAGTTGAAACAACCTCTACTTATCTAAACGCTTGACGGTTACTGGCATGTTATTCGTGTTGCCGAGGGACATCAAGCAAGGGAAGCAGGCAGATGATAAGGATGAATGCTTGTTATTAGAGAGTTAGTTTAAGTGATATCGTTTAAATATATTTTGAATTCGAAATTTTGTGTATGCAGAAAATTCTCACTGAAAAACTTATTCATTAAAATTAAATATAAATTAATTAATGTAAAACCCTAAACTGAGAGGGAAAAGAAATAATAATGATCGGACAAATATAAGGGTGAGTGGAGTTGTGTAGGATAAAGTGGCAGGTGTCCGAGGAAATGATGAACCGGTGAGGAAGGCAACTTTGTACACCCTTCAGTCCCCATAAGGCCATAACTTAATGCAACCCATTATCCATCCATGTTTTTTCCCTTCCCGTTTAATGGCATCAACCATGTATTTTAGGATATTCTCACGGCATAAGCTTCCAATTTTGAGCGTCTCTTTCATGTAAAAAGATAAAGCTTTTCTTATTAGGACCATAGCTATAATTTTCTTTCTAAATAGTATTTTGTTTTTTAAAGTCATATTTTGATATTATTTTAGTATGTAAAAATTTTCTTTAAAATTTTCTTTGATTTTAGCTGTCAAGATTATTAATCTTGTAATTTTTTTGTAATTATTATTATGTGTATTTTTTTCGACTAAACTTAGAAGAGTTTTTAATAAATTTTTTCATTTTCATAAAAAGACTTTTAAAATTTAGTTTATGAATTTGTATTTTTGAAGCATGTTATCCTGCTTATTTTTTTGTTGCAAAAAAGTTATATGATATTCTTAGAACATGCCATTTAACACAAAATTTATGTTGAGTTTTTTTGAACCCATAAAGTTATCCCAGTAAAAAGAAAAGAATATTATTGTCCTTAAATAATTCGAGTTTGAGCAAGTTGTCTGCACGATGTGTATGTTATTAAAGGGACAATGACAGTAGCGTGTTTAAAACAAACTTTTTAAAAATTCTCATAGTGTCACGTGACATTTTTTAAGAAAAATATAGTGGACAATGCTTCACAGAAGATAAGTTCAGGGGTTAAACTGAACAAAAACTTCCTTAAATAGTAAACTGATAATGATTTACAAATTCTAAGGCCAAAATACTATTTACCCCATTTTTATACAAACTTACACACACATTATATTGAAAATATTGTGACTCGAACCCTAGAATTCTTGGTCGCCAATTGGCCTACAACAAATATAATAGCTATGGAAATTTAAACCATACACGTGAACTTCCATTTTTATTTTGTTACTGGTACGTATTAATATTGATATATTTTTAGTTCAAAATATAAATTTTTAAAATCTTAATTTTTTTTCTTTCTAATTTTTAATTATACCAAACAATAGAAATAAGATACAACTTTCTTTTAATTTTTCAATCCTTCCTACTACCAAGCACATCAATGGAAAAAAATATTTTTTCATCTTTTCACTTTTCTACATGTAGCGATGTCTTTTTTCTTTTATCGCTAAATAAAAACGATGGTTTTTCGAAGGATTTTTGAAATGTGTTTGTGACTCTTTTGGATATAAAATATTTATTCCGTGGGGTTTTTAAAAGAAACCGTATTAAAAATGGAGTCGCCACCGGCCACTTAGGTAGACCGGACACCATAAAACCAGAGATTCAAAAAGACAGGGTTTCGAGTTTCGATTCACGGATGGGGAAGGATTAGCACCCCCACACCGCCCAAAAATTGGTACTTTAATAATTTCCGCTTTATTAATATTGGATTTTCCGGATTATAGTGACGATTATTTTAAAATTCGGTCCTAATTGCGAATAAATTTTAAGGGTCCCGTTATCCGAGAGTAAACGTCCAACCACTATCACTACGCCTGATACTGGCCTCGTTTACGCTCGGATAAAAGAGCACCGCATTAACAATTTATATATCATATGCAACTTTAGTGACAAAAATATAAAACATGGCAAAATATTTAAATGCAATAAGTATTGACATAACATAATACTAATCTAACATAAATAAGATACTAAACTAAAACATATATATACATGGAAACTCAAAATACGAGGTACGTATGAGGGATATATAATAGGGCAAAAGACTACATCAACATACACGATTATAATACGAACATAAATATTTACATGAAAACATGACTGAAATGAAAAGAAATAAACATCAATGTGATGTAAATTAAAGGATAATAATATGCAATTTAAGGACGAAAATGCAATCATGATCAAACTTGAAAGGACTTGGAATCGTAATTAGACCAAGGGGCGGACCGAAATGAAAAATTCAAAACGCGGGATGGTTAAGGGGTAATTTTACCATTTAAAATCTGAATTCGGCTAATTTAGTGATCAAAACGAAACAGAATGGAAAAAGAAAAAGGACCAGAATCGTGATTAACCCATGCGGAAAACTCAAAACGAAAATATAGGGGACAAGGGAGGATTTATGATGTAATTAGACCATTTTTATTTTATTTTAGGTCTATAAGACCCGATAATCAGACCCCGTTTTCATTTTTCCTTTCATTTTTTTTGGCAAAGAGCAAAAGCTCTCGTTTCCTCTCTATTATACCAGAAAAAAACCCAAGCCCCGACCCTTCAGCCGCCATGGTTCTCGAGGCCGGTGATGGTCCGGCTACTCCGGCCACCACCCTCTACGCTCTATCGGTTCTAAGACCTAACCTCGACCCATCTTCGAGAACAAAAACTCCATCTTTGAAACGACCGAACCCCAAAACCCTCACAAAAACCGTCACGCTTTTATTTTGAGACCACCAAAACCCTAGATCTATGGTATTTCGAAGCTAAAGAACAAAGAAGAACCCCCCTTTTTTGTAGCTCACTCCTCAGAGCTTATCGCCGGCAAAGGAAAGGTTTCTTCTTTTTACGTAAACTCTCCATTTTTATGCATGTAAGTAAGAAAGAAAGACAAGAAGTTTTTTTTACCACTGAACTTGCGTTCCTTTCCTTGTATTTACAAAACTTGTTGTGATAATACAATTTTTTGGATCTTTTACGCTTTTTTCTTTTTTTTAGCGTCTATTACATGAAATATATATCAGATCTGATTTTTTGGTACTGACAATCCATCTTTTTGGTGCTTTTGCACGTCCTCTAAGCGCGGTGGTTGAACTGGCAGTACGGTGGAGTGGTGTCGGCATGGGGAAGTCATGGTGGTGGTGTCTTCTGCCAGATCCACTCACGGCCGTTGGATCGATCTGATCCAACGGTTGTCATTACATGGGGATGAGCGGCCTAGATCGAGCCTTGAAATGCGTGGTACTTGGCCGGAGATGACGACACGCGTGGCGAGGGGTAATGAACGGTCTCGCGCGTGCGTTGCACGCCGCGAGTGAGCATTCGAACGGTCTGGAGAGTGACATCACACGCGCCGCTGGATTATCTTGGACTGATCTGGACCGTTGGATCAAGACTTGATCCAACGGTCTAAATGACGGCGGCTGCAAGATAAAAGAGGGGTATCAGACTTAGTTTTTAGGGTTTTTAATATGCTGGGTCAGACCAATATGGGCCTTGTAATATATTTTTGGGTTTTTGTAATAAATTGGATTGGACCATTAATTAATATTTGGGTTTTATATTTTAGATTTTATTTTACACTAGTCCAATAATAATAATAATAATAATAATAATAATAATAATAATAATAATAATACAACGTTATATATATACGTACACTTGCACACCCATATAAGTGTAACATACGAATACACATGCAAATATTAATGTAACATACTAACATAACATCTACACACATTAAACAAATACGCTCGTACTCTATAGATACATACGCGACACACATACACCATTAGTACATATACATACATAGCTTATAATATACACACACACCACACCTTATATATACTAGTAACACTCATGCAAATAATAAACATATAATATAGTAAGTATACATGCAATACTAATATGTATTAGTGAAAATGAGTGATTACAGTTGCCCCTCTTTGCTTGTTCTCATGGAATGAGAAACAAAGCAAAGATTCATAAGCACTCATTTTATCAGACTTCCTTGTTTGGTTTGTAGCCTTGGTAAAGCGAATTTTTTTGGACATCTCCGCTCTTCCTTGGTTGAATCTTCAGGCTCGTAAGTTCTTCCTATATAGAGCTTTCGTCACCTTCCGATCTTGGAGCTACAGGCTCTTTCGACATTGAACCCTTCGCTCTGATTTTTATCAGACTTCCCTGTTTGTAGCTTTGGAAAAACGAATTTTTTTGGACATCTCCGCTCTTCCTCGGCTGAATCTTCAGGCTCGTAAGTTCTTCCTATATAGAACTTCGTCACCTTCCGATCTTGGAGCTACAGGCTCTTTCGACATTGAACCCTTCGCTCTGATTTTTATCAGACTTCCCTGTTTGTAGCTTTGGAAAAATGAATTTTTTGGACATCTCCACTCTTCCTCGGCTGAATCTTCAGGCTCGTAAGTTCTTCCTATATAGAACTTCGTCACCTTCCGATCTTGGAGCTACAAGCTCTTTTCGACATAGAACCCTTCACTCTCAGATAATGAAGCTCGGAGTCTTTCCTATATAAGACTCTTTGCTTTCGACACAACAGGTTTCCTATATAACCCTGTGTTATAGGTGAATTGCTTTGACTGGGAGTTCTTCCTATATAGAACTGCGAGTCTTCACCTTGGAGCCATCAGTCCCTCCTATATAGAACTTTTTGGCATCTGAAATCTCAGAGTTACAGGTTCTTCCTATATAGAACCTTTTACTCAAGGACGATAAAGCTCGGAGCCCTTCCTATATAGAACTCTTTGCTTTCGACACAGCAGGATTTCCTATATAATCTTGCATGTCATGGGTGAATTCATTCGACCGGGAGTCCTTCCTATATAGAACTGCTAGTCTTCACCTCGAACTCACAAATTCCTTCCTATATAGAACTTTCAGCTTCAAGCCTCGGAGGAGGATTCTTCCTATATAGAACCTCTCTTTAGAGCTTGAAAACATGTGCCTTTGTGTAAAAACATTGTCTTCTCATTTGGGATTCACATCGTGATGACCCTCGATGTCTCTTTGGATCTGCAGATACCTGTCCGAGATGAAAACAAAATGCTATGACAAATGAATGAATTGACATGCTCCTAATCCTAGCGATGTCTGACTATTCATGATGCATGAGATTCAATATCTTGGTGGGCTTGTTTTGGTCCTTATTTGGTCTTGACGTTCGCTTTATCCTTTCTTACGGGCATCGATACCCCGCCTCACCACAGTTTCAACCATCACAACCTTTCTTTTTCTCCAATCATGATTTGGAATTTTAAAGCGCCCTTTCGGGTTTTCATTTTAGAGAGATTTTTTTGAGAGGGGGCCCCCTTCTCGGTTTTCACCCAGGAGATTTCTTTTGTTATCTCGTATGTCTTGTCTTTCCCGAATAGATATGACATGTGCCATTGGTTATTCTACCAGGTTGTCTCAAGCTTCCCGCCTTCTCTATCGATACCATTATTATGTAGGGAACTAAAGGACGGAGTTAACATCGTTTTCTTTGATCACCTGCATTTCCAAGGTCAAATCATAGTAATGCTCTGAAATCTCTTGTTTCATTATAAGCCTATGTTATCTTATTTGAATGAAATTGACAAGAAGGCCAGGAATGGATGCTCAAAAATACGGTTTTATTATGATTAAGGGTTTGGGATATCTTAAAAAGAAAGGTAAGACACGTATAAGTTAAATACAAGATCTCTCATTATCTTTGATATGAATAATACATGATCCTGTCAACTGGTGTAGAATTTTTTGCCTGAAGCTTCCTCTTCATGATGCCCATGGGGATACCCTTCTCCTCAGATATTCGAATTTTCAATTTACCCAAGCCGCCCTTTACGAGTTTTCAACTTGGGTCCTTCCTTTGCTTCAAGACGCCCGATTTTGGGTTTTCACCCTGAGCTCTCCATTTTTTTTTAGAGATAGTATTTCTTGACGGCATCAGAATTTACGAGATTTTTCAGCTCGTCCCCGTCCATTTCTGTTAGGATCAGGGCTCCTCTTGAGAAGGCCTTCTTTACTACGTATGGTCCTTCCCAATTGGGCATCCATTTTCCTCGAGAATCTTTCTGGATAGGGAGGATTCTTTTGAGTACAGATCCCCTTCTTTGAATTCTCTTGGGCGCACCTTTTTGTTGTAAGCCTGTACCATCCGCTTTTGGTACATCTGACCATGACAAATGGCCTTTAGTCTTTTTTCGTCAATGAGATTTAGCTGGTCGAATCTGGCCTGCACCCATTCAGCTTCTTCCAGTTTTACTTCGTTTAAGACCCAAGGGGGACGGAATCTCTACCTCAATTGGGAGTATGGCCTCGGTACCATACACCAAGGAGTATGGTGTTGCCCCGTTGATGTGCGAATGGACGTCCTATAGCGAAAAGGGCAAAAGGCAACTTCTCATGCCAATCCTTGTAGGTATCCGTAGTCTTTGCTATGATCTTCTTTATATTCTTGTTTGCCGCTTCCACCGCTTCCATTCATTTTAGGACGATAGACTCGTGGAATTATGGTGTGTTATCTTGAATTGAGTGCACACGCCCTTCATCATCTTGTTGTTCGATTGGGCGTTGTCGGTGATGATCCTCTCTCGCAATCCATATCGACAAATAATTTCCTTCTTTAAGAACTTACAAACCGTAGTCCTGGTGATATTGGCGTAAGACGCTGCCTCTACCCATTTAGTGAAGTAGTCTATGGCGACCAAAATGAAACGGTGCCCATTGGAGGCTTTCGGATGGATCTGCCCGATGACGCCCATGCCCCATGCTGCGCGAAAGGCCACGGAGAATTCATGGTGTGTAGAGGTGATGGGGTGCATGAATCTTGTCGGCGTAAACTTGGCATTTGTGACATTTCTGGCGTAATCGATGCAATCTCCTCCATGGTTAACCGTAAATAACCGTACCTCATAATTTTTCGGGCTATAGACAGCCCGTTGGCGTGTGTTCCACGTATCCGTCATGTACTTCAGCTAAGATTTCCTTCACCTCCCGGGCATCCACACATCTCAAAGAATGTTTGATCATGACTTTTCCTATATAGGATTTCCCCATCTAGGATATATTTTGTTGCCATTTTTCTCGAGTGTTTTTACATCATTGTCGTTTGCCCTTCGGATACTTTTGAAGCTTGACATATTGCGGGATGTCATAGTACCATGGATTTCCGTCAATCTCTTCCTGTATATTACAACAATGAGCAGGTTTTTTCAAACGTCTGCATCTTAATGGGCTTCATTTCTGCCCGTGTTTGTTTTAAACATGGACGCCAAGGTTGGCAATGATCCGCCATCCGATTTTCTTCTCGGGGTAGGTAATTGAAGCTGACCTTTTTGAACTCTTTGACGAGCTCTTGGATCCATTCGTGATATTTGACCAACTTCGGGTCTCTGGTTTCCCACTCCCCGCGCAATTGGTAAATGACTAGGGACGAATCTCCGAACACTCGAAGTTCCTTAACCTTTCTTTCGATGGCTGAGTTCAGTCCCATGATGCAAGCTTCGTATTCAGCTATATTGTTTGTGCGCAAGAATTCCAATCTGCTAGTGAAAGGGTAATAGACGTCCTCGGGTGAAATTAGCACCGCCTATCCCATGTCCGAGGGCGTTGGGCTCCATCAAGTAAAGTTTCCATGACATATCATCTGAAATCTCTTCTTCGGTTGTAATGCACATCAAGTCTTCGTCTGGGAAACTAAAGTTCAATGTCTCATAGTCATCCGAAGCACGACTAGCCAGGAAATCCGCTACGGCGCTCCCCTTTATAGCTTTACGATTAACATATACGATGTCGAATTCGGATAATAGCATCTCGCCATCGAGCCATCCTTCCCGTTAGTCTTTGGCGCTTCCATTAAGAACTTTAATGGGTCTAGCTTGGATATCAACCAGGTAGTATGGTACAACATGTACTGTCTGAGCCGCTTGGTAGCCCAAACTAGAGCACAACACAGCTTTTGCACTGGCGGGTATCGTGTTTCGCAATCATTGAATTTCCTGCTTAGGTAATAGATGGCTTGCTCTTTTTTTTCTTGACTCATCGTGTTGCCCGATACACATCCCATTGAATTCTCAAGACCGTTAAGTAGAGAATTAGTGGTCGACCAGATCTCAAAAGTGCGACTAAAATTGGAGCATTTGTCGTACTTTTTGATCTTTTCTAGGGCTTTTTGACATTCTTCATCCCACACGCCAGATTATTCTTTCTAAGAAGTCCAAGACCGGGTCGCATTGATTGGTTAATTGGGAAATGAAACGAGAGATATAATTCAGCCTCCCCAGGAAACCGCGGACTTCCTTTTGCGTGCGGGGTGGTGAAAGGTCCTGGATGGCTTTCACTTTATCGGGATCAATCTCAATCCCTCTTCTGCTTACTACGAACCCTAGGAGTTTTCCAGAAGTAACGGTGAAGGTACACTTGGCAGGATTGAGCCTCAGGTGGTACTTCCGTAGTCTTTGGAATAGTTTTCTCAAGTTCTGTAGGTGCTCTTCTTCTGTTCGGGATTTGGCAATCATATCATCCACGTATACTTCTATTTCTTTATGCATCATGTCATGGAAAAGAGTCACCATTGCTCTTTGGTATGTTGCCCCTGCGTTCTTTAGCCCAAACGGCATTACTTGATAACAAAAAGTGCCTCACATGGTTATGAATGTGGTTTTCTCCATGTCGCTAGGATCCATCTTTATCTGGTTGTACCCTGAGAAGCCGTCCATGAAGGAAAACCATGAATGTCCTGCGGTGTTGTCAACCAGCGTGTCAATATGTGGCAAAGAGAAGTTGTCTTTTGGGCTAGCTCGATTCAGATCCCCGTAATCTACACACATACGAACTTTCCGTCTTTCTTTGGTACTGGGTACAATGTTTGCAACCCATTCGGTATTTAGCTACCTCCAAGAATCCAGCATCAAATTGTTTTTTCACTTCTTCTCGATCTTTAACAACATATCCGGCCTCATTCTTCAAGAAGTTTTTGTTGATCGGTTTGCACTCCGATCTGGTTGGCAATTTGTGCACCACTATGTCGGTATTCAATCCTGGCATATCTTGATAAGTCCAGGCGAAGACATCCTTGAATTCCTGAAGTATGGCTATCAGTTCATGCTTGGTTTTTGAGGAAATAGTCGTTCCTATTTTTATTTCTTTTCTCGCTTCTTCAGTCCCCAAGTTGACGATTTTGTTTCTTCTTGGTGGGGCATAATCTGCCTTTTCTTCGTTGTCCACCATTCTCTTTAACTCTTCCGGACCTCAATTTCTTTTTCATCATATCCTTCCTCAATTCCCTCCGAGACCTCGGAGCATTCAAATTTACTCCAGTGATTGGATCCGATATCATTCATATCACAATCATGAGCGACCGCATTAAACGAGAATGAATTGTATTGGGAAAAAAGACGGCTTTACATGAAGGGAATGAATATGAAGAATGCATGAATGGAATAAATGAGGCTTTGGTCATTTTTAAGAAAGTGGGGATATTTTCATTTCAATCAAAAAGTTAACATAGGTGCCCCATACAAGAGATCCCCATTGTTTATGGGCAAAAACAAAAGGTTGATTCGAGCATTACTCTGATCTATTCCTAAAAACTACAGGTAGATCAATGCAGCTCCAGTTATCGAGTGTTTCCCCGGGATGGCAAGGGCGGATGTTGGTCAACATTTTGTCAGCCGTTCTTCTTTTCAGCTATCATGTTGATGTACATCCCTTCAAATGATTCTCTCGAGTACTTCCTCCCGGTTAAGTTCATCATTTTTCTTCATTGCCTCTCCAATATCTTGACTGGCTGGTAGAACCCTCCGAGACAAAAGTGGCTTTCAAACTAGGAAAGGGTATCGGTCTCCATGGAATGTCTTCTCCTTTAGATCCGGCTTTTCTTTGTTCTTCCTTCCTCTTATATTCCTCTTTCTTCTCATTGGACACTTGGTTGGTAACCCAGCCCGAAACGATCCTTCTTGGTTGTCATATTCTTGGGTCTTAGGTTTCCTTGTAAGTTATTCCCCAACCCTTTTCCTATTTTGGCTCCTCGGCCCAAAGTTTCTACGACGGTCATCTTGGTACAATTAGATAACCTGGGGTAGGGGATCCGGCTTCCTCTCAAAACGAATGTGGCATTTACTAGTTCTAATGCTCGGAACGAGCATTCTGCAAAGATCTTCATCATTTTGAATGTAGGGGTGTCTGATGTCACTAAGCAACAAATTCATGCTCGCTTCTCTGCGTGACCAATTTGCCTTCAACTACAAATTTTAATTTCGATGCAATGATGATGGGACAACTCTGGAGTGGATCCACGGTCTTCCCAACAAGCAGTCAGTAAGATGGTTTTATGTCCATCACCACAAAATCGATCACATATTCAGTTGGTCCGATCAATAGGGGTATCTCAATTTTCCCCATTGTTCCTTTTTGCGTACCATCGAAAGCTCTTACTGAGTTGTAGCAAGGCTTTAGGTGCGAACTATCTATTGGTAATTTTTGTAGGGTTACAATAGGCAAGACATTCAACGCTGACCCGTTGTCGATCAGTACGCCTGGTAATACATACCCTTTGCAGTGGGTAGTGATGTTAAGGGCTTTAGTGGACCCCATTCCTCATTCCGGGATCTCATCATCACTGAACGTGATATGATTATAGGCAGTAATATGCCCCACTATCATGTCCAGGTTTGTTACAGAAATGTCCTGGGGCACAAAAGTTTGATTCAAAGACTTTCAATAGTGTCTCCCGATGCTTCTCTCAACTCAAGAGTAATTCCAAAGACTCGTGATCCTGGCCGGTTGTTTCCGTAGTTGTTCCACTACGCTGTACTCGCTATGTCTCAAGAACTTTAGAAATTCTTTGGCCCGGGCCTCGCCACGGCTTCATTTATCTTTTGGGGAGGTTCTTCTCCAAATATCTGTGTAGGGCTAACTGCTGTACTCTTCCCCTATCTTTTTCAGCTGCTCTCAAAGCCTCGGAGGAATAACATCGGCCGCTCCTGGTGAAATGGCCTGCCTCACCAACGTTCACATTGTTTTGGCTTCGTTGGTCTTCCAAACGTAGGCTCTTTTACCTGCTCGTGTTTTGATTTTTCTGCATGGTCACATTCGCGGCATAATTCCGGGAATTTGTCGCATGTCTTTGAAATGGGAATGGAGATGGTGCTGAAATGACGATCTTGGGATTTATCTTGCTGGTTTCTCCTTGGGAGACACCTGCATTCCCTACCCTGGGAGAGACGATAAAAGGTCTATCCTTCCCGTATCTAGTTTTGGGGGTATCTCGTCATGTGTACGTCCTGATCCCTTCCCATGGGTTCCTCAAAGAATTCAATTTGTTTTTCATCCATCAACTTCTGCACCAATTTATTGAACTCATCACATTCTTGGATATCATGCCCTTCATCGATGGAATTCACAATACTTTCCACATTCTTTCTCGCCTTATTATCATGCCTTTATTGATCATACGAGCCATGCATAATCAAGTTGAAATACCCACCGTAAAGGAGACTTAACTTCGACACGTCATCCTTTATCCTCCCGGTAAAACCTTCTTCTATAGCATTTACCCTCTCGCTCCCATGATTAGGCAAATGGTTGTTGGCTACGCTAGGCTCTTCAAACTTCAATATCCCGAATCAATTAAGTTCGCATGCAAGCTTTTTTGAAGGCAAGGCGCTTCTCGCAGGGTGTCCAGGGTACCGCCGTGATAGTCGCAATGTGCGCTTGGATTATACCAAGGCGGGAAGGGTGGATTGACAGATTAACGATGTATGGTCGGACCAAGTCTGCTTCATACAACTGGGAATAAAGCTCTGAGTATGAAACCGGTAGGGGAGTGAAAGTTCTCATCTCTTTATCCTTTCTGGTGACTCTCTCATCTCTTTGATTCGAATTTTGCGTCTTTCCCACAGGTGCTTGGGGCTGTGAGACTGTGAAGTTCTTCGAGGCGGTATAGGTGCTGGTGGCGTTTACTTCACTTCTCTTGTTGTACTTTCGAGACCCTTCCCCACCATCAATTTTGCCGCTCTTGATTGCCAGTTCGAGAGACTCCCGACCCCGATCAAGTCGGCAAACACTGTGTTGTGTTATTGATGAGGCGATCGAAGAGTGCCCTTTTCGAGTATTGACAAATAATGGCGTGATTTCATGCTCCGGGATAGGTGGCTGGATTTGGGCGGCCACTTCTCTCCACCTTTGGGCATATTGTCGCAAGCTTTCATTGGACTTCTGCCCCATATTTTCTAGCATAATTCTGCTAGGGATCATGTCTGTTACATGTTTGTATTGCTCGGAAAATACTTTAGACAAATCTTTCCATGTCTTGACATTTGCTTTGCTTAACTGAGTATACCAACGTAATGCCGCTCCAGTTAGACTATCCCGAAACAAAGGGGATCAAGTAGCTTTTCATCTTTATGGTAAGCGCCATTTTTCGCAATACATCGTTATGTGTGCGAGAAGGACATGTGGTTCCGTCATATTTATCAAACTCCGGCGTTTTGAATTTTGGTGGCAAGACAAGATCAGACACCAGACTTAGATCACTAGCGTCGTTTCCTGATTCTTCATTTGATTGTAACGCTTTAAATTTTTCTTCCATGAGGCGAAATCTTTCTTCCCACTTTCTTTCTACCTCATTCCCGATCTTTTTCGACCATGTTTAGGTCCGCACTTCTTCTTCATACAAAGGCTTCGGTATCAAGGGGTTGAGTCTCGTGTGCCCCTACTTGAAAGCCGGAAGACATTCCCAGTAGGGTCAATATACACCTTCCTAGCCTGGTTTGGTGCAGTTGGTTGAACCTTGAAGTGAGCCGGGTACCTTCCGCTCTGGGATATTTTCTCCTTCTACTCATTTTCCGAGACTTTTTGCCAAAGAATGCCGTTATGTCGATACTATTGAAGTTTGTGATCAGGCAACTGATCACTAAGGCTTCTCTCGGGCCTCTTCAAGCCTTGACTCGAGCTCTCTCCTCTCTTTCTAGATTGATTATTCTTTCTTCCATGAGCTTTCTTTGTAGCCGGGTAAAGTATAGGTGATGAATGATTGGGGGTTAACACACCGAATGCCACAATATTCATACTGTTAATATGGTTGTAAAAAATAAATGCATGTACAATGATGCAAATGTTATGATGCAAATGCAAGAATGCATGCAGACAAGGTATCGTTCCGCTGGTAATCACCCTTTTGAATTACTTTTACGGAATTAAAGGGTCTTGATTACAACAAAATTTGTGTTACAAAGTAAAGATCCCTAGTACAAAAGATCTAATTATAACACGTAGTCCTATAGATAGACTCTAGCTCTATCCCCTAACTTTCCAATTGCCTTGAGCAGCTTGAGGAACCTAGGAGCTTCTTCCATTCCCGGGCTATAAAAGGTCGGAGTGTCTCAGCCTCGACAAATAAATCATTTACGTGTCCGGCGACTCACTGTATGTCCACCATTAGATTTGCGTAGTCTTGGTCTCTCGTCCTTTACCATTCGAGCAAATGTCGCGTAATCTCTTCTCGCCAATAGGTGTCCCCCCGGCTGCAGCTTCCTCGAACACATTAATTCTTTCCTTGTAATCCTCCACAACCGCTTGAGGGATCCGATTCGTGCTTGTAACACACCCACTTCGCGTTCTCTTTCTTGCAGCTTAGCAAAATTATTCATACGGCAGTACATTCGAAGTGAGTGTTCGGCTTCCGCCATCTTTTCTTTTAATTCATCATTTTGACTTTGGCTTTGCCCCAAACTTTGAAGAGTGTCATCGATAGTTTTGCATTTCTAACAAATGCTTTCGCTATTCATGGATTTTCTTTTCCATACGGCGACACTTTCTCTCTCATGATGAACAGCCTGTTTTCCTTTGTTGATTTCTTGTCTGAATCTTTCTCTCTCTTGATCAATGGCCTTCTTGGCGGACTGTTTTTCTTCCTCCATAGCCAAACGACAGCTTTCAATCTCTTTCTCGATCGCTCTTTTGTTAACTTCTCGTTCTTCTTCCACCAAACGGATGCCGTTCATTCTTTCTCTTTCCACAGCTATGAACCGACTCCGCCGGCCTTTTGTACTTTTTTTGCTCGTAATAGGAGGGCATCTTTTTGATAAAGATTATTTTTGTCACTTAAATCTGCATTCAATTTCTTCAATTGCCTGATGATCCCGTCCCGTTCATCAACTTCTAAGCTTGCCTTATAGAGTTCGCTCGCATATTGGGTCTGTTGAATGTCTATTTTCCTTTTAACTTCTTCGAGTTCACTCCTTAAGATGTCAGCTTCGGACGGTACCACCCTTGTAAGCTCTTCGAGTGACACTGTTGGTCCTTGATCAGATTCAGGAATCACATTATTAACCCTCAAACGTTTCCAAAGATCGTAATCTGGGGTAGTCATGTGCTCGGTATCTCCTTCCACCCTGATCCGATAACAATGATCCCAGGCCCTCATGATGGTCTGAATTTTTCCTTTGAACTCTCCTTTGAAAAGAAATTCAGTTTGGCTTAATCCGGCGGTATTGGGAATGAACTGCCGTGATCCGAATCGCCGAGACACTAAAAGTGGAGCACAAGCGATCCTCCATGTAATCCTAACATCATCAGCCAGCTTGAAGTCACCACAATCAGATAGAAAATAATTAACTTTACCGAGCCATGGGACCCTCCATGCTATGTCTTCATCTTGAATGTTCCTCAAGAAACTGGTCCACATTTTTGTTTTTAAATCTTCTCGCCATTCCTTTGCTAAGTATTCTCGTAAAAAGCGAAAAACCTTGGAAGGATATCCCAGACAGACCCAGATCGGCGTCTTCCACATGTGACTGTCCATACTTGTAATAGCTGTGCGATCCTCGAAACGTCCTTCTTCATGCTTCCGCTAGCGTTTAAAGAAATGAAAGTCTCGACCAAGATTGCTGGTACCGGTTTGCTCTCCGTTTCACCCGCTCAAACAAATCCGTAATGGCTATGTCAATGTTCCCGAGTACTGGGAAAGATCACCAAGCCATATATTTCTAAAGCGAATAAGTCCATTTTCTTTGCCTCGTCTGGATGTGTCGATATGATGTCCCGAATACTTTCCCATGCAAAGATCAGATTATCTCCTCGGATTTGAAGGAGGCCACTAACCCAATCGCCACTCATTCCTCGCAAAGGTCCCGAGTTTAGCAAAGATAATTCTGATTCCTTGAGGCTTCGCGTAGATCCAATCTTCCCGAATATTTTTCTGGTTAAGTAAAGCAATGTACTCTTCTACCGTAGGCATCATGTCCTGCCCATTGAAGGTGAAGCGAAAAAAAAGCCGATTCCAAAATCGACTATAGCTCGGAGTAGGGGCTGGTTAATCCGAACATATAATAGCTGCGCGATGTCGCCATAACTATCGCTAAATAAGTCTTGTAGCCTTCGGTCCCATCTTTCCCAAATGCTTTGAAGATCCCACAAGTCGCTTACATTGGAGACTCACATAGGTGTATCCAGCTATTACGCGTCGTTAGGCATCGTCCCTTGGATTTTCTGGTTGACCTCGACCACCAATGTCCGATCGACAAATTAAGCTCTTCTTTCCTAAGACACCTTTTTTCCATAGTGAAAGACTTTCTGATCAGGCAAACCACTTGATCCGGTACCTTTATGCGATGCAAATGCAATGATGTATGAGAAAAAGAACAAAAAGTGAAAAGAAAACAAGTCACATTACAGATAAAAGTGATAAATATATAAATAAAATGACAAAATTAAATGTAAATAAACACACAAAAAACAACCCTATTTATTATGTCTAAAACCTAAGGTTATCCGCATGGCTCTAACAGGGTAGGTTTCTATGTTCTCTACATGCAGTGTTGGTGCTAGGAGGTACCCGAATTGTCCTTGCTGTCCTCTACTAAGAGTAGCAAGGCCCCCGATCATCACCCATTATAGGCTCCTTTCAACCGGGTTCAATTCAGGGGGACCCATTCGCTTATGCCCGTACGAAGGAACGATATCCTTACGAAAGCATAAGGTACTCGAGCCCCGAAGGTACTTGCTAGGCCCATACGGGAGAACGATATCTCCACGAAAGCATTAGCGTTTTCCCCCACTTAAAAAAGACGGGTTTATATGCCATATTTTAAATGCGTTAAAATAAACGCGCAATTATGACCGAATGTTAATTTAATAGTCGCTTTAATCCGAAATTTCCAATATTAGTAAATCGGTAATTATTTTAAAAGCTTGACTCTCATTTGTTTTTTTCGAAAAAACAAAAATGTCCCCAGCGGAGTCGCCATCTGTAGCGATGTCTTTTTTCTTTTATCGCTAAATAAAAACGATGGTTTTTCGAAGGATTTTTGAAAGGTGTTTGTGACTCTTTTGGATATAAAATATTTATTCCGTGGGGTTTTTAAAAGAAACCGTATTAAAAATGGAGTCGCCACCGGCCACTTAGGTAGACCGGACACCATAAAACCAGAGATTCAAAAAGACAGGTTCGGGAGTCGGTTACGGATGGGGAAGGATTAGCACCCCCACACCGCCCAAAAATTGGTACTTTAATAATTTCCGCTTTATTAATATTGGATTTTCCGGATTATAGTGACGATTATTTTAAAATTCGGTCCTAATTGCGAATAAATTTTAAGGGCCCCGTTATCCGAGAGTAAACGTCCAACCACTATCACTACGCCTGATACTGGCCCCGTTTACGCTCGGATAAAAGAGCACCGCATTAACAATTTATATATCATATGCAACTTTAGTGACAAAAATATAAAACATGGCAAAATATTTAAATGCAATAAGTATTGACATAACATAATACTAATCTAACAGAAATAAGATACTAAACTAAAACATACATATACATGGAAACTCAAAATACGAGGTACGTATGAGGGATATATAATAGGGCAAAAGACTACATCAACATACACGATTATAATACGAACATAAATATTTACATGAAAATAGGACTGAAATGAAAAGAAATAAACATCAGTGATAGAAATTAAAGGATAATAATATGCAATTTAAGGACGAAAATGCAATCATGATCAAACTTGAAAGGACTGGAACTGTAATTAGACCAAAAGGGCGGACCCAAATGAAAAATTCAAAAACGCGGGATGGTTAAGGGGTAATTTTACCATTTAAAATCTGAATTCGCTAATTTAGTGATCAAAACGAAAAGAATGGAAAAGAAAAAGGACCGAGAATCGTGATTAACCCATGCGAAAAACTCAAAACGAAAATATAGGGGACAAGGGAGGATTTATGATGTAATTAGACCATTTTTATTTTATTTTAGGTCTATAAGACCCGATAATCGACCCCGCTTTCATTTTTCCTTTCATTTTTTTTTGGCAAAGAGCAAAAGCTCTCGTTTCCTCTCTATTATACCGTAAAAAACCAAGCCCCGACCCTTCAAATTACCATGGTTCTCGAGGTTTGATGGTCCGGCTACTCCGCCACCACCCTCTACGCTCTATCGGTTCTAAGACCTAACCTCGACCCCTCTTCGAGAACAAAAACTCCATCTTTGAAACGACCGAACCCCAAAACCCTCACAAAAACCGTCACGCTTTTATTTTGAGACCACCAAAACCCTAGATCTATGGTATTTCGAAGCTAAAGAACAAAGAAGAACCCCCTTTTTTGTAGCTCACTCCTCAGAGCTTATCGCCGGCAAGGGAAAGGTTTCTTCTTTTTACGTAAACTCTCCATTTTTATGCATGTAAGTAAGAAAGAAAGACAAGAAGTTTTTTTTTACCACTGAACTTGCGTTCCTTTCCTTGTATTTCTGAAAACTTGTTGTGATAATACAATTTTTTTGGATCTTTTCTGCCTTTCTTTCTTTTTAGCGTCTATTACATGAAATATATATCAGATCTAATTTTTTGGTACTGACAATCCATCTTTTTGGTGCTTTTGCACGTCCTCTGAGCGCAGTGGTTGAACTGGCAGTACGGCGGAGTGGTGTCGGCATGGGAAGTCATGGTGGTGGTGTCTTCGCCAGATCCACTCACGGCCGTTGGATCGATCCGATCCAACGGCCGTGATTACATGGGGATGAGCGGCCTAGATCGAGCCTTGAAATGCGTGGTACTTGGCTGGAGATGACGACACGTGGCGGAGGGGTAATGAGCGGTCTCGCGCGCGTTACGCACGCCGCGAGTGAGCATTCGAACGGTCCGAGAGTGACATCACATACGCCACCGGATTATCTTGGGATCGATCCGGACCGTTGGATCAAGACTTGATCCAACGGTCCAAATGACGGCGGCCAAGATAAAAAAGGGGTATCGGACTTAGTTTTTAGGTTTTTAATATCTTTGGGTCGGACCAATATGGGCCTTGTAATATATTTTTGGGTTTTTGTAATAAATTGGATTGGACTGTTAATTAATATTTGGGTTTTATATTTTAGATTTTATTTTACACTAGTCCAATAATAATAATAATAATAATAATAATACAACGTTATATATATACGTACACTTGCACACCCATATAAGTGTAACATACGAATACACATGCAAATATTAATGTAACATACTAACATAACATCTACACACATTAAACAATTACGCTCGTACTCTATAGATGCATACGCGACACACATACACCATTAGTGCATATACATACATAGCTTATAATATACACACACACCACACCTTATATATACTAGTAACACTCATGCAAATAATAAACATATAATATAGTAAGTATACATGCAATACTAATATGTATTAGTGAAAATGAGTGATTACACTACACATTTAATAAGATACATTGAACGAATGTGTACATGTTTGTGCTATCATTAAATGAAGTTAATTTTGTATTGTCTATATTGGTCACTGCTATTTGTTTGATTATTAGGAGCAAAAAATATTTCAATAAATAAATTAAAACTAGAATGCTTACTTGAACTTAATATGGCATCTTAATATTAGCTAATTACTGAATTAACCTTTGTCTTTTATTCATTTAGTTCACATGCATCGATGTACCTTTGTCTTAATATTAGCAAAAATAATATCTGCAAAACCCTATATCTAAAACTTCACAGAAAACACAATAGAAGGGGAACGAAAATCTTTACAATCCTAAAGAGTTGATTTGAAAAGTGTAGTTGTCATCAGAGAAAGAAAGGGTTGTTGCGGCCGCGGAAGTGACGATCCCGTTGAGCTAGAACTATGGACAGAGCTAAGATCAAACATTGAGAAGGATAAAGATCTATTAAACCTTTAAATTTAAAAATTATGAGGGACAAAGGTCTATTAAACCTTTAAATCTAAAAATTAGGAGGGACAAAAACCTTATTTTACTATTATTTAAATTAAGAGGGACCTCAAATGCAATTATACCTCATTGTCACATTGTATTTAAATTAAGAGGCAAAAACCTTTAAATCGTGCCCCTCGTACGCTAAACATGGCTCTGTCTCTAGCTACAACGACATTGTATTTGAAATAGTAAAAAAGATTTAAGTTGAACTCTAGAAAATGAGAACTAAGTTGATGGAATGTATATGTTTTAGGACTAAAATTGTTATTGTATCATGCAATGTCATCATCTTCGTTAAAATAGTTTATTGCACCGCACGTCACCAAACTATGACACTCATTTTAAATTGGTCCCTAAACTTTAAACATTATAATTTCATTCTCAAACTATGACCTTTATTCTAATTGGTCCCCAAACTTTTGATCATTTCAGTTTCATCCTCAAACTATTGGTCTTCAAACTTTTTTAATGTTCTAATTTCATCCTTAAATTATTAGTATATGCTAATCATATCTTATGTTAATAAAACCATTATAAAAATCTTTAATTGTCACGAAACACTGATGTGTATTATGTAATAATATGGTGTGATATAAACGATAATTCAAGGATGAAATTGGAATAGTAAAAAAAGTTTGGAGACCAATTTACAATCAGGGTCGTAGTTTGGGGTGAAAATGGAACATTCAAAAATTTGGTGACCAATTTAGAATAAAAGTCACAATTTTGAGGATAAAATTGGAACATTTAAAAGTTTAAAGACTAATTTAAAATGAAGATCATGGTTTGAGACGTGTGATGTGATTAACTCTCATTAAAACTTAACGTCAATAACCAAAATAGAAAAAATATATATATGTGACATTAGTGATGATTTTGCCAAAAAAATAGTTTGATGACCAAAATAAGAAATAAGAAATAGTTTGGTGACTACTTATGTAGTTTACCCAATTATTTAATACTGAAAAAATACTCTTGTCCCGATAAACATACGTTTTTTCTTTTTTGAAGTTCTAATTTGTTAGAAAAATCTAAAGCTCTAAAACGGATTCTATGGTGCAAATTTATTACAGCATCATCAATGTACCCAAACATTTCCATGGCAAAATGAAAGACGACAAAGGAATTCTTCGCTCTATCTGTCTCTGACCCTACCTCCCTTGTTTGCATTGCTCCTCACTCTCTCCTTTCTCTATCTTCCCTTCATAAAACCCAAAAGCTGAGCAACTTTTTTCCCATATTCCCATGCTCAGTACCAATGCCCTTCATCTCTTTATCGGTTATAAGCAAAACAAAGAACGTTTCTTTTGAAAACGGATCAAAATCCATGGACAGAAGTTCGCCTAGCGAACAAGAGTTGCTTTCTTGCTGGGGTCGCCTCAAGCTGAAGCTTCCATGGACGAGAAGGAAGTTGAGGAGTTTGGGGAACAGCATAACGGCTGCTTTTAGGGCAAAGCGACCCAGGCCGGTTGGTGGGTTCAAGTACGACCCTTTGAGCTATGCCCAGAATTTTGACGACGGCTATGAAGATGATGATCTGGAGGGGGCTGTTTATCGTGGCTTCTCCTCCAGATATGCTGCTCCTTCTTCCAGATCAGTTGCTGACAGTGACAAGTGAACATGGGTTTGGGTTGTATTTTTCTTTTTTCGGTTTGTTTTATGGTTTTTTGTGGGTTTGATGTTTGTGTACAGTGCTGAAGGAAGTGCTTTGATTGATGATCTGTGAGCTCTTCCATATGCAGAAAAAGGAATCAATATAGAAACATGATGTTTAGAAAAAGAAAGAAAAACAGTGCCTGATTTACAGATACATAATGTTTTAATCAAGAAGAAGAAAATGTAGATTTGCCGATTTGGTTGATGTTAGAACTTTTCAAACAGTGTTGGTCAATGTGAAATGCTTAGTGGAATAGCCCCATAATAACATGAACGGTCTCAAAGCTCCTTCAAGGATGAAGAAACCAGTGGACCCAAGTTCGTTTCGGGTCCATCCAATCACACATCCCAGATAACAGATGCAGTCCTGGTTAGGCTTAGTGGAGACCTGATTTTTTTTAAAAAAACGAATTATCTGATTCAATTTAAAATGTTTTTACTGTTTGTATGTGTATAACGTATTGAAAATAATATTTGATATTTATGATTAAATTTAAATAATTTTAATTTGAATTCGGGGTGAATATGGTGAAGTAATATCAAAACAACTCATATTTTCAGCGGCCACCACGCTACTGCAAGGTTGTGTGTTCCATGGAACAAGAACACCCAAACCTGTGGGTTTAACCCATCCCGGGCACACAGGATTTTTTTAACATCAGGTTGGAATCAAAGTTTATTAATAGCATTTCTAATAGGAATATGCAAAGGAGTAAAATACTGCACGACCTGCCCGTTGAATAGATTCTAGTTTAAGGTTTTGGACCGGAAAAAGGCTTAGGCTCCGTTCAGATTCGCTGATAAATTCAGATTTACGGTGAAGAAGTAGTGTTAGAAAAGCTGGAAATTCCAGCTATTCTAAACGAGCATTTGAAATTAAAATTAGGCGTAAAAATATAATAAAGAGACGCAAACGTAGGTTGTTCAGCGGAGCTTTTTCGTTCGGCTGCCGGTTTTCTTCCAAACCTCTTATGAACGTGTCACCGAATGAAGGGTCCGTTTAGTTCTAAAAAATATTTTTTTATTTTATTTTCAAAAAATATTTTTTATTTTTAGTTTTCTAAAAATTAAAAAACATGCTTGGTTAATATAGACGAAAACTTGTTTTTAAAATAAAAATAATGAAAATGTGTTTGGTATCTAACTTTTTTAAAATAGAAATGAAAAAAATAATTATTAAATAATTAAATTAGAAAATTATTATTATTATAATAGTAAATAAAATGTTTTAAAAAAAGATATTAGAAGGATTTGAACCCGAAAAATGAAGTTAAAATTTTAAAACCCTTATTTTTATAGTTTTCACTTTCCTAAAACATTTTTAATGAAAACATCTTTTTTATATTTTCAAATTTTTTCAAGAAAAAGAAAACGAACCCATTCTCTATAACCAGATGGACCCTTAGATGTTTGTCATTTTCTTAATTGTATCTTGGGTTGAAATCAGAGTTTTTATGACGTCAGTGTAAATTTTTTTTACACAAACATACCTATTTTCAAGCTAAAATTTAAAGTTTAAAATTTTAACCCTAAAACCTTTAAACTCTAATCTCATGACTTAAACCCTAAACCCTAAATTCTAACCATACATCTATTTAAATTTTAAATCATAAAACATAAACTCCCAACTTCTTGATGGTGGTGGTGTGATCCTTCATGTCCCTCATAAGTAGCAGCTGGCGATCCTCTATTTATTCCACCTTTTGTGCCAGAGAACGTAATATGGTGTCAAGTCCCTTGGCTTCTGCCGATGCACTTGCCTGGGCATCTGCCTCTGGCAATGCTGAGGCAATAGGTATTGCTCGAGCAATCTTTTGCAGAAGAGATTTTTCTGGTGCTTCTCCCATTATTTTTTGGTATTGTGCTTGGCTCCATCCTTTCTTGTGGGGTGCCTTCTCGTCTGTGGGATCAATGAGGACCTTCTGTTCTTTACAAAGTTGGGATATAAGGCTCGAAAAGAAAAGCGAGCCTTTGTCTTTTTGGAAACATACAAAAATATCATCACAAATAATTTTGCCAATATTTATGATGCGTTTGTGCAATATAGAGTGAATCAGAAGAAGGCACGGTGTATCAACAGTAATATAATGAGTGATCGGTATCAAACAAGTTTTTATAAATTTGTTCCATAGTTTTGCCTCGAGCGTAAGCCGAAGACGATTTACCTTTCCTTTGTTTGAGCCCTCGTTCCACTGAGTACCCGGGAGCGTGAGGTCTTGAAGCACTGTGTCGAGTTCTTTGGGTGTGATTTTGTCCACAAAGTCTTGATGCTCGTCCGTCTTGATGTAGACGCCGTAGAAGGCGTTGATATGGTCTGCATCGATAGGCACTGCCCTGCCACGCACAAATACTTACGGGTTGTTGGGGTTAGGAGAATGAGCATAAAATTCCCTTACCCATGTAATGTTGCCCGGTTGTGGTTGGGAACAAAAGATTTTCCACTTTTGGTGCTCAATCACTTGGAAGATGGCGGCATCAAGTCCGATGTCTTTATGAGACCTTGTGTAGGCAAATCCTTGCTCCGGCCAAATTGAATGACTTGCGAACTTTGAAAGGTATCGCTCCTCGATGGCCGGTGTTACATATCTTTTGAAGGGAGGTTTGGCTGAAGAGCTTGGGTACACCAATTTCTTAAGCTTTAACGCCATTGAATTTTTGTAGGGGTTTGAATGGATCGGTTGGAAAGGTTAAACTAAAGAAGAAATATTGAGAGTTTAGAAGAAGAAGAAGATGAATAGAATATTGAGAGTGTTTCAAATGGTGATGAGAAGTGGAAAAGAATGAAAAGATGTGTATTAAAGATGGTGGGTGAAGTGGATGTGACGGAAGAAGTACAAAAGGGTTGATTGGGTGGAGTGGCCGGCACTTCTTGAGTGGGAAGGTTTTGGTGATGTGTTGGACGGCTAAGGGATGAAAGAAGAGGGTTAAGGTTATTATATAGGCTTTTTACAAGCCTTAACATTTGGCCCATAATTCCCTTGGTGGAAGAACTTCTATCTTGGTTCTAATTCTTCTTGATCTCGAACTCTCTCCTAAAATTGGAAAGAAATATTAATTAAATAAGGTGAATAAGATAAAGATAAAACAAAATTAATAAAAATAACTTTATCCTAAATATATATATAAAACTATATCAAATTAAAATAAAATGCAGAAAAATAAATAATAAGCAAAAAATAAAATTTAAGTCCCAAAAATAATAAAAAATGAAATAAAAAACGGGGGAAGCATAATCATGCATCTCCTAGAGTGACCACTTCTTTGTTACGCTCAAAGTGGGTGCCGGTATAATGCTTTAACCTTTGCCCATTAACTTTAAACTCGTGTCCGTCAGTGATGGACTTGATTATTACGGCACCATGAGAGAAGGGTTTGACTACTTCGAACGGTCCGGACCATCTCGACTTCAACTTCCCTGGGAATAGTTTTAGACGATAATTGAAGGGGAGGACTAATTGCCCGGGCATAAATTGCTTTGGCAATAACTTCTTGTCATGCCATCGTTTCATTTTCTCTTTGTAGATTCTTGCATTGTCGTAAGCTAAGGCACGAAATTCCTCAATCTCGTTAAGGTCCAGTAGACGTTTATGTCCAGCATTCTCCCAATCTAGGTTTACGGTTTTGATTGCCCAATATGCTTTGTGCTCGATTTCCACAGGTAAGTGGCAAGTTTTATCGTAAACTAATCAGAAGGGTGACATACCTAGGGGTGTTTTGAAGGCTGTTCGATATGCCCAAAATGCATCGTCTAACCTTAAAGACCAATCTTTTTGTGAAGGGTTTACCACCTTTTCAAGTATCCTCTTTAATTCCCTATTAGAAATTTCAGCTTACCCGTTGGTATGTGGGTGGTATGCTGTGGCAATTTTGTGTGACACTCCAAAGCATTGTAACATCTTGGCAATGAGTTTGTTGTCAAAATCCTTGCCTTCATCGCTGATGATTGCTCTATAATGGCATCAAATAAGATGTAGAGGTTTCCACAGGATGACGGGAAAGGTCCCATAAAATTAATTCCCCATACATTGAATAGCTTGACTTCAAGAATGTTCTATAATGGCATCTCATGTCGCCTAGAAATATTGCCCGTTCGCTGACATCGGTCATACTACTTGTAGAATTCTTGGGCGTCTTTGTAGAGAGTGGGCCAATATAGTCCTGATTGCAAGACTTTTGCTGCGGTGTGAGTGCCTCCAAAATTGCCTCCATATGGTGAGTCATGGCATTGCCGGAACACATTCTGTTGTTCTTCTTCGGGGACACATCGTCTCATAACCTGATTTGCATATTGTTTAAACAAAAGAGACTCGTCCCAAAAATAATGCTTAGCATCATGTCAAAACTGATTTTTCCCCGGTGAGTAAGATCATAAGGTAAAATGCCACTAACAAGGAAATTCACTAAGTCTGCATACCATAGAATTGCTGAGGAAAGTGTTGTTGCTGATGCCATGGGTATTGCTGGGGCAATCCCTACTGTGGTTGCCTGGCATCGATAGTTAAAGTTGTCTGTGCAATTAACAACTGCTCGTCTGGGAATGCATCATGAATTTCCATGTTTGTGTCATCGTCTTTTCTTTGTTCTAGGCGTGACAAATGGTCAGCAACTTGGTTTTCGGTACCCTTTCTATCTTTAATCTCAATGTCAAACTCTAGTAGAAGTAAAATCCAATGAATTACACGAGGTTTGACATCTTTCTTGGCAAAAAGGTATTTAATTGTCGAATGGTCGGTATGAACAATTACCATGGTCCCGATTAAGTATGAATTAAATTTATCAAAGGTGAATACTACAGCTAGTAACTCTTTTTCAGTAGTGGTGTAGTTAACTTGAGCTTCATTAAGAGTTTTACTAGCGTAGTAAATCACATAAAATATTTTACCCTTTCGTTGACCTAGTACTGCTCCTACTGCAAAGTCGCTTGCGTCACACATAAGTTCAAAGGGTAATGCCTAATTCGGTGGTATAACAACATGTGTTGATGCAAGTTGCTTCTTCAGAGTTTCGAATGCTTGGACACATGAGTCATCAAAATTAAAAGCTTTGTCTTGTTCAAGCAAGTTACACAAAGGTTTAGAGATTTTGGAAAAATTATAAATAAACCTCCGATAGAAACTTGCGTGACCCAGGAAACTTCGAATTCCCTTGACTGAACTTAGTGGTGGCAATTTTTCAATCACTTCCACTTTGGCTCTGTCGACTTCAATTCCTCTTGAGGAAATCTTGTGACCGAGTACTATACCTTCATCTTCCATAAAGTGCTCAGCAATTGTCAAAATCATTGCCGAAGACAAAAAAGTCGTCCATGAAGATCTCAAGGAAGTCTTCTACCATATCAGAAAAAATTGCCATCATACATCTCTGAAAAGTTGTTAGAGCATTGCATAATCCAAACGGTATCCTTTGGAAAGCGTTTGTACCGTATAGGCATGTGAAAGTGGTATTTGCCTGATCATTGGGTGCTATGGAAATTTGGTTATAACCTGAGTAACCATCAAGAAAATAATAAAAAGATTTACATGCAAGTATGTCAAGCATTTGGTCAATAAATGGCAAAGGAAAATGATTTTTCCTAGTGGCTTTATTTAGCTTGCGGTAATCCATGCAAACCCTCCTACCCGTCACAGTCCTAGTTGGGATTAGTTCATTGTTTTCATTGCTTACCACGGTTATACCTCTTTTTTTTCGGTACACATTGTACCGAGCTTACCCATTTACTATCGAAGATAGGATATATGATACCGGCGTCAAGCCATTTGATGATTTCCTTCCTCACGACTTCTTTCATAGCGGGGTTAAGCCTCCTTTATGCCTCGATTGTTAGTATATGATCATCCTACAATAGGATTTTGTGCATACACAGTGCTAGGCTAATTCCTTCCAAGTCGGCAATTGTCCATCCTATTACCTTCTTGTGCAGCATCAACATGTTGGTCAATTTCTCTTCCTGTTCAGGTTGCAACTTAGAGGAAATAATTATAGGCAATGTATTATTGATTCCTAAGTACGCATATTTTAATTGCCCTGGCAATGGTTTCAACTCGAGAATAGGAGGTTGTTTAATTGAAGGTTTCTCGAGTTTACCTTCCTTACCTATATAGTTCAACGGTTCAAAATATGTACCTGGTAGGCTTACCATCCAATTGTCTTCCTCAAGTTCGTTATCATCCAGCTCTTCAAACTCCTCAGGTTCAATTGCATGGGCAATGTAATTGCCAAGGCAATGTTCTTCCACGTCAAAACCAATTTTGGTTGTTGCGTAGATTAATTGACATTCTTCTGGATCGTCGGCATGCTTTAGGGTTTGGAATACATTCACCTTGACTTGCTGGTCATTCACCCTCATCGTGAGTTCTCCCTTTTCAACGTCAATCAACGTTCTTCCCGTAGCTAAGAAGGGTCTCCTAAGAATAATCAGAGCGAACTCATCTGCCTCACAATCCAAAACAATGAAGTCAACGGGAAAAATAAATTTATCAACTCTTACTAGTATATCTTCGATTTTTCCCTCTAGGTGCACATAGGATCTGTCAGCAAGCTGTAGCATGAATGTAGTTGGTCTTGCCTTACCGATTCTTAATTTCTAGAAAACTGATTTTGGCATCAAATGTATGCTTGCTCCAAGATTGCACAATACTTTCTCGATGTAGTGGTTTCCGATTGAACATGGTATGGTGAAACTATCGGGATCTTTAAGCTTGGGCAGCATGCGATTATGCAGCATGGCCATGCATCATTCTGTTACAGCAACTGTTTCAAATTTTCTTAGCCTTGTTCTCTTAGAGACAATGTCTTTAAGGAACTTAGCATAGTTCGACATTTGCTCAATTGCTTCAACCAGTGGCAAGTTGATATGGACTTTGCTTCAAGATGTCAAGGAACTTCTTGAATTGGTATTCTTGCTTCTGCCGTTTCAACCTCTGTGCGAATGGTGGTGGAAGTCGGATGTCCTCGATCTGTTTTTTACATTGGAATTTGATTTGAAGGATTTTCGGTGCATCAGGACTTGCCGAGACATTCTTGGTTGCTGAAGCAATGACATTAGGCATTACCGAGGCAATGGCTTCAGGTCCTGCCGAGGCAAGGGTATGTGGAGTTGCCTTGGCAATTTTTGACTCGTCATTTTTATTGGAGGCTTTGTTGCTGGATTCATCTATCTGGCCATGGGGCCGTTCCCTTGGTTGAGTGTTCTCTGTTAAGGGAACTTGGGTTTCCTTAAGTTGTTGGCCGCTCCGAGTAGTGATGGCTTTGCATTGCTCATGATTTGCTCCCTTAGCGACTTCAGTATCGCTGGATAAACCACCTGGTTGTCTCATATTCAAGTTCTGGGCGAATTGCCTGACTTGAGTCTCTAAGGATTTTAGGGCTGCCTCTTGATTTTGCAATCTCATCCCCGTCATGTTCATAAAAGCATCAGTCTTTTTCATAAACTTACCATTCTCTACTATATAGGATTCAGTTTTTAACATGAAAGCATTGAGAGAATTTTCTAAAGAACTGGATGGATTTGATTGTTGTTGCGGCATTTATGGCATCTATTACCGAGGCAAGTTCTGCTGGAATTCTATTTTTTGTGCATTCTGGCTATTCTAGTTGGAAGCATTGTTAGGATTACTCTATGAGAAGTTAGGGTACTTCATCTAGGCTGGATTGTAAGTGTTGGACATCATGTTGCTATTCTGATTGTAATTTTCAACCTAAAAACTAGATTCTGGGTTCTGCGGACATTTAGAAAAGGGATGGTTATCGTTATATAATTCACAAATTGAACCAATTACCTTGACCTCATGTGTGTTGCTAGGTCGCTGCATGTTCTTAACCATATTGGTTAGGGCGGCCAATTATGTAGAAATAGTTCTCGATGAATCGAATTTGTTTATTGTGGTGTTGCGTCTGACCATTCCTCTTCGGGTGGTTGGGAATTGATAGTCGTTCTTGGCAAGACAGTTCAAAACCTCTATTGCTTCCTCAGGTGATTTTTCGAGGAGTATGCCATTTGCCGAAGCATTTAGCATCATCCTTGTCAGAGTGTTCACTGAGTTGTAGAACATCATCACTTGCTTCCACAATGGGAATTCGTTCATGGGACATTTGTGTAAAAGCTCTCTATATCGCTCCCAAGCCTCGTACATGGATTCATCATCTGTCTGCCGAAAAGAAGTAATATCATTGCGTAATTATCAGTCATATTTGTAGAGCTAAATCTAGCAATGAAATCACGACACAAACCCGTCCAAGATCCTATAGATCAGGATGGAATACTATTTAGTCACATTTTTGCCCTATCCCTCAGTGAATAGGGAAACAATTTCAGCCTTAGAATATCTTTATGGACTCCTTGTAGCTTGAATGAGTTGCAAATCTCCATGAATGATTTGAGATGTTGTCTAGCATCTTCAGTTGCCGAGCCGCCAACTTGACCAATTGTGTTGATCATGTTGAACATCACATGTTTTAATTCAAAGTGGGCAGCTTCTATCTTAGGTGCGACAACTCCTGGATTGAGACCGTTGAGATCTTCCTCTAAATAGTCTCGAATGGGTCTGTTTTGAACATGTTGTACAACCTGACATCCTCTTGCTCTTACCACGATGTTCTGGTTACCATTGGAATTCAGATTGCCGACTAGGTTACCTTGTTGTTCTGCCATTACTGCTCGTTGTTCTCATCTTCTCCTATAAAGAACTCGTTTTATCTCGGGTTCGAATGGGTAGTCTTATGCTATTGGTTTTGCCCTGGTCATACACAGATGCAAAACCAAAGTTATAATTCCCTTGAAATCGATCAGAAAAAAAAAAAAAGAGAAAGGGAAAGAAATAAATGTGCAAGAAAATAAAAACAAAGTTGCTATTGTCAATCCCCGGCAGCGGCCAAAAACTTGTTGCGTGATTTGAGTGCTTCGCAATTTGTGCGAGTATACACATCACAAGTTATAACATAGTTTAGATATCGTCTATTCAGGGATTGAAGCTAAGAATTTGTTTTCCTGCACTTAAAAAGTAAAAACACAAGTAATGATGGTTGGGTTGAATAAACAAGTAAAATAAAGAAAAAAGTAAACTAAAGAGAACTTGGATGATCGAGAGAATAGGTCGGATTATCATATGTCATGGTGTGATAATTGATTGAGTTTGTCTAGGTGAAGAATACTGGATCAATTTAAGTAACCTAACAACTTCAACAGTCGTATTGCTTGGGCAACTGAAACAACGATTGCTTGAGCAATTAATATAAGGATTGCATGGGCAACTGGATGACTATATGATTGCTTGGGCAATTGAACGATTTCTTTGAGATTCGGCAAAGCGTTCTTCAATGGTTTCTCCTTATCCCTAATTCGAAACACTAGTCAATAGATCAACCCTTAGTGATACATTCCCGCGTTAACCTTGGATGAACCTCAACCGATCTTGCGCTTCTCTTAGCCGTTGAAATTCGTAACTTATCCCTAAGTCGAATTAGTTCTCACTTTTTGACTAAGTGAAAACTATGCTTATCCGTTTTCTTGAATCTAATTCTCCCAATGTTATATAAATAAATGCAATCACGATATCCTTTCCCAAGTTACTCGAAATCAAAACTCAATACTAAAAATAAGCAAACCTCAAACTAAATTGCATTCAATAACCTAAAAACAAACTTCAACCGTTTCTCAACCAATCAATATAATAACCCAAGCCAAAATAGTTTAGTTCATGGCGGGGTTTAGAATAAACACAAAATAAATTCCCAACAAAAGCATGAATCGAAACAAAAGAAAATGAAAATCAGCCTCTATCGAATTCTCTCTTTTCTTTCTTCTCTTTTCTCCTCTTCTGCTGCGTCTAAATCCTTGGGATTTATAGGAGATGATTCAGATGGATGAGGAAGTGTTTGAAGTAAATTAAAATATAACAAAAGAGATAAACTCTTTTATTTATTTTATTCCTTCAAATTCTCCTTTAAACTCCTTGGACTTTAATCTCTCCTTGACTTCTTTCATGGAATTCCAACTTCTTTTAAGATTTGTTTTTGTCCTTTAAGATTGTTCGAATGGATCACTTCTCCAAAAGTCGCCGGTTTCCATTTTCTTCATTTCCAATTGGTTCGGCAATTTTCAGTTTTGCTCGGGCAATTAATCCTGCACACAATAGACAGCCACCAGCAGTATTTTTCCACCGAAAACACCCAAGATATGTACTCAAGCATCACACTAGAGGAAACAATGTAAAGATGCATGATTGGCTAACAAAATGCAACTAAAATAGGCCTAAGATCAACAATAATCACGAGTAAAAAGATTAACATTATAGAACTTCTATTCACTTAACAATATTAATTTTCGTCAACGACAAATGTTAGATCTGACCAAACTACCATCACAGTCATAAAAATATAGGCTTCAAGGGACCTTAAAACTATATAATAAAATAAAATAAAACCAATTAAATTACCCACATAAAAAATATATATATTTGAAAGAATAAACTCGAATGACCGTCAAAATCAGATATGTTAAAACTTGAACATTATCTAATAAAAATTTACGATAAACACAAACTAAAAAAATAGTTTAAAACTCCTAAATATAATGATATTTTCACAAATATAATAATAATAAATAAATACAATGAAAAATATATCGAGGAGGGGCGGAAAATTTCTATCTTATACCTTAACTCGCCCCATCCCGATTCAATGTTTTCAATCCTCCGCCCCGTCCCGATCCTCAAAATTTATAAAAAATATTCTGGTCAAATTAGGTCGGGGCACGTCGGGTCGAATTGGATCGGGTAATTTTGCCTGACCAATTTTTATTTCTATTATGTTTTTTTTTTCTAAAAGAATAAAAAGGTAACAATTTGAGGTCCACTATTTGTCTTGCAGCAAGAAGATAGGAATTAGGATAACGTAAAACGTAACAGTTGGTGTACCACAGGATGCTTCTCCTTTCAATTCCATTCATTTCTAACTTCCTATTCCTTCCCACCATTCTCCAATGGCTTCTTCCTTGCCTTCATTCCCCGGCATTGCTACTCTCAAGCTCGAACCTGACTCCACCACTTCTCTTTCCACAGATAAGGTACTCTTCACTTCACTAAATTCTCCCTTACCCATTCTCTTTGCTATTCTGCATTCAGAACAACACAAGTTCTTTTCCCATGCCAAATAGCTCGTATTCGCACTTCTTTTACTCCTCTGTTCTGTCAAAATTTTGGGTTCTTTTTGTTTTTTAATTTTTCCCATTTTCAAATATAATTTAGCAGGAATTGTCTTGTGTTCTCTTATATGTATTGATGCTAAGTTGCGTATTGATTGTTTTTCAGAGTTCAAGCATATCTTACCCCAGGACTCGTACATTCATCCAATCAGATGGCAAATTTGAATCATTAAGGTCTCTGAATTTCCAAGAATCACTCTCTGTCATAAAGGATGGCTCAAAGATCGAAACATCTTGTTATGTCCCGCTTTTGCAAGAATGCATTGAAAAGAATTCGTTTTCAGGGGCTCGGAGTCTTCATTCTCATATCATGAAGACTGGAACTTATCGAGATGTGTTTGTGATGACATTCCTTGTCAATGTTTATGCTAAATGTGGAGCCATGGAAAATGCTCGAAAAGTGTTCGACAGTTTGCCTAGGAGAAATGTTGTTGCATGGACAACTTTGATGACAGGCTATGTTCATAATGATCAACCACGTGCTGCCATTACTGTTTTCCAAAAGATGCTTGAATTTGGATCTTTTCCGACGAATTATACTCTGGGAATTGCTTTGAATGCATGTTCTGCAATAGACTCTCTTGAATTGGGAAACCAAATCCATGCATACAGTATCAAATACCATATTGATCATGACACAAGTGTTGGGAACTCACTATGCAGCTTATACTCTAAATGTGCAAGCTTGGGTTCTGCTATTAAGGCCTTTCTTAAGGTTGAGGAAAAGAATGTAATTTCGTGGACTGCTGTTATTTCTGCTTGTGGAGATAATAGTAAAGCTGTGAAGGGGCTCAGGTTCTTCACTGAGATGCTTGCTGACAATGTTGAACCTAATGAATTCACTTTGACAAGTGTTTTGAGTATGTGCTGTACGATGCTATCTTTGAGTTTTGGGGCTCAAGTTCATTGTTTAAGCATCAAGCTCGGATATGAAACAAACCTCCGCATAAAGAACTCCATCATGTATTTGTATCTCAGATGTGGATGGTTTGTTGAAGCACTGCGGCTGTTCAGCGGCATGGAAGACATGAGCTTGGTTACGATGAATTCGATTATTGCGGGCTATGGTGAAATGATGGAACTAGCCAAGGATGATCTTTCAGCTTACCATAATGGAACTGAGGCTCTCAACATTTTCTCAAAATTGAATAACTCCGGCTTCAAACCGGATCTATATACCTTCTCGAGTATTTTAACCCTATGTAGTAAGATGTTTGCCTTAGAACAAGGGGAGCAGATTCATGCTCAGACTCTTAAAACTGGGTATCTGTCAGATATGATAGTGGGAACTGCATTGGTTAATATGTATAACAAATGTGGAAGCATTGAGAGAGCAAGCACAGCTTTTCAGGAGATGTCTGCTAGAACGTTGATATCATGGACTTCTATGATTGCTGCTTTTGCGCAAAATGGGCAGACTCAGCAAGCGCTGCACCTCTTCGATGATATGAGACTGATTGGAGTCAGACCAAACCAGGTAACCTTTGTTGGCGTTCTATCGGCATGTGCCCGTGCTGGAATGGTAAATGAAGCACTTGGGTATTTTGAGACGATGCAAAAAGATTTTAAGATCAAACCTGTTATGGACCATTACTCGTGCCTAATTGACATGTTTGTGAGGAAGGGATCATTAGATGAAGCTTTTGATTTGATCAAGAAGATGGATTTTCCTCCAAATGAGTCAATTTGGTCTCTATTGCTTGCAGGATGCAGAAGAGATGGCAACAATGAACTGGGATTTTATGCTGCTGATAAGTTACTTGAACTGAAACCAAAAGATGCCGAGACTTGTCTCTTGTTGCTGAATTATTACGAATCTGCAGAGAGATGGGAAGATGTTTCAAAAGTACGAGAACTGATGAAGGAGAAGAGACTCGAAAAGTTAACGGACTGGAGTTTTATTAGCATTCATGACAAGATTTATTCGTTCAATCCCAACGAGAGCCAAGCATATGGAGCTGAGATGTATGAACTGTTGGATGAATTAGTTCATAAAGCAAAAAGTGTTGTTGGATATGAATCACTTGAAAGTTCTACCTTACATGGTGAAGAAGAAGTTCAACATAGCGAGAAGTTGGCCGCTGCATTTGGCCTACTGAAAATACCAGATGCTGCACCGATACGAATCATAAAGAACATAGGCATGTGCAATGGTTGCCATAATTTTATGAAGGCCATCTCTTCGCTTAATGCAAGGGAAATCATCATTCGAGATAGCAAGCAGCTCCATAAATTTGTCAATGGGAAGTGTTCTTGTGGGGATTATGGTGGCTTACTTTGATGAGTAAGGTAGGTTCCCATCATTCCATTTTTTCTCCACTTACATAAGATTACTTTAAAAACATTTCATGCAAATTCTTATGCCTCTAATATTCCTGAATATTTCAAAGGCGTTGTTGGCATATGCATCACAAATTATTAACATGGCATTTTTTTATAAATATATAACATCTCAACACAATTCAAACCCACAGATACAGATTGCCAGGTACAATCAACTGTAAAATGTCACTAACCATTTCATTTGCCATATATAATTTCCTGAGATGAGTGCCAGGTGAAACTAAAGGAAAAGGAAAGCCTAGCAGCTTTACTGAACATGCTGTTGACAAAATGGATACCTTCAAAAATGGTGAAGAGGTAGATATAAACAATTTATTAAAGAAATCTACCATCCCATGGTCAAAAAGCGTTTGCAAGGTTCAAGCCTTGAGAAAGAATGATCAAGTCAAATGCATAAAGACTCAAAGGACCCATATCCACATTTCCTGAAGGCTCATCGCCCATTTTTTTTTCCTATAGCAATATATTATTAAGAATTGAGAGAGAGAAATTAATCAAAACAATGCACTCAATCAAACAAATAAACCCAAATTATACTTTTATAGCATATTTATTCTAAGCTGTTAAATACCTTATCAACCTCTGCATTATCACAAACAGCATTTACATCCTCCAAAGTTATGTTGGATAAAAACAAGTTTAAATTCAAAATAATAGATTAAAGTAATCAAAAAGAAATAAACGAAATACAGATTCGAAATAACCAGACACGGTTGCTACCTGCTAGAAACGCAGTTTTTTTAAGACAGATTCGACCGCTCTTCGGTGCTGTCGGCGGTCTCCCAGGATACAACAGCAGATAATTATCTTCAGCAGCACGGCCGAGTAATCACGATTCGACTATCACCAAAAAAACCAATGCAATTTGGGAGAAGGAAAACGATTTTTGTTGTGTGTTAAACAACTGAAAAGGATCATGTATAGGGGAGACGATTAAATTCAAAATAATAGATTACAGTAATAAAAAAGAAATAAACGAAATACAGATTCGAAATAACCAGACACGGTTGCTACCTGCTAGAAATGCAGTTTTTTTAAGACAGATTTGACCGCTCTTCGGTGCTGTCGTCGGTCTCCCAAGATACAACAACAGATAATTATCTTCAGCAGCACGACCGAGTAATCACGATTCGACTATCACCAATTATCTTCAGCAGCACGACTGAGTAATCACGATTCGACTATCACCAAAAAAACAATGCAATTTGGGAGAAGAAAAACGATTTTTGTTGTGTGTTAAACAACTGAAAAGAATCATGTATAGGGTAGAATTAGGTCAAACGTGAATAAAAAAATATTCTGATTTTGCCCTTGATCGGATATATGAGTGGGCTGCAAGTAAAATTCAAATTTCAATCCGAAATTATCCCTTTAATTTCGGGATAATATGCTATCTCAAAAGGAAAAAATAATTTGAAGTGGTAAAATACCCACAAGTGCACATAACATAAGGCCTCATCAATCCAAACATTTATATTACCCACATCATTTTAATGATGCTCAATTCAAATGAGATTAGATTTACACCCTTAGCATGGGAGACACAACATCTATCCAAGCCATTCACTATTTATAAAGAGGGTAAGTGTATATAAACTCTTCCCATTCCATTTATCCCATCCATGTGGGATATGAGGGTTTCATTTCCTTTACTTAATTTGCAACCTCCTTACTTTGAGCATCAATTTCTCATTCATTACTCAACCATTTTGAGCATATGAGATACTGTTGTAAAGGTCTCAAGAAGTAGAATAAGATCCAATAGAATCCTTATTCGAATATTCACTTTTATCCATTTGAAATTATGGCTCAAAGTTATCATTTTCTCACGTTTTTCCAACAAGTTAATATCTTCATACTCAAGAAGTCTGACAGGAACATAACCCTTCTTAAAATAGTCATGCAGACAAAAGAGTTAAAAGTTGTTGGAGAACAAAGTACTTAGGATTTGGGGTTTCGGGTCTAGAATTCTATGAATCAACGATTTTTCTCCCGCAGGAAACCAATAAGGGATAGAAAACTCTGCTCTCTCAATCGGAAAAAGTGGCAACAAAACAAAAGCAACAGTTATGCAGTACTGATTGAATACTAACAAGAAAATTTGCATCCCTTTCAACTATTTTCATGCTTCTTGGCATATATGTCCTGAATGCAGAATAAAAGATAAACACAATAACTATAAGCAAGTACACATGTTCGTACCTTATTGTAGAGCGTGGTGAGATCAAGCTCGTCAAATGGAAGATAACATGCCATCAAAACATAAAGGATGACCCCACAAGACCAAACATCTTCTACAGCACCATCATACCCTTGTGACTTAGAACCCTTAACAAGGATGCCCACCCTAACCGTAGTGTGGATCCGCCAGTGTTGAGTTGGTATTAAAGACTAGAGTGCATAGATAAACAAGAGGGTAAGTTCAGATAATTCAATAGTAGCGTAGTGGTTAGTATATCCTTCAATTGACGACCTCTATGATCTCTAACAGATCTTTTAATCACGAGTAGCTAGAAGGCTAAGCTTAGGACTATAAACCTCATGTTATAATTCTTATCACGAGTCTCATTGGCCTTCACAGTAGTGACTAAATGCTTTACCTACCTAATGCAAGAGCAGATAAAACGGTCAAGAAGTAGGAAATGACTTTATAACCATCGTTAAAAATAGTCACATTACTGGTCACTGAAATATGAGTTGAAAAACTCAATTGACCTCTCCTTCAGGATGCCACTCAACCTACCTATCACTTAGGTTGAAGTATACATGTAACTCATGGATGAACCTAACAAAAAGAGGTAGGTGTGTTCAAAAATACCCGGTCCGAACTAGTCAATCCTAATATCCGACCGGATAATTTAAAAAAAAAATACTCGAATTTTCAGGTCGGGTGCCCGACCCACTAATTTTTTTGGGTATCCGAGTCGAGCTCGGGTCACAAAATGCTCCTTAGTTAGGTACCCGACTACCCGATACCTGATTTGAGTTTTTTAAAAAATAATTTTTTATTATTTTAGTAAAACACATCGTTTTGATTTTTTAAGATAACTCATTCAGGATTTTAGGTTAGACTCTCTCTCTCACGATCCCCAAACCAAAATCGACACCAATCCCTAATTCCTTCAAAATTCAAATCGCCTCTCACTCTGTATCTCCAATCTCCACCGACGGCCGATCTGGCGACACCCATCGTCGACGATACTCTGCAGCGGCGCTGCCCCTCTCTCCGTCAACACTCTCTGCCTAAATGTTAGTCTATTTCTATCTCTCAATCTACTTCAACTTCATCCCTATTTGTTTCTCTCTCTCCTTCAAAGTTTTGATTTTTGTTGTATTTTTTGTTGTAAATGAACTGATTTGGTTGAAAATATAAGGGTTAGCTAAGTTCAATTTGATCCAAGCTTCAATGGGGATGTTATGATCTTCAATTTTGTTTGACGTTTTTTTGTTAGATTTTTGCTATTGATGTGTTATGGCTGGAGTTGTTTATTTGCATATGTTGTAGTTTGGTTTATTGGTCGATTAGGTTTTCGATATTAGCTAGCTTTGATTATAGAAGCTTGGCTTGTAAGCTTAAATGCATTCGGTGTCTATAAATGCAATGTAGGTTAAAGTTTTAATCCAAATTGGTTTAATATATGTATGATGATCGAATGTTAGATTTTATATGCATTGTTTGCTTTTGATTTTATTTGGTTGAAAATTAGGAAGTGCATCTTGATTAAGGAAATTTGACTTGTCTTTGAAGCTTTCGAGAGTAATTTAGTTTGGGTAATTTGTGATCGTGCTCTAGTATTCTACAGGATTTATACTATTCAATATCAGAAGTGCAAATTTCCCGAAGAGCTTCTGTGGCTTGGTTGATTGTCTTTCATATATTTCAAAACTGTCTTTTTATATAAAGTTTCAAGTGCCTTTAATTTCTGTTTCGTACATTGTTTGCCTTTGGCTTTAGCATTTATCTACCTATGTTCTTGGATATATAGATCAATTCTCTGCTATTTTGTGCTAAATTTTCGTTGATTTTGTGCAGATTTTGTGTCTGTTTTTTATGCACAACAGACTTCTTATGTGCAGATTTTGTTTCTGTTTTTTATGGGCAGCAAAATTTTTATTTTTTCAGCAAAATTTGTATGTGCAGCATAATTTTTATGTACAAATTTTTTCATTTGTTTTTCAGATTATGTTGATGACAGAAAATAGTGATGATTTAATGAGGTTATCTTCCTCCGATGAGTCACCTATGGAGCCTGAAGAGGTGACGGAGACTCCAACAAATGCAAAAAGCAAAAGGAAAGGGAAAAAGGTTGTTGAAGCTACAAGTGAAAAAGCTAAACGGAAAAAAATATGCTATTTGGGATCATTTTAAAGAAGTTGAGGGTGATAAATATCATGTTGAATGTATTTATTGTTCTTAAAAGATATCTTGTGCATCTAGTAATGGAACTAATGCCATGAAGCGCAACACTAGTCGGTGTAAGAAAGTCCTTTTTAATGTAGATACAAAACAAACAATATTAAATTTTGAGTCTAAGACAAAGTGCAATGCTGATGGGACTATTGAAACTATTAGTGTTCCTAGATTATGGCATTTTGATCAAGATGAGATTAGAAAAACACTTGCTAGGATGGTGATTGTTGATGAGTTGCCATTTAGTTTTGTTGAACGTGAAGGGTTTTGTCATTTCCGCAAGATTGCAGTTCCTAATCTTGTTCTTCCCTCCCGTGCTATTATTACTAGAGATTGTTATGCTCTGTTCATTAAAAAGGAAAGAAGCTAAAGAATTATTTCAGTAATTTATCTTCTAAGGTATGTCTTACCACAGGTACATGGACATCTGGTCAAAATTTGTCATATATGTCTTATTAGTCATTTTATTGACGCTGATTGGAAATTGCATAAAATGATCATAAACTTTTGTCCAATTACATGTCATTGTGGGGAACTTATTGGTAGGGCTGTTGAAAAGTGTTTGCTAGAATGGGGTCTTAAAAGGATAATGACTATAGTTGTTGATAATGCTAGTTCTAATGATCTAGCGATCAAGTATTTGAAGTAAATCCTTAACTTGTGGGATAGTAGTGTGTTGAATGTTGAATTTTTGCATATGAGATGTGTTGCACATATTTTGAATTTGGTTGTTAAAGATGGGCTGAAAGATGTTGATGTCTCTGTTATAAGAGTCTGTGCTGCTGTGAAATATGTGAGATCTTTCCATACAAGGTTTTAAAAGTTTAAAGCTTGTGTTGAAGAGAAAATAAATTCTAAATCTCTTGTTTGCTTGGACATTGAAACAAGGTGGAATTTCACTTTTTCTATGCTTAAAAGTACTTTGGTGTTTAGAAAGGCTTTCAAAAATTTGAAAACTAAGTATCTTCCTTACATAAAGGAGCTTCGAAAGGTTGGTGGTGCTCCGGATGATGAAGATTGGGATAAAAATTCCTCTTTTTTTGCCTTTTCTTCAGATCTTTTATGAGGCTACATTGAGTTTTTCCGAATCTAAGGTATGTGATTGGTAATACTTTTGTGGAAGAAATTTATGATATTGAGTATACAATTAATTGTTCTGTTGATGACTTGAATGATGAGGTTAAGAGTATGACACGTCAAATGAAGTTGAAATTTGGCAAGTTTTGGACGAATGTTAATAATGTAAAATGTATTGACGTTCATTGCTTTAGTTCTTGATCCTAGGCATAAGTTAAGATATGTTTAGTGGATCGTTCGTCGTTCTTATGATCCTAGCGACTCTCATGACTTGTGTCAACGGATTAAAAGTACTTTGGCATTGTTGCTTAATTTTTATGCTTCTTCGCATACTTTGTCAACTCAAATGATATCATACTCTTACGATCCTTATTCTAGTGGTCATAATGGTGAGGGAGAAATAAGGAAGTTGAAAGGAACAAATTTGAGAAAGGATTATGTGACCGAGATAGAATTAAATGATATCTAAACAACAACTGAGCTTAACATATATTTGGGGGATAAATGTGTTCGCGGTAATGATAGTTTTGATATCTTGGCTTGGTGTTTTGTTCAAACAAATAACTATCCTATTCTTATGAGCATGACAAGTGATATACTTGTGATTTCAGTTTTTACCGTTGCTTCAGAGTCCAGTTTTAGCATGAGAGGGCGTGTTCTTGATTCCTTTCGCACCTCTTTGACTCCTAGGTTGGTGGAAGCTTTTGTTTGTACTTAAGATTGGATTTGTGCTTCTCATGACCCCCACTATGATAGAGAAGAACTTGCTAACAATAGAGAATATGGAAGAAGGGTAGCTTTCGATTTTAAATTTATTGTTTTAATTTGTAATATTTATTTATACTATTGTTACTTAGTTATCAACTTATTGACATATATTTGAAATGTTTTATGTAGAAATGCAAGACTTGACTTTAGAGCAACCAACAATTATCATCGACGAGACAAAACGAAGCTCCAGAGCAATGAAAAATATTTATTTAGTTTCATTTTGTTTAAACATTTAAGTTTTTTATATTTGGATTATACAATTTGGATTTTTAAACTCTATGATGTTTGAATGATGTAATTCGGATATTTGGATGATGCAATTTAGTTTGGTGGTTTTATGGACTCATTCCAATATTAAATTTAGTTTGGTGGTTGGATGATGTTTGAATGATGTAATTCGAATATTTGGATGATATAATTCGGATGTTTGAAGACACTAGGAAATTAAAAATAACGAAAATTGACAAATAATAATTTTTAAATGGTATGATAATGAAAGTAGGCATATTCCATAAATTGCTTAGAAGTTAAAAAGACTCAAGACAGTAGGCATTAGGCAACTCTCGAGCAAAACCCAAAAAGCAAGATCCCGGGTAACTAATTTCATATGAAATGTAGTTTGAATATTGATAAAAAATAATATTTTTTTGGGTACCCTATTACCCGTATTAACGGGTACTTGGGTTTTAAGTGTACCTGATTTGCGGTTATCCGGTTTGTATGCGCCGAATAACGGACTGAGGTTTTAATACCCAAAAAATTTGAGTATCCGGATATGAACATCCCTACAGGGAGGGTATAAAAGAGAGTCTCAGGGTCGGGGCGGGATTGAGTTTAGAGCGATAAATAACCAACCCACCCAGTCTCAATGTAAATTACTACATCACCCTTCATATATTATGTATTTGTCTTTCCCTTCTTTCATTAGGCGATACCCAATTATCTTCTATTTCTTTTTACAGTAAATCATTCTTATTTTTTTTCTTATTTTTCTTCTTTCTACTTCTTTAATTCTTCATTTAATATTTTTTAATTTTTCAGGACATTGAACATTGTGTGTCTGCCACTTCATTTGATTTGTGCAAACTAGAAGAAACTCCTCATCTACTTTGCATTTTTTTGTGTGTAAGTAGTTTTTTTTTTGTTCTTATATTCTTATTGCTTCAATTTTTTTATTTGCATTTTCTATTTTTTATGGTTTGTATTGCACTGTTTTTAAATTTGATATATTAATTGGATTTTTTAATTTGAATTTTATAGTTTTCTTCGTTTGAGCGACATGTTTTCTTATGTTGCTCCATTATTATGGAACCTTTTTATTTACGCTACTGCTATTTGCATATTTTTGTATTTTGAAACCTCTCTATTACATATATATGGGTTAGGATCCACTTACACTGTGTAAAATTCAATTATTTTTACACAGTTTTTGGACCGTTGGATGAGGATAATAAATTGCTCAGATTATTTCCTTATTTTTTTTTTCCAAGTGATAATCTTCACATTTTCTACCGTTAATTTCATCCATCCATTTCACTCATCCAATGACCATGGATTAGTGTAAAACTAAATGAGTTTTACATCATATAACTGGATACATATATATATATATATATATTACTGCTCATCATGTTACTACTTTTTATTATGGAACCTCTTGTGTTACTATATTATTTTATAGTACCTCTTTATTTATATTACTGTTTTATCATATGTTACTGCTCTTTATTATGGAATCTCCTTATTTTAATGCCTTTGTCGTATGTTACTGCTCTCTATTATATGTTTTTTTCTCTTTAATATGTAATGAGCAATAACTTAAAATCATGAATTTAACCTTATGATAGTATAAATAATGAGGTCTTGCTTATAACGTGAAGGAATATATTTATGTATTTGTCTTTAGTAAAAAATTTTACCACCATGATTAATGAGAAACACTTGTCTTTTAACAACTCAATTTACTATCACATTTTTGCTTTGATTACCTTAAATATTGATTGTTCTTTTTTTTTTTTTTTTTTAATTTTTGAGAAGTTGATCCTCTTTGTTCTATGATATTTGTACATAATCATAATGTTATTTTATATAGGAAAATGTCTAATTTAGGGTAGAACTCTATTTTGTCAACTTCTCCGACTTGTAGCTCTCCTTAATTACTTACCGATGTAATTCTAATTGGAAGTTTTGAAGAAAACACAAACCCCTCGTTAAGTCAACCTAATGTCATGGTTGGTAATACTGAATCAACTGAATACAACACATCGAAGTTAAAATTTCTGGTATAGGAGCATTTTGAAAAAGAAAAGATCAACAATGAGTGGAAGACAATATGCAATCACTGCAAAAAACAAATTGGTGGCGATTCGAAGAATAGAACAAGACATTTTCATGATCATTTAGCAAGATGTAACATGCGAGGTCAAATGGACATTCATCGACAAGTCCTAATAGCTAACCACAGGAAGACAGATGAAAAATTGGCATTAAAAGGTGTCTCTTTTAATCAAGATGTGTCAAGGACGGAGCTTGCCTAGATGATCATCATGTATGAGTATCCTTTATCGATGGTAGATCATGCACAGTTTAGAAAGTATTGTTCCAGTTTACAACCGATGTTTAATATGCCTTCTTGCAACACTATAATGTGTGATATCATGGATATGTTCAAAGAGGGTAAGGTGAAAATATGGTTCATATTGGAGGGTAACGAAGGACGAATTGCCATCAAAATTGATATGTGGACCGTCGGTCATCAAAATTGAGGACAAGACATTTGGTGGCGATTCGAAGAATGGAACAAGACATTTTCATGATCATTTAGCAAGATACAACAAGCGAGGTCAAGTAGACATTCATCAACAAGTCCTAATAGCTAATCAAAGGAAGACAGATGCAAAATTGGCATTAAAAGGTGTCTCTTTTAATCAAGACGTGTTAAGGACGGAGCTTTCCTAGATGATCATCATGCATGAGTATCCTTTATCGATGGTAGATCATGCACAGTTTAGAAAGTACTGTTCCAATTTACAGCCGATGTCTAATATACCTTCTTGCAACACTATAATGTGTGATATCATGGATATGTTCAAAGAGGGTAGGTGAAAATATGGTTCATGTTGAAGGGTAACGAAGGACGAATTGTCATCATAATTGATATGTGGACCGCCAATCATCAAAATTGAGGACACATAGTTGTCACTGCTCATTTCATAAATAACTCATGGACTTTACAAAAGCATATCATCAGGTATTTTTAAAAAAAATGTATTTTATTAATTATTTATTTAACTTTGATGGAACTTTTAATTTTATGTTTAACTTATACATATTATTTATTATTTAATTAGGTTTAAATATGTGCCAACAACACATACTGTGAATGTCATTGCTTCGAGTTTGATGAAATGTTTTATAGATTGAAATATTGTTTGGAAGCTCACATCGATTACAATTGATAATTGTAGTGTAAATGGTGATGGCGTTGAATCATTAATTGGTACACTTGAAAGTGTTGGAAATAAGTATTTCAAATAAGGAGAAAGAAATGATATTTTGAATAGAATGAAAAAGTTCTCTATATTTTCTGATTCTCAATTGTGTACAAGTTGAGCCTTTAAATAGGTTGATACAATACAATGTTTCAATATGACAAACTAACCTTTTATCTCTAATTCAAACAAAAATTATCTCTAATTTAAATAAGTCTTATCTCTAGTTTAGATAAGACTTTGAGTACATCTAAACTACTAATTATTTATCTCTACAAAATTAGATTATTCACATGCTTATAATCTACACTTCCTCTTAAGCTAGTGAGTATACATTATAAAGTCCCAGCTTGTATGTAAAATTATCGAAGATAGTTCTTGGAAGTGCTTTGGTGAGAACATTTACTAGTTTTCCTTGAGAAGGCAAAAAATTGATATTGATAGTTCCACTATTGACTTTTTTAGAGATAAAATTTCGGTCTATCTCTATATGTTTTGTCATGTCATGATGAACCGGATTCCTTGCAATGTTGATAGTCGATTAGTTGTCCCGTTGTAGCTCAAATTCTCCAGTCTGATTCATCTTGGGTTCTAACAAAAGTCTTTGTATCCACATACCTTCACAAATCCCAATTGAAAGGGCTTGATATTCTGACTCTGCACTACTTCTTGAAATGACAGATTTCTTCTTTCTCCTCCATGTAACAAGGTTCCCCCAAACAAAAGAACAGTAGCCACTAGTGGACCTTCTATCAGTAAGTTCACCAGCCTAGCTTGTTTGGGTCATTCATGAATTGACTTACAATGTTTACTGAAAATGCTATGCTTGGTTGTATGAGGGATAGATAAATCAGCTTCCCTACATGTCTCAAATAAGAGGTCTAAAATGTACCTTTTTTATTGATCACATGACCTTTGTATGATCTTGCTACTTCCATACCCAGAAAATATCTGAGATATCTCAGGTCCTTGGTTTCAAACTCACTAGCTAACAAATTCTTAAGCTTGATAATTTTCACAGCATCGTCACCTATGATAATAATGTCATCTACATAGACTATAAGGAGAGCCTTTTTTCTCAGAAGATATTTTCATAAACAAGGTATGATCAGTTTGACATTGTTGATAACCGTGCTTAATAATGACTTTAGCAAACCTATCAAACCAAAGCCTTAAGAGATTGTTTTAGGCCATATAACAACTTTTGTAACTTACGTACCTTGTGTCCAACTGATTTCAAACTAGAAGGTATTTGCATGTACACTTCCTTCTCCAAAGTCCCATTTAAGAAAACATTCTTAATATTAAGTTGATGTAAAGACCATTGTTCATTAACAGCTAAGGATAAAAGAATTCTTACATTGTTAAGCTTGTCTACGGTGCAAATGTCTTATGGTAGTCAACTTCATAGGTTTGAGTGAACCCTTTAGCTACTGGCCTAGCCTTAAACCTCTCAATACTACCATCAGATTTGTACTTCACCGTGAACACCCACTTGCATCCAACTATCTTATTCCTTTTAGGCAATTCTGTTATGCCCCAAGTCTTGTTGGTCTCAAGAGCTTTAATCTCTTCTTCTATTGCTTTTCTTCGATTAAGATCTTTTAGATCTGCCTCCACTGTTCTTGGAATGTTGATATTATCAATCTTAGCAGTGAAAGCTTTGAAGGAAGGCATCAAATTCCCATAAGCCACAAATCTCTGAATTGGGTGTTGTGTGCACTTCCTAACTTCTTTCCTTTGAGCAATCGATAGATTATTAGTATCAATAATAGGAACTTCATTATGAGAAGATTCTTTACCTCCCAAATTCTCCATGGTAGTAGGACTTGATTCTAGTTCATGGCAAATATTAGGTTGCATAATGGACTCTAGAATAGGCATCTTCTTCCCTTTTATAGACACTTAGTTCTTTATTCTCAAGTTGTACTATTGTGGGTGTTTGATAAGTTCTTGGTGGATGCATATGTGTTGTAATAGGAGAGGTAACATTGCTAAGAGACTTAGGGCTCAATGGAGGCATGTTTTCAGCAATAGTGGGATTCTAAAAGTGTGTGGATAGTTGCAAATTACTAGTAGCAGTGGCCTTATGGAAGTCTAAATCTGGCTACACTTTACCAGTAGCACTTGGTTGTTAGAAGGCTGAATCTGGTTGCAAATAACTAGCACCAGTGGGCTGTTGAAAGGCTGCAAATTGTCAATAGCAGTGAGCTGGTGAAATCTATCAAAAAATTGAAATGCATCATTAGAAATCCCCTAAATTTCAAATTTATTAAAAAAGACATGTGTTCAAAGGAAGTGACATCTATAGAGATAAGTTTTATGAGTAAAAGGTGAGTAGCACTTATAACCTTTTTAATTCGAGGCGTATTCTAAAAAATACATTTAATGGACTGGGGATCAAGTTTGGATCTGGATGGTTGATGAACATGAACAAATGATGTGCACCCAAAAATATGAAATGAGAGAGTAGAGGAAAACACCTAAAATGAGGGAATTTAACAAAAAGTATATCTCTCAAAATTTTAAATTTCAATGTTTTGCTAGGCATTCGATTAATAAGATAAGTAGTAGTAAGAATAGCCTCACCCAAAAAATGCTTAGGAACATTTGTAGAAAAAAGCAAGGATCTAGTTACTTCTAGAAGATGTCTATTTTTCCTTTCAGCTACCCCATTCTGTTGAGGTGTATTAACACAATAACTTATATGGATGACTTCCTTTTCTTGAAAAACCCTAAGTTGTTAGTGAAATACTCACCCCCATTATCGGTTTGCAAAATTTGAATTCTAGTTTGAAATTGGGTTTCTACCATGGCATAGAATTTTTTTTAAAGATTCCCTTGGTTTCTGATTTATCTCTTATCAAAAAGTTCCAAGTGGTCCGAGAGTGGTCGTCTATGAAAGAAATAAACCATCTAGATTTAGAAACATTCTTAATTTTAGAAAGACCCTAAATATCACTCTGAATTTTAAAAAAATGAGAGAAAGATATATATGGTGTAGGAGAAAAAGTATGTCTTGTATGTTCTGCAAGGTGAAAAATATAATAAACAAAAATTTTGGATTTTTATTCTTGAATAAAGTGGGGAATAATTTTGCAAGACAATAAAAAATTGGATGCCCTAATCGAAAATGCCAGAGTATGATTTCATCAAAAGAGGTAGTAATGGAATTTGGTAAAGAAGTTGATTTATAACAGCAAATTGAGTCAACCTGTCTTGGAGGAGGAAGCTGTCGTTCAAAGATATAGAGTCCATTAGACAACTTAGCATTGTCAAGCATTGTCCCTAAATCATGTGCATGAAACTTACATGCATTCAAATCAAATCTAACATTACATCTTAAATCACGGATAATTTGACTAACAGAATGCAAATTACAAGCCAAAAAAAGAACATAAACCATATAAGAAAAAGAGAAATCCTTTGTAAGTTGCGTAGAACCACTCCCTTCAACAAATGAAAGAGAGCCACCTGTTATCTTGACAGTGGATGGAAAAGCAATTTTTTTGAAGCTTTAAAATAGGGTATTGTTCCCTATCATAGGGTCAGATGCACCAAAATTGACTATTCAATGGATGAAATTTTTGTTACCAGCAGTATTTGCAAAGGAGATGTAACAACCCATTCCCGGCCTAGTAGAGAACCAGGTCGGAAAGTGTTATTAGAACTGATTCAGAGATCAAAAGTTTAACCGGGTTCGAAATCTTGTTTGGATTGTCTTATTAGTCTCTTTTAAGAGTTATCAAACTAACTTATTAATAGCTTACTCAGTTTGGGGTCAATTTTAACCTTTTCCAACTTAGGGACTAAATTGCAAATTTTACAAATTAAGGGACTTTATCGGATTTTCTTTATACAAATCTTCAATTAAATTTACAAATTATAAACTTGTGAAATTTCATTATTAACGGAGGTCGTTTACCTATCCAATTAGACTATTTAAAGATTAGTGACCAATCTATAAACTATTTAAAACTGTAGTTTAAGTTTTTTTTAACGGAATTAACTGAAACCGTACCGATACACTCAAGCCTATATTGGTACGCTAAGTTGAATTATGCAAATTCTAGATTCAAGGATAACCAGTCCGTACCGATACATCTAAACTCGTATCGATACGCGTTGACTATGGTTGACCCATTTCAGTACACCCAAGACCGTACCGATGCAATTAATTCTCAGACCTTACTGTCCAAATTCGTATCGATCCACCCCTTTTGCGTATCGGTACGCCCTGTTTTACTTAGTCTAATTATGCAAGGCCATCGCCATCACCCGTACCGATATGCCTGCCTTGTAATGACAGATTTTAGCTGGTTTTTAATCAATTTAACCGGTTGAACATTCTCCAAACATAACCAAATTTTACCAGCAAGTCTAATATCCATATTTTTAATAGCATACAAAATTTTAGTACATTTCAAATTCATTTACTAGGATTTTACCTTTTAGTGCCTTAAGGCCTATTTGAACTAGTTTTAACATTCCAAAACATACCAATTCACACATACATCACCTAGGCACTATCAGGCTATTACAAGCATATCAAAATATACAAACATGACATGTTTGATCCATACGCCACCTTACTAGGAGTTCAAAGCAAAATTTTAACATACATATGATTAGTGGAATTGACTTGCAACCGCAACTACAAGATCGAAGTCCGGAATACTTCAAGGTCTTGAAATGCATGAGACACACGAATGTTAGGCTTACATAGCCTAGTGAGGTAGTTATAACAAATGCACAACAAGTTTATCAAATGCATGAATAACATATATGTATGCTTGGGTGACATTTTACATAACATCAATCACAATAAACATATTCAAAGCCAATAGTCATGATCCTATATAGCAATTATAAATCATATAAACATGTCATTTTCCCTAGGACGTTGTAACCAATGGATACGCTGATTCCCCTGTACACCACACACATTGGAAATAGGTCGTAGCCTTGAGCCGTAGCTCCGGATAGTCCCTTACACAATCCATCCTTATCTCACCACACATATAGGTCGTAGCCTCAGACCGTAGTCCAATCCCTTACTTAGTGAGCTCAAATAATCCTATGGCATGCCAATAGTATCCAATGTCCACAAATGTCCAAGTTCACATATCATCTCAAATCTTACCTTGGGTGCCCTTAGGCCATAACATAACGGAAACAGAGTTGAGCCTTAGCTTCACATATCACATGTCATGGATTATCCATATCAATCTCACATATAGCATATCTTGATTATCACACATAAGCTTATAACATATCAACTGTACCGAAGACTTACCATGCTCCCCATTAACATCCACAAAGCTTGCTCTACTTGAGCCTTTAATCAAATGCAAACATAATCACAAAGCAAATGCAACGGATGGCACTTAGCCTATCCATTGATTCAATGACACTCACCTTGATTTCGAAGCTTTCGAGGTGCCTAAATTGCGATTCTTTTGCTCCTAGCTTTGATTGGGGATGACAGAGTGATTTCCTCCAACTCTTGAGCTAGTTCAAATTTAAAAAATACATTAGAATCAAACCTAATACCTTACAAACATCTTTCAAGCTCATTAAAGCTTGTAGACAACATCGAAAAAAGGAAATTAACCTACTAATGCATGGGCTTGGCTTAGAAGTTCAAAGTTTAATTCTTGAAATTACTTTTCAAAGATCAAAAGAATTATTTAATTGGTAAGGGGGTTTTACTCACCAAATTATGAGCTTTAAAATGATGTGTTTAAATCGAAAAAAGGTTGAGGATTAAGCTGACGTGCTTGCTTAGCTTGAGGATAACAATGGAGGTGCTTGCTTTTTTTGAAGTTAATGGATGGACTTTGCATCCGAGAGTACAAAGTGATGAAGAGAGCTTAGTTTCTAAATTTTAAAACCTTTTTTCAACCTTTAATCTCTCCCCACCTACACATATGTACTTTGCGTCCGAGAGTACAAAGTGATGAAGAGAGCTTAGTTTCTAAATTTTAAAACCCTTTTTCAACCTTTAATCTCTCCCCACCTACACATGAGCCAATAGGAAGCTTTCCTATTAGCAAGGGAAAGGTTAAAAAAATGCTTCCCATCTTTTTATTCCCTTTTCCAAATTCTAAGCAATTGATGGCTACTCATCACTTAACCTGAGTGATCCCATGTGAGGAAGGCAAGCAAGGAGGTGACTAAGCACCTTACTCTCCATTTCCTTCAATTTGGGTCATAAAACAATTTTGGGATGAGTGCCGTATCGATATGCTATATAGCCTACAGCCGTATCGATACGCCTAGGCTAAAATAGGTAAGTTAGTTATGGCCGTTAAACTGTATCGATACTTGTCTTACCGTATCAATACGTTTGACCTACTTTCAGCATTTTAGCTTTGAATTTCTTACAAAGAGGTCCATAGATTAATTTAATGCCCCAAAACTTTCATTGATTATAAATTTGGATACAAGGATTAAGAAATTACACTTTTGGGCATATCTGGTACAGACTTTCTATTCACCAGAGCCTAATTTCGACTAGGTCAATTTTTGGGATGTGACAACTCTCCCCCTTAAGAAAATTCGTCTTCAAATTTTTCACTCTAATTGAACAAGTGATGGTACTGCTTTTGCATTGTCTCTTCCGGTTCCCACGTTGCTTCTTCAATTGAATGATTTCTCCAAAGGACTTTCACTAAGGGCACAAACTTATTACGAAGTCTTTTAACTTCTCGTGCGAGGATCTACACAGGTTCTTCCTCGTACGTTAGATTGGACTGAATCTCCATAGACTCTGGCTCGATCACATGAGAGGGATCAGACCAGTACTTCCGTAGTATAGACACATGAAAGACATTATGAATTCGACTTAAATCCTCAGGGAGAGTTAGTCGATAAGCAACAGGTCCAACTTTCTCGATCACTTCTAATGGGCCAATAAAATGAGGACTTAGCTTCCCCTTCCTGCCAAATCGAAGGATCTTCTTCCACAGAGATAATTTAAGGAAAGCTTTCTCGCCAACCTCATACTGAATGTCCCTTCTTTTTAGATCATCATAAGCTTTATGTCGGTCAAATACAACTTTGAGCTGATAACGGATAATGGTCACCCTTTCTTCGGTTTCCCGAAGTAAGTCAGGGCCTAACATCTTGCCTTCACCAAGCTCGGTCCAACAGAGAGAGGTTCTACATCTCCTCCCGTAAAGGGCTTCGTAGGGTTCCATTTGAATCCAGGCTTGATAGCTATTGTTGTAAGCAAATTCCACCAAAGACAGAGATTTCTCTCACATATTCTCAACGTCAATAACACATGCTAGGAGCATGTCTTCCAGAATCTACAAGGAAGAATCGAAATTGATATGAGTTAATTATACACATGAATCGAAGGGAGGTGTAAGGTTACCTGAATAACCCTTTCAGATTGACCATTGGTCTAAGGATAGAAAGCGGTGCTTAGGTGCACTCGAGTTCCCAAAGCCTCTTGTAGGGTCCTCCAAAATTAGGATGCAAAGCGTGGATCACGATAAAAAATAATGGACATAGGGACTCCGTGCAAAACGGATAACTTCTCGGATGTACAACTTAGCTAGGTTAGGCAAATCAAAGTCTATTTTCACCGAAATAAAATGAGCAGATTTGGTGAATCGGTCTACTATGACCCAAATAACATCATTCTTCTTTGTTGTCACTAGCAAGCCACTTACGAAGTCCATCGTAATACGTTCCTATTTCTATTGTGGAAGCTTGATAGGTTGCAAAAGACCAGTAGGCACCTTGTGCTCGGCTTTAATCCGTTGGCAAGTCAAGCACCTAGCCAAAAGTTCGTGATCTCACTTTTCATGACAGGCCATCAATACAACTCTTTTAGATCCTTATACATCTTAATAGCTTTAGGATGAATAGAGAAAGGGCCCGAATAAGCTTCCTCCAAGATTCGATCCCGAAGGTCATCATCGTCGGGGACACAGATACAATTCCAGAAATACAACAGACCTTCAGAATTCACATCAAAGTCACGATCTGGCTTATCCTTGATATTTTCAATAAGAGTTCGCAATTCTTCATTAGATTCTTGGAGTACTTTGATTCGGGACATAATGGTTGACTAAACTCTCAATTCAGCTAACAACTTGCCATGCTTTTTGAGTCGAAAGTGAGTATTCAAACATCTCGAGGAAGGAGTGGGCTTCCGAATAAGAGCATCAGCTGGATTTACTGGGGTGGTAATCAATAACCAAGTTGTAGTCCTTCAAAATCTCTATCCACCAACATCGACGGAGATTTAACTCTTTCTGAGTTAGAAGATATTTCAGACTCTTGTGATCAGTGTACAAGTAACACTTTTCACCGTAAAGATAGTGTCTCCAAATCTTTAAGGCAAAAACAACAGCGGCCAACTCTAGATCATGTGTCGGATAGTTTAGCTCGTGAGGTTTAAGCTGACGTGAAGCATAGGCTACAATTTTTCCTTCTTGCATAAGTACACAACCTAGTCCCAGGTGGGATGCATCATTGTATACGATGAAGTCTTTATCTAACTCAGGTTGCACCAAAACAGGGGCATAGGTCAGAACTTGCTAAAGCTGATCGAAACTTCTTTGTTGCTCGGTTGTCCATACAAAGGGGGTTTCTTTATGGAGAAGCTTCGTTAAGGGTGCAACAATCATCGAAAACCCTTTAACAAATCTACGGTAGTAGCCTACAAGGCCTAGAAAGCTATGAACTTCTCAAATATTCTTCAGAGAAATCCAATCAAGAACTATTTGAATCTTTTTTGGGTCCACCTGAATTTCCGCGAAAGAGATCACATGACCCAAAAAGGATACTTCAGATAGCCAAAACTCACATTTACTGAACTTAGCATACAATTGTTTCTCTTGGAGAGTCTGTAGCACAATCCGGAGATGTTCTTCATGAGTGGTTGTGTCTTTGGAGTAAATCAAGATGTCATCTATGGACACAACCACAAACTTGTCTAGATAGGGCTGAAATACACGATTCATCAAATCCATGAAAGCTACAGGTGTATTCGTAAGCCCAAAAGGCATTACTAGGAATTCATAGTGACTATATCTAGTTCGGAAGGCAGTCTTTGGAACATCAGACTCTTTCACTTGCATTTGATAGTATCCGGATCGTAAATCTATCTTGGAGAAGATAGAAGCACCTTTCAATTGATCGAAGAGGTCATCAATCCTCGGTAATGGATACTTATTCTTGATTTTTACTCTATTCAGGTGACGATAGTCAATGCATAGTCGCATCGATCCATCTTTCTTCTTGACAAACAAAACTGGTGTTCCCCAAGGTGAGGAACTCATCGGATGAATCCCTTATCCAAAAGGTCTTGGATTTTGGCCTTCAACTCTTTTAATTCAACTAGGGCCATCCTGCACGGAGCAATGAAGACTGGTGTAGTCCCCGGTTGTACTTCAATTCTGAATTCTACCTCTTAATTTAGAGGGAGTCCCAGAAGTTCATCGAGAAACACATCGAGAAATTATTTTACCACTGGTACATTCTCAAGCTTTAGATCTTCCTTAGACTCTATGGCACACAAGATAACTTTACTTGGATCGGGTTCGGTTTTCATTAAGGTTATACTTCCTTTGTCGAGTCTACGAAGGTATAATTTTTTCTTCAAAAAATCTACCCAGGCTTGATGCTCAGCTAGCCAATCAAGGCCTAAGATGAGATCGAACTCATGGAAAGGTAAGGCCATTAAATTAGCTGGAAATGAGATCCCTTGGATCCTCAAAGGACAAGCTTTACATATTAATCAAATAACTGCATTATCTCCTAGTGGATTAGTGACAATAATCTCAGAAGTGACTGGCTCGAATTATAAGTTATACCTTACAATCAATAGTTCACTAATGAAGGAATGCGTGGAGTCTGGATCTACCAAAGCATAAACAAGTTCAAAACATAATTCCACCATACCTGCTACCACATTAGGATCATCCCCTTGCTCCCAGCCTCGAACATGATACATCTGGGCTGAGGCCTAAGGGCCACGTCCAACTGAAGGAATGTTAGTGTTGTGAGGTCTCCTCACTGATCCAGACTGCACTTGCTTTGCTTCTCTTCCCTTGTTTGGACTATTCTGAGAAGCCACAATGGTATGAGCGTTTGGGTTCTGCGGGCACTGCCTGATGAATTGGCCAGATTAGTTGCAAAGGTAACATGATCTGAACTATCAACGACACTGTCTAGGGTGCCTCTTCCAACAAAAGTTAAACAAGAGAAGCTGTGAACCTTTACCAAAACTGCTCGTACTATCAACTGAAGCCATACGAGTAGTAGATGTCCCTAAAGATTGGGACTATGGCACATATCCCGATCTTGGTAGCTGTTGAAAGGTGGCAGACTTCTGGTCCTACTGTCTACTTTTTTTTCTTTTGAGGCATATGAGGTCTAGAATCGTCTCGGAATCTCTTGTCAGATCTAGATTGGTTTCTCTTTCTTCTTTCATAAGTCTTCTGGGTGGCTTCAGTGGCAATGGCTCGGTTGACCAAGTTTTGGAAATCCTCTATCTCCAAGGCAGTAAAAAGAGGACGTAGTTCATCGCAGAGGCTGCCAATAAACATTCTGTATTTCTCCTTTTTTGTACGTATGATCTCAGTACCATACCTCGCATATTTGTAGAAATCGTGGATGTATTGCTCCACCTATCTTCCTCCTTGTCTCAAATGGAAGAACTTCTTATGCCTCTCAGCAATGTAGTGCTCACTAATGTATTTCTTGTGGAACTCTTGAAGGAGGAAGTCACATATAATTTTATGCTCGGGTACGGTGAGTATCACGGTATCCCACCAACTCTGAGCCTCCTTAGAAATTAGTGCCAGAGCGTACTCCAGGTTGTGTTTATCAGGATACTTCATATGCTTGTTCAGAACTTTAAGAGTATTCTCTAGCTAATACTCTACTATATCAAGATTATCCAAGTCATGACCAGTGAATGTGTAAACTAGATACTAACGGAGCTTGCTAATATGAGCCTTCAGAACAGAAGAAGACGCTTTAACAAGATGAGGTGATGGTTCTTGCCTGAGAGACACGACCACCTATTTGATCATTTCAGCCATAGACATCAGATACTCTTGCTAGGCAAGAGGCATCGGAGAAGGATGAGGTGGATCGTTCTGCCCCACTTGTTCAGGTCTAACTTCGGCTCTCAGATTATCCCCCTGTGTCGAGGAAGAGCCGGGGTGTGGTTAATTTACGGCATACCTATTAGTAGGTGCGGACATTTTCAGATCTAATCAGACATAAATGATTTAATCATGTAAGTTACAAGTCACAGATAATATATACATACAAACTCCTAGGTGGCATATACAGATGCATACTCATAACAAACTTCAGTTTAGTCCTAGAATCGACTAAACCTAGGCTCTGATACCACAAATATAACACCCACTTCCTGGCCTGGTAGAGAACCGGGTTGAAAAGTGTTATTGGAACTGATTCGTAAATCGAAAGTTAAACTGGGTTTGAAATCTTGTTCGAAATGTCTTATTAGTCTCTTTTAAGAATTATCAAACTAACTTATTAATGGCTTACTCAGTTTGGGGTCAATTTTAACATTTTTCCAACTTAGGGACTAAATTGCAAATTTTACAAATTAAGGGACTTTAACGGATTTTATTTATACAAATCTTTAATTAAACTTACCAATTATTAACTTGTGAAATTTCATTATTAATGGAGATTATTTACCTATCCAATTAGACTATTTAAAGATTAGTGACCAATCTGTAAACTATTTAAAACTATAGTTTAAGTTTTTTTAAATAGAATTAACTGACACCGTAACGATACACTTAAGCCCGTATCGGTACGCTAAGTCGAATTTTGCAAATTCTAGAGTCAAGGATAATCAGTCCGTACCGATACATCTAAGCTCGTATCGATACGCGTTGACTAGGGTTGACCTGTTTTGGTACACCCAAGACCATATCGATGCAATTAATTTTCAGACCTTACTATTCAAATCCATATCGATACACCCCTTTGCGTATCGGTACGCCCTATTTATTTAGTCCAATTATGCAAGGCCGTATCGATATGCCATCGCCCGTACCGATACGCATACCCTATAATAAAAGATTTTAGCTAGTTTTTAATAAATTTAACATGTTGAACGTTCTCCAAACTTAACAAAATTTTACCAGAAAGTCTAATATCCATATTTTTAATAGCATACAAAATTTTAGGACATTTTGAATTCATTTACTAGGATTTTACCTTTTGGTGCCTTAAGGCCTATTTGAACTAGTTTTAACATTCCAAAACATACCAATTCACACATACATCACCTAGGCACTATTAGGCTATTACACACATATCAAAATATGCAAACATGGCATGTTTGAGCCATACTCCACCTTACTAGGAGTTCAAAGCAAAAGTTTAACATACATATGATTAGTGGAAGTGACTTGCAACCGCAACTACACGATCGGAGTCCAGAATACTTCAAGGTCTTGAATTGTATGAGACACACGAATGTTAGGCTTACATAGCCTAGTGAGGTAGTTATAACAAATGCACAACAAGTTTATCAAATGCATGAATAACATATAGGTATGCTTGGGTGACGTTTTACATAACATCAATCACAATAAACATATTCAAAGCCAATAGTCATGATTCTATATAGCAATTATAAATCATATAAACATGTCATTTTCCATTGTACATGGTAACTAATGGATACACAGATTCCCTTATACACCACACATATTGGAAATAGGTCATAGCCTTGAGTCGTAGCTCTAGATAGTCCCTTACACAATCCATCATTATCTGACCACATATATAGGTCGTAGCCTCGGACCGTAGTCCAATCCCTTACTTAGTGAGCTCAAATAATCCTATGACATGCCAATTGTATCCAATGTCCACAAATGTCAAAGTTCACATATCATCTCAAATCTTACCTTTGGTGCCCTTAGGCCATAACATAACGGAAACGAAGTTGAGCCTTAGCTTCACATATCACATGTCATGGATTATTCATATCAATCTCACATATAGCATATCTTGATTATCACACACAAGCTTATAACATATCAACTATATCGAAGACTTACATGCTCCCCATTAGCATCCACAAAGCTTGTTCTACTTGAGCCTTTAATCAAATGCAAACATAATCACAAAGAAAATGCAACGAGATGGCACCTAGCCTATCCCTTGACTCAATTACACTCACCTTGATTTCGAAGCTTTCAAGGTGCCCGAATTATGATTCCTTTGCTCCTAGCTTTGGTTGGGGATGACAGAGTGATTTCCTCCAACTCTTGAGCTACTTCAAATTTAAAGAATGCATTAGAATCAAAACTGATACCTTACAAACGTCTTTCAAGCTCATCAAAGCTTGTACTCAACATCGAAAAAAGGAAATTAACCTACTAGTGCATGGGCTTGGCTTAGAATTTCAAAGTTTAATTCTTGAAATTACTTTTCAAATATCAAAGGAATCATTTAATCGGTAAGGGGTTTTACTCACCAAATTATGAGCTTTCAAATGATGTGTTTAAATCGAACAAAGGTTGAGGATTGAGCCGAGGTGCTTGCTTAGCTTGAGGTTGAGGATAACAATAGAGGTGCTTGCTTATTTTGAAGTCAATGGATGGATTTTGTGTCCGGGAGTACAAAGTGATGAAGAGAGCTTAGTTTCTAAATTTTAAAACCCTTTCTCAACCTTTAATCTCTCCCCACCTACACATGAGCCAATAGGAAGCTTTCTTATTAGCAAGAGAAAGGTTAAACAATTGTTTCCCATCTTTTTATTCCCTTTTCCAAATTCTAGGCAATTGATGGCTACTCATCACTTAATCTGAGTGATCCCACGTGAGTAAGGCAAGCAAGGAGGTGACTAAGCACCTTACTCTCTATTTCCTTCAATTTGGGCCTTAAAACAATTTTGGGCAAAGGGTCGTATCAATACGCTATACAACTGTATTGATACGCCTAGGCTAAAACATGTAAGTTAGTTATGGTCGTTAGACTGTATCGATACTGGTCTTACCGTATCGATACGCTTGACCTATTCTCAGTATTTCAGCTTTGAATTTCTTACAAAGAGGTCCATAGATCAATTTAATGCCCCAAAACTTTTATTGATTATAAAATTGGATACAAGGATTAAGAAATTACACATTCGGGCATATCCGATTGCAAAATTTCCGTTCACCGGAGCCTAATTCCGTTTAGGCCAATTTTTGGGATGTGACATGAGATGTTTCCTGCATTCTCTGCAATGGTCATGCTTTGATCAATATTTATTGTTGTTTGCCCAGCCATCTATTTTAATTCCCCAAACTGTTCATTGCTGATCTTTTGACTGTTGTTGCACGTATTGTTCGCCAGTTCGACTTGAGAGAGGTTTTGATCAGACCCTATACTAATTTCAAATGTTGTAAAGGTATGGATTCGTTAGATTTTGTGGATCAAGAAAACCTAAGCAACTGATACTATGTTGGAAATAGGTATTTTAAATAAAGAGAAAGAAAATATATTTTGAATAGAAAAGAAAAGTTCTTTGTATTTTTTAATTCTCAAATGTGTACAAGGTGAGCCTTTAAATAGGCTGATACAATGTTTCAATATTACTAAAACTATCTTTTTGTCTCTAAATTAAACAAAAGTTATCTCTAATTTAAATCAGGCATATCTCTAGTTTAGATAAGACTTTGAGTACATCTAAATTATTAATTATTTATCTGTACAAAATTAGATTATTTACATGTTTATAATCTACAGGAAGTGATACACTATTGCTTAATGGGGATTTCTTCCACATGCGTTGTTGTGCACACATATTGAATTTAATTGTTAAAGATGGGTTGAGTGTGCTTGGAGATAAAATAAAAAAGAATTTGTCATTGAGTTCTTTTCTAAAGTGCTACTCCAAAAAGGTAGAAAACATTTGAAAAACCATCACACCAATTGCGCATTTCAACAACAAAGAAGTTATGTAGCGATGTTAAAATGTGGTGGAATTCAATATTTTTGATGCTCCAAATAGCTTTATCTTACAAGGATGTTTTCTCTCGTTGTGTGTAATTGCATCATGACGGTCTGTATACATATTTGCCGACTGAATACGATTGAACTTTCTCAACAAAGATTTGCGAGAAGTTCAACTTGTTCTATGATCTGATCGAAGAATTTTCAGGAACAAAATATGAACAACAAATCTTTATTTTTTGAATATTTGCTCGATTAGGTTGACATTGAACGAATGTACTATGCATGGTAATAACACCATTTCGAGCATGGCAAAACGGATGATGGAAAAATTTGAAAAGTATTAGAGTAATGTGAATGGTATCATTGACAATTTTAGACCTAAAGTACAAAACAACATTGATAGAGTATTACTTTGAGGATATTTATGAGGGTGCTGCGGAATACGAAGTTGAAAGAGTTGTACAGTTGTGTCAAGATTTAGTCAGAGAGTATCAAGAAAAAAGATTTTGTTAGAGAGTCAACGAACGCCAATTCTTCAGCACTACATCATTAAATATTGTTGTTGACACAGGAAAATTTTAGGAAATTATGATGCTTATGTTTCAAAGAACCACAAGAGATCAAAAGTCATATCTGAGTTAAATCGCTATTTAGAGGAAGATGTCATTCCTAGACAGTCAGACTTTGATATATTGAATTGATGAAAGACAACTGGACTTTAATTTCCTATCTTACAAGTTATTGTGAGAGATATTTATACTATACTAATTTCTACGATTGTTTAGGAGTCTACTTTTAGTACCGAATGAAGGTTAGTGAATGTGTAACGTAACATGCTCCATCCATCAACTGTAGAAGCTTTGACATGTTGTCAAAATTGGTTATGTGTTAAAAGAAGGTATAGAGATTTGGTTATATTTTTACTTATGAAATTTTATTTATATTTATGACATTTTAGGACCAAATTCAGGTGAAACGAACTCGTTCTTTGAAGATGTCGAAAAGGTAACTAACAATTTCATATTTACTATTTTTATTATATTATTTTTTTATATACATATATATGAATTTATTTATAGGATTTGTGCGGTTAGATAAGATCGGTTGATGACAATGGAAGATTTTGTTTTGTATTGTTAACTGTTTTGTGTTTGAACTTGTTTAGCTAAACATAAAATTTAGCTTGTTTAGCTGAACATAAAATTATTTTGTGTTTGACCTTGTTTAGCTAAGCATGAAATTATTTTGTGTTTGAATTTGATGGATTTAGATTTAAGAGCTTTGGTTATAAAAAAATTGTGTGCTTACTGCCTACAACTACCAGGAACCCAACACACATTATTTCTTTGTCACTCAATTATCAGTGTACAACCACTGCTCATTTTCCCATTAACATGTATTTGTTTTCCTTATGTAGAATCAAGTCATTTAAGTTATTTTTCTACAAAGTTGAATCAACCTCAAGTATCTCAAAGCCAAAGCTATGCATGTACTATGTAATTTTTTGATATCTTTCAAGGCTTTATATATATTGTTCGGGTCGATTCGGATTTTCTTACCAACAATCGAGTGGGGACGGGGCGGGTGAAAAATAATCAACCACCAAGCTATGGCGGGGTTGAAATATTGAATTTTTAGGTTGGGACTGTCAAAAACCCAATTCGTCCTGCCCTATGCCCATCCTTACTTAAGCCATCAACCTTCGAATCTCTCAACCACAAGATGAGTTTAGCAACCTAAGGGATTGCAATCAACAATCAAATGAAAAATGTAACACATACATCAATCAATGTAAAGAAGGGTAAACAACATTCATGACCATATAATTATGTGGAAGTTCTAATTCGACCACCTATCTATTAATTTTATATAGGTCACTTAACTATTTAAATGATACCGATTAAGCCACATGTTGTTAAAACCTAATGGAGAGAGACGTGATAGTTAACAAAAATTTGTATGATTACACATTTGATCCCGTTACTTAAATATTTTATCAATTTAATTCTAATTTTAATTTAATTCAAAAAATTTAATCCTCCAATCAGATGGTGACATGTGACACCATCTGATTTAACGAAAATATTTTATACCAAAAGTTGGCTCCATAGGTGTAATAACCTGAATTTTCAAGTCATCAAATTAACGTTGATCGAGCTTTGGGCTTGATGAATTAGTTGAGCATTTTAAGTAGTTGGATCAAGTTTGAGTTTTATTGAGCTTTAATTAGACTATTGGGCTTGTAAGGTGTCACCTATAATCATTGAACATGAAATGACCCAAACCCAAGATGATTTAAACTGAAAATTATGACTCTCAAACCCGAAATGACCATAATCAAAGTGACTCGATCTTGAATCCGATATGACAAACCCAAGAATTATGTGCATTTTCATATACGGATAGTATTCGATTTGAAAAATTCAGATATTTAATTTTTTATATAGGCCAAATATCAATCAGTATCTGATCTGAAAAAACTAGATATCCGTATCTGAACATGACTTGGTTTTAAAAAGGGTTAAATTTAATTTTTTATATTTTAGAATAAATAATGTATTAATTAATTAATTAATTTAAAAAAGTGTGTGAAACCATTTGTGGCAAATTTCATTTTTATAAGCATCAACCCAATTTAGAATATGTTCAATACCCAAAATTTGAAATCAACCGGTCAATAATATTTTCAATACAATGCATTAAATACGATACATTAAAAAGACTCAATTCGATTATACATGTATCTCAACGAGTTCAGTAGATAAGATGAAGATGTTCATCCTAAGAGACTTTTTCTTGTTAGAAAGTATATCCGATTGTAAAATATAAATAATAAATGAGAATGTTTTAATAATTTTATACTCAAAAACACTTTTTTAAAAGTCAGAAATATTATTTTTTAAGATTAAATTGAAAAGATTAGTTGGAAAATATCACAATGTATATAGGTTTATGTAATCTTGATTGATGACATTGGGATTTTATAATGGTATATTGTGACCATTGGAAAATGGTTATAGCAAAAGTTAGAGCCACTATATAAGATGACAAGATAAGAAAATACTTTACTTTTTAATTATATAATCAAATCAAAATAAAAACTTTATATATTGACAAGTCATATCACAAATTATTTTTTTAGTGAGTATGATTTTATTAACGGAAAATCATACATTGAGAATATTATTACACGCCTCATTAAAATGCTTGATTGTAAAAAAATATTTGCATGAATATTTATATACTGTTCTATTACGAAAGTTGATATTATCATGGACGTGAACACAGAGGATACAAAAGTTTCGCATTAAGCATGTAGGGGTGTTTTTTAAAAAAGAAAAAACATAAAGGGGTGTTGAAAAATACTTGACCTGTTGATCCGAACTTTAAAAATTAAATATCTCTTTAAAAAAATATAACCAGACGGGCCGTGCATCCGTTTCATTATTTTTACTGGTAGTTAGGCCGAGTCTGGACTGAATTTTTTTTTTGTAACCAGGTATCCCACCCGAACTGATACTTTTAATATGTATATATATATATATAAATTATATTATCCTTTTAGGTTCTTAATATTTTTACCTTAAAATTAAATTTAAATCCTTAAATTCTCCTTATGTGTGTATTATGTAGTTTTTAGTTTTAATTTTTTTTAAATATTTGTATTAATTTGTCAATATAAAATTCGAACGCGAAATTCATGATCAAGATTAATATTTTTTAACTAATAATGAAATAGAATAGTTTAAGATTATTATTTTTAATCTTAAACCCCCGGTGGCAGTGGGCTACTCGGGAGCCTTGCGCAAGGAGTCAAGAACCATGATGTTGTGCATCACATCTAATCTATAATCTAGATTAATATTTTTAATGTCTTCTTTTAATGATAAGTTTTAAAAAATTTATTTGAAAAAATAAAAAATAAACAGATAGCGGTATCCAATTTTGTAGGTACTCAAATTTTATGAGTATCCAGTAATTATACGTCGAGATACGGGTCAAAAAATATAATACCCAGATTTGAACACCCCAAATAAGCAGACACGCTCGACATTTATTTTATTTTTGGATAAATTACATTGTTTTATCACTGAACTATACTTTTATTCCTATTTTGATCACTCAACTTTTAAAATTTTTAATTTACTAACTGAACTTTCGAATTGCTCCTATTTTAATCACTCTAAACTATTTTATTATTATTTCTCTATGACATAGCATTTTTATTAATATTAAATATAAAAATAATTTAAAATAAAATTCATTATTATTAAATAAAAATAATTTAAAATAAAAAATTAAAATTTTATCCTAAACCCTAAACTCCAAATCCCAAATTATAATCCTAAACCATAAACCCAAAATCTTCTCATTCTTCTTCAACAACACCCTCATTGGTCAGACTTCTACCGATCATCTATCACCGTCAGTAACTACGATGTGAAGTGGGAACAAAAACTGAAATATTTATAAAAAAAAACAAATTAAAATGAAGCGAAGGGGGTTGCTTTGCTCTGTTGTGCATTACTTGTTTGTTAAACAGGTAAAGATAGCATACATAGAGAGAAGGTTAAAAAATCTATTATTTTCTGCAAGATTTCCCACTACAACTTATCAGGGAATATGATTAGAACGTGGAATCTTTTATCATTAAACCCTATTGTTTTTGCAGCATAGACACGGGTGATAATGTATTCTAAATTATTTTTATTTAATAATAATAATAATTGTCATGCATAAGAAATAATAATAAAATAATTTAAAAGGACTAAAATATGAACAATTTGAAAATTTAATTAATAAATTAAAAATTAAGTGACCAAAATAAAAGTAAAAAGATAGCTGATGATACATGTATTTTATTTTTTTTATTTCGACATTTATTATACAAAAGATTAGAGAGGCAGGCACGTGACAACGGAGGTATCTGGGATGAAGTTTGGAATTGAGATTGGACAGATATGGATTGAGCTGCCAAAGGACTAAAGAGCTAAAGGGTTATAAAGGCTTAATTTTTTTTTTTTGGATATTTGGATAATCCAAAATTAAAATTTTACTGATTCGTATTCGATTCTATTATTTATTTTTTTGAATATTCGATTTAAAATATTAAAAAAATAAATTGAATATTATATTTTCAGATTGAATTATTAGATCAATCGAATCGGATTACTCAGATCAGATTTTTTTTTTTGCACATCCCTACCAAGAATAACCTAACTCAAAATTAACTCGAACCCAGAAATAAAACTCGTACTAACCCAACTCGCCCAATTGATAGGTTTAGATATAAATTTGCATGTAGAAAAGATTAATGCTCTATTTGGCTTCAAGAAAACATAAGTTATTTTCGTTTTTATTCTTTAGAAAATGAAAAACGTAGATAAAATTATTTGATTAAAAATTCTGGAAATGAGTTAAAAACCATCTAAACACAAATATTCTAATATTAAATCACTGGCCCTGGTTTGAATTCATATAAATGTGTAAAAAAAAATATTTTATTTTTCATATTTCTATTATAAGAAAATAAATAACTAAAAGTGTTTTCATATATTTATTATCGAAAAGAAAAAATTATTTTTATTTACCAAATATGTTTTTCGGTTTCAGAAGATGGAGAATGAAAACAGATAATATTTTGGAGCCTAAATGACTTGGCTATGACTCAATTTCGGGGGGGATACAAAACAATGTACAAGTATATTCTATGGGACATAAATACCTAATGACTTGCTTAACAAGAGCTGGAAGTTAGATCATGGAGATTGTGCTTCAATCTATCCTATAGAAAATTGAAGATTTAGTCCCGTTTAACATTGCTTCTAAAAGGTGTTTTTGGGTCAAAATATTTTTTAGAGAAAAAATGGATTTTTAAATAGAATTTTTATTATCATGGAGTTTCTCATATTTCACAACAGATGAATGAAATTGTTGCAAGAATGGGAAACCTGCATGCGTGCCCTGATTTCCCTGCAAAGCTGCCTTAAATCTCCTAATAAATGCGCGATGCATGATTTTCATAGACGTGCACTAACAGATATACATTTCTTAATATTTCCTGCACATTCAAATCATCCAATCACCTATTTAAGCTCCTTTCATGAACATCAATTATCACCCCAAGAGAAACAAGGGAAATTTCATGAAAGCTAGCATTTGATTCTGCAAACAGGGTCCTTTTTTTGTTTAGAATGGAAAAGGGACAAGCATTAGAATGGGCCGAGGCACAAAATATCACTGTTAGTGTCGATCTCGTGCCTTTAACCAAACAACAGATTCATTTCCTTGCAGAGGTTGATAGGAATCGGACTCTCTATGATGGCGGCCCTGTCTTAGACCGGGCCATCTATAGGTGAACTCTTTCATTCTTTTGAATGATGATGATACATCCGAACATACTATTAGTTCTTACTTTTGATTACCTTAATGTGCCGAGTTTAGGTACAAATATTGTTGGCTTCCTCTGCTTGCCAAACACACGGAGTCTGCGATTTCGGAAGGCCCTTTAGTTGTGCCACTTGACTGTGAATGGATTTGGCATTGCCATAGGCTCAACCCTGTATACTTTTCTTACACTATCAACCATGAAACATAAATGCAAATCTGCACACATATATTGTCACAATCAGTTTTACCAATCTGTATTTGTTGTCTTTGTTAGGTGCGATACAAGGCCGACTGTGAGGAACTCTATGGGAGAATTCTCGACAACCAAAATGTCATATCATCTATTAGGACAACCTGCAGAAAGCAAACCGAGGAAATTTGGGAGAGGATGTATCCTTTTGAGCCATATGAACTTAATATGAGCATCCGTTTCTCAGAGAATGTTCAAAGTTTCGTACAAACTTCGAAGAGCACCGAGTATGATCTGGTTTCAGCAGTCAAGAGGCAAAGTCCTTTCTTCTATCAGGTACTTAAGAAGCTTATGATTTGGAGATAAATGTAAACAACATAAGCATAGATATCATTGTTTTAAGGTTTGAGTTGACAATACAATACTTGGAACAGGTATCCAGATCCCATATGAATGATGATGTCTTTCTTGAAGGAGCTTTAGCCAGATACAAGGGTTTTCTGCATTTGATAAAGAGGAATTGGGAAAAATCTGAAAGTTGCTTTTGTGTTCCGACCTATGATATCGACCTTATTTGGCATACTCACCAATTGCAGTCTGTTTCTTACTGCAAAGATGTAATGGCAGCCTTGGGAAAGATATTAGAACATGATGACACAGATTCTGATAGAACCAAGGGTAAGAAGCTAGACAATGGTTTCCTTAGAACCACCAAACAATGGGAAGACATGTTCGGGTCGAGGTATTGGCGCGCTGGGGCAATGTATAGAGGAAATGTTCCATCTTCACTTGGAATCGACTTGTCTCAATTGGACAATCTGAAGGAGAGCAAGATGGCCCCATCAAATGAAAATCAAGATATGTTTCCAATTCATAGGAAAATGGTTATGGAGGTAAGCCTGAAATGTCTTTTCCCTGCAAGTTCTAATAACAAAATTGTAACCCTTTTTTTTTTCAGATTATGATAGAGATTGTTGGGGTCAAAGATCTACCCCAGGAACACAAAGGAAGCCTCTTTGTTACAGTCAGCAAGAAACAACCAGATACATTTCTTAACAGAAAAAGAAGCCTAAGCATTTTGCCTGCCACTAGTGAGAAACAAGCAATTGTTTTCCTCTGTGAACCCAAGGGGGATCTTGTCTTTGAACTAATATCATATACACCTGCCAAAACAATGGGAACAACCTCAATCTCCCTAAAGGACTTAGTAAACTCTGTTCCTGAGCTCTATGAAGACAAATGGTTCGATCTGGTGTCAAATTTGACTCTTTCTGATTCGAAACCAATTAGTTTACGAATCGCTTTCTCTTTCATTCTTCCTAGTCCAGCAGCATACAAGCTTCACTTGGTTCAAACACCACCATTCCCTGTTATCCCTGGAAAGTTTCAGCATTTCAAGTGTTCTTATTTTTTTGATGAGGCTGGCAATGATATAATAAGCCTCCACATGAGGTACATTAGTTCACAAGTTCATCATTTGCCGCATAATTTCTGACATGGGCAATTTTCAATGATCTGCTTGTTTTCAATTTCATTTCAGAGAGACAGGAGACAATTACCAGACAAGAAAGCAAGTGATTGGCTTAACATCATGTGGTGAAACTCATGTGCTTGCGGCGTCAGCTGGGAAAGGATGGTTTTTGAACAACTCTCGTTGGTGGTTTCATGTTCATCCGAAGCTATACGAAAATGACCATGCATTTGGGTTTAAAGGAAATCGAAAGGCGAATATATTCAATGGCTTTGAAAACATACCCTAGGCATACATTGTCTTCATATTCAAAAGCCTAATTTTATGTATATATTATGTGTTTAGGTGGTTACTTTTCGAGGAAGAAAACTGGGATATGAGATTAACAGCAGCAAGAACCAGAAAAATGAAGAGCATTTCGTGACAGCTGTTGAGTTCTCCATGGATCATCCTTATGGAAAAGCTGTAGCTTTGATGAACTTTAAGTCTGGCATTATGGAGGTACATCAACTTTTAGCTTTAAAATTTAATAAACATGACTAACTAGCTCACTTTCATAGTAGAAAGATTAATTTGTTCTTAACCTATAGTACAGGGACTTGTCAAACAATTTAACTTGTTAAATCTGAATAATATAACTGTACTTAACTATCATACTGATTTTCAATCTTTACAAACAGATAAGTGAAGAAGAATCACTTGTACTCCCCATGATTATATTGGCTTTTCTACTTTCTGAATGTTCAAGCAACTGTGTGCAAAGTTGCAAAAATGAAGAAAAAAGTTCTAACCGGCTTAGTGCGGCGGCGGAAGGCGCTCTATGCGGTGTGTGCGTTGATGAGAAGGGTGGTGGTGAAGCCATAATTGTTGGAATTAAAGACTTTCCTGACCATGAAGATCTGGTTAAGAGTGGCGGGTGTGGTGCCGGGTGTGGAGGTAGTTGTGGCGGAAGTTGTGGTGGTAGCTGCGGAGGGCACTGTTTCGGTGGTGATGCTATGTGATGTGACGGAATTGATTACAAATATGACTCGAAATGAGACATTTCACTATAAGCTGTTAACGTTTGGGTTAAATAATGTTGTTTCCATATTACTGTTTAAAAGTTGATAATGAATAAAATAAAATGGGTGAAGTTCTGAAATGGTCACTAAACTATGCCTCAATATCCATTTTGATCACCAAAATTTCAATTGTTACAAATTGATCAGTAAACTATCAATTTTGTTATAAACCCTACTTGCCGTTAAGTGAGGTGGATAATAGCACAATTAGCACTCCATATTTGTACATTCAATTAATTTGGTCCTAATTAAAAAAAATCAATAAATTTAGACTCATTATTTATAAATTCTATCAATTTAGTCCTTTTTATTAGAAATTATTTAATATTTTTCTCCAATCAGATGATGACATGTGTCAACATTCGGTTGAAAGAAAATAAAAGGAAGAAAAATGAGAATGAGATACTCAAACTAGGGTGGACGGGGCTTGCCCAAACCATTAGTTTATGGTATATGACTAGGGGTGCTAATTGAGTTGAGTAGTTCAACTGGGTCAGAACTCGATTAACGTTCGACTTGACTGTAACTCGAGTTTGAGAACTTAACGAGTCAAGTCAAACAAGACTCAACTCAACTCGATAAGTTCACGAATAGCTCATTAATTTATTTTATAATTTTTTATGATTTTTTGTTAGTTGATTATTACGAGCAACAAAGAATGGATTGAAGCGATGTTAATTGTCTTATTTTTAGGATTGATTATATATTTGTTTAAAAAATTTCAAGAATAATTGTAATATGTTAGTTTGATGTATTTGTGGATTTTTATTTCGAAGTTTAGACTTTGAAATTAATTCAAAGACTATTAATTTAATTCAAATGACTATTTTGTTCATTTTTTGTTAAATTTGTTAATTTACGCGTATATTAAGCTTTATCAGTATTACAAGATTTTACATATATTTAAAAGATGATGTAAGATTTATGGCGAACTTAACGAGCAACAAGTTTTTTTAATGAGTCCGAGTCGAGCAAAATTTTATTGCGCTTGTCGAGTTTCGACTAGAGTGTAAGTTGAACAATTTTCGAGTTGAGTCGAACACTACTCAACTCGCGATTGACTCGTTTAATAAGCACCCCTATATATGAAAGCAATTCATATACATCTTATACTATTTTTTATTCGTGAAAAGAAAAAAGATACATTTATATTAAAATTATTAAAATTATATTTTAAATATATTATTAATATTATATAATATACATTTATTAATAATTAATAATCCATATCGAAAGTTTAGCTGTCGATATACAAAATTTGATCCAAGAACACCATTTTTCTGGGAAGCCCATTTTTTTCATAACAAAAATGAGAAAGTTCCAGTCGACAGTGTCATAGGCCTTCCGGAAATCGACTTTAAAAATGATTGAAGCCAAAACTCTTCTCTTGGAATAATCTATGATCTAGTTTGAAATTAGGGAGCAATCTAATATTTCTTTACCTGGACAAAAAGCGAATTGTGTGTCTCCAATAATCTCCTCAGACACCTTGCTAAGTCTCAATGCTAACACTTTGGCTAGTAATTATAGACATTACCCACCAGACCCTTGACAAAATTTAGTAAAGAACTCCAGTATTTCTTCCTTCAGAGACGGCCAAAAAGACGTTAAAAACCCCATTTTAAAACAATCAGGGTCAGGGGCTCTCGACCCATCTATAACCGAAAGAGCAAACCATATTTCTTTAATATCGAAAGGTTTTTCTAGCAAACTTGCATCCTCCGAGCTCAAAAATTTCAATTGACAATCCAGCTTAGCTACCGGAATGGTGTTGGATGGTCTATAGTGCTCTTTAAAGTGTGATTCCGCTTCTTTCTTTATCAACACTGGATCTTGAAAAAATGCCAAGCCACACTTGAGCCTAGAAATACTATTCTTATTTTTCTAGAGGATGCCACCAATTGAAAAAATCTTGTGTTTCTATCTCCCAATTCGAACCATTTAAGGTGAGATTTCTGTAGCCAATCACGTTCCTTTCTTCTGATGCTAACCCATAATCTTGACTGATAGAGCTTCAATTCTGCAGACAAGCAAGGGTCGTTATCCCCATTTTGAATAGCTCTTTCAATTTTCGCGTATTTGCTCTCTAACTCTTTTATGGACTTCGGATCACCGGGACCTTTTCAAGCTAGCCACCCTTTAGTCTCTGCCTTGCAGCCTCTAAGTACATTAACAATGCCTAGGCCCTTGGCACTAAAACAAAATTGCTTGAGCCTATCAACTAACTCCTTGTCTTCACCCCACTGACCGAACCACTTAAAAGGTTTCAGACCCCATTGTTGGACATTGATTTCTAGTGACACAGGATTGTGGTCCGAGATACCACGACTTGATACTCCCCTTAACTGCAAAAAAAACACTAGGCATGTCCATATAAACCTCTTCCGCTAAGTCTCCTTTCAAGAAAGCATTATAGACATCTAATTGAAAAAAAGGCCAATCAAAAATAGCAGCCAAGGAAAGCACAGATCTGACATTGACAAGTTTAATAACTAGAGAGAAAGTATCAACATAGTCTACCCCTCTTGTTGACTATAACCCTTGGCAACTAAACGAGCCTTAAGCCTCTCAACCTCACCAGAGGAACTATACTTGATTCTATATACCCATTTGTAGGCAATGGGGACCTTCCCAGGAGGTAAACACATCACTAACCAAGTCCTATTGCTTTCAAGAGCTTGTAGTTCCTCTTTCATGGCCTGAACCTAATGGGGGTATTTTATAGCTTCATGATAAGTTTTGGGCTCAAAAATCTGATTAGAATCGGAGATACAAGCTTGGGTGAAAGCAGGTAGATGGTGGTAAGAAATGAAATCAAAAATGGAGTAAGCAATAGATGAAGACTGAGAATGAGAAGCAAAATCATGCAACCAGTATGGTGTTTGATGAACATGAGATGACCTTCTAAGAGGAATTGGAGCCACTGGTATAACAGACTGAATACCCTGAGATGACTGTTTAGGAGTCTGAGTTTGTTCTTTGCCAACAATGCAATCCGCACAGAATCTCCAAGAAGCATTTTATTCATAGTAGTAGCAGAAACATGTCCTAAGCGAGCATGCCAAAGAATTGATTCATTTTGCAAAGAACAAGACAATTTAGGAGTCAAAGAATCAAAATGACCATTTTGAGAATGCAGAAAACTATTGCACTGAATTGAAAAAGACAAACCAGCAGCTCCTTTAGCAGACTCGAAGTAATATAGCCCCTTACACTCTCTACCAATCCCCATGATCTTGCTAGTGAAGTGATCCTGCAAGATGCATAAGTTAGAATAGAAAGAAATAATGCAATAATGATCTTTGGCTAATCTGGAAACTGAAAGCAAATTATAAGAGAAATTTGGCGCAAATAGGACTTTAGTAAGAAGGAAATCTTGGGTTAAAGAATGAGAACCAGTGTAAGTAACTGTTTCAGTTTTACCATTAAGAAAGTGTAAAAAATGAGGCTTAGTACACAAAATAGAAGAATACAAGCTCTCAAAATCAGATAGGATATGATCAGTGGCACCTGTATCCAAAATCCAATGAAGGTAAGAATCAACAGTAGGTAATTTACTAGCTATTGTACCTACAGGATTCACAAAGAAATTAGAAGGATTCTTATGCAACAAACACATGATCTGGTTGTATAGCTTAATTGTGAAAAAAGAGACCACTACAACCATAGGAGAGATAGGAAACCAGAGTCAGAACTCTTGTTCTCAGTCAAACCAGAATCAACAGCCATGGCCACTTGAGGAGACATCTTCTTGTTGAACTTAAAATCTGGTGGAAAACCTATCAAATGATAGTGAGAATCATGTCAATGTCCATTGATCTTGCAATAGTCACACATTTTAGAGAACCTTTTCCGATCAGGCCCCTTAGATGAATTGGAATATATCACAAAAACTTCATTGACAAATCCATCAGAGAGTTGAATGCGCTGCGACTCTTCTTGTAAAATCATCGAGTAAGCTTGGTTGACTGTGGGAAGAGGCTTCATGAGTAAAATCTGGCTATGAATCGTGGAGTATGTCTCATTTAGCCCCATTAGAAATTGAATGAGACTCTGTTGCACAAGATGAGTCGAGTTTTACTGTGCAACTTCACACTCACAAGAAGAGAATGGAACTAATGCATTGTATTCGTCCTATAAAAGCTTCAGACGAGTATAATAAACCCTAGATCTATCAACCTTATCGAACCTTTCCTTCAAATCATTCCAAACAGCCACTACACTGGTCCCGAAAATGATCCCAGCCAATAAATCTTAACTCACCGAGTGGAAAATCCATGAGAGCATGATAGCATTGCCTCTCCCCCACTGAGAATGCAAAGCATTCTGGTAGTTTTCTTTGCGACAATCGCCATCGATGAAACTGAGTTTGTTCTTCGCCAACAATGCAATCCGCATAGATCAGCTCTAGATGCTGTAATTCTCAAGGCCAACAAGCTGATGAGAAACCAAAGTGATGCCGGGTGTATCTGACGGATGCAAGAAAAAGGGTTTCCATGGAAAAACAGAAACGGGAAAACAAAGAAGAAAAAAGAATTGGGGATTTTGACTATTGAGAAGTCAACAACTAATGAAAACAGATTCAACCCAAAAAATGATTGGGCTTAAGAAATGACTATTGATACCATGTTAAAATTGAGAGAAAATGTAAAAAATTTCATCTATTTTCATTAATTGGATAATTAATCAATAAAAGGCTGCTGTTTATATGCACAATTACTAACTAACTAGTAGTTACAAGCTAACTACCTAATTAATCTAACTAACTGTACAAGAAACTAATAAATTCTAACATGTTATATTTTTATAGGGTTATATTTGAATACAAAAAATATTATACAAACCTTTTTAAAATTTAAAATCTAAATTACTAAACCTAAAATCTTAAACCATAACCCTAAATCCTTAATTTTAAACTCTACAATATAAACCCATACACTCTAAACCCTAAACCTAAACTTTAAACATTAAATCTAACAAGGCTGTGTAAACTAAAGTGTACATAATTTGTGTATCAAATTTTTTTATATAAAATTGTTTTGATCCAAATTTTAATTATATAATAATTTTAAATTTTTTGACAGTATAATAATATTTAATTTAAATTTACTCATAAAATCAATAATATTATTACTTTATAATATATGCACAACAAATTTAGATTAGTGAGATAGATAAAGACAAGTCAATTTTGAGTCTAAATCTAACTTTTAAAAAATAAAAATAAAGCGAAGAGACAACTCAACCTATCTCAAGAGCAAATATATTACTTATCACGACCCATTTGATATCTATTCTTCATTTTTTCTGTGTTAGCCTTAAATTTAGATTTTTAATTTACCACATAAGTTATAGAAAAGTAATTGCATGGATTGATTTTAAATTCAATCTGCCGTTTAGGCTTCTTTCTTTTTCTCTAAGAGTTAGTTTAGTATTATTTTTGAAAAAATACGATAAAATATAGTTTTAAGAGGTGCTTTTAGATTTTTTTTTAATTTGAGTAAATCACATACCAGCTTCTACTAATCCTAAATTAGAATACACGCTTTCGGAAAATTGCATTGCTTCAGAAAACATATATAATAAAACTCTAATGAGTGCTTCCAATATCCCCTTAGAAAACCCTAATGAGATTTCAGCGGCAGAGGTTATGGCCAGCATCGGCGATGGTTCAGTAGTGGATAACTCTCGCCTAGCGGTACGGTTTGAATTCCCGCATGTCCTTGAAAGCCCAGGATCTCCTATTCCTGCAGAATACCAACATGTGACTAAAAAGTAAAAAAAACCAAGATAACTTACCCTGCATGAATATGGATGAGGGCCATGCGAATATTTTGCTTCGACCGAATAGGCTTTGTGGAAAACCCTTCTGAGATGATGGAAACAGATGATCAACAAGCTCTGGATACTATTGTAGAGAATGGTTCGGTTGTGCCTATACTCGTGTTTAAACCATCTTACGCTGGGGCGGTAAAAGGTGGTGCAACTCCTCTAGTAGGGTAAACAATTGTTGTCCCAGAGGAGGAGATCATGGTCAATGCTGAGGATGTGAAGATTGATCACAGTGGGTCGATCCCGTCAATTCATTTGATGCCTGGTTAAGCCTAGGAATGGTCAGGAGGCTAGAGGTACGAGGAAACAACAACCTGCAATTGTGGTTTTCGAGGAACAACAACCAAGTGCCATGGACGTGAGACAACAACTGGTGGTTAAGGGTGATATGCAGCAACTGGGATCACCAAAGCATCACACTAGGGTGCCACCAGATGATGGTTTGATGCCTGCATCTTCAGATTTGGAGAGTGCAATGCAAATGTCCTAAATGTCCCCTTTACCTATGAATTTTTAATGATTAATATAATTTGTTGGAATGCTCAGGGTGTTGCGAGCCCTCCTTTTCATAGACATTTTAGAAATTTTGTCAGGTTAAATGATCCCCAAGTTATGGATTTGTTTGAACCTCGTGTAAGTGGGGTACGGGCAGATAAGATCCTAACTAGGCTTGGTTTCCCAAACTCCTTTAGTGTTGAGGCGCACGAGTTTAGCGGGAGTGATTGGCTTCTTTGGAAGGATTCGGTCTCGGTTCAAATTGAGAGAATCTCCAATCAATTTATCCATTATTGCATTGATATTCTTGGCTCGTCCGAGTGGTTTTACTTTATAACGATTTGTATGAGTCCGAAGGTTGCTATTCGTCGAAATTTATGGACCATGTTAGAAAATTTAAACCCAAGGAATGATGCTGCATGGATCCTACATGGGGATTTCAACTATACATTGAGTAGTAAGGATCGGAATAATGATGCATGCACGGGTTCAAGGGTGAATAATACGTTTTCTGACTTTGTGTTTAACCTAAGGCTCGTGGATGCTGGGTTCTCGGGTCCAAGGTTTACTTGGAGCTGAGGCAATCTATATAAATGGCTTGATAGGTACCTTGTGAATGAATATTGTTTCTTTTACCTCTAAAGTTGGTGAATGGAATAGAACAATATTTGGGCACGTCGAGTACAAGAAAAGGAAGTTGATGGCATGCATTAAGGGGATCGATCAGAGGCTTGAGTCTTGTAGTTCGAGATCTTTGAGCAAACTTTGCAAAAAGCTTGTTATTCAGTTAGATGTGGTTCTTGAGCAGGAGGATTCATTATGGTTCCAACGTGCTCGCTCGCAATGGCTTACTCAGGGTGACATGAATACTAAATATTTTCATGCAAGCACGATGAGCTGCCGGAGCCAAAATTCTATTTCTACTCTTAAGCTTCCCAACGATTCTTGGAGCATGAATCAGGATGAGTTGCGCGATTTAGCAGTTTCTTTTTTCCGTGACTTTTTCTCCTTCATGAGGGATGGTTTGCCTCTTTACCCTATTACCGGTGGGTTTCGACGATTAATACCTCAAGAGGTGCATTGGATGTCCCGACCGATATTTTTTCAGGAGCTCACGTCTATTGTTTTTTCTATGGGCCTGCTCAAAGCTCCCAGGGTTGATGGCCTACTCGAAGATTCAACAGATCTTTATCTTCGCTATCGTAGATGCTTCGTTGAATCATACTTTGCTGGTACTAATTCCGAAGATAGAGAATCTGACCTTCATATCTCACTTCGAGCCTATCAGTCTCTGCAACGTCTTGTATAAGATGGTAATGACAATTATTGTTGATCATTTGAAACCTTTCTTTCCATCTTGGATTTCTGGAAACCAAACGGGCTTTTTCCCAGGCAGTCTTATTACAGATAATATCATTATAGCTCAGAATGTTATTCATACGATGCGCAAGAAGAGGGGCCGGTCAGGTTGGATGGCATTGAAGATTGATCAGGAAAAGGCCTACGATAGGCTTGAGTGGAGCTTTATCAATGACACTCTTCAAGATCTTGGACTTTCTAACAAGTTGATCGTTTAATTATGAGTTGTGTTTCATCTGTTTCTACGCAAGTTCTATGGAATGGTTCTGCCTCTTCCCAATTTAGTCCTACTCGAGGTATTTGATAAGGTGACCCCCTATCCTCTTACCTTTTGTATTGTGTATGGAACACCTCGCCCATGCTATCCAGGTCGAGATTGAGATGGATGCTTGGAGACCGATTCGTCTATCTTGTTATAGACCTGGCTTGTCTCACCTCTTCTTTGCAGATAATTTAGTTATCTTGCTGAAGCTACATTAGACCAAACGACGGTTGTTCATAAGGTGCTTACTAGTTTCTGTGTGAGCTTTGGGCATAAGGTTAGTGCCTCCAAAAATCAACTTTTTTCTCTGATAACGTGACAAGTGGAGACAGTGATAGTATTTGTCACACCCTTGGGTATATGGAAATAAGTGATTTGGGCATGTATCTTGGTGTTCCTCTCTTTCATAAAAGAGTAACTAAGGCTACTCATGGATACATTGTTCAAAAAATCTGAAATAAGTTGATAGGTTGGAAAGCTAGAAATCTTTCCTTAGCTGGTCGTTTTACTTTGGTTAAATCAGTTCTATCGGCTATTCTTTCTTATACAATGCAATCAGTATTACTTTCTAAGGGTGTTTGTGAGGAAATTTAAAGCATAATTCGGAAATTCCTTTAGGGTGGATCGAATGACAGGAAAAGTATCTTTTTGGTCAAATGGGAGGATGTCTGCAAATCTCCTATTGAAGGTGGGCTTGGAATTCGTCAAGTCCATGTACAAAATGAAGCCTTTCTCATGAAGGTAGCTTTTGGCTTATTGTCTCTGTCAGATCATTTATGGGTACAGGTCTTGAGGTCAAAATACAATTGGCCAAATGAGGTACCCATATCAATTCATCGTCATGGCAGCTCTCATCTTTGGAATAGTTTATCCAAAATTTGGGATGATGTGAGGAGGGGTATTGCTTGGAATATAGGTAATGGCTTGAACGTGCGTTTTTGGCTTGGCCCGTGGGTTGGGAACTTTGTCCCTTTAATTGAATATGTTATTAATCCGATACTGGTGAACGACATCTCCATTTCTATAGCGAATATGATAACGATAGAGGGAGATTGGAATTAGGCTGCATTTAGTGATGTTTTGCCTCCAAATTTACTCCTTCATATCATGTTTATCAAGCCCCCTTGCTTTCGGCAGATGCGAGAGTCTCGGGTTAGAAGTGGGATCCCCTACAAGCCTTCTCGGTCTGATCAGCGTATGCTGCAAAGGTGGCAACCCCTATTGAGAATGTTGATAATGGATGGGTTCTAATCTCGAAATTCACAAGATCACCTAGGGTTAAATATTTCCTATGGTTTGTGTACTAGTATCGGTTACTCACAGACGGGGAAATGATGCACCGACATCTAGCAGACGATGCTAGTTGCACCTGTTGTGGCCCGGCTATGGAATCTACCTTGCATGTTCTAAGGGACTATCTGATTGCCTTAGTGATTTGGGTTGTACTTATTAAACCGAAACTGCTGGCGGAGTTTTGTGCTCCTAGTTTGAAAATTTCCAAGGAATGTCGGGCATTGGAACATTATGTTTGGATGCGTGGTTTGACAGTTATGGTTGCAACGTAACGCTAGGGTCTTCGACTCGAATCGTGAACATACTAAGCTTATTCTAAGTCGGTGTAGTCAACTTGTCCAGGAAGTTGTTTTAGCTCAAAACAGGGATGTGTTTCCAAGTTCGCCTGTTGGCTCTCTTCGCCGTGGACATGTGAGTTCCCGCCACTGGTTTCCTCCCCCCGAAGGCTGGGTAAAGGTTAATACTGATAGGTCTTCCGGTCTGACACTGGTGGTGCTACTTGTGGTGGCATCTTGCGGAATCACAATGGAGAATGGATTGTTGGCTTCGCAAAAAGTCTTGGCATGTGTTTGACTGTTGAGGCAGAGCTATGGGGTGTTTATGAGAGTTTATGTCTCGCTTGGGAGATTGGTATTAGCCATCTTTTGATTGAGTCAGATTGTGACAATGCGATTACAGCCTTAAATGACAGATCTTCTTTACACTGTATATCGTCCCTTATTCATCACATTTGGGAGCTCCTCGATAGGCAAAATGGGAGGTTAAGTTAACAACTATTGCACGTGAAAGCAATAAGGCGGTGGATGGCTTAGCTAGTTTGCTGTAGAAGCTTCCTCTTGGTTTACATGAGTTTTTTGATCCGCCGAGTTCAGTTTTGAGTTTGTTTCAGTTAAATTTTTCGGATTAGCCTTCTCTTGAGCTTTGTTTTTCTGTCGTGCCCATCTCCTACGTACATGTAAATATTACCTTGGACTCTCTTTTTCTTTCATTTAAGATTAGAATTTTTTTTTAACAAAGCTCGTGCTAATATTACCTTCTTTAATCAAATAAAGAATACACGTTTTGGGGTTTGACTGATATACTTAATGAACTCTTATCTTTTTCTCTTTGTTTAAACTATATTCTCTTGTATGTATTTAAACTTTATAAAAAATAATAATTCTAGTTAATATCATCAATATTGTTATGTTTAAAAAAACAATGTTTAAAACAGATATATTATCTGTATACAAATAATTTTTAAAACATAATATCAAACTGACCTTTATTCTATGACGTCTCAATCTATACTCAATTAGGCATTAAACTTTAAATTTTAATTAGTATTAAAATATACACTTAATTTTTAGCTAGTATTTAAGTGAATTGTTAACCTTTTATCTATACCTAAACAAAACTCTTAATAATTTAAACATAAACTTGCACTATTTTTTATACAATATTTAAAATATCAATAATCTTTCAAACTTCTAAATTTCGGAGGTAATCACATACTTAAGTTCATTCGAACATATAATATCTAAAATATTATAACAATAACAATATCAATTGAATTACCGTAAATACATGAAAGGTATAGATTTCGAATTTGTTGGGGGTTAAATATTAAGAGCAATTATTAAATTAATCTTTTCAAAGCATTGGTATGTACATAAGTGAATTTGACTTGGGATTTAAATTAGAACCAACAACTAGTTGCTTTATTTAGACGAAATACTAAATCCCTTAAGGAAGGTCAGAGTTCGGATCATGGTGTTATGAATAGAGATATTGGGTTGAGAGGGTCGCCTCATAATGGTCATCAACAAAACTCGATCTGAATTAGTCGGCTAGTGGGTGGTAACCCGTCGTAAAAAAAATAAAAATGAGGTGGAGGGTTGATTAAATTAGAGGAAATGGAAAAGGATGGGAGGAGACAAGCATATAAATGCCGACGCTGGTAGACCACATCACCCTAATATAAACACTACATATAGACACAGTTAATCAATGAGTGTAGATCACTATTCACCAGTGGAGTCTACAATTATTATTCATGCACTGATTAAAAGCCATATGCATCCGCCAAAACAATCCCTTTAAACAAACAGTTCACTTGCAGTTTATCTATTGGCTCTCACCTTCCTTACCATATTTTAAACAAATAAAGCCAAAACTCCCTTTGTTAATTAAACCAGGTGAGATGAGGATGAGATAGATGTCACCATTCCTTTACTGTGAAACAAGGAACATGGCGGATTTGTAGTTAATTATGTATAATCAGAGGCCAAATGGGGCAGACAATACCGAGATTAGTGATGAGAAATAGGTCAGAAAAGAACAAAATAGCCCATAACAACCAACTTTGAATTTGTGGATTAATCCAAAAATTGTTGAGGCAACGGGAGATGGGAGCCCACTCACCATTCACCAATTTGTTTTCCCTCTTTCTTTTGTGTGTACGTTAGAGAGAAGATCAATCTAGGGATTTTGTATTTATGCTTTGATTTACTATTTGTACGTTCATGGGGTGGACAATGGCAACTAATATTAACATAGGCTTATGCCGAGGGTTCATTACCATCTTCCAGAAAGATATATAATAGTATGTGCACACCACATTTATATTCTAATATCTTTTTTTTTTCAGACATAGGTTTGTGTCACGGGTTCATTACCATCTTTCTGAAAGATATGTAATAGTATGTGCACACCACATTTATATTCTAATATCTCTCTTTTTTTCTCTGATGTGAGATTAATGTTCCTCGTATCTTTAGGACGTGGCAATAAAAAGAACTTAAAAGGGCCAATTCGATGCTGACAAAAGAAAAATATACATCTGTATGTATGTATGTATGTATGTATCTCTGCGGGTCAAAGTTTCAGAAGGGTTAGAAATTAAATATTAGTTTTTTTATGATTATTATTGGCGAGATTTCGGTGAAAAAGACATGAAATCACACATACAAAGAAAGGAGAGACAGATTCCATTTCAGTCTTAGGCTAATAAATACAACAAATACCATACTATAATCATATAATTGAATATTTTATTTATCAATCATACTCCCACTTTCAATGTGTATTGCTATAAATTCCTCAACTTGTTGAGACTTTCATCTTCTCAAGGCATCTCCTAATAATAGACAGCATTTCCCTTCATCAAAAACACGGCATTCCAAGAGAAAAAGAGAAGAAAAGAAAAGAGATGGAGATCAATGAAGGGGGTTTCCTAGAGGAACTTTTAGCTCTAAGAAGAGACAATTGGGACACATTTCCAACCCAAGTGAATGAGAATTTCTCTGATGGATGGAGCTTTGATTGCTTTGATGATAACCCTTCTGCTACTTTCCTTCCAAATACTTTCTGCCATGAATTCTCTCCATTAATGCCTTTTGAGCAACACTTGAGTTACAACGAAGTTTACGGTCCATTCGTTGATGAATTCTCAGCACCACAAGTAACAGACTCCTCAAACAACACCTTTGATACCCCGCCATTTCCGGTTCAAGAAGATTACTCCTTCAATATGCTGGAGGAAGAAGATTCTGGTTTCCTTGTGGATGAACTTCACAAGTTGGATGTCTACAATACTTGCAAAGCTGAGCCATTTCAATCACCGGAGGCCCCGGTTATCAACAATGAAGCCTGTTTGGACCGCAAGACTAGACCTAAGAAGATGGAGGGGCAGCCTTCGAAGAATCTAATGGCCGAAAGAAGGAGAAGAAAGCGACTCAACGACCGGCTTTCCATGTTAAGATTGATTGTTCCCAAGATAAGCAAGGTAAATATATCAAGTGAAACTTCTTAGTTCTTAATTCTTATGTCAAATGCATGTTCTTATTTGTGCTGTTTCCAACAGATGGATAGGACATCCATACTTGGAGATACCATAGATTACACTAAAGAGCTCTTGGAGAGGATCAAAAGTTTGCAGCAGGAAATTGAAGCAGGTTCTAATGAGTTAAACATGGCTCACATTTTCAAGGATGGGAAACCAAATGAAATCTTAGTTAGAAATACACCAAAGGTAAAAAAAAAAAAAAACTCAGTAGCTTTGCAGGCCTGATTTCAAAATACCCAGATCCTGAATTGAAGTCCGGAGTTTGTTTCTTGCAGTTTGAGGTGGAAAGAAGAAATGGGGATACAAGGATTGAGATTTGTTGCAGTTTCAATGATTTTGCTATGCAAGCATCTTGTTCAGAGGTAAGAAAAAAAGGGGTTGAATTTTATTACCCTTTTTTTGCTTTTAAAATTGTAGCCTTAATTGCATATTTTGCCATCATTTCAGGACTTGGAACAGAGAACATTAATAAGTTGTGAAGATATAAAACAAGCTTTGTTTAGAAGTGCTGGGTATGGAGGAAGATGCTTATAGGAACTACAGAAGAAGCAACTTCTGGTGATTTTATATATATGCTCCTCCAATTCTGTTATTTCAATGAAGTGAAGGATTGTTAGTAATTTTTGCCTTGTTAAATTACTGAAAGTTTCTAGTCATGAGAAGTTTGTAATAACTGCTTCAATTTGGAGATGTTTATTGATGCAAAATTCTTTATCAGTTTTACTAAATTTCATCACACATGTTGCATCATTAAAATTAAAAAGCTAGCTGCTAATTGAGTTGTTTAATTACAAAGCTTTCAGAACATTCTTCATTGCAGTCCATTCAAATTAAACATCTCTATCTGCTTCTATTTCTACAGTATTTCATTTTTATTCATGTTTTGCAGTTCACTGGACATATTTTACTGGTCCGATGTTTTATTTTTAGTTTTTCTCTATTTAAATTTGGTGTGTTTTGTTATTTTCTGTTAATATTTCTTTTTTTAAAATATTTTTCTATTTTGATTTCTAATAAAATTCAATCAACATATTAATAAAAAAAAATCAACTTCTATGGGTCACTCCTTGTTTTGCTTCTCTCAGAATCCACGGCTTTAATTGTTCCAAACTCACTCAATTAAGGATCCCTTTGGATTTCATCGCATCAGCGGAGTGATGAAATTTTTATTTATTTCTTGTTTAATAATGAATTTCATCTTTTAACTCTAAAAAAAAACTGTGAAATTAATCCTTTTATTTTAAGGTGTTAGTATAATTTAGTCATCCTACAATGTAAAAATTAATAAATTATTCTAATTTTTTGGTGAACACTATTTGCCGTCCAAAATAAGTTGTTCAAAACATGTACTAACATTGATGTCCTTTTGAGAATTTTCAAACAAAAGTTTACAATATTTCTTAGTTAATCAAAAATGTTCCCGACGCAACAAGCATCCAAATAGTCTTTATTTATGTTCCTAAAAAAGTCATTAATTATGTTACACTTCTAATATTTTCTTAATTAAGATAGACATTTGAGATATGTGATCATTGTCAATAATTTCTAAAGTAGGTAGTTAAAGATTTTCAATTGATATATTTTTTCTCTCCTGAGTTGTAGATTCAATACCCATTAAAAGTAAATTTTTTCTCGCAGAAATTGTTAAAAAAAGTCATAATTACCAAGATTAAGCTTCTCCCATGTAAAGCGTTTGAATTGTTTATAACTTTTCATTTCTTAATCACAATTTTACTTCCGTACTCTATTTTTTTTATCGATTTGTTGTAACGAAGGTTACTACAATATCAAGTAATAAGAAGAAATAAAGAAAAGAAATAAAAAGAAAAAATAAATTTTAAAAGAAAACTGAATTTAGAAAAAAAATAACCGCAGCTAAAAATTTAACAATTTTCCTATGACTTTCTCTAGCTCATCCAGACTTATTTATACTAATATAATTGTAATATAATTTAAATAAAATCCAACTAATAGTAACTCATAACTTCTTCCGATAGTCCTTTTGATATGATCTTTTATAACCCCATTGATTTTCGGTTCATAACACTTATCCTTATACTCTAATCCTTTCATTTCTTTAATTATTCTTTTTGAATAAATGTTTGAGTTTTATTATCAAGGAAAGCAGCAAAAGACTACTACATCCAACTTACATCACCTTAAAGAATGGTCAGAATAACCCCCAATCTATACAAAGGTGTGAATTAAAAAATCAGTCCTACCTATGTGTTTACCGTGTAACGGTATTCTCACTATATTCTTTGCACAGTTCACTATACTTTCAGCATTTCTACTGCTGTTTCTGAACAGTCTATTATTTCGTTCCACCCATACATTGTAAATAAATGCATTCCAGACTAATTTGAAGGTGATCACTAGCAACGATTTACCTTTGAGATGACGAACAGTCCAATCGTATTCGTCCTGTGAGCCAGTTACAACCCTTCGAATCTTGCACAGTTTCAAAATATCCAACCATTTGCACTTTGAGAAGGGACACTCAGAAAACAGATGGCTCCTGGCATTTCTTTAATTCCTATTCTGAATGGAAAGTTCAAACGAAAACCATAATGTCATTAGCATCGGAGAAGAGGAAGTAATGATTCAGATGGCGTATATGAAGATTTCATGAGTGGAGGATTTAATGTGGAGAAAATAAGTGTGAATACAAAATATGCTTTATTTACCGGTGTGATATAAAACACTCATGTAGATAAAACGATTTGAGCCCCTTTTTTCAATGCTGAATCGATGGGGAATCTCATGGAAAAAGAACTGGTTGTCCTGCAAGGGCCAGCGCTGTATTAGGCGGTGATGGGTTATGAGGTGAAGTAAAGTAGAAACAAGCCATTCTCATCGTCGTTTCCCTGAGATGTTCAGGTTTATGATGGCACATATACATAATAAATGTACCGAATTGATTAAAGAGGAGTCGATGGTGGGTATATGAGAGGTTTTGAAGCTTTTTTAAGGGTGTGTTTGTTTTATGTAGTTTGAATTTTATAATTTAATTTTTATAATTTATAGTGTTTGGTTCATATAGTTTCACATGGTCAAAGTGATTTGAATTACAGTTGACTATTTTTTTTACATTTTTTTCCAGTTTATTTTACTATTTTTTCAGTAAAACAATTACATTCTCTTCAACTCTAAACCTAAATGCTAAACACTAATCTAAACCCTAAACCTTAAACCCCAAATATTAGCATAAAACCCTAAATACTAAACCTAAAACACTAACCCTAAACCTTAAACCCTAAATACTACCATACACCTTAAATGCTGCCATAAATCCTAAACCCTAAATGCTACCATAAATCCTAAACTCTAAACTATAACCACTAATCTAAACCCTAAAACTTAAAATCTAAATACTAACCCCTAAACCCTAAACACTAACCAAAACCATAAACCATAATCCCTAAATAATGCCTTAAAACTTGAACCATGAACCCTAAGCACTAATCTAAACCATAAACGATAAAACCCTAAACACTAACAAAACCTTAAACCCTAAACCCTAAATGTTAAACTATAACCACTAACCCTAAACCCTAAATCCTACCCTAAATACTAAATCCTAAATGCTTCCATAAATCCTAAACCTCAAACCCTAACCAATAACATAAATCTTAAACCATAAACACTAAATGCTACCATAAACCATAAACCATGAACCATAAACACTAACCTAAACCCTAAAACTATCTCTAAACCCTCAATGCTACCTAAACCCTAAATTCTAACATAAAAACTAATCCATAAACCCTAAATGCTACCCTAAATCTTAAACCCTAAACACTAACCATGTTTTGGTTGGAACTTGTTTTTAGCATTATCGATGCTTGTTTGTGGACTGTTCATGAAATTATCAGGAAACTCCACCAAATAGCGAAAAATGAATTACACAACATCATCCAAACACCAGAAAATACTTTATGTAGTTTGTTTTCTGGAAAATATAGTTTATTTTCCAGAATTCATTTTCCAAAAATAGATTTCAATGAAACAAATGGACCTTAAAGTTTCTCTAGGTTGCAAAAGGAGTCGAAAATAAATTTTTTAAGGGTAAAAAAGTCATTGAACTTTTTTAAAAAATTAAGCTCCTAAATTTTTTTGCACTCAATTAAGCCATTGAACCAAGAATTGAATAAGTTAAGTCATTGAACTAATTTTGACCATTAAATCTCGATAGTTTTTTGGGATCTGTTGGTGCAGTGCGTTGTGTTACAGTGTTTGACTTGACATTTTTAAAAAATATTTAAAAAATTGTTTATAAGTTCTAAAAATAAAAAAAACGTATAAAATATAAAATTTTGAAGAAATCTATAACTGCAACATGATCAAATTGTAGTGTGTCATTTGTCAGTAATATCTAAAGAAAGAAATTGTCAAGATTTAATGGTCAAAGTTGGTCAAAATGCTTAATTAATTAAATTTCTTGGTTCAAGAGCTTAATTGAGTCCAAAAAATGTTCAGAGGCTTAATTGTTTTTTTTTCAAAAGTTTAATGGCTTCTTACACCTAAGCCTAACAAGAACAAAAGACATAAAAATATCATCAATAGAATTCGATTCACTAACTTCAAGTAAAACAAACTCGATTTTTTGTACACGCTTTACCAATAAAACAACACCCATTGTATAATATTAAAACAAATCAAATATAATTTAAAATTTTACAGAGACTAAATTAAAAAAAATAGATCGTAAGAGTGGACCATGGAGGCCTAGCACCTGCCAGCCCCTATATGGCTTCCCCCATGTTAACATGGCAACTGGCACAACATGGTATTAAATTAAGGGAAAATAACTTTTTTGATCTTCTAACTTTATCAGTTTAATCATTTTAATCTTTAAACTTTTATTGTATCTCTATTAGCTCTCAAATTTTTAATTTTTTTTGTCAAATTGACCCAAACGTGACAAAATAATAACAAATAGTTTTGCTAATGTCAATTATTTTTATCGTTATTGAAAAGTTGATAAAATTATTTTGTCTTCTTCTACCATATCATTAAAAAATTTTAAAATAGTGAAAAGAATATCTTGATATCAATATTTAAAAAAGGACGAAATAGCTAAAGTTAGCTTAACGATGTCATTACTATTCTATTGCACGTGATTTAATTTGACAAAAAAAACTTTAAGGGCTTAAAGAGATGCAATAAAATTTTAATGGCTAAAATTAATAAATTGGTAAAATTGGAGGCAAAACATTATTCTACCTAAAATTAATGTCGATTGGAATAAGAATGAAATGTATGTCATCAGTTTTTAGCCTATCTATTAGCTAATATATATACTAGAAAGTTCAGTTTTTGTATAATTTATGATATGGTATAAGAAATTGGGCCTAGAAGGCCACAAAGCATCTACTTACGAAAAATGTTTGGAGGCAGATTTGTTTTATTTAATGTCAGTGTATATTGTTTTTGAAGATTATTTTTATATATTTAAAAATTATATTTGATAAGTTTGATTTAAAATTTATGTAGGAGTAGTTCAAAGATTTAAAAGGTGATATGAAAATCATTAAAATGAGGCATTTAATTTATAATGTGAAAGAGGTATAATATTTTTTTCAATGAAATTCCCTAGATACAAAAAAAAAATTTAAATTTCTCTCTTGAGCAGCATAAAATGAGTTACAAACATCTAGAAGCCTAACACTTTCACTTTAAAGTAAATAATTTTTGCTTTGCATTAAGATTTTTTTTAGATATACATATAAGATAAAATCATCTTACACCATGTAAAACTTAAAAGTTTTACAATTTTTTAGACCGTTAATTAAAAGTTTTACACTTTTAAATACGGAAATATTCTCTCAACTTAATACTATTAAAGTTGGTACAAATTTTATCAAAAAAAAAAGAAAAAGTTTTGGCGCATACACATGATAATATATTCAAGTTTAATCTTTAATAAATTAAAATAAAATTGATATGATGAGTTATGCAATTTCCAAATCCAAAAATATTTTATTAAACATAAAATATATTTTTGGTAAAAAATATAAATTGTAAAATAAGTTTACTGTTGGATGATAAAAAGGGTTAAAAAAATTATCTTAATTTTAAAAATATTTTTAAAATGAAAAAATTACAAATTCTAACTTTTATGTATAGATTGAAAAATAATTTTCTTCACTCACAATTATCTGTTTATCATTATTTATAACTCTAATCATATATTTTGAGTCAAAGATACTTTTCAAAACCCTAAAAATACTTTTCAGAAACAGTGTTGAAGAGTGACTTAATATATTCACCGTCAAACTCCAAAGACGTACCTCAAGTCCCATACCATCATTAAATATCATGGACTTTTTAATCACCAAAGTTCCTTAAATATTATTATGATTCTTAATTTACCATTAAACTTGAATATTTTTTCATTTAATTAATTTTAGAAAGACATTTTAAAACATATGACACTCACAAATTATAAAAATATATTTGTTACGTATTTCATTTGAAATTAATTTTAAGTTGTTCTTTTATATTAATTAATTAAAAGTCTTTTTTGTCATTATACATAAAATGTGGTGGAGCAAGAAGCTAACCTAACCTAGTTTACGGATCAAGCACGGTAATTTATGCATTAGCAGTTGTTCTAAATATAGATGCATTAATCCCAATTAGGTTAAATAAGTACTCAAATTTTTTTAATTGACTTGCTATATAACAGTCCATTCAAAATATAGTTAGTGAGTACACAACCAAGCATTAATTTGCAATATAAACTTTGATTAATGGGTTAATTTTGAACCATTTATCGTTTTAGATCATCCCATATTAAAACTTAAAATTGGTTAAGACTATATTTTATGAAATGTGGAACAAAAGTCTCGCTCAAAATTACTTGTACAAAAAAAGTTTTGTTAAGTAATGCTTTTTTGACATTCTTTTTTCAATTAGTTAATATATTGTTTATATGACAACAACAATATTGTTACCATCTGCGAACCGCCATAATGTGAACCCACCAAAATATTAGGATGCGTGCCTCCAAATATGTGGATGGCCATCTACGAACCGCCACCATGCAAACTCACCAAAATACTAGGATGCAAATCTCCAAACATGCGAACCCACCAAAATACTAGGATGCGGATCTCCAAACATTCGGATGGCCATCTACGATCCCCCACGAACATGCGAGCATCATCCTAGACCACGTGTCGGTACACGTGGCATATGATGATGACAAACTAGTCTAAGCCATCTCGCCCTACGACATCCAATTAGTACCCATGCCACGACATCTCTTTGTCAACACATGTTGCCACATGTCCAAACTCTTACAAATAGCCATACAACAGAGAGAGACGATACGATGACACTTTTTAATCCAGACCAAATTAGAACACATCATAACAACCTTTTACCATCATAAGAACCATCATCCTTCCATCGTCTAGTACACTATTCACTTTACCAGTCAACAATTGGTGCAAAGAGTTAAACCAGCACGTGACCTTCAAATCTTTAAACTTTCAGACATTCAGTTTGACGAGTTACCAATTATATTTCTATCTTAGAGTAAGATAATGGCAGGTGATCAACAAGGCGAGATAAACAGAAAGAGGCAAAGAATTTGAATACAAACGCAGGTGTGGGCTTTATTTCAGGGTAACAGGTCATGCACCCAAGCATGCAACAATGACAACAATTTTGGACCCAACCCCCTATGGTTTGTCAACGTAGGAGACAATATCCATCAAACTAGTGGCATCTCCTCTTTAGAGGTCAGTAATCAATAATTTATTGACATGCAAGAGAAATTGAAGGCAATGGAGGAATCTATGTTGACATCAAGGAGGCAATATGAGCAACATGAGAAGTTTATACATAAGCAAATGGAGAGACAATGGATAACAGGTGGAAGAAATGAAGGAATAATCCAGGAGCTAACAACGAAGAGAAAGGGCAAAACAAGTAGGGGCATGTAGGAGGAGAGATGAGGAAATCATACAAAAGAGGGTTTTCAAAGCCATAATTCTAGGATTTTCAGATAGGTGATTTTGAGAAAGAAGAAGCTAAACATTTATGTGCAATTTGCAACATAGGATCAAGTTTGAATGCTATAAAACTAAGTGAAGTACGTTGATTTCTAAAGATTAATTCGACTACTTGAGGAATTTGAAATTTCTAAAGATTAGCTCGAGTGCTCGAAGAATTTTGAATTTTAGTTCACACAAGATGTGATTTAATAATATTGTATAATTATTTGTGATTTGTAAAAAAACTAGTGAATCTGAGTGGTGGCTCCCAAGAGACCTGAATGGTGGCCTATTTATTTTTGTGCATTTTATTTACTCTTTAAGTTATATATTTAGATATTTTAAATTTTACATAGTTTATATTTTTTGGTTTGCATATACTTAGTCGATCTATAGTTTGATTAATTAAATTTTGTAAATATTAAAGATACATTTCATTAGAGTCTAGTTTGAATAATCAATTTTTTGTTAATATTAGTGATGCATTTTTTAGAGAAATTTGAATTATATATTAAGATATTTCCCCTGATTTACTTGATAGATTATACGTCAATTTAATAATTAATATATAAATGTATTTTTTACAGATGAAAAAATCATCTATAATTTTAATAAAAAAATCATCTACAATTGATGTTTTTTTCAAAAGGAAGAATGTTGAAATATCATCTTTGATATTTCAAACTGAGCAGCCAAATACATGATAAAATCCCAAGCCTTTAATTTCTGATGAAAATCCTACTAAAGCTTAGAGAATTGAAGTCAATGAAGATTTTAATGTTAGTTTATTGGAGCATGATTCGAGATTTCAAAAACAAATATGACATTATCATGTTAACATGCAAGAATTCAACAAGCCTATATTAAAGTTGGTTTATATCAAGCTATTCTTATAGAGTACACAAAATAATGCGAAGTTCCTTAAAGAAGCTTTCAAGCATCATGGTTTAAACCATTCACGCCATGGTTGAAATATTCTCCAAGTAATTTGCCTTCTATGTTTCCTTTTCTACAAGGAAAATGGCCATTATGGTTAAAATGTTTTTACTATTGATGGATTTTAAAATTGAAAGAAGGTGAGAGATGGTAAAAATTGTTTATTTTTAGCACATGTTGAGAAAGATCATAATTCTCCACATCAAAATGTTGAAAGGGAATGTGCACGCCTAGTCAATCAATCCTCATATGTTTAGCGAAAAAATTGAACAATTTTCATCTTAACAAGCTATAGAGAATAAAGTTCAATTGAAAGCTTCAATTGATGTAGTTATGTGGTTTGCATTTCAAGGGTGTGCTTTTAGAGGTGATTATAAAAGTAAAACGTCATAAAGGCTAAGAAATTTTCTTCATTTAATAGCTTCTTACAATGATGAAGTAGCAACATCTATAGAGAAAGCTCCAAAAAATGCTACATACGCTTTACCACAGATACATAAGGAAATCTTGACAGTCCTCTCAAATAAAGATCATAATTCTCCACATCGAAATGCTGAAAGAACATGTGCACACCTAGTCAATCAATCCTCACATGTTTAGAAAAAAATGAACAATTTTCATCTCAACAAGTTGTGGAGATTAAAGTTTGATTAAAATCTTCAATTGATGTAGTTGCGTGGCTTGCATTTCAAAGATGTGCTTATAGAGGTGATGATGAAAGTAAAACATCATAGAGGCCAAGATATTTTCTTCACTTGCTTCATTTAATAATGTCTTATAATGATGAAGTAGCAACTTTTATAAAGAAAGCTTCAAAAAATAAAACATACATTTCGCCACAAATACATAAGGAAATCTTGACGGTCCATTTAAATAAAGTGAAAAATGTTATTCATGAAGAGATTGGTGATGCAATTTTTTATAATAGTTGATGAAGCACGAGGTCAAGCTAAAAAAGAGAACGTCTATTGTGTTGAGATATATTGATTAGAATGAATATGTGAAAGGCAGTTTTTTAGACTTGTGTATGTTAAAGATGTTATTGCATCAACATTGCAGGATGGAATATGTTTTTCCCTTTCTCAATATAATTTGAATGTTCATAATATTCGAGGATAAGGCTATGATGGTGCAAGTAATATGAGAGGTGAATGGAATGGCTTATTGGCTTTGATTCTAAGTGTATGCCCACATAATTACAATGTTCATTGTGTGGCACATAGATTGCAATTAGCATTAGTTCCTACTTCAAAAGAAGTTATATGTATTCACCGTTTTTTAATAAGTTGATTTTTATATCAATACAGTCGATGTTTCATGCAAGCATACTGATCAATTAAAAGTTGTCCATGTTGCAAATGTTGCTTATTTACTTGATATTCATGAGCTTCAAAGTGGAAAAAACTTCATCAAATTGTTACTTTACAAAGGCTAAGAGATACTCGATGAAGTTTACATTTGAAATATGTTTCTAGCTTAATCAATATGTTTATTGCAACATGTGAAGTTTTGTTGAACATTATTGATAATGGAGCTACTTCAACTCAACGTGCAGAAGTAGATGTAACATGTAAGGCTTTAACTTCTTTTGAGTTTGTTCTTATCTTACATCTCATTAAGAAAGTTCTTGAAATTTCTGATAATTTATGTCAGTTTTTGAGATTGAATTAATATACCCATTATGTTGCAAGAAAAGAAATGGCTCATCTTCAACAAGATGACATTACATTGGAGCATAATTATAATGGATATTTTTAATAACGTGACTAATACTCAATTGCAAAAGTTGAATGTTAAATTCAATGATCCTACAATAGAATTGCTTACTCTCAGTTTAACATTAGATCCAGAAGAGATGCACACTTCGTTTAGAATTGATGACATCTGTCAATTGGTTCAAAAATTATATCTTTTAGACTTTCCTAAACATAAGATTATGCAATTAATGATGCAATTTGTAAACATTTTTGCTTTGGGCCAATGGCTGGTGAAAACAAGAAAGAATGAGATATTGTTGAAACATTTGATGTAGATTCAATTATAAGTGGACTTTTGTGACATGAAACAGTGACATGTTCCATTTTGTTAGGTTGAAGATACATTTATTTTTAAATTATTTTAGTAATGAATGTTATTTTTTTGCTGGATTCTATAGCTAATTGTACCCCTCCCCAAGTTGATTTTTTGGCTCTATCTTTGGTCCTTCATATTTAAAATTTCGTCAATTTTGTTTTTTGTGATACTGTCAAAGAAAGTGAGCCCATCAGATCAAATCAGTAGTTTGATAACTACATTTTGTCATTAAGTAGAAATAAATTAATGTTAAACTATTATTATACCAAAGAAGTAACATGACATTTATGGGACAAGAACAAGCAATTTAGGAGAAGAATGGAGATTAAAATGATGATGTTTTTAAATATTAAGAGTTAAATTTATTAAATTATTTTGAATTAGAATCAAATTGATAGATTTTATGGGTTATAGAGATATAAAAATATTATTATATCATGCCATATTTGAAGAAAAGTAACTTGTTTGTAAAAATTTGCTAATTGACTAAACTATTTGTAACAGTTTTTTAATTAAGTGATATGTTCTTAAGCATAATGACCTTTTCGTATCAGTTGTTTTTAAGTGAGTGACATGTTTATAGCTTTTAAAAGAAAAATGACATATTTGTTTTTAAATCTATAATTAAGTGGCTTTGGATGTAGTTTATCCTAAATAATAAGGTTGTGGAACTTAATGATTTTGTTAAGAACTAAGATCATTACTCGTGATATCTGTCATAGAGATCATTAATTAACATTTAGTCTTTAGTATTTTGCTTTATATTATTATTTTGTGTAGCAATGCATGATATCAAGTTCATGTGATCTTTCTCAATGTTTCCATTACAAGCAAGAAACATCCTCTATTCAATTTGACACAGTTAATTAAAATTAAACGTTATTCATTCATGTTCTATTTAATATTAGATTTCATAAGTGTTTATAGGACTAAAAACACTTCTAAATTTAGCGTAAAATAAATAAATAGTCACCAAACTTTTAGGGATCTTTCATTTTGGTCATCGTACTTTAAAAACTTGTAATATAGTCACCAATCTTGATAAACCTATTTAATTTTGATATAACTTAAAGAAAAATGTTTTTGGACTTAAAGTAATTTGCAAAAATATTTCAAAGTCCATAAATTTGAAAAATATGTTTGAAATGTTTTAAATGATTTTCAATAGCCAAAGTGTCAAAAAACAGGCACTGAGCAGTAATGCAGTTTGACCCGTACCGATACCCATAGTGCTCGTACCAATACAGATTTTTGAGTACTGATACAATTTTTTATCACCAAGTTTTTCGAAATTCTAGTAGCCAAAACTATATATCGATACGGCCTTAGCTGTACCGATACTAATGGGTTTGTACCGATACGCATGTATCTGTACCGATACCCTTATGTAATAAATGCTCTAACGACTCTTTCTATTTAAGGTAGGTACTGATACCAGAGTCTTGTGTCTCGATACCAGAGTGCCCAGTACTGCATTTATGGCTGGAATTTATGTCTCCAACGGCTCTTAACAACCCCCAACGGCTAGTAACAGCTATAAAGTTGTTAAAAGGTTTAAAAGACACCTCTAAGCATACATCAAAGAACAAGAAACAATAAGCCAACATTGCATGATTAAGAGAAAATGTTTTTGTAACCCCCTCGACTCGTCCTAGTCGCAAGACCGAACCGAGCGAGCTACATTGGGCTTGTCGAAACAAACCCGTAAAGATTAACTTGAATTATGTACTTTTTCCTTTTATCTTATCTAGATGAAACTTATTAACCTATGGTGTGCATATTGGCAGCAGTTGAAAACTCAACTCAATCGGGCATCGATTCGATGTTCGATTGCACTCAATTGTAATTTAGGGACTAAATTGCAATTTTGGAAAAATTACAAGGACTTAACCCATTTTAAAGTTACCAAACCTTAGTTAATTAGGTTTCATGCTCTCATATCAAAAATCAGCTCAAAACAATCATCCAAATGCATACATGTCAATTAGAGACTAAAATGAAAGAAACAAAAACTTCCAAACATCTCAATAATAGAATTAACAGCTACCCGTATCGGTACACGGGCAAGTGTATCGGTACGCTTTGCCAATTCTCAAAATCTAGATTTCAGTAGCTCAAAATCGTACCGATACAACTATTCGCGTATTTGTACGCCTTGCCAAAATGCCATTTCCCGTACTAAAATAGGTTCCCGCGTACCGAAACACAATCCTATAAATAGCTTACTTGTACCGGTACAAGGACACACATACCAGTACGCTTCGACCTGTAAAGTCCAATTTTGCTGATTTTTCATGCTTTCAAGGATACCAAAACATTCTAACATGCTTTAAACATATACATAACATCACTAAGGATCAATCCACAACAATTCATCACAAGAACATCAACAAAATCATGGAATTATGCTTCCAAGGAGAAACTAGAGGCACGTTTCCTAAAAACCAAATCACTCAACATCCAAAACACAATCAACATAAGAGGCCGATTACAAGTCTAAAGCAACATTACAAACATGCTTAAACAAGGAGTGTCACCAAAACACCTCCCAACCAACAATGAACCCTATTGCCTTTATTATTATAAGTCTAGTTCGAAACCATACATTCAATAGCCGAAGTCCTTGGATATCTTTCACTCGCTTACTATCTCTAACCCTTTAATTCTTTGCATTGATGAACAAAGAGAGCGTAAGCACACAAGGCTTAGTTAAGAGTGCTCAAACAACACACCATCAATGCATTTTAAAACTATTTCCAAAACCACATTGAAATCATCATTTCAATCATCGTATAAAACAACATGCCTTGAAAACCATGCGCTTAACAATTTCAAAAACCAGCATGTTAAACCATATGCAACATGTATCATGGAATAGCAGCAAATCCCATTGCTAATCCTCAATTTAAGCCTTCCCATGCATACAACCCATATGCAAATCTTAAAGAGAAAACATGTATAAACCAACACTATAAATAAACATCCATCAACGTGATACATAAGAAATTATATTGGCTTTCAAGTGATTATAACCAGATTCCACTTTTCAAAAAATCACATCGGATACACGGATTCAACAAGTGTCCTCTCAACATTTCATGCCATCTCAACCGGAATTATGGTACCACTTACAACCTGGGGACACCAACCCCAATCATCGGTTATATGCATAATCCACTAACTGGAGTTTTCGGTACCATATAACCCCTCAATCGTTAGGGTACGTGGATGGAGTATTTGGTACACCGTATAAACCCCTCGACATCCAAGATGACTTATTTATAATGCACTATCAATCCCATGGCCTTCCAACTATATCCGATAACATTTTAAACCACACCACTTGCCAATATAATTCATTATTAACCATGTACCTCACTTTTTATATGTATCAAACCAAAACATTTCTAAAGCAACAAACCATGCTTTTAAACAAGTATTTTCGCATACTTAAATGGATCATTTACCAATGCACCCATCATCATTATATGATCAAAAACAATATATAACATACTTTAAAACATGCTTTAATAGTAGGTACCATGTCATTTAAAATAAGTGCATAAAAACCATTTCGTAAAAGCACGATCGAGGGAGAAATCTCTGTATACTTCAGAGTTTAAACCAACGTTTCAAGCTTAATTTAATCCCCCAAAATAACCTTTAAACCATATCAAAGCTGAAATCTACGTTCTCACTCACCGACAATGCAAAGCTTTAGTTGCCGATGTGAAATCAAGCGTCCGAAGCTTCCGAAGCTTCACCGACAACCTTAGGATCACTCTCTCATGTTTTAATCATATAACAATAGAGGATTAATGCATCATCATGCATTCGTAATCCCATCAAATCAACTCCTCTACTTCGTATCACATATCGCCATCAAACACCTTCCGAAAACAACCAAAAATACCTTCCAACTTAACCTAAACACAATCCAGCCATAATCTAACATTTCAATCCATCAATTAACATCAATTGACATCCAAAACAATCATTATACCTCCAGCATACATTAAACCTCAATAACTCCTCAAAAACCCATAACTAGAACCTATCAAGTTAGAGATTCACATAGCTTCGGGATTCCAATGTTAAAATCAATCTATTAATATTATAAAACATCAAAATCTTGATTAAAATCAATCAAGAACTCAAAAAATAGATCCAATTCAAAAATAATATAAACTCATCAAATAAATATTGATTTAGCCAAATTCCATAATTAAATAAAGAGTCAAGAAGTTGGGGATTTTATTAAAGAACCGTTCGTTAGAGGAGAAGAATGAACCTTACCTTCAATGAGTGAGTTTCGTCTCAATTAGGTGTTTTCTCTTGAAAAACAAAGAAACACAATAAGATTTTGGAAAACAAAGTTAAGAAATCCATTAGGAAATTAAAGGTTTAAGAAATCAAGAACATTACCTTAGTTTTATGATGAAAAAAAAGTGTTTGGCTGAAGAGAAGTTGAGAGAAAATTTTGAGAAAAGAAAGTTATGTCAAAAAGTGATTTTAGGAAATAACCACCTTCCTTAATTAAATCCCTTTTTAATTTCCTTAATTAAAACTCCTTTAAAATAATCATAATTAAGAGAAAACTCAGATTAGACCAATTGGTAAATTAGCTCCTTAAAGATTCAAATTTTTTTCTCTTTTACAAAACAATCACTAAAAACAATTTATAATCTTTTTATTTTGGTTACTAGCCCAAAATATCTGATTCCAAAACTCATTTTCCAAAATTTACTTTACCAAAAATATCCATATATTTAATAATGATTTTTAGATATTTTTCCAAATATTTTCCGTATCCAAAAATATTTAATCTGATTTTAAATCACGAATCCGACTCAACTCTCTAACCCGGTCCACCAGATCGTCTAATTAGCCTGTAAACCTCTAGGCCCAAAATCGTGGCGTTGGAACTTTCCCCTCTTAGGAAATTTTTTCCTCAAAATTTTTAAATGCGAGAATTGTTTCAACATATATGCCTTGCTCTCGCACGTGGCCTCCTTAACTCCACGATGTCGCCACAATACCTTCACAAGTTCAATCGTCTTGCCACGAAGAACTTTAATGCTAGAATCAAGTATCTCTATCGGTTTCTCATCATAGGACAAATTCAATTGCAGCTCAATATCCTCTAACGACATAACATGCGACGGATCTGACCGATACCTTCGCAACATCGACACATGAAACATATCATGAATCTTCTCCAACTCAAGAGGTAATCTCAAATGATAAGCTACAAGACCAACATGCTCCACAACCTCATATAGTCCAACAAACCTTAGACTAAGCTTACCCTTACATCCGAACCTCATCACCTTCTTCCAAGGTGACACTATCAAGAATACAGGATCACCAACTACATATTTAATCTCTCTACACTTCAAATCCGCATAGGATTTCAGGCGATTCGAAGCCATTTTCAAGAAATCACAAATGAGATTCACTTTCTCATTCGTATCCTTTAACACATCCGGTAAGGAAATATACTTTTCTCCTACTTTAGCCCAACACAAAGGCATATGACACTTCCTACCATACAAAGCCTTATACGGTGTCATTTGTACACTAGCCTAATATCTGTTATTATAGGCAAACTCCACCAAAGGCAAATGTCTCTCCCAGGTTCCTTGGAACTCAATGATACAACACCTCAACATATCATTCAAAACTTGGATCACGCGTTCAGACTGGCCATCCGTCTGAGGAAGATACGAAGAACTGAAACTCAACCGTGTACAGAAAGCTCGGTGCAAACACTCCTAAAACCTTGCCATAAACCAAGGATCCCTATTCGAAACTATGAAATTAGGCACACTATGCAAACGCACAATCTCAGCAATATACAAATTTGCCAACTTATCCAAAGTATACATAGTATGCACAGACACAAAATGTGCACACTTCGTAAACTGATGCCCAACCTTAACACGCTGATATACCATGCATCTAGCAACAAAATCAGCTACATCTTTCTTTAAATCCACCCAATCGTACTCTCATTTCAAACCTTTATACATCTTTGTACTATCGGGATGCATAGCAAAAAGACTAGCATGTGCCTCGGACAAGATAATACGCCTCAACTCATCATCACTAGGAACACTATCCAGCTTTTAAAACACAACACTTTATCATCATTAAAATGAAAATCCATTGGATTCCCATCCATGAAATCCTTAACATGCGGTACTAACGCATCGTCATAAGGTTGCTTTTCTCTAATCAACTATGACAAAGATGATTTTACTTGCAACTCGGCCAATAAACCTCCATCACACGTCACACTCAACCATGAAAACATCGCTCTCAACTTCACCACAACCTTCCTACTCAAAACATTAGCTACAACATTAGCCTTTCCTGGATGGTACTCAATCGTAAAATCATAATCCTTAAGCAAATCCAACCATCTACGTTGCCTAAGATTCAAATCCTTTTGAATCATCAAATACTTCAAACTCTTATGATCCGTGTACACAACACACTTCTCACCATAAAGATAATGCCTCCAAATTTTCAACGCAAACACAACCGCGACAAGCTCCAGATTATGGGTAGGATAATTGCGCTCGTGCACCTACAATTGTCTAGATGCATAAGCCACAACTTTTCCACAACTTTTCCTTCTTGCATCAACACACAACCCAAGCCTACATATGATGCATCACTATAAACTCCTTACCCGATTCAGGTTAAATCAAGATTGGAGTTTGAGTTAAAGCTTTTTTCAACTTCTTAGAAGCTCATTGTCTATCCTCCGTCCACTCAAAAAAGACATTCTTTTGCAACAACTTAGTTAAAGGTGTAACAATCTTTGAAAAACCATCAACAAAGCTACAATAATAACCAGCCAACCCATGGAAACTACGAACCTCCGACACTGACTTAGGTGACTTCCAACCCATCACCGCCTCAATCTTGTGCGGATCAACCTGAATTCCTGCGGCCGACACAACATGCCCAAGGAAAACAACCTTCTAAGCCAAAACTCACATTTGCTCAACTTAGCATACAACTAATTATGCAACAACGCCTGAAGCACAATTCACAAGTGCTGATCATGATATTCCTTGGTACAAGAGTACACAAGAATATCATTAATAAACACAGTGTCGCGACCATTTTTAAACCTAAGGTGTGTGAAAATAGCCTGGCGATTGATTTTGGAAATTAGGGTTTTCGTCTATTTCAATTTATTTAGCTTTGAAAATTGGGGGTTTTAACCATAAAATTTATTTCCATTTTATTTAATCAATTTTATTAATTAATCATGAAAATTACCTATTTTATTTGATATTGAAAAATATTTTGGAGTTGCCACCGGTCACTTTGGTAGACTGGGCACCATAAAACAACCAGAGATCTTTTTTTCTTAAATTTGGGTTCGGGAGTCAGTTACGTTTGGGGAAGGATTAGCACCCCACAAACGCCCGTTATTTGTACCTTTTTAATTTCACGTGACATTTTGAATAGTAATTTAAATTTAATTTAACCATACTTATTAACATGGATTTAAATTCCAAATGGAAATATCCTTTTATAAGGAAATACATTTTGAGCGAATATGAGTTTGGAAACATCCAGTTGCTTTATGATACTTCGATTCATATTCAAAAATATATCCCAACATAAAAGGTTTTTAATGCATGTCCAATTATTTTCTTGTCAATTTTAAGTTCTAACTTAATAGGCTCTAATCAATTAAATTTATTTAAGAATCTATGAATATTATCGAATTTAGGGGTTTATGTGATAACACCCAATTACTTGTGCACTATCCATATTAAGCCCTAAATCAACAATAATCCTATTTATTTAATGACACTAATTATTTAAACCTAACCCTAATTTAATTTTATTTTTAATTAACTATGTGTGATTACATGTTCTAAGTTCAAATGAAATATTAAATGTTCTACTAAAAAGCACCCTTGATTAACATCTCATTATAATGAGACACTAACCAACTCATGACTTTAAAGTTTCCATTTAATAAACATTTATTTTCTAAAATTATCGCACCTATTTGAATTATTTAATTTAATTAAAGGACCTAAATTTTAAAGGCCCTAATTATTTAAATCTAAGTGATTAGATTCTCCAACAAATATACTAAATGCTCAATTTTAGAACATGCAAGCATATAAAATAAATTAAACAATTAACTTAAACAAAACAATTAAATTAGAGAAGAAAATTAAACTAAACACAAACTTTAATTTTGATTTATTAAAGAAAATAACTAAATTGAATGGTTTACAAAATTTGTTGCCCAAATCGTAAAAAACAAAACTAGGGCACGGATCCCTTTAACCCGACCCTATAGCCACGCGCGGATCCTTCTTATACCCGGCTCAAAATGACGTCGCACTGGCTCACCTATAAATTCCTAATACCGAGTCAACTCGGTTAGAAAGCCCATTTCACTTCCCTCACTTCCTTCTCCTTACCCAAATTCTCTCTGCCACAAACACAGAATTCCCAGAATTTCCCCTCAAATCGGATCAAAACCAAGGCCTTTTGGATGAACATTCAATGTGTTCATCCAAAAAACGGATGAACACACTAAACTCTGGTCGCTCGCCGCCATAGCCGCTGCCATCAGATCTTGCGCCACTCCTCTTCGGCCGTTCGTTGGTCACCACTCCTCTCCGGTCGGCCACTGCAGGCAATACCGGCAGACACGTACATTTTTCGGCAACCATGACCGAAACCCTAAAAACCTCCCCAAATTCGATTTTCAAGCCCTAAGTACCTAAAAACTATCGAGTTCAATAGAACCTCCCACTTCTCCCCTAGATCTACCCAAAAACCACCCTCTTCGACTCCTTTGTTCAAGATAAACCCTGACCATCGCAAGATAAACGCCCTTCCTTTTTCAGATTAGCTTTTTATATTTCTTTGTTCCGTTTTTCTTTTAAAAACAAACTAACAATTCTTTTTTCTTTGATTTTGCAGGATTAAAAATGAATGCGAGAGGTTACCTTCTCAGCCGTGAAAAGACAGTCCGATCCTCAACTCCGGTGGTGTCGTTCGGGCTTCGGCGACTCATCAGCTCCCGCTGGCCACTCAATTTCTTAGGTGAGATTCCCAAATTCCCCTTTCCCTCTCTACTTTTATTAGTTATTATTTTATTATTAGTATTTATGGCAGCTATTAATTACTGACAATTTCTCTCTCATTGGTATTTATATGGGTTTCAAATTTGTGTTTCTTTGGGCATAGAAATGAGCGGGAAAGCTATTAAAAGAGATTTGGGCCTTGTAAATGGGATGGAGGGTATTTAGATGTAAATTGGACACTTATTACGTGGACTATCACTTATTTATGGATTTATGAATTTATTTGTTTATTATTTGTTTGGCTTTATTTATATCGAATTACTGGTAGATATAGGTAACCGGGTAAAAATCGGGCATTACACACGACCACAAATTGATCCAAGAACTCATAGAACACCTAATTCATAATATCCATGAACGCAACAGGGCATTAGTTAAACGAAACGACATCACCAAGAACTCGTAATGCCCGTACCTCGTACGAAAAGCAATCTTAGGCATATCCACATCCTTCACCTTTAACTGATAATACCCCAACCGCAAATCAATCTTAGAGAACACTGATGCACCTCTAAACTGATTGAACAAATCATCAATCCATGGCAAAGAAATACTTATTCTTAATCTTTAACTTGTTCAGTTATCGATAATCATTGTACATCCACATCGTGCCATCCTTCTTTTTCATAAACAACACTGACACACCCCGAGGCAAAATACTAGGCCTAATAAACCCTCGATCAAGCAACTCCTGAAGTTGCGTCTTTAACTCCTTCAACTCATTCGGAGCCATATGATAGGGAGCAATAGAAACTGGAGCTGTATTTGCATACAGCTTGATGCCAAACTCAACCTCTTTATTCTGCGGCAAACTAGGCAACTCTTTCGAAAAACACCCGAAAACTCACATATTGTATGTATGTGCTGAACACGCACTTTTTTGATCCCGAATTCATAACATAGGCTAGAAATGCCTCACAACCAAAACCTATCAAATGATTCACTTCTAGAGCCGAAAAAACATTGGACAAGAACTTAGCATTCTCACCCACAATTACCACATCGTAATTCTCAGCAAGTTTCAAAAAAACTCGCTTGGTTTCAAAATTGACCGCAGCCCTATACTCAGTTAACCAATCCATACCCAGGATTACATCAAAACCGTGAAATATTAACTCCATCAAATCAACCGTAAACACATAACCTTGAACAGTCAAATGACATTTCTTAAACAACCTTCTTGTAACAACCGTTTCACCAAAAGAACTAGTTACTTGCATTCCCACATCTAACACCTCGACAGGTATATCAAGCAAATGTGCATGCTCACGCAAGATATATGAATGCGTAGAACTAGAATCAACCAAAGAAAACAATAGCAAAGATTGTAAAGTAAATGTACCTGTAATCACATCGGTGTTATTATGTCCCTCACGATGTGCGTACACCCTCGTAGGACCACCACCCTCATGTTGAATAGCAACGGTATGAGCCACCGTCTTCGGACCCTCGTCCCTACGCTAAAACTATCCCCGGCCATGACCATAGCCTCATTGTGGTGCAACTGTAGGTGCCCTAGCATGACCACTACCAGCCAACAACAGACAATCGTATCTCAAATGATCACTCAATCCATAACTCCAATAAGAGTTAGCAAAAACAGCAGTATGAGCCTATCTCCCACGAGCCAAACATGGACAGTCTCGCCTCATATGCTCATGCGATCCACATACCCAATATGTATTAAAAGCCGATCTAGCCTGGGTACCCTGACCATACGGTCCACGCCCATCGCTACCTCCACCTCACCTTGAATTAGAATGGTACCTCTTATCACGATGCTTGTTATACTGACTATCACTGAAACTAGAATCCGTAACTCTCTTGCCTGAGCCAAAACCTCCCACACAAGATGATAAACCCAAGTTCTGCTCAATGTCCTTCGACCGTGTAACCAACACATCGTGTAATGCCCTGATTTTGGGCCTAGCGGTTTATAGGCTGATTAGACGGTCCGGTGGACCGGGTTAGAGATTCGAGTCAGATTTGGGATTTAAATCAAAATAAATATTTTTGAGTGAAAAATATTTGGAAAAAAATCTAAAAATCATTATTTAATATTTGAATATTTTTTGGTAAAGTCAATTTTGAAACATGGAATTTAGAAATTGGACATTTTGGCTAGTGACAGAAATGTAAAGATTGGAAAATGTTTTTAGTGATTGTTTTGTAAAAGGATTAAAACTTAGAATCCTTAAGGAGCTATTCTACCTAAATGTTTTTATCAGAGTTTCCACTCAATTGGGGTAATTTTAATGAGTTTTAATTAAGGATTAAATGAATTTAATAAAAGGTGAGGTGGTTATTTCCTGAAAATTAATTTGATGTAACTTTCTTTCTCTCAAGTTTTCTATCAAAATATTTTTAGCCAAACACTCTTATTTTCATCAAAAAGCTGAGGTAACGCTCTTAATTTCTTAAGTCTTCAATTTCAAATGGAATCATTAATCTTGTTCTACAAAATCTCATTGTTATCTTTTGTTTTTCAAGAATATAAACATCCAATTGAGAAGAAATTCATCCATTAGAGGTGAGGTTCGTTCTTACCCTCTAATGATTGGTTCTTTACTGAATTCCCAAGTTACTAATCCTTTATATATGTTTTCTAATGAATTTTAATGATTTAATTATGGAAAATTTGTTAAATCAAGGTTTAATTGATGAAATTGATTAATCTCTGTTTTGGATCTGATTTGTTGGGTTCTTGAATAGATTATAACATGATTTTGATGTTTCAAAATTTTAATAAGTTGATTTTAACATTGGAATCCCAAAGCTATGTGAATCTCTAATTTTCTAAGTTGCTAGTGTTGTGTCTTTGGTGAGTTTTGGTTGATTAATGAATACTGGAAGTATAAGAATGATGTTAGGTTGTTTTTGGATGTCAATAGAAGTTAATTGATGGATTAAACTTTTAGGTTTTGGCTGGGTTAAGGGTGGAAGGGTTTTGATGTTAATTTCGGTACTTTTCGAAAGGTTTCGGCTAGTGTTTGTAGAGGATTGTTATGGATTGATGTTGCTGGGTTTGTGAATGCATTTTGGTTCATTGAATCCCCTATTTTTGTGTGGTAAAACTAGGGGTGATTGATCCTCAAGCTTGAAGCGTCGCATCGGAAGCTTTGGAGGTGTGTGTTCGCATCAACGAGCAAGGCGTTGCGTTATTAGTGAGTGAGAACGTGGATTTCAGCTTTGAAATGTTTAGAAGGTGGTTTATGGGAGTTTAAACTTAGCTTGAAACACTGGTTTGAACTCCAAAGTAAGTATAAAGAGATTTCTCCCTCGGTCGTGCTTTTACGAAATGGTTTTTATGCACTTGTTTTTAATGAGATGATACCTACTATTAAAGCATGTTTTGAGTATGTTATATACTAAATTTGATCATGAAATGATGGTGGATGCACGTGGTAAGTGAACCATGTAAGTATGGGTTATACTTGTGTAATCACTCATTTTTGTCCGAGTTTTAGTACTTTTAGTATTATTGTAATAATAATATTATTAATCTTAAAAAACTAAAAAATATAATAAATAAAAAAGTAAAAAAACAAAAAACAAAAAACAAAAAAATAATAAAAAAGGGGGAGGGGAGCACAAGGCTCCACGTCACGCACCTCACCCCTCACATTGCCTATAAATAGGAATTCAATTGGGGGGCAATTGAAGAATGAATCGGCAATGGCTTTGCCCAAAGAGAGCAGTGCTCTCGGCTAGCCAAGGACCGGGGTAATATCCTCGGTCCTAACTGGATCGATCGGGGTCCGATTTTGGATCCGATCTAGTTAATTTTTTTGGAGAGGTCGTGGTAGATCTCGGTGGGGTTCAGTCGGAGTTCTTCATTCGAACTCCTAGTTAGGTATATTTTCTTTCCTTTTTATTTATGTTGTAATTTTTATGATTTAATGAAGTAGTAGTTAATTTAAAATTGTGTTTTTAGTTTGTATGTTTATTTATGTTTTAGATTAGTATTTATTATGTTTTATATTAATATTTTATTTATGTTAGATTTGTTTTTATTTACGAGTTAGATTAATATTTATGTATGTATGTTTTAGATTAATATTTTATTTATGTTAGATTTGTTTTCATTTATGTGTTAAATTAATAGTTATGTATGTATGTTTTAGAATAATATTTTATTTATGTTAGATTTGTTTTTATTTGTGTTAAATTAATAGTTATGTATGTATGTGTTAGATTAGTTTTTTAATTTTGTTAGTATTTATTTATTTTATCACCTTGTATCTATTTATGTTTGCCTTTGTTTAAGTTACATTTGGAATATAAATTGTCAATGCGGCGCCCTTTTATCCGAGCGTAAACGAGGCCAGTATCAGGCGTAGTGATAGTGGTTGAGCGTTTATTCTCGGATAACGGAGTTTTTAAAATTTACTCGCACATATAACCGAATTTTAATTTAATCGTCACTTTAATCCGGAAAGTCTAATATTAGTAAAGCGGTAATTATTAAAGTACCAATTTTGGGCGGTGTGGGGGTGCTAATCCTTCCCCATCCGTAACCGACTCTCGAATCCATCAATTTCAAATCTCTGGTTTTACGGTGTCCGGCCTACCTAAGTGGCCGGTGGCGACTCCATTTTTAAATAAAACACGGGTTTTATAAAACTCCCCACGGAAGAAAATATTTTCCAAACAAAACACAAAAAACACTTTCTTTTTTTAGCGAGAGGGACATCGCTACAGATGGCGACTCCGCTGGGGACATTTTTTTTCAAAAACAAATGAGAGTCGAGCTTTTTTCAAATAATTGCCGTTTTATTAATATCAGAAATTCCGGATTAAAGTGACTATTAAACTAATATTCGGTTATAATTGCGTGTTTATTTTAACGCATTTAAAATGTGGCATATAAACCCATTTTTTAAGTGGGGGAAAAAGCTAATGCTTTCGTGGAGATATCGTTCTCCCTTGTAGGCCTAGCAAGTACCTTCGGGGCTCGAGTACCTTATGCTTTCGTAAGGATATCGTTCCTTCGTGCAGGCATAAGCGAATGGGTCCGCCTGAATTGAACCCGGTTGAAAAGAGCCTATAATGGGTGATGACCGGGGCCTTGCTACTCTTAGTAGAGGACAACAAGGACAATTCGGGTACCTCTTAACACCAAAACTGCATATAGTGAGCCGTAGGAGCCAACCCTTTAAGAGCCATGTGAAACTCTGCCCGATTAGTGGTCACCCTATTTAGGCTCTGGTGCCTTATTTCTTGTTTATGTACAGTTTTTATTACTCTATTTTTGTTATATTTATCATTTGTTTTATTTAATCATTTTATTTGGTACTAATTCGTTTCATTTTTTCTCATCGCATTGATTTCATCTGCATCATTGCACAACATCATCACAATCTTAATTTTCCATTGCATCGATTTAGGACACATTTTGCATGCATTCATTTTCAGAATAATAAAACTGATCCTCGGGTTGCCCCATTAAATACAACGAAGTTGGTCGATCTAGCACCTTACAAAGCCTCTTACAAAAGTTTGGTCTTGGGGCATGTCCAAAAGCACCCCCACATCTTTTACAAACATTATGCCTCTAACAAGGCCTTAGTCCCGGGGCATTCTTTGCCAAGGTCCAGCCTTCATTGCCGAGTCAAACTCTTGCATCTTTGACCACAGTATGCAAAACTGTACCCAATCCAAATAATAATAATAATGAGCTACCATGAACCAACACACAATTTATAAATCCAACTTAGGGGGAAACAAAATGTGCTCTAGGTATTCAAATATGCTACAAGAATATTTTCAGACGATGGCATAAAACGAACAAAATTTTGGGCCATGCTCCCAGATGAAAGCTAATTCAAAGAAAATTTTGTCGCATAAAAAAACCAAGATCCTGACGGGACCAGTGAGGAGTCAGAGGCATTCCTTTGAGGGCAATAAAAATCATATCACATTCAGGCATTTAGTTGCATTCATCTAGCATTAAATCATTGTTGCATACGTCATACATCTATGTTCAGTGCATACACTAAAGTCACCTTGCATTTAGGATAGACACATGCATTTAAGCCTAAAATTCATGCATTTTTGCTTGTACATAACAAGTTTAGGAAAAAGACCGAGTACCCTCAACATGGGGGCAATGACAAGAAGGCCAACCCTAGTCTTGAAAGAGGCCAAACACGAAGAAGATGCTGAAACACCCAAAATAAAAGGTTTCAATGACAAAATCTTTGACAATTACTGACCAATGTTTTTTTCTTCTGTAGGATTTGATTCCTCCGACGATGGTGTGATGGATGCCAACAAAAATTCTTTCTAGATTATGCCCTCTGTCGATAGAAAAGCCGGGCAAATTTTTCAAAAAAATTATCTCGCTGTCAGTGGCGCAGTCCTCCAACATCTTGCAAATCATGCCTCCGTCAGTGGTGGTACGCCAACTTAATGAAGATCTTGCCTCCGTCGGTGGTGTTGCAGATCAAATTTTCCATCCAGATCCTATCTCTCCACCGGTGGTGTAATGGATCCCATATTCTGCTGATCTAGTCTCTCCGTCAGTGGTGAAGCATATCAAATCCAAACTAGATCCTGCCTTCGTCGGTGGTGTTGCAGATCAGATTTTCCATTCGGTCCTGTCTCTCCGTCGGTGGTGTAGCAGGTCTCACTTTTTGCTGATCGAGTCTCTCCGGCAGTGGTGTAGCAGATCAAATCCTATCCAGGTCTTACCTCTTCGACGGTGTTGCAGCTAAACCTAAATTTTACTCGGAGTTTACCTTTTTATTATAATTGTAGCTAAAAAATCAATCTAAAAAGAAAAAGAAAAAGAAAAAAATAGAAAAAGTAATGGAAAAAAACAAAAAAGGAAAAAAGAAGAAAAAAATCAAAAAGAAAAAGAAGAAAAAAGAAAAAAATGAAAAAAGAAGAAGAAAAGAAAAGAAATGAAAAAGCAAAAATGAAGGAAAAATAAAAAAATGAAGAAAAAAGAAGAAGAAGAAAACTATCCGATCCTGCCTCTTCGTCGGTGTCGTAGCTGGATCAAATCTTCAGACCTTGTCTCTTCGTCGGTGTTGTAGCTTGGTCGAAAAACACTCTGATCCTGCCTCTTCATCGGTGTCGTAGCTGGATGGAATCTTCAGACCTTGCCTCTTCGTCGGTGTTGTAGCTTGGTCAAATTTAATCGCGGCTCGCGCTCCTCGCTTGGTGTTGTAGCTGAACCAAATTCACTAACTTCCGATCTTGCCTCTTCGTCGGTGTTGTAGCTTGATCAACATTACTAACTTTAGACCATGCCTCCTCGTCAGTGTTGTAGCTTGGTCAAAATTTACTAACTTTCTAGTTGTATCAAAAAATAGGGAAAAAGAAAAAATAAAAAATCTAAAAAAAGAGAGAAGAAAAAAAAAGAAAAGAAAAGAAGAAAGAAAAAGAGAAAAAGAAAAGAAAGAAAAAAAAAAAAAAATGAGCTTTCAACCAAATTCTGATCATGCCTCTTCGTCAGAGTCGTAGCTTGATCACAAAAAAGAACAACTATCCGATCCTGCCTCTTTGTCAGAGTTGTAGTTGGATCAAATCTCCAGACCTTGCCACTTCGTCGGTGTTGTAGCTTGGTCAAATCTAACTTTCGGTCCTGCCTCTTCGTCGGTGTTGTAGCTGAACCTAATTCACTAACTTCCGGTCTTGCCTCTTCGTCGGTGTTGTAGCTAGACCAAATTCACTAACTCTTGATCCTGCCTCTTTGTCGGTGTTGTAGCTGGATCAACATTACTAACTTTAGACCATGCCTCTTCGTCGGTGTTGTAGCTTGGTCAAAATTCACCAACTTTCAAGTTTTATCAATGTTGTAAGAAAAAATCAAAAAAAAAGAAGAAGAAAAAATATGAAAAAATATGAAAAAAGAAACAAAAGCAGAAAAAAAGAAACAAAAAAGCAAAAAAAAAAAAAAAAAGAGAGAGAGAGAGAAAAAGAAGGAAAAAGTTGTCAGTTTTCTGATCTTGCCTCTTCGTCAGAGTTGTAGCTGGATCAGACATCAGAACTTTCACCCATCGGTCTTGCCTCCTCGTCAGTGTTGCAGCTGGATCGAATTTCGTAGACCCTGCCTCTTCGTCGGTGTTGCAGCTGGGTCGAACTCTCTTTAGGTATTAGCTTATTATCAATAATGTAGCAAGTGGGACTCAATTTGCTTCCCAACAAACAACCCCCAATTTTGAAGGTTTTGCTTCCCCAAGAATGACAAGGTAGATCAATCAAGACAAGAAAGAAGACCTGCGCCGAAGAGAAAGGAGTTCTACCAAAGAAAGAAGACACGCGTCAAAAGGAGAGAAGTTCAGCCAGATAAGACAAAAAAAGAGTGCTTTTGATCTTTGCTTTGTTCTCGTTTCACAAGAACAAGCAAAGAGGGGCAACTATAATCACTCATTTTTGTCCGAGTTTTAGTACTTTTAGTATTATTGTAATAATAATATTATTAATCTTAAAAAAACTAAAAAATATAATAAATAAAAAGTAAAAAAAAACAAAAAACAAAAAACAAAAAAATAATAAAAAAGGGGGAGGGGAGCACAAGGCTCCACGTCACCCACCTCACCCCTTACATTGCCTATAAATAGGCATTCAATTGGGGGGCAATTGGAGAATGAATCGGCAATGGCTTTGCCCAAAGAGAGCAGTGCTCTCGGCTAGCCAAGGACCGGGTAATATCCTCGGTCCTAACCAGTTCGATCGGGGTCCTATTTTGGATCCAATCTAGTTAAATTTTTTTGGAGCGGTCGTGGTAGATCTCGGTGGGGTTCAGTCGGGGTTCGTCATTCGAACTCCTAGTTAGGTATATTTTCTTTTCTTTTTATTTATGTTGTAATTTTTATGATTTAATGAAGTAGTAGTTAATTTAAAATTGTGTTTTTAGTTTGTATGTTTATTTATGTTTTAGATTAGCATTTATTATGTTTTAAATTTATGTTTTATATTAATATTTTATTTATGTTAGATTTATTTTTATTTACGAGTTAGATTAATATTTATGTATGTATGTTTTAGATTTATATTTTATTTATGTTAGATTTGTTTTTATTTATGTGTTAAATTAATAGTTATGTATGTATGTTTTAGATTAATATTTTATTTATGTTAGATTTGTTTTTATTTATGTGTTAAATTAATAGTTATGTATGTATGTGTTAGATTAGTTTTTTAATTTTGTTAGTATTTATTTATTTTATCACCTTGTATCTATTTATGTTTGCCTTTGTTTAAGTTATATTCGGAATATAAATTGTCAATGAGGCACCCTTTTATCCGAGCGTAAACGGGGCCAGTATCAGGCGTAGTGATAGTGGTTGGGCGTTTATTCTCGGATAACGGGGCTTTTAAAATTTACTCGCACATATAACCGAATTTTATTTTAATCGTCACTTTAATCCGGAAAAGTCTAATATTAATAAAGCGGTAATTATTAAAGTACCAATTTTGGGCGGTGTGAGGGTGCTAATTCTTCCCTAACCGTAACCGACTCCCGAACCCATCAATTTCAAATCTCTGGTTTTACGGTGTCCGGCCTACCTAAGTGGCCGGTGGCGACTCCATTTTTAAATAAAACACGGGTTTTATAAAACTCCCCGCCGAAGAAAATATTTTCCAAACAAATAAAAAACACATTCTTTTTAGCTCAAAAAAATCGCTACAACTTGTTTTAAAAGATGGTTGTTGCTTTGAAAATGATTTTGTATGTGGCATATAAAAACAATGAGATACATGGTTAATAATGAATTATATTGGCAAGCGATTTGAATTAAAATATTATCAGATATATTTGGTTGGCCATTGGATTGATAGTGCACTATAAAAAGTCACCTTGGATGTTGAATTGTTTATATGGTGTACTGAATACTGCATCCAAGTACCCTAACAGTTGAGGGGTTATATGGTACCGAAAACTCCTGTTAGTGGGTTATACATCTCCCAATGAGTGGTGTTGAGGGGTTTATACAGTGTACCGAATACTCTACCATGGGTGTCATGATAGTTGAGGGGTTTATGTGTACTGAAAACTCTCGTGTGTGAACCTTGAGATGCCGGTGAGATTGTATGAAGTGTTGAGAGAACACTTGTTGCATCCGTGTATCCGATGTAATATTTTGGAAAATGGAATTTGTTTAATGATCACTTTTAAGATAATATAATTGTTGATATATCATGTTGATAATTGTTAATGTTTAATGTTGGGTTATACGTGTTTACTCTTTAAGCTTTGCATATGGGTTCTTATGTATGGGAAGGCTTAAATTGAGGGTTAGCAATGTGATTTGCTGTTGATCCGTGATATATGTTGCATATTGTTTAATATGCTAATTTTTTAAAGTGTTAAATGCATAGTTTTTCAAGGCATGATGTTTTATGTGATGATTGAAATGGTGATTTCAATGTGGTTTTGTAAAATGGTTTTAAATGCATTGATGGTGTGTGTTTTGAGCACTCCTCATTAAGCCTTGTGTGCTTATGATCTCTTTTTCAATCAATGCAGAGAATGAAAGCTTGGAGGCAATGAGCAAACGAGGGGAAAATCCAAGGACTTGAATAACGAGGAAGTATGGTTTCGAACTAGACTTGTAGTAATAAAGACAATGGGGTTCATTGTTGTTTGGGAGTGTGTTTTGTTAAACTCCCTGTTTGTGCAAGTTTGTGTTGATGTTTTGGAGTCGAAAAAGGCCTTATAAGTTTGGTGATTGTTTGGCATGATGATTTATCCTTTGATTTGGGGCTTTGGGGAAATATAAGCATGTTGGGTAGAAATTATGCCTATAGGACTACCTTTGTTATCGTAATACCTATGCTCTTATATCGCAATGGTCTTTGGTTTATATGACGTTTGTATGTTGTTGTGGTATGATGGTTGAGTGTTAAATGATGTTTGGGGGTTAATTCAGATGTGTTTAGGGAGGTTCTAAAGTTTTTCGAATGTGCAGGTTTTGTAAACCTCCAGGCAGGTTTCAAAACCAGTCAGCAGGTTTCGAAACTATGGGGCCTTTTGCTCCAGGCAAGTTTCGAAACTAGCCCCTAGGTTTCGAAACCAGCAAGTCAATTTTGGCTACTGGAGTGCAGGTTTCGAAACCACCTTGAATGGTTTCGATATTTATCACTGGGACCCATTTGTTATGTTGAATTTTTTCCCAAAGTTATATTTTGGTCCCTAGTTTTTATGTATGCTATTGGAAGAGTTTGGATGATCATTTTAAGCTGAAGTTTGACATGTATGCATAGAACTTGACTAATCGAGGATTGGTAAATCTAATTTTAATTAAGTCCTTATAGTTTTTTAGTTTTACGTTTTGGTCATTAAATTTTGGCAATGCTTAATTGATGATACAAATGAGCTCGATTTGAGACAAAATTTCACATGTATGTTTTAAATGGAATTAATTAAAGATAGGTAAACCCAAAATGGTATAAGTCACTCTAATTTTCCATAATTATAGTTTGGTCCCTAAATTGCAATTGAGTGCAATTGGATGTCGTTTTGATGTCCGGTGGAGTTGAGTTTTCACCTGCTGCCTAATCACTCATCATAGTTTATAATATTGCATCTAGATAAGATAAAATAAAAAAATGGTAGTTAATTCTTCACGATTGGCTTCAACAAATTTAATGTAGCTTGTTCGGTTCGGTCTTGCGACTAGGTCAGGTTGAGGGGGTTACATTTGGTGGTATCGGAGCCAGGTTAGCGATAAGTGGGGCAGGTTTGTGATAAGTGGAATGATGTTATGATTGTTGAAATGTTGTAATTGGTTGATTTCTGATGTTTGCTATGCACGATGATTGTTATATGCACGTTGGTTGCTTTATGCCATGTTGGGGTATGTTTGGGGGGACACATTGTCTTATTTCTACAGTTTGTAATGTTTTGATTTGAAATAGAAGTCTTGGATCCTCACTTGAAGCTGACTTAATTGTTTTTGTTTTGGTGTAATTATCATGCCTTAGAAAATGTGTTATATTACGACCGAGGAGAGAATTGAGAACTAACACGAGTGTTGTTGTCGTTGGGCAAGGAGCATCCAACATTTTCATACAAGAATCGTAACGTCAGGCTTAGATTATGCATAAATGATTTTCAACCATTTGGTCAATTCGGGTAACAATATTCTCTGTGGCAGATTATAGTAACACCATACAATTTGCCTCCCTTTGTGTGCATGAATGATGAGATTATGTTTTTTGACAATAATTGTGACGGGTCATAGAAATCCAAAATATAATATTGATGTATTCTTACAACCCTTGATTGTCGAGTTGATATATTTGTAGGATGTAGAGGAGGTAACATATGATTTGTCAACCAAGCATATTTTTCAGCTCTGTGCTGCCCTATTACGGACAATCGATGACTTTCATGTGTATGGCATATTGCTGGGTTGGAGTAAAGATGGGAGAACAATTTGTCCATATTGTATGGAAAATTTTGAAGCATTTACTCTTCAACGTGGTGGGAAATAATCTTTTTTGATAATCATTGTAAAATTCTACCTCATAATCATCATTTCAGAAGAAATACTACAACTTTTAGAAAAAGGTAAAAGTTTCTAAACAATGTATCGCCAATTAAGTTTGAAAACGAGATACTAAACAATATTGATTGGAAAAAAAGTAGCATCTTTTGCGACCTACCATATTTGTCTTCAAATTCGATCTGTCATAACATTGATGCGATACATGTGGAAAAATGTTTTTGAGAATATATTCAACACAATAATAAATGTTGAAAGGAAGACAAAGGACAATGTGAAATCTAGAGAGAACTTACAACTTTATTGTGATCGTCTTGAGTTGGGAAATCAAGATGGCTTTGGTAAATACCCAAAAGCATGTTACTCGCTAGACAAATAAAGTTAAAAAGTGTTATGTGATTGGGTGAAAGATTTAAAATTCCCTGATGGCTTTGCATCAAATATAGGTTGATGCGTTGACATGAAAAAACTAAAGTTATTAGGAATGAAAAGCCATGACTGTCACGTTTTCATTCAAAGTTTAATTCCTATAACTTTTCAAGAGCTATTACTAACAAATGTGTGAAAGGTATTCGCAGAGTTGAGTCTTTTTTTTTAAGACTTAACATCAACTATAATCAAGGAGGCGAACATGAGAAGACTAGAAAAGGATATCTCAATCATTTTGTACAAACTTAAGCATTTTTCCTCTTAGTTTTTTTTTATTCAATGGAGCATCGATCAATACACATGGCATATGAAGCAAGAATTGGTGGACCAATATATTATCATTGGATGTATCCATTTGAAAGGTAATTCTCAATCTAATTTACCAAGTTTTGTTTACAAAGTGAATAGACATTTTTATTTACATTACAAACTTTTGTTTCCTTTCAATTTAGTTTCTTTCGAAAACTAAAAGTTTGAATAGACAATATAGCTCATGTTGAAGGCTCAATTTGCAATTCATATGAGGCAGAAAAAGGATCTAAATTCTTTCTTTATTACTTTCCCAAGTTATAAAATACTTCAAGTGCACAACCCGTGTCAAACAATTATGAAGAACATCCTGACATTCTTTCTATTTTTGCACAACAACTGACACCTACATATTGTTGAATTGCACAAAGGTGAAATCATTCATTGAGTACGTATCATAACTACCATTAAACACCAAAATTTTGATATTGGTGAATATTTTATTAACCATGGTCTATCTTTAATTAAACAAAATTTATAGGAATTATTATAGATGTTGTCAACCTCATTTGAATGATGCGTAGATTGATGCTACACTTGATGCTGAATTCTCAAAATGGTTCAACATATTTGTAAGTCAAATTGCATTTTTTTAATTGAATGGAACTGTAGAAATATGCCACAAAAGTTTATTTTTTTAGTAACTTGATATAGGTTCAAGAATCAATGAATAACATCACAAACAAAATTTTAAAAACACTTGCTATGGGTTCTCTTCGGTCGGTGAAACATTCTGGGGTTATAAAGTAAATGGTTTTCAATTTCGCTCAATTTCCTATAGTTTAGATAGACCATCATCGAACTGTGGTGTTTGTGTTAAAGGCTCCAACTATGTAAACAGTGAATGTGATTACTTTGGTACAAGAGTCCATCCAAAATAGCCATCTCGTGTAGAAGTGAACAATAAGAAAAGATACAACGAAAATGACATATTTGTTCTAGCGACTTAAGCGTCCTAGGTTTATTACGTCAATTATTCTAGTCTCAAACGTGATAAGCGAGATTGGTTAGAAGTTACTAAAGTTAAAGCTAGAGCAATTGTGGATATCCCAATCACAAATAATGTTGAACCTGAATCGACTTTAGATCCAAACCAAGATGACGAGCCCGAGTTTCATCCAACACAAAAAGTGGTAAATGATGAACTTGAACTATTAAATGATGACTCAACAAAACAATTAAATATTATGGATGTGTCCTCATTATATTTTTGCTCACTCTCTTTCTATTTTGTTTTATTATTATTATTATTATTATTATATTAATCTTATTATTAGAACCCCAAAAATTAAAAAGGGTCCATTTCAAATAAAAAATAGTCCATTTAAATAAAGAGTCCATTAATTTTAAATAAAAGGTCTATGGTACAATAATGGCCCATTTAGCCCAAAAATAAAATCCTAATTGACTTATTTTTCCCCATGTACCGCAAGCTATCAACCATTGGATCCAAATAGGATCCAACGGTCCAAATTCAACCGAGGAATGAAGAACCAGCCACCAGCACGCGCGTGAACCCACACGTCTGTCACCCAGCTCCCCAATGTGCTTTTCTTCTTCCGTAGCCTGAGCAGTTTTACCCTCTCTGTCGAGCCTATTCATCGCCCAGCACCGCAGTGCCGTCGTCCCTCTTTACGGCCGCGCCTTCATCCCAACCGGACCACTACGCCATGATTCACAGTCGCACTCCCCTGCAACCTGTGAAGCAAAGAAAATGGAAAAAATGAGAGGTTTGACTAGTTCGAATATGAAAAGAAAGAAATAAATCAACCCTAATTTTTTTCCAGATTCAATTCAAAAGGGGAAAGTTGACAAATTTGATCAAATAAATTGAAGAATGGAATTAATCAAATTATAGCAATAAGTTTACCCGAATTTTGGGATATTATTTATGATTTTTTCCATGTAATTATGGTAATGAAAATCCTATATAAACCACTCACTCATATGTGTAATGGGGGGACTCTTATAGAGAAATTCATTCGAAAATTACAAGGGAAAAGGCTCCAAATTTGTATCCGGAACTTTGAAGAAATAAAGCGCAAGTTTTTAGGTATTGTTTGTTCTTGTTATTCAATTTTGTTCTCGTTGTTTAGTCCTTAACTTTTATTCTTTCGGATATAAATAAAAAAGAAGATATTTTTAGTTTTTATTTGAAAATTTGAAATTACTTACTCAAACATTTCAATCAGTTTTAAATGAAGGGATTTCTTTTTTCGCCATTGTGGATAGTGGCTAGCACCGGGGAATGGTGGCCGGTGTGGAGGTGTCTTACCCATGTTTTTGTGTTTCAAACATGAATATTTGGAAAAAGCTTGCAATGTTGATTTTGATCCTATTTTTGGGCGTTGTGGGGGTTCTAACCATTCCTCATGCGTAATCGACTCCCAAAACTCTTTTCTTGTGTTTCGCAAATCAAAATGTTGTTTTAATAAAATAAAATGATTTTTATTAAAATGACACATTTTTAGGTGATCCAAAAATACCTTGAAAAAGATTGGTGGCGACTTCGTTGTTTTTGTTTTCAAAACGCCGAGCCCTAAAAAAAGGCTGCGATAGCTTGGTGACTCTACTGGGATAACTTGTTGTTTTTACAAAAAAAAGTCAAGCCACAAGACGATTACATTTTGTATTAATGTTGGAATTTGTGAAGTTCATATAAAATTTATCTTAATTGTCCATTTATGAATATGATCTCATTTTACGCATTTAAAGCTTGATTATAAGCTATATGCCTGAGCTTCATCCCGATTGTATAAATGAATGGAAAACGCTTTGCTCATGTGAGAATATTAATTCTCCGTATAAGCCTAGCAAGTACCTTCAGGACTTATATACCCTATGTCTTCGTATGTATACTGATCCTTCGTGAAGACATGAGAAATGAGTCCTCCTGAGTTGAACTTGGTTCGTTTGAAACCTATAATGGGTGAAAATAAAGGGCATTGTTACCCTTAGTAGGGGACAACGATGACAGCTTGGGGACCTTTCTAGAACCAAACCACGTGTGCAAATCTAGAAACCCACCTTGTCAGAGCCATGTGGGAAACCATAGGATTAAAATTAGATCAAAATTATTTCGTAAGAATGGTCTGTGGAGACATGTCGAGACATGTCCTTTTATGTTGGAAAGTGCTGCCTTTTATGTTTTTAAACACCTTATCATTCCAATCTTTAAACCTATCACTTACAACCTAATCACATCACTCTTATCACTTAACCCCTTATCAAATCAAATCTTTTTCTTTAACATCATTATCCCCATTAAATTCGGTTACTTTATTAGATCCCATTAAACACTTAACCCTTTGCTTTCCACCTACTCTAGCCGTTCAAAGAAACAAAACCCTGTCCATCTCTTTCTTTCTTTATCAAGCAAGAAACCAAGATTCATCTTTTCTCTTCTTCTTTATTTGTCCAAAACATCCGAAGCTTCATCACATTTCAATGGCTTCTTCATCAACTCCCTTTAAAATCTTTTCCAATGAGGATTCAGAAAAAGCACAAAGAAAAATTTGCTTCAAGATCCTTTTGCTATGAGAAGCACTTTGACTTCAGCAGTGACCAAACCGTGGGATTTCCCTCTAATTTCATGGTTGTAGTAAGCATGCACAAGTGGGATCTCTTCTGCCAGCAGAAGGGGAAGGTTTATGCGAACATTGTTCATGAGTTCTACGCCCATTTGACTACCGCCAAAAGGAAGGAATTGTTGGCAGATCTATGTGAACCAGTCAGGGAGTAGATTGAGTCCACCAACGGACACCGCACCATCAAGAGATTGGCGCTAAAATCTCAGCCAAGAGAGTGGAACCATTTTTTGAATGCAAATCTCATGCCAACCACCCAAAGAGAAACGATGTCGAAGGAACGGATGGTGTTACTACACTCAATAATTGTTTGTCGAAAAATCAATATTGGGCAGATCATCATCGCAGAGACATATAAATGTACTGGTAAGCCCAAAGGCAATTTATTCTTTTCCTTATAAATTTCTAAAGTTTGTATGAGGCATGGTGTGCCCAAAATAGATTCAGACAAAGGCTAAGAAATTAAGGGCACCACAATCTTGTCGACCCTACGGAGGTAACTCACTACCACCGAATCTAATGACAAGGGTAAGAGGAAGGGAAAATAATAGACGCCAAAGCCCAAGACGTCGAAGGCAGAGCCTGACACTTCCATGCCAGCTATTACAGTGGCACTGCTCTCACAGATCTACCATCACCAGGAGGTCATCCTCCAAAAATTTAAGAAAACTGAGGAGCAAAATCTCAAGCTCTGGCATTATGTTCATACCATGGACGTTGCCATCAAGGAGAATCTTGAAGGACTGTCCCAAGGTATCTTGTCAGACTTCCTAGATTTCCCTACTGAGATATTTGCCAAAGATGATGCCATGCCAGCCACTCCCCAATCAGCTTGTACCCCATCTGATGCCACAGTCTCGTTGTCTCTAGCTCAAGTTTAATCTGCTAGTACCGAATCCCTAGTTGAATAGAAGGAAACCAAAGGAAAGCCTGCTGCAACGCTTGTTGAACCCAAAAAATAGGACCAGATCAGGCTACGAGAAAATAGCAATTGGATCAAAGTTTGAAAAAATAGGGAATAACTCAAGAGCTTATCCTAGGTCCTCCTTGCAGGCCTATTTAAAGAACGATCAAGAAAGCAACTGAGATCGAGAATGGGAGATTGTGAGATCCATCGATGACCGGCTGTACCAAGGAGATATAGTTCAACTAGCTTGACCGAGAGCCTGGACCTTGAAGGGCTGTATCGAGAGACCCCTTCTCGCTTATTCTCTTTGTTTAGTTATTTTTATTTTCTTTTAAATGATGATGTGTTTGCAAAATGTTGAAGGTTTTTTAGTTGATACCTTTACCATGAACTAATTTAATATTTTATGGGGGAATTTTGCGTTGAATGTCGTTTTTATGTTTAGTTTTTAATAATGAAAATGCTTCAGCATTGTTTTCCCTATCTGGCATGTTCTACAATGTTTTATCAAAACTGTGCCAAGCGAGAGCTGGTATTGTTGGCTTATTGAACCTTAATATCTTAAAAAACTTAGGGGGTAATGATATGTTGCCAGATACTATGGCGAGATGCCTCGAAATAAGATGTTCAAGTAAATGAGCTTACTTCTGAAGTGAATCTACCCCTTAGGAGTATAGGTTGGGATTTAATCAAATTGATTTGTGAAAAAACATCACTATAGAGATATAAGGGTTTTTAGATGGTTAATTTAGGGTATTGACCATCGAGAGAGGCAGTGCTAATTTGGAATCTGCTCGTTAAACGATGCCAAGGCATTACATTATTAAAGGCTGGAATGGCCTGAATGGTGTGAAAATCAGGCACCCCTTTCCAACTCTCATCATTCATTTTAAACAATTTCCTTGCCAATGTTGTTTTATTTTTATTTCTTTTCTTTTAAACTGTTTTCAAAACCAACTTCAAACCAACAACACTTTTCCTTTGACAAGTAAACAAGCAAGGCAATCAAGTTCTTGGCCAATCCTTGTGGGATCGATAACCAGCTTACTATTGTATTACATGTCGACCGTGTATACTTGCACGCAAAAGACTAAATCTTGGCACTATTTTATACATTTCCAATACATTTTCTACCCCTTTTCCAAGCACTCTCACAATCGAACAATAGGATTAGAATTCGGTCAAAATTATTTCGTAAGAATAGTCTGTGGCGACATGTCCAAAAATGTTGGAATACGCTGCCCAATTACTATTCATACAATGAAATTATTTTGGACCTTTAAGAGTACTAATCCTTTCTCTTTCTTGTTTTATTGTTTTGCATATTTACTTGTTGCAAGCATCTCATATCTAGAATGGGTCGAGTCTAAAGCATGTTGCTCAAGTAGAAAATAGTTTTTCACAATGGATAAAAGACTCCTTTAGAAAGAAGAAGATAATGCGAGTGTATATCACTGGCCCGAGGTCAACCAGTGAGCACATGAAGAACATCATTCAAGAATATAGGAAAAAGACCATAGTCCTCGAAGATATCAATGAAGGGACAATGGCTATTGGTTTACTCGTCCTAAGGACAATGCCATGAGACTCTAGGAGCGTGACGACTTCAAAAAGAGTGTCATGACCCAAGTCCAAGATGTAGCCAGGCATGTGATGATATTGGCCAAAGAAGCTTCAAACCTGCTCCAGTATGTTAGGTCAATTGAGGAAGTGGGGTCGAGAATCATGTGGTTGATCAAAGAGAGAAAAAGAGCTGGGTACTCGAGCTGAGATGTACTTATGATATAATTTGGAATCTTTTGTAATAAGGAACTTCGACATCCAATGAAAAACTACTTCTAGAGCAATACCTTAATAGAATCGATGGCCCTTCGCCTGCATTCATGCATTTGCATTTTTTTGTTGCTTGTTTGCATTAGTTTATGTTGTGATCTTTGCATACATACACACTTAATAAAAAGATTAATTTTGGCAAATTCCATTCAAGTAGCAAGATTCTGCACAAATACAGTACTCAAGCTATGACTACAGAAGACAGATTGACAACTCTATATCCATGTTTTTGTGTTTCAAACATGAATATTTGGAAAAAGCTTGCAATGTTGATTTTGATCCTATTTCTCTTGAGTAATATGACAAAAAACATTGCTTAATTGGGCCATATATCCATGTTTTAAAATAAAGGTGGGTCATTTAGTTTGTTAATCCTCCTTGCGTTTTTATTTCACAAAGTCTTGCAAAATGGCCATTATATCCTTTAAACTTGGCACAAGATTTTAATCTGCTTTGAATTTGGTCACTAATGTCTTTTCTTTTCTAACTTGGCCACTTTCTTATCACATTTTTCAAAAAAATAAAGTTAGTCTTTTCACAAAATTGGTCCGAATATTGCATGTTGACTCTATTTAGAGAATGATACACTTTTTTGAAATATATTATGTTCTCTTCCGTTTTTTATTTTATTTTGTAAAAATAACTAATGTTGACTTCTCTTTGTTATCTTGCTAATTTAGTTTATTTCGTTAAGAATTTAAAGTTGTTTTTTTATTTATATTCTTAGCTTAAATAAAACCTCGAGGATTAGGATCTTGAAACCTTAGAGAATTTAAATTAAAATAAAAATTCTTCTTCACTCTAAAAGTTATAAAACACACTTAATTTCATTTGAACCCTAATAGGTAAAATTCACTTAGACAATTCTTAGTGCTAATAATCATCAGATTAGAACAATAAAAGCTCCAACAAACTAATTACCTCTTTGATTGTTTGCTTAAAAAAGTGGAACATAATTAATGCGGTGTCCCACCAAAAGGAGGTAACGGGTAAGCTCTAGAAACGTTGGCGGTGATTAGAGTTTACTCTCCGGATAGTGGGACCATTAAAATGGAATCATATTCATAAATGGACAATAAGTTAAATTTTACACGAATTTACAAATTTCGACATTAAAATGTTTTGTAATTGGCAAGGTACCAAGTTTTGGGCGTTGTGGGGTTCTAACCCTTCCCCACGCGTAACCGACTCCCGAACTCGTTTTCTTGTGTTTTGCAGACCAAAATGTTGTTTTAATAAAATAAAATGATTTTATTAAAATGACCCATTTTTAGGTGATCAAAAATACCTCGAAAAAGATTAGTGGCGACTTTGTTGTTTTTGTTTTCAAATCGCCGAGCCCTGAAAAAAAGGCTGCGATAGCTTGGCGACTCTACTGGGGATAACTTGTTGTTTTTACAAAAAAGAGAGTCAAGCCACAAGCTGATTACATTTTGTCTTAATATCGGAATTTGTGAAGTTCGTATAAAATTTATCTTAATTGTCCATTTATGAATATGATCTCATTTTACGAATTTAAAGCTTGATTATAAGCTATATGCCTGAGCTTCGTCCCGATTGTATAAATGAGGGGAAAAATCTTTGCTCATGTGAGAATATTAATTCTCCATATGAGCCTAGCAAGTACCTTCGGGACTTATATGCCCTATGTCTTCGTAAGGATACTAATCCTTAGTGAAGACGTAGGAAATGAGTCATCCTAAGTTGAACTTGGTTCGTTTGAAACCTATAATGGGTGAGAATCAAGGATCTTGCTACCCTTATTGGGGAGCGAGGAAAGCTCGGGGACCTTTCTAGAACCAAAACATGTGTGCAAATCTAGAAACTCACCTCGTTAAAGCCATGTGGAAAACCATAGGATTAGAATCCGGTTAAAATTATTTTGTAAGAATAGTTCATGGAGACATATCTAGAAATGTTGGAATCCGCTGCCCAGTTACTATTCATACAATAAAATTATGTTGGAACTTTTATGTTTTTTAAGAGTAATAATCCTTTCTCTTTCTTGTTTTGTTGTTTTACATATTTTCTTGTTGTATGCATCTCATATCCAGAAGGGGTCGAGTCTAAAGCACATTGCTCAAGTAGAAAATAGTTTTTCACAATGGATAAAAGACTCCTTCAGAAAGAGGAAGATAATGCGAGTATACGTCACTGGCCCGAGGTCAACCAATAGGCACATGGAGAACATCATTCAAGAATACAGAAGAGAGATCTTAGTCCTCGAAAATATTAATGAAGGGGTAATGGCTATTGGTTTACTCGTCTTAGAGGCAATGACATGAGATTCTAGGAGCGTGATGAGTTCGACAAGAGTTTCATGACCCAAGTCCAAGATGTAGCTAGGCCTGTGGTGATGTTGCCCAAAGAATTTTCAGCCCTGCGCCATTATGTTAGGCCGATTGAGGAAGTGGGGCTGTGACCCATGTGGCTGATCATAGAGATAAAAGAGCTGGGCAGTCGAGCTGAAATGTACTTGTGATATAATTCAAAATATTTTGTAATAAGGAACTTCGACATCCAATGAAAAACTACTTCTAGAGCAATACCTTAATAGAATCGATGGCCCTTAGCCTGCATTCATGCATTTGCATTTTTTGTTGTTTGTTTGTATTAGTTTATGTTGTGATCGTTGCATACATACACACATAATAAAAAGATTAATTTGGCAACTTTCATTCAAGTAGCAAGATTCTGTACAAATACGGTACTCGAGATATGACTACAAAAGACAGATTGACAACTCTAGAAATAAACCATAAGAGTACCAAATATTGGCTTGATAAAATGGAGAAAGACTTGAAGGAAGAAATTGCACAATCACAGAAAAACACTATCAGCCAGATAGCGGCTTTTTTGGGATTCAGAGACCTAGAAAGAGGAAAGACGGTTAAAGCCGTTGATGTTTTGTCACCCCAGCTTGGGATGACTTCTGAGACTTTTCCTCTGAAGGGAAAGTTTCATACCCGCATGTCATGAACCTCAGCACATACTCTAGCAAGGTCTAGAATAATTCATGAGGAAAGCCAAGGCATTGTGGTTCGAGATCTCCATAAGGCAGCCGATAGGGCCAGAGTGAGCAAGAGGCTAGAAGATCATTGTGACAGGCTCAAAGAGATCATCAAAGCCATACAAGGAGGAAACATTTATGGTGGCATAGACGCTAGGATCTAAGCCGAGTGTCTGACTTGGTGGTTCATCCAAAATTCAAAGCTCTTGACTTCGAGAAGTATGACGGGGCTACTTTCCCTTCAGCGCACTTAACCATTACTGTTAAAAATTTCCACTATACTTGGAGAACGAGAAACTAATCATCCATTATTTCCAAGATAGTCTATCGGGGTCTGCTACCCGATGGTATACTCAACCTAGTCGGGTCAACATACGAATTTGGAGAGATCTGTCAAGAGCTTTCCTTGAACAGTACAAGCATGCGACTGACATAGTCTCTAGCCAGCTCATACTATAAGGAATAGAACAAAGGCCCAACGAGAGTTTCCGCCAGTATGCTCAGAGGTGGCGAGATGTGGCATCCCAAGTTCAACCTCCACTGTTAGAAAATGATGTTACTCCAATGTTTGTGGAGACTTTAGATGGACCCTTCTATGACCGTATGTTAATCCATGCCACCAAAGGTTTCGTATACATGGGCATGAATGGGGAATTGATATTGGCGACCATCAAGAGTGGAAGACTCGATGAAGGAGAATATGACAAACACCTACAACCTGAACTAGTCCAGCAATAGAATCTCATCGCAAAGTGGATAGGTGGAGCTTGGCTAGAATTTACCCATGCCTTCCTAGAATGATGCTTAACAATTGATCAGTAAAGGATTTCCCTAAACAATGATGGGGTCATACTTAGAACCAACCCTTTTGCTTTTGCCTGTGAGCATTAGGGATCTTTTGTAAGGGCATCTATGTTAATCTACTTGTTTTAAAGATGTATTCCCTTTATTTTCTTAAGTGGCAAACATTTCTTTTTTTTTATTTCTTTTCATTTTTCATCTATTTCTCCTCTAAAATACATATTTTTTTGCAGAGTCCTTACTATTGATTGTATGAATGATTCTTGAATCTAATCTCGAGATATAGTGGTAATAAAGTCTGCTTAGAATTAATGGGGTAATCCCATATACATATTTTGAGTGAACTTTCCTCTCAGACATTATTGTTAAGGTTTTTGAATGAAGTGATAACTCTAAAACATCTACCAACTGAAGACCGCTTCTCTTCGATGATATTTGTGTGTGAAATGACATTTGGCATTCCTTCATTTCCTTTCACGAGTAAGAAAATAAACAAATCCATTGTTGTTCCCCTTGAGCATGATATTTTTCTTGTGATTGTACCCTAACCAAGGATTACTCCCCATATTGAGGGGAAAATGATGAAAGATTATTTGCAAGTGAAAAGGTGCATGCCAAATCAATCTGAATGCCCTAAAATTGAGATGAAAAGGACGTTGTTAAGTGTTCAAAAGTACTAATTTTATTACCCTTTTTATTCTTATTATTGCTAGACTTAGGCTCATATTAGTTGCATTATTAGTCATTCATGCATGTTCGCATCGTTTCCTTGGTGGACAAGCTTGATTTCATATTTTGCTCAATTTTGTGGAAAAAGATAATGCTTTGGTGTGTTTTTGTGTGTGTGTGTGCAGAATCACTTGCCAAAGCAAGGCTGGAACTAGTTGCCAGGGCAATGCATGAAGGAGATGCCGAGCTAGTTGCCAGGGTAATTTTTGACAAGGAATAAGATGATATGGTAGTCGAAATTGATGACTAGTTAAGCCTAAGATGACGTGGAGAAAGCTAAATCCCAAAGGAGTTTGATTTCCATGAAGAGGTTAAAGAGAAATTAAATCCCAAGAAGATAGGAGAAGTTCTAAAAGGAATTTAAATATAATAAAGAATTATATTCTTTAAAGATAATTTAATTCCAACTTAACTTCATCCTCAAAAAAAGACTTTGACCTAGCCCTATAAATTAAGGATCAAGCCGTCAACTCTAAGAGAGAGAGAGAAGAGAATTTTTGACAAAGAGCAAGGGAGATCTCGACAAGCCTTTAGAGGAATTTCGACAAGGCTTCAATCATTCTTCATCTTTTTTCTTTCTTGTTCAATTAGGTTTATGCTAGGAATTCTTTGTCTTGTGTTTCTTTGAAACCTAGCCATGAACTAAATCTACTTGGCTAAGGTTATTGTGTCTTGTGGTTGTGAGAAACAATTGGATTTTGTTTAGGTAATAAGAGTTTGCACTTTCAATTCAAGGTTTACTCATTCTTGGTTTTTCTTTTTGTTTGCGAGTGAATTGGGAGCAGATCTCGTAACTTCATCTATTTATCTAATATCAGGAGAGTTAGATTCAAGAAACGAATGAGTATGGTCTTTATTCAATCTATTGATGGTGAAGATTAATCCGACTTAGGAATAAGTTAAGGATTTCAACGGCTAAGAGGAGCGCAAGATTGGTTGTTGTTCGCCCTTGATTCACGCAGGGATGTATTATCAAGGCATGCAAAAATAGCTAGAGTTTCGACATAGGGATAAGAAGAAACCATTGAAGAACGCTCCGCCAAACCTTGAAGTTGCTGTCCAGCCACCCAAGTAGTTGCCCAGCTAGTCGCCCAGGCAACCATCGATTAGTTGCCAAGGCAACCCCGCTGTGCAAGTTGCCACGACAACTGAGTTGCCCTTGCACTCTTTTACCAAGACGATCCAATCGGCTATCACACCTCAACTCACGATAACCTGGCCTATTCTCTCTCATTTGATTACGTCTTCTTTACTTTATTGCTTTCTAGTTTAGTTGTTAGTTAAAACTCCTACAGTATTCCTGCCGGATCAATAGGATCTTGGACCGATCTTTGTCGTGATTTCCTTGCTCGATTTAATCCTACAAATTTGACTGATAGGCTTCGTAACGAAATTACTTCTTTTCGGCAGGTAGATGATGAATCCATGTACGAGGCTTGGGAGCGATATAGAGAACTTCTACACAAATGCCCCCTACACGGATTCCCAGTGTGGACGCAAGTAACAATGTTTTACAACGCTGTGAATACACCAACAAGGATGATGCTAGATGCCTTGACAAACGGCATACTCCTAGATAAGTCGCCGGAGGAAGCAATGCAAATTCAAAACAGGCTTGCCAAGAATAATTATCAATTCCTATCTGCTAGAAAAGTAGGAGTTAGACGCCAAGCCACAATACATGAATTGGGATCATCAGACTCAATTTCGGCACAATTGGCCACTCTAACCAAGATGGTCCAGAACATGCAAAAAATAAACAACACACAGGAGGTCAAGGTAATGGATTCCTTTTGTGAGTTATGTGGTGGTAACCATGATTCTTCTGAATGTATGCAGAATTCGGAATCCAGCTTTTATGTGGGGAATTACAACCGGAACAATAATGTGATGTCCAACACATATAATCCAGCTTGGAAGAAGCACCCGAATATTTCATGGAGTAATTCCAACAATGCTCTAAACCAGAACGATCAGAATGCACAAGCATCAGGATTTCAGCAAAACATGCCACGGTAGCAGTTGTCGTAGCAACAACCGACAACATCTAGTTCTTTGGAAAATTCTCGCAATGCTTTTATGTTGAAAACTGAATCTTATATGGCTAAGAATAGTAACTTCATAAAAATAACTGATGCTTTTATTAACACGACCGAGATGAGATTGCAAAACCAAGAGGATGCAATCAAATCATTGGAAAACCATGTTGGACAATTTGCTCAAAACCTGAATACTAGACCACAAGGAGGTTTACCTAGCCATATTGAAGTCGCAAGAGGGACTGGGCATGAGAAATGTAAGGCGATCACCACTAGAAGTGGCCAACAACTTAAAGAGGCTCAAGCTCCCTCAACAAACAAAACTCCACAAAAAGAACAAGATAAACTCAGCGGAAAAGCCTCAGATGCTGAACCAGGAAATGCCGCGACAACCAGCGATAAGCATGCCTCGGCAACCAACGATAGGCACGCCATGGCAACCCCAGTTGAAGATGCCTCGACAATTCTAGTTGCCCGGCAATGCCATCAACCAGGTTCCAGACCAATGAAAGGATCGAAGATATCTGACTTCCACCACCATTCCCACAAAGGTTGAAGCGACAAAAGCAAGAATATCAATTCAAGAAGTTTCTTGATAACCTCAAGCAAGTCTACATCAACTTGCCATTGGTTGAAGCAATTGAACAAATACCGAACTATGCCAAGTTTCTTAAAGACATTGTGTCCAAGAGAACAAGGCTAGGAGAGTTTGAAACAATTGCCGCAACAGAAGGATGCATGGCCATGTTACACAATCGCATGCTACCCAAGTTGAAGGATCCCGAAAGTTTCACAATACCCTGTTCCATTGGAAACCACTATGTCGGGAAAACATTATGTGACCTTGGAGCAAGCATAAACTTGATGCCTAAATCGGTTTTCCAGAAACTAGGAATCGGGAAGGCAATACCTACAACAGTTGTGCTATAATTAGCCGACAGATCCTATGTGCATCCAGAGGGAAAAATCGAAGACATACTGGTAAAAGTTGATAAATTTATTTTTCCCGCTGACTTTATTGTTTTGGATTGTGAAGCAGATGAAGATGCACCTATCATTCTCGGGAGACCCTTCCTAGCAACATGGAGAAACTTGATCGATGTTGAAAAGGGAGAACTCACAATGAGGGTGAATGACCAGCAAGTTAAACAAAATGTGTTCCAAACACTAAGGCATGCCGATGATCCAGAAGAATGCCAACTTCTGCATGCCACGGCAGAGTTTAACTTTGACGAGAAATTTAGTTGCCTCGGCAACTACATTGCCGATCAAGAGGAACCTGAGGAGTATGAAGAATTGATCGATGAGGAACAACAAGAAGAGGCAAATTGGTTAGTCAATCGACCAGGTACATACTTTGAACCACTGGATTACTCAGGTAAAGAAGGTAAGCTCGAAAAGCCCTCTATTGAACAACCACCGATTCTTGAGTTGAAACAGTTGCTAGAGCAACTAAAATATACTTACTTGGGAACCGATAATACATTGCCTGTAATTATTTCCTCTAAGTTACAGCCTGAGCAGGAAAAGAAGCTGATCAAAATGTTGATGCTACACAAGAAGGCAATAGGGTGGACAATTGCTGACTTGAAGGGATTAGTCCAACAGTGTGCATGCACAAGATTTTGTTGGAAGATGATCACAAACCTTCAATTGAAGCCCAGAGTAGACTGAATTATGCCATTAAAGGGGTTCTAATGAAAGAAATCATCAAGTGGCTTGACGTCGGCATCATATACCCTATCTCTGATAGTACATGGGTAAGTCTGGTACAATGTGTACCGAAAAAGGGAGGTATAATGGTAGTAAGTAATGAAAACAATGAACTCATTCCAACCAGGACTATGACCGGTTGGAGGGTCCGTATGGATTATCGAAAGCTAAACAAAGCCACTAGGAAAGACCATTTCCCATTACCCTATATTGATCAAATGCTTGACCGTCTTGCAGGTAAACCCTTTTATTGTTTTCTTGATGGTTATTCAGGTTACAATCAAATTGCCATAGCACCAGAAGATCAATAAAATACAACCTTCATATGCCCATACGGTACTTATGCTTTCTGAAGGATGCCATTCAGATTGTGTAACGCCCCGGCAACCTTCCAAAGATGCATGATGGCACTCTTTTCAGACATGGTCGAAGACTTCCTTGAGATCTTCATGGATGATTTTTCCATTTTTGGTAATGACTTCGACAGCTGCCTCAGCAATTTAGAGAACGTGTTGGCAAGATGTGAAGAAACTGATTTAGTCCTTAATTAGGAGAAGAGCCATTTTATGGTAGATGAAGGAATAGTGCTCGGCCACAAGATTTCATCCAAGGGAATTGAAGTAGCCAAAGCCAAGTTGGACGTGATCGAGAGATTACCCCCACCAAGTTCGGTTAAAGGAATCCGAAGCTTTCTTGGACATGCAGGTTTTTACATGAGGTTCATTCATAATTTTTCTAAAATTACTAAACCCTTGTGCAATTTGCTTGAACAGGATAAAGTCTTCAATTTTGATGATTCTTACACCCAAGCATTCGAAACCCTAAAGGAAAAGCTTGCCTCGACACCCATTTTTGTTCTACTAGATTGGACGCTACCTTTTGAGCTCATGTGTGACGCAAGTGATTTCGCGGTAGGAGCAGTCCTAGGCCAACGCACAGGTAAGACCTTTCATGTGATATACTACGCTAGTAAAACTCTTAATAATGCTCAAGTGAATTACACAACAACGGAGAAAGAGTTACTAGCCGTAGTTTTCGCATTTGACAAGTTCTGATCCTATTTGATTGGAACAAAGGTAATTGTTCATACGAACCATTCTGCAATTAAGTATCTATTTGCTAAAAAGGATGCCAAACCTCGTTTGATTCATTGGATATTGCTTTTACAAGAGTTTGACATTGAAATCAAGGACAAGAAATGAACAAAAAATCAAGTGACCGATCACTTATCACGCTTAGAAAGCAATAGGGAGAAGGACGCAGATTTAGAGATATGTGATGCATTCCCGCATGAGTAACTGTTAGTTGCCTCGGGAACCATGGATGCGTATGCCTCGGCAACCCTCGTCGATTCAGCAACTCTCAATGCGCATGCTGCGGCAACCACTAATATGCACGCCTCGGTAACCATGGGCGCGCACGCCTCGGCAACCCCTGACGCCTCGGCAACCATGGATGCGCATGCCTCGGCAACCCTCGACGTGCATGCCTCAGCAACTCCAGATATGCACGCCGCGGCAACCACTAATGCGCACGCCTTGGCAACCCTTGACGCGTATGTCGCAGCAACTCTAGACGTGCACGTCTTGGCAAACATGGAAGCAGTTGCCACGGTAGCACATGCCTCGGCAATACCCTGGTACGCGGATTTAGTTAATTTCATTGTTTGTGGTATTTTACCTTATGGCCTTACTCACCAAGGGAAGAAGCGGTTCCGTCATGATGCTAAGCATTGCTTTTGGGACAAGCCTCTTTTGTTTAAACAATGTGCAGATCAGGTTATACGCCGATGTGTCCCTAAAGAGAAGCAACAGAATATACTCCAGCAATGCCATTCTTCACCATATGGAGGACATTTTGGAGGAACACGTACCGCGGCCAAAGTTTTGCAATCCGGTTTGTATTGGCCAACACTATACAAAGATGCCCAAGAGTTTTACAAGCAATGTGATCGTTGCCAGAGGACGGGCAATATCCCTAGACGACATGAGATACCACTCCAAAACATCATCAAGGTGGAACTGTTCGATGTATGAGGGATCAATTTTATGGGACCTTTCCCATCTTTATTCAAAAACCTCTACATCCTACTTGCCGTCGACTATGTGTCTAAATGGGTTGAGGCAGCTGCAGTTCCCAACAACGATTCCAAGACCGTGCAACGATTCTTGCAGAAAAACATATTTACATGGTTTGGGATGCCAATAGCAATTATCTGTGATGAAGGCAAGCATTTTTATCAACAAACTCATCGCCAAAATGTTACAACGCTTTGGTGTATCTCACAAGATTGCCACGGCATATCACCCACAAACCAATGGGCAAGCAGAAATTTCCAACCGGGAATTGAAGGGTATACTCGAGAAAGTTGTAAATCCCTCTAGGAAGGATTGGTCAGTAAGACTAGATGATGCACTTTGGACATATCGCACTGCATTCAAAACACCCTTAGGTATGTCCCCCTTCCGACTTGTCTATGGCAAAACATGCCATCTACCGGTGGAAATCGAACACAAGGCATATTGGGCAATCAAGACCGTGAATATGGATTGGGAAAATGCCGTACAAAAGCGTTTGTTGGACCTCAACGAGATAGAAGAATTCTGTGCACTCGCCTATAACAATGCATGAATCTACAAGGAGAAAACAAAGCAATGGCAAGACAAGAAACTATTGCCGCGACAATTCATGCCAAGGCAACTAGTTCTCTTATTCAATTCTCGGCTAAAACTTTTCCCGGGAAAACTGAAATCAAGATGGTCGGGACCATTCGAAGTTGTCAAACCATTCTCCCATGGTGTCGTGATAATCAAGTCCATCACTGACGAACATGAATTCAAAGTTAATGGACAAAGATTGAAGCACTACAACGGTGCCCATGTGGAACGTAACAAAGAAGTGGTCACCTTAGGAGATGTATGGGCATGCTCTCCTTTCAATATTTTCTTTTTCTTTTTATTTTTATTTTTTTTTCTTTTCGAACTATTTTTATTATTATTATTTAATTTCGGTTATTTGTTCTTTTTAGGATAGATTTATTTATTTTCTTTAAGATTAAAACTACATATTTCTTTCATATTTATCTTTTTAAGTTTAAGAATTTCTTTGCACGTCTTTATTTATTTTATTAGTTTATCCTTAATTTTAATCCTTATTTTATTTGCTTTTGAATTGTAGGAAAAAGAGTTCAAGATAAAAGAGGAATTTTGATTCAAGAAGGAAACTTCTTCAACAAAGAAATTAATGGGCTGAATCTAAGGCTTATATTAAGCCTCCAATTTACCCTAAATAAACCCCTAGCCGTCACCCTTCCCCTAAATCGAAACCCCTTTCTTCTTTATTCCAAAATTAATCCCACCCATATTTACTACCTATCTTTTATATTTAACCCATCACCCCTAACTTCCAAGAAACCTATTCATACTTTTCATCTTGCAACTCTTTAGTTTCTTTTGCTTTCTTTTCTTTGTTTTTACCAAACTCACAACCAAGATCATCCATGGCATCCAAAATTGAATTTTTGGTTCATCCAAGTTCCTCCAAAGAACCAAGATGCAAGAAGTTTGCTACACCGGTGGTTCAAGAAATATTTCACTCCAAGTTTGAAAGCCGGAAGATTTGCGAAGAACAAGGCTTTGAATACTCCAACTCTCATCAAGATTTCGGCCTTGAACCATTCATCTTCGAAAGGATTGCACATCAAAAGTGGCAAATCTTTTGCCATCAATCAGAACCGGGTAATATCTCATGGGTAAGAGAATTCTATGCTCACTCACCTAACCCAGATAATCCTTATGTTTTTGTTCGTGACAAGGCTATACTCATAAGCCCCGAAAACATCAACACCTTTTACGGGATCTACATTGAGAAGAACGAGCATCAAGCCTTTATTGATCAACTCATGCCCAAGCAACTCGACAAGGTGGTTCAAGAACTCACTCTACCGGGAACTCATTAGAATGATGGTAAATACAAGGACACAGTAAATCGCCTTCGGCTTAAACCCGAGGCAAAATTATGGAATAAGTTTGTTAAAACTTCTTTAATGCCCACAACACACAATACCACCGTTGATACACGTCGTCTTTTGCTCATACATTCTATCTTGCATAATCGCATCATTAACATTGGAAAATTATTTGTGATGAGATTTTTGTATGTAGCACAAAAGACAAGGGTTCTCTTTTCTTCCCTTGCTTAATTTCCAATCTTTGCAAGGAGATGCATGTCCCAAGTGAGTCCACTGATGAAAAGGCCCTGCCAAAGTCCAGTTGGAATCGAGCACAAATCCCAAAACTAATGGGAGAGGCACCGGTAAAAACCCCAACGCCTTCAATTACCGCGGCAACTCCTGCCACCTCGGTAACCCCTAATGTCGAAGCACCTAATACCTGGGCAACTCAGCCATCAACCCCATGACAACTTGAAGCACTCTTACAACCGTTGGCGAACTGCCTTAGGCAAATTGAAGAACGGCAACTAATGTTCATGCGGTACATGAAGGATTACAACAATGACATCACCCAAGTTATCCTGGAAAAGTACACGGACAGCCGCGTGCCATTCCCAATCTTTCCTACTGAAATCCTTGCCACGACAACCAATGAAGCAGTTGCCACGGCAACCGCAACAGATGATGCCGCTGCAACCTACACTGCACATGTCCAAGCAGTTGCCACGGCAACTAACACTGAAGATGTTGTGACAACCAAAGCTAAAGACGCCCCGGAAACCACTACAAAAGCCAAAGGTAAAGCACCTATGCCCGAAGCAACTCGTACGGAATCATTGTCTGATTTTTCAAATTTGGACGAGTCCTCCATTGCACCAACAAAGACCGCACCAATCAAATCCTCCAAGCCCAAGCGAAAAGCCAATGACATTGATGAAGAGGATGATGAGGACAACCCCGTACGAGGATCGATTCCACCATCGGTAACAAGGAAGAAACCACCGTGTTCAAGAAAACGCATCAAGACACCGACCAAAAGGAAACTAATCATCCACGACGACGAACTCTTAGAGTAAGTCCTTGTTTGCATTTTACTTTTCTTTATTTTTATTTTTCTTTGTTGCATGCATTGAGTACAATGCCTCACTCGAGTTTAGGGGGATTGTTATTAGTTAGTTACCATGTTTAGTTGCATTCATCTTAAGTATTGCATTTAGGATACATAAATTGCTTGCCATGCCTTTAGTTGGAACAAGAATTGCCTAGATTTGATGAATATCCGATGATGACTTTGCCAATGTACTTAATTGATAGAACTTTTTATTCTAGGATAAACAAGGAAACACTTTGAATCGTACTATGACGCTAAACTTGATGAAACACTGTGTGGCTTGATTGATTTAAGGAATTATAGCGAACTTAGGTTGATAGTTAAAAAGTTGGGGGATTAGAATAAAAATTGGATGAATACTAGAGGTGCCCGAAATTGGCTCTAGTATGTGCTAAAAAATGATCGCTAGAGGTGCCCAAAACTGGCTCTAGTCAAATAAATTAATTAACTTAAGAAAACTAAAAACAAAACACTAAAGGTGCCTAAAACAAGCTCTAGTTAAAACATGTTAAAAGAACCCAATGAAGTAATTTGAAAACCTCTTGTTTGCATAGAATCCGAAAAATCAACTTGCACACAACTCCGCACACACTCACAAGCATTATAGTTTGATTCTGAGTAACTCCTAAGTTGTCCGAAAAATGAAAAGCCAATCATACTTTGTGCCCCGGTTCTGAGAATTGAAATCAAGTTCAAAGCTAAGTTTGTGAAAATTGAAGTCTTGGCGGGTAATTATTAGTTGGCATTGCTTGAGGACAAGCAATAGTTCAAGTTTGGGGGTGTGTTAAGTGTTCAAAAGTACTATTTTTATTACATTTTTATTCTTATTATTGCTAGACTTAGGCTCATATTAGTTGCATTATTAGTCATTCATGCATGTTTGCATCGTTTCCTTGGTGGACAAGCTTGATTTCATATTTTGCTCAATTTTGTGGAAAAAGATACTGCTTTGGTGTGTTTTTGTGTGTGTGTGCAGAATCACTTGCCAAAGCAAGGCTGGAACTAGTTCCCAGGGCAATGCATGAAGGAGATGCCGAGCTAGTTCCCAGGGCAATTTTTGACAAGGAATAAGATGACACGGTAGCCGAAATTGATGACTAGATAAGCCTAAGATGACGTGGAGCAAAGCTAAATCCCAAAGGAGTTTGATTTCCATGAAGAGGTTAAAGAGAAATTAAATCCCAAGAAGATAGGAGAAGTTCTAGAAGGAATTTAAATATAATAAAGAATTATATTCTTTAAAGATAATTTAATTCCAACTTAACTTCCTCCTCAAAAAAAGTCTTTGACCTAGCCCTATAAATTAAGGATCAAGCCGTCAACTCCAAGAGAGAGAGGGGAGAGAATTTTCGACAAAGAGCAAGGGAGATCTCAACAAGGCTTTAGAGGAATTTCGACAAGGCTTCAACCATTCTTCACCTTTTTTCTTTCTTGTTCAATTAGGTTTATGCTAGGAATTCTTTGTCTTGTGTTTCTTTGGAACCTAGCCATGAACTAAATCTACTTGACTAAGGTTATTGTGTCATGTGGTTATGAGAAACAATTGGATTTTGTTTAGATAATAAGAGTTTGTACTTTCAATTCAAGGTTTACTCATTCTTGGTTTTTCTTCTTGTTTGCGAGTGAATTGGGAGAGGATCTCGTAACTTCATCTATTTATCTAATATTGGGAGAGTTGGATTCAAGAAACGAATGAGTATGGTCATTATTCAATCTATTGATGGTGAAGATTAATCCGGCTTAGGAATAAGTTAAGGATTTCAACGGCTAAGAGGAGCGCAAGATTGGTTGTTGTTCACCCTTGATTCACGCAAGGATGTATTATCAAGGCATGCACAAATAGATAGAGTTTCGACTTAGGGATAAGAAGAAACCATTGAAGAACGCTCCGCTGAACCTTGAAGTTGCTGCCCAGCCGCCCAAGTAGTTGCCCAGCTAGTCCCCAGGCAACCATCGATTAGTTGCCAAGGCAACCCCGTTGTGCAAGTTGCCACGACAACTGAGTTGCCCTTGCACTCTTTTACCAAGACGATCCAATCGGCTATCACACCTCAACTTACAATAACCTAGCCTATTTTCTCTTATTTGATTACATTTTCTTTTACTTTATTGCTTTCTAGTTTAGTTGTTACTTAAAACTCCTACAATCTTCTACTTGTGTTCTTTTACTTTTTGCAGTGCAAGAGATTAGATTCTTGAAGTGGCACCAATCCCTGTGGAGATGATATCTTTTATACTATAACTTGCGACATGTACACTTGCACAATTGCGAAGCACTTATTACGCGCAATAGACGGAAAAAAGAAAAAAAACAAAGAGAAAAAAGAAGGAAAAAAGAAAATAAGGAAAAGAAAAATAAGAAAGATGAAGTACGAAGGAAAATTTGAAACAAGAGAAAAACATGTACGAAATCCTTCAAATGAGATGTGTTCTAGAAGAGGAAATGAACTCTAGGGTGAAAACCCAAAATGGGCGTCTAGAGTGATTCATAGAACAAAAGAATGAAGATCTCATTATTAAAGGTTGATCATTGGTTTAATCACCCTTAAGCATGCATTTGAGCCTATATATCCTTTATTTTGTAACCTAATACTAGCCTACATTACAAGCCTTTAAAGACCATTTGGATTGCACATGAATATTCGAGCAAAAGAGTTTGTTTTCATAACACATTCTACCTAATTGAGTTAACCTTTCTTCAGGGACCTCCAAATTTCTAATGTCTGATTGAGATTAGAAAAGTGAGAAGATTGAAATTTGGGGAGTTGGTGAGCTAAAGAGAGCCACCTAAAAGAGGGACACTATCTGATCGATGGATTCATGAATCATTTCTAGCCTTTTGTTGCATCTTACAAGTAGATTGTCATAGATTGATGAAAAACAAAAGATTTCTTGGTATGGATCCTAAATACAAGAAACTAAGGGAAATGTTCACCATAACATCAAGAAATAATAAAGTGGCCCATCAATAAAGATGATGACAATAGAACCTCAAATTGAATAGGGGCATCACCTTGCATTAAGAAGGTAAAATGCATGTGATTGAAGAGTGTAAAATCGACCATGTGTCAAGCAAGACCCACGCATGAGATGTAGCAAATGGAAAAATCCCTAAAAGCACAAAAATGGGGATAGAATTGCACCCACTAAACAAATTCTGACATCATATTGGGGCAAGTTATGTCGACCAAGGGTTCAAGATCCTTGACTTTGATAAGCGCGAGAGGAAGAGATTAAAACGCCAATATCATTCAAAGACATTCAAGGCTGCATGATTACAGACATCAAAGCAAGTGTACATCGACATCAAATTTTTCATTCAAGCTTTAGAGAGAATGCTAGAGATTTTGTTCCATCAACCAGACAAAGGCTAGAAGAGTGTTAAGGAATATGAGGGTAAAAAGCCAATCCTCTCAGTCAAGAATTCAAGATAATTGGATTGACTAAGCAAATATGCAAAGATTAGATGTTTTCTACGAAGTAAAGAAATACAAAGGATAAAATAACAAGGCTTAGCTGCCTATCTGGGCTAAACGAGCAAACTATGAATTTTGGGGTATCTGACTTTGCTCCTTTTTTCTTGTGTTTGCCATTACTTTTCACCTTTAAATTCTCATTTCTAGACTTTTGTTGCATCTTACAAGTAGATTTTCATAGATTGATGAAAAAAAAAGATTTCTTGGTATAGATCCCAAATATAGGAAACCAGGGGCAAATGTTTGCCACAACATCAAGAAATAATAAAGTGGTTGGTCAATAAAGATGATGACAATAGAACCTCAAATTGAATGGGGGCATCACCTTGCATTAAGAAAGTAAAAATGCATGTGATTGAAGAGTGTAAAGTCGACCATGTGTCAAGCAAGACCCGCGCATGAGATGTAGCAAATTGAAAAATCCCTAAAAACATGAAAATATGGATAGAATTGCGCCCACTAAGCAAATCCTGCCATCAGATTGGGGCAAGTTATGTCGACCAAGGGTTCAAGATCCCTAACTTTCATAAGCGCGAAAGGAAGAGATTAAATCATTCAAAGACATTCAAGGCTGCATGATTACAGACATCAGAGCAAGTGTCTAGCGACGTTAAAGTTTTCATTCAAGCTTTAGAGAGAATGCTAGAGATTTTGTTTCGCCAACTAGATAAAGGCTAAAAGGGTGTTGAGGCATATGTCGGTGAAAAGCCAGTCCTTTTAATCAAGAATTCATGATAATTGGATTGAGTGAGCAAATATGCAAAGATCAGATGTTTTCTACGAAGTAAAGAAATACAAAGGATAAAATAACAAGGCATAGCTTTCTATCTAGGCTAAACGAGCAAATATGCATAAAAGTAAAGGGAAAAAACCCAAAGGAAAAAATAAAAGAGGAAAAAAGAAAACGTAAAGAGAAAAATAAATGCATTCACATACTAGGCATTCCCTATAAGCATAATTGTCATAAGCATTATCATTTCTGCAGGATTTTTGAATTATCTCGGGATGATGGCATTAGTTGGTTACATCCATATGCTACATCAAGTAGAAGGCATTTGTTGGTTACATCCCCATGCCTTGCTTTTAAAGCGAGTTGTTGACTCCGTTCCTATCGCTACTTACCAGAGATGGCATTAGTTGGTTATGTCCCCATACCGCTTCGTTTTCTAGCTGGAGGCATTAGATGGTTACGTCCCCATGCCTCGCTTTTAAAGTGACTTTGTTCCTGTCACTATCTTCAGATGATGGCAATAGTTGGTTACGTCCCCATGCCTTGCTATTTAAAGCGATTAGTTAACCCTGCTCCTATCGCTACTTACCAAATATGGCATTAGTTGGTTACGTCCTCAGGACACTTTGTTTTCAAGCTAGAGGCATTAGTTGGTTACGTCCCCGTGCCCCGCTTTTTAAAGTGATCAGTTAACTCCGTTCTTGTCACTATTTAGATGATGACATTTGCTGGTTACGTCCCCGTGCCACATAAAGAAGAATGCATTAGTTGGTTACGCCCCCATGCCGTACTATTTAAAGTGATCAGTTGACTCCATTCCTGACACAACTTTTTGATGATGGCATCAGTTGGTTACGTCCCCATGCACTTCATTCTCGAACTGGAGGCATCAGTTGGTAACATCCCCATGCGGCCTCGCTTTCCTTGTCATGATTGACACATTGCTACTTGACAAAGCTTTGGTTACCGGTTTGGATTGAGTGGGTAAAAATCAGTGGCCTTTGTTCTTTGTGCCTGTGCCTTTATCCCGACTAGACCACCACGCCATGATTGGCAGCCACACTCGTGCTACCAACAGCTTCCCCTGCAACCTACGAAGCAAAGAAAATGGAAAGAAGGGGGAGGTTTAACTAGTTCGAATATGAAAAGAAAGAAAGAAATAAGCCCTAATTTTTTTTTCAGATTCAATTCAAAAGGGGAAAGTTGACAGATTTGGTCAAATAAATTGAAGAATGAAAGAAATCAAATTATAGCTGTATGTTTAACCGAATTTTGGGATATTATTTCTGATTTTTTCCATGTAATTATGGTAATGAAAATTCTATATAAACCACTCACTCACCTATGTAATGGGGGGTGGACTCTCATAGAGAAATTCATCCGAAAATTATAGGGGAAAATGCTCCAAATTTGTATCCAGAACTTTGAAGAAATAAAGAGCAACTTATTAGGTATTATTTTTTCTTGTTATTCAATTTTGTTCTCGTTGTTTAGTCTTTCACTTTTATTCTTTCGGATATAAATAAAAAGAGACATTTTTACTTTTTATTTGAAATTTTGAAATTACTTAGTCGGACATTTCAATCGGTTTTAAACGAAAGGATTTCTTTTTTCGCCGTTGTGGATAGTGGCTAGCACCGGGGAAGGGTGGCAGGTGTGGAGGTGTCTTACCCATGTTTTTGTGTTTCAAACATAAATATTTGGAAAAAGCTTGCAATGTTGATTTTGATCCTATTTTTCTTGAGTAATATGACAAAAAGCGTTGCTTAATTGGGCTCTATATCCATGTTTTAAAATAAAGGTGGGTCATTTAGTTTGTTAATTCCTTGCGTTTTTTTATTTCACAAAGTCTTGCAAAATGTCCATTATATCCTTTAAACTTGGCACAAGATTTTAATCAGCTTTTAATTTGGTCACTAATGTCTTTTCATTTCTAACTTGGCCACTTTCATATCACATTTTTCAAAAAATAAAGTTAGTCTTTTTATAAAATTGGTCTGAATATTGCATGTTGACTCTATTTAGAGAATGACTTTTTTAAAATATATTATGTTCTCTTCCGTTTTTTATTTTATTTTTTAAAAATAACTAATGTTGACTTCTCTTTGTTATCTTGCTAATTTAGTTTATTTCGTTAAGAATTTAAAGTTGTTTGTTTTTATTTATATTCTTAGCTTAAATAAAAAAACCCTAGGATTAGGATCTTGAAACCTTAGTTAAAGACTTTAAAGTAAAATAAAAAATTCTTCTTCACTCTAAAATTAATAAAAACACACTTAATTTCATTTGAACCCTAATTGGTAAAATTCACTTAGACAATTCTTAGAGCTAACAATCATCGGTTTAGAACAATAAAAGCTCCAACACACTAATTACCTCTTTGATTGTTTGCTTAAAAAAGTGGAACATAATTAATACGGTGTCCCACCAAAAGGAGGTAACTGGCTAGCGCCAAAAACGTTGGCGTTGATTAGAGTTTACTCTCCGATTGGTGGGACTGTTAAAATGGAATCATATTCATAAATGGACAATAAATTAAATTTTATACGAGCTTGCAAATTCTGATATTAAAATGTTCTGTAATCTGCAAGGTACCAATTTGTGTGCGTTGTGCGGGTGCTAATAATTCCCCATGTGTAACCAAACCTGTTTTCTTGTGTTTTCGCAGACAAAATGTTGTTTTAATAAAATAAAATATTTTTTTATTAAAATAACTCATTTTTAGGTGATCCAATCACACCTCGAAAAAGATTGGTGGCGTCTCTGTTATTTTTGTTTTCAAAACGGCGAGCCTAAAAAAAAGGCCTGCGACAGGATGTCGAAGTTGAAGATGATTCAGGCGAAGATGAAAATGAGAGCGAGTACTTTAACTTAATAGAAGATGACTAGACATAATTTTTATTATGTACTATCAGTTTTTGATCCATTTTTTTGTTTAACTTATTAGTGTAAACTAGACCTACAATAACATGTTTTTGTGCACAAATTATGACGCCTCGCTAGAGGTTGAAGATTCCATTCAATTACTCCATACTCACCCCTTATTGAGGCTCACTCACTAGTTGATCCCTGTGAGAACTCAGGCATGATGGTGACCGAAATAGATGACGGCAGTGAGGAATTTGGTGAGAATACAGAGAAAAAGGGAATTCTGATTTCTTTTATTAAAAGTGGAATATGAATATCAAAAGGGTTACAAGCCAATTACATCGATTGGGTATTTATAACCTTAGACTAAGGACCCAACTAATTATTGTTTAACAACTCAGCTAACAAACTAGGCCTAACAGATTAATAGACTCTTAATAGCCAAAGCCCAACTGATTAACAAATTCTTAACAGTAAGCTAATTAATCATTAGTTTAAGATTCACCATGTTTCTTTTCCTCCAATATTTTTGAAATGATTAAAAATCGATTTGTACTATTGAAGCGAGTTAACATTGCACGTTGAAATTCTGGCACTTGACTTGATATTTTTCAACAAAAATCAACCATTTTCCTTCTTTCTTCAGCTATCTTTCAACAAAATTTCGAAAGAAAAAGAAATGTGTAACCATAGGGAGCTGAAATCACAAACTAGAACTTGAATTCTTGAACTGATTCATAGGCTGGTAGAGCAGAAAAAATCAAAAATGAATCAAACTTCTTCATTCACCTTTCTTCATCCAGAATTCCTTTCAGAAACTTGTATTTTTTTACTTGGTGACTTATCAAGAATCGAAGGAGTTTATTTTTCTTCCTTTCGTTCTTCTTTACTCACCTTTCTATCCTACAACTTTTCATTCAAAATTCCTTCATCTTTACTGACTCCTTCATCACTTATTTGATCCTTCTTTTTGTTGAAAGCAAGGCTGTTAAGAGTTGAGCTTTCGGGTGCAATATGAAGCCTCTCTTGGGAATAAAGCATCCTCTTTTGTCTGGTTAATGGAGAGCAAGGCTGTTAAACACTTAACTCTCCCCAGAGATTTTCAACCATGGCACCTTGGCTATTAAACCAAAATTCCAGGCACCCCTTGTGAACAAGCAAAACACAATAAATCTCTCTAAAAGAATCTGAACAACACTATACCGTACCAGTAGTAACCAACATTCAACAGCAACAAACTATTACCAGCTTTGCAGAACCAGTAAGTGTATCACTAAAGTATCAACCCAACAACATATTGGATAATCAGCTTCAACCACGATGACTCAAATCAACAACTAAACTACAAAATGCCTCCTCAAAGCATGAATGCTAGCAATTCAGGTTCCTAAACTCAAATCAACAAGTATAGCACGGTGAACCAAAACCATATACGCCCAATAACCAATTAGAAAACCAACAATTGAGTATGCCAATTTTAGAATCCTTGAATCAACAACCCAAGGAATCTAGAAAACTACTAATCACATCCCTTAGTTCAAGCAAATGAATTTATAATCCAGTGACCGGAATCAACAAGTTAATTCAATGGACTAGACTTCATCATATTCTACAATTGAAGAACCAACTACGAAACAAAAAACCTTGATACATACTGAACTCTCATTCTTTATACCGAATCTAACCGATTATTGGCATATACGACTTCATCAGAATACCAAAGAATCACAACCAAACAATTGTATATATCTGATGCAGAGAAGTTGCAGCACGATGAAGTAAAGATTGAATCACGTACAAAAAAACTCACCAAACCAGTGAGTAAAAAATCAGGCGAAAAAATTAAATTGAGCGGATCTCACCAAAAATTTGAGTCAAAATTGAATCAGTGAGCAGCCCGTTGAAATCAGCAAAACGCAAACAAGATCGGAATCGCAAAGAAAGCAAACAAACTAATGTATTAAATATTAAGAAAGCAGTGGCGGTGAAGGGGAGATTACATATCTGAATGGAAAGGCAAATCTGATGAACGACGGTGACTGAAATCTGAAGCAATCAATAGTGGAGACGGAAAAACTCCAGGATCAACAAATGGCGATTAACGGCGGCTTCAATGGACAAATCGATAGAGAAGCAAATGGAGAACAAGATACCGATGAACCAGATTCGAACGGTAGCAGCGGAAGAGAATCGACGTCAGGATCGTTGATGGCGAATGATACCATGTGAGAACTCAGGCATGATGGTAACCAGAATAGATGACGACAATGAGGAATTTGGTAAAAATACAGAGAAAAAAAGGAATTCTGATTTCTTTTATTAAAAGTGGAATATGAATATCAAAAGGGTTGCAAGCCAATTACATCAATTGGGTATTTATAACCCAAGACTAATGACCCAACTAATTATTGTCTAAAAACTCAGCTAACAAACCAGGCCTAACAGACTAATAGACTCTTAATAGCCAAAGCCCAACTGATTAACAAATTCTTAACAGTAAGCTAATTAAGTTAGATCAGAGATTCCTCATGATACGGACACATATGATATTTGTTTTTAGGTTTTCAATTTTACTTCAAGTGTAAATATTATCCGATGATTTGTTGAATTGTAATGTTCTTGTACTTTTATTTAATTATAAATGAAAATACAATAAGGTTAATGCGCTTTTCCTCCCTTAGGATTTAGAGGGAACTTAGTAGAGACGTACCTTGTTTATTTAAAAAAAACTTTAAAACTAATATCACACTTTAAACATACAATATGCAAAAGAAAATTAATTTAGGGAATTCCTTTTGAAATTAAGGGAACTTTAATATAATTGAATTTAATTAATTATATGAATAAAAAATAATGTGTTAATAAGAGCTATTCAGTTGGGGTTCGTGATATTATTGTACATTAAAAAATTCAAGTCAGACATTTTATTTCAAGAAGAAAAAAACTTTTACATCTAAATGCAATTATCAATTAACTAGCTAATTAGTAGGACCTATTTAAAGAAATCTAAATATGAAGGCATAAAATTAATTAAAATCAAAACTAAAATAAATTAAACTAAAATTTAAAGGTGAAAATTAAGACCTAAACATAAAATACCAATGCATAAAAGGACTAAAGCAATGAGTCCTTTTATGCGCCCACTGCTTCGATTAAAAGGGATTTTAAAAAGCTTTTTCCAATTATTACGCTGGTGCAAATTAAAGGAAACTTTCATATTTTTTTTAAGGGTGAAATTTTGATACATATTCTGTGTAAAATTAATTTTACATAAGTCTGTATATTTATATTATAAAAACTCAAACCCTAAATTCTAAATTTTTAACTCTAACCCTAAAAAACTAAAACCCACACTCTAAACCCTAAATTCTAAATTCTAAACACTAACCTTAAATTTTTAACCCTATAATATAAACCTCTAAACCTTAAACACTAAATTAAAACCTTAACCTCTAAAACTAAAATGCACGTGTAAACTAAAGTTGTATCAAAATTTTTTTTCTTCCATTTTTTAAACTCGTATTACTCCATTCATTCCAAAAACTATAAACCTAAAGAAAACTTAGTACTCTTCTTTCTCAACACACGCACACTTCACCAGCCTCGCCGCTCACCCTCACTGACGACGGCCATAACTCAAAACAAAGGATACTTTTTCTTTCGTATCTTGTCTTAAGCCTAAAATTCAAGATAGTTTCAGCGAAATACAATAAATTAGAGTATATTTAAAAAAGAGGTCGATGTTTACTTTGCTTGATCTCGATAATGCGCCGTCAGATCAAGATGTTGTCCGAGTTTGTGGGTTTGTTCGTCGTCGTGCAACTATCCACCGCTCAAAATCGTAAAGCTTTGCTCCAATCGTCAGAAAAAGGCACGAATGCTTCAGTTTCTTCCTCACTTTTACTTTACTGAACCGATTGCATCTTTTCTCTTTTACAGATTTTTTTCTCTATTTTTTCTTGTGTATTCATAGGGTGGAGAAAGGGGTATGGTCTTTGCATTTGCTTTTTTTTTTTTTTTTTTTTGCTTCGTAATGTGGACCAATGGTTCCATGGATTTGTTGAACCTGATTGAGTTTGAATTATAATACCAGAAAGTGATCTTCTTGCTTATCTGTTTCAATAATCGGTGTTATCATTTTCTGGGATTATTTGATATTTATATGCAAAATCTAGTTCTGATTTTGTTTATTCTATGAATTAAAAAAATCTAATTTTCTTAATTATTGTAGGATTATACATGCATACTTCCTCCCCAAATTTTAAGTACTGCTAGAGTCCCAAGAGAGAGATTGACGAGACAAGGGCAATCCTAGATATTGTTTTTTTTTCTTCGTTTTGCTCATTTGTTTACTTTAGAGATGTTTAAATGATAAGATGAATCATATTTGAAGGAAATCAGTTGAAGTACTTATGCTAGTACCAAAGAATATATGACATGCGTGTAATTGATGTTATGGTATCATCATCGGCGATGTTATATATGTCTTTATTTTCCTTTTTGTCATGTGGAGCTTATTAGAAACATTGGCTTTAATTTTTTTTTTACTTAATGTGTTATTAAGTCATTACCAAAATACAACATCTTCTTCTTGTTGTTGTTAATATTATCTAATTTTTTTAATTAGTAATTATTTGAATTATATTAAGTATTAATTTTTGGTACCCATTAAATAAAAAAATATTTATTATATTTTGGAGGGAATCACAAATTTTTCAAGTAAGAATGTCGGAAAAATTTCCCTCTTTTTTATTTAAATTTAATATTTAAATTTTTTTCGAAATATATGTAATTCCTTAGAAATTAAAAAATTCATATTTTGGAGGGAATGAAAAAAATTTTGAGTAGGAATCTCGGGAAATTTTCCCCTCATTTTTTAGAAAGTTGAGATTTAAATTTTTGACAGAATAGATGTAATCCCCCAAAAATTAAAAAATTTCTGACGAAAAAAATATAATCCGTTGATAACATAAAATATGGTATTTTATATATATCATTTTTTGAAGGATTTTAAATGTGCAGTAAGTAATTTGTCATTTCTAAAGAAATAAATGTAATCTATCGGAAACATAAAACATGATATTATATATTTTTATATAATTTTTCAACGAATTTTAAATGTTTCGTCAGTAATTTGTTGATGAATTTTTATCACAAAACTTTTGACGGACTATTTTATTCCCTCGAAAATATTAGTTTCGACCATTATTTTTCTGACCCTTTTTTCGCTCGAAAATTTTGTTACTAAAACTTTTCGTCACAAATTTCCTCAGAAATTTATGTTGACGTTAAGGAGGCAGTATGAGCAATAGGAGAAGTTTATACATGAGCAAATGAAAAGAAAATGGATAACATACGAAAGAAATTAAAGAGTAATCCATGAGATAACGACGAAGAGAAAGCGAAAAACTTGCAGGGGCATGCAGGAGGAGAGAAAAGGAAATCATGCAAAAAAAGGTGTTTCAAAACCTGGAATTCTAAAATTTTTAGATGGGTGATTTCGAGAAAGAAGAAGCTAAAAATTTATGTGCAATTTGCAACATAGGATTAAGTTTGAATGCTATGAAACTAAGGGTTTGTTTGGTTGTGATCTTCCAAGAAGATATGTTAACTTTTGCCGTAAAAATTTTCTGATGGGGACAAGAGTAATACAAGTTAACGTATTTATTGGGGACTACTACCTCTTTATATAGGTGATTATTAAATCAACTATTAAGTATTTATAATTCTGCCCCTCATTGAATTATAAATGCATCTTATGGTATCTACAATTTTATTTCCATGACATGCCTAACATAATTTGGTCACTTAATTTTGTGTCATACTTTATAATAGTATCATACATTTTACATATGTGCTCACAATTGCGGATTTTAATCCAACACACTGATTCAACCATGATTTAAGTCGACTACAAAAGTTCCTGGATTGTGGGTTCCTATTTCTCACTTCTTCACCTCATGGTGGGATTTCAACATTTTCACAGTTTTGTAAAATTATTTGGTCTTTATTATGCTGGTAACCATGGAATTTTTTTTATCCATCAAGGAAAGACAACCTCCGTGTTAGAAGATCAGCCAGAAAAGTCATACAAGAGGAAATTCATCACTATTTGAAGTTAATTTAAAACACATTTCAACAGTAAACACAAGTGAAAGAAAACATTATTAAATGATTAAATGTTTATTTCTTTCAAAAATTAACACGATTTTATTATTAAAAAAACATTGAAAATTTGAGATTCTAGCATTAAAAACATCAGCAAAATCGAAAGAAATGGGATAAAGACTCCTATTGTCAATGCCTAGTTTATTAATTGATGTGCCAAACTGTTAATGGAGCTCAACGCTCGGCTTCTTTAGGGATGATGTATCATCCCGTCATTAGTCGAGGACGAGTAATCCGCATCTTCCAATTGTTTTAGTTGCGGATCTTCTTCTTCTTCTAAACTTCCCAATTGCTCAAACTCCTCCTACACTTGCCGGCGTTAAGGGGATTTTCTTTTGGGAGGTGAAAATATTTAAGATAAAGATGAGGAAATCAGGGAGTTAGTCCCCTAAACTTTCTAGGCTTTCGAATTAAGACTAAATTCATTGATTGTGTAAATATAAAGAGTTAAATATGCTATTATACATATTTTTATGAAATGCAACATCACCCGTTTAACGGCAGTTAACGGTTCATTATATAACAAAAACTAAAGTTTAATATCCATTATGTAACTTTGAAAAGTTCGGTAACTATTTTATATTTTTTAAGATAGTTTAGTGATCATTCATGTACTTTACCATTTTATAAGTTCTTACTTTTATTAATATAATACCTTGTGTATATGTTTATAGATGCTTTTGTCTCATTGGCTGAAATGTTTATAAGTCAAACGATTATTGGGATACCTTTTTCGAGTTGTGTTATATTATATATTATATATAATATTATTAAATAAATTAAGCTTTGAAAATTGCAAGCAACTAACCATTTGGGGGTTAGCTAGTATGGGATATTTTCCATATGGGTTGTCCAATTGGGTCATCTGATTTATCGACATTTCCCCCATTTTTCTAAATCAACTTTCGTTATGCAAGTACAGCTATTGATACCACATATCAATAATCAAGGATAGTTGAGATTAGCTTGTTTAAAATATTTATTATTTTCTTTGAGCGTCTTTATTTAAAAATCTACTATTCTAATCATGGCCAATAGGATACTTAATCAAACTGTGTGATTTTGTCGGTTGGATGATAAATAATATAGATTATCTCACATGGACTATTATTGATTAAATAATTGATACCATTGATGTAAGATTGTCTAGTATAACGTATATTGCAACTTCATTAACAAGGGTCACGTTTTATTTAAATAATAATAATTCAAGGCATCAAAATAATCCCAACTCCCAAAACTAAAATAAAAGGTTTACAATACGAACTGCTTTCAAGTTTCAAATAGAACTAGTTTTTCCATTTGATTTCTTATATAATTAGTTTTTTTAATCATCAGGGCAAGATATTAGCAAAGACAAGTTCTTTGTTGTGTTTTTATTGTTTGTAACACAATTTGGCACACATTAGAGGATAGCTTTGGTTGTAACCTAAACTGACTCATAAAGGGCAGACATCAAAGAATGAACTCATACAAATTCATGAGTTAGAATTTTAGAAATTTTCCAAACTATTCAAAAAAAAAAAGGCACGAATTTAAAAGAAAGTAAACAAAAGAAATAAGAGAAGAATTATCAAAATTTCGGCTAAGATTAAGATCTTGGTAGCCAACCGGCCTATATGAGAATATCTACTCGACACAAATCTGAAAATCATCAAACAAATATTAAAATAAAAGAAAAATAAAATAACCGAAAGAATTAAAGGAATTTAATTGGATACGACGACACTCTATTCAAGATTATGTCTTAGATAAATGTGCACCTAATGCCTAACCCTCTAAGGATGTTGACCTTAGCAACCGGAGAAGAACGTCAAATACTCGTTATTGTGTAGTTTAACAATCGCACTCCAAAATAAAAATAAGATAAAAATCTTAAATCGAAAAAAAGAACTCACAAAGAAGGGTTTGGAAGAAGAATATTTATTGATTTTTGAATTCTAAATTGTGTTTTGGTTTGAATACAAATAAAAGGAGTGCATTTATAGGGTTGTAAAATTCTAAAACTAAGGAAATAAAAAAAAGAATTTTATTTTAATTAAACTATAAAGTTAATAAAATAAAATAAAATCTAATTTATCTAATTCTCTCAACAAGATAAAATAAATAATAAATTTGATCCTAAATCATACATAATTAAAATTCCAAAGCTAAATGAAATTAAAAATAATCAAAATTTGTAATTATTGAAAATGTAATACTTTGATATGACTTGGCCCATCTAGGATCTAAGATGCAACATTTAGGTCACCAAAACAACCAACCCAAATTTAAAATCATAGTTTAGCCAATAATTTAAAACATTCTCATAACAAAACATATCATAACATAAAATCATTAAACGAGGATAAAGTAGTTTACAAAATACGAAGATCCAAATTCAAATCATCTCATGACAAAATAATAAGGATAATAAAAGTTACAAGCTCAATAATGTAAGATCCTATGGATACATAGCCCGATAGATACAAGTATTATACGCTGAAGATGTCAATATGCTAAAATCCTACTTCGGTTGTGCTACACAAAACACGTCTCAAACATATTAACCTATGAACGGAAACATTTGATCCATAAACTTTAGAAGCTCAGTGACACACTTCTATTCTACTATGCTTTATGCAATTCACATATGCATACAAGCAAGTATGAGAAGAAAGGAAAGAATGATAACATGTGGCATTACACTTAGCCACATAATAGCTTGAGTGGGGCTTGATGTCACATAGCTTTAGGATCGTACACTCAATTGGCTTATAGTACTTGAAATCATATATCAAGTTCCTTCGAATGAGGTTTGGTGTCGCATAGCCTTGAAACACACATTTGGCTAGAACCATTCATAGATAAGACCATATGTCACGTATCCTTAAGAGGGCATCTAAAATTATCTCATCTTGATGTTGCATCACTAACACTGTTTATCCAGATCCCATACAAACAACAACTATGGTTGTCACATATCCTTAGGAGCACGCAAGCAACCAAGCAATGCTCTCAAAGTATACAATCATCGCATAGATCAACCTCGTTATGGTTGTTGCTAACACTCGTTGATTATCAAGATTTTAACCATTATGCGAGGGAAATTAATTATTTCTTATCAATTAAGCCTCTTTATAACCACATCGTTTTTATTGAATCCATTACCAACTTATTAACATTATAGGCAACATGGGTATCAGTACACACCCTTGAGTATCGGTATTGACCTAGGAGTATCGATACTCTCATAATATTAATGGTATCAAATATTCATTCGATGATTTAATTCTTAAATCATTATCGATATCCACATAGAAGTATCAGTAAAAAATTATGCTTCAATGTTGTTACAATTTATTTAGTATTGATACCACTCATTGAGTATCGATATTGTGTCTATGAGTATTGATACTCACTTTGAGTATCGGTACTGAAATAATGCTTGATGTTTCAATTTAACCATTTAGTATTGATATTGGCCTCCGAGTATCTGTGTTGGATGAACCAAATAGATACTCCTTGAAGGTAGTATCGATACTCGACCACCATTCAACATAGTTTTTCTTATGATCATACAATATTAGTACTATATGATCCAGTGTCGGTACTTAAACTCAAAAAATGTATTTTTTAAGCTTGAATTTTACACCCAAATCATCATTAATAATGATTTCATTACTCTAATTAATCCTTACGGCTTATGGAAGTATTTAACAGTTATTTAATACTATTTTTAACAATCCATAACATTAATCACCTCAATTTGTATCATTAGAGCATATTTTCACTCAATCACCCAACATGCAACCAAACCAACATAAATAGCATCTCATTTATGGTTTTTACGAAGTACTTCGAAGTTAAAAATTTACTACCTTACACAAGAATCCTAAATTACAACTCTTTGTTCAGCTATCTCCAAGTTTCCCTTTCACATTTGTCTTATAGGACTCAAAATTCGCTCACTGATCAAATAAATGTAAAATAAACCACTTACACTTTTAGAATATTAAATAGAAGAAGGAAATCTAATTACAACCTAAAACTAAGATTGAATCCACCCAAATTAATCTACAATTCAGAAACCTTTTAAAACCCCTACAAATCCTTTTACAACATTTTCCAACAATATTGATCTTTTTCTTGAAGCTCTTGGATTGAAGATTATCAATCTTGTATTCCCGAATCTCGAATGGTAGACTAGATTAAGAAATTTCTCTCTTTTAATATCTAAGACTTTGTTTGGTTAAGATAGATAGAGATTAAATTTAAAGGAAGAAATATGATAGGGGAGGGGAATGAACACGTCCCTACTTAGCCCACGCCAAATAAAATAATTAACGGGGTTGAAAGCCTTTTTCATGAATGAGAAAATTTCCATCAAAGTCCCTTATCTTCCATTCTTTCCTGAAAGTGGCACCTCTTACTAGAAAGCTTAATTACCGTCCAATAAGGCCAACACGTGTCCTAGTTGTTATAAATACTTAGATAAGCTACCAAGCCCATCAACCAGGTCAAAATTCATTCGTTGACTCAAAAGCTTAGGTCATTATAACTTTCTCATTCTTAAAGAAAATTTCATCCTTAAAATTTATCTGATATGGAGAAATGGTGATATTGCAATTTCATGGATGCCTCTCTCTCCCAAGTAGCCTCCTCAGCACCATGGTTCTTCGACAATTTCATCGAAAAACCTTATAATCTCCTCAAATACCAACCAAAGCTAAAAGCTAAACCTTTTGAATTGCAACTATCAACCAACGTATCAATTTGAAACCAAACTATGTTAATCTTCTGAAACAATGGATCCTTCCCACCAATGGGATTGATCGGTAATTTATCCCTTCATTAGAAATTTGGCATTGGTGAAAATTGCTAATTTGGAATCTTAGGGTTTTTTAGAAGAAGACTTTAACATGTCACACTAATATTTTCTTAATGATAGCTAACAATAGTGATCATAATGAAAGTGAATTAAAAGTTCAGTGATTGTAATATAAGTTTTAAAAGTTCAATGAATAAAATGAAAGCATCCTAAAAGTCTAGTGACTACTAGTATAGGTAACTATTGGTTTTGATGGTTAAGTACTACTCCATCTGCCCGTCTAATTTTTCACTTATTGACTTTTTATGTTTTAAATTTTAAACTTTTATTTATTTATTATTTAAAATTTATTATTGATAAAAACATAAGAAAATATATTTTAAAAACTTTTAATCATGTACCCCATTCGTCCCACTTAAATTGTCCCTTATTGACTTTTTAAAAATAAAAAATTTTAAACTTTGACCACACTTATTTTAAATATTTAAAAAAAATAAATTTTATAAAATATATATTTTAAAACTACTTGATTGAAAGTTTATAAATATTTTTTCATATTTTTTCAATAAGAATTTTTAAATAATAAATGGTCAAAGTTGAAAAGAATTGACCCAATAAAAGTCAATAAGAGAAAATTTAGGTGGGACAGAGAGAATAATTTTTAAATATATATTTTTATAAATTTTAAATTTTTAAATATTTAAATTAGTTATTATCATAATTTAAAATTTAACCACCAAAAATTAACGAATAAGAAATTTAATGGAATATATAGTATATTAATTTTTTATTTTATCCATAAGATAATAATTAGTTTGCTATTTGTAAAGAAAAAAACTATCTCCCTTTTCTTTCCCCTCCTTGTCCTTTGATCTTTTTTGATCGAAAATGTATGATTTATTGATGTTGAAAACCATACAACAGGGATTATCACAAGCCTCGTTAAAATCCCCCTAATCCTAAATGGGTGAAAAGAATACTCATAATAATCCACTCATAATGAACATAACATAAGATATCACACACATGCCATCCAAAATACAGGAGCTTATGCAATACAAATAAAAGTCACACAAGAAGCCCTCTATTACAACCACAAATCACGCACCCATCTATAGCCAAGCCACACGGTCCACACCATGTTTTGCAAGCACGTTGGTTACACTATTTGCCTCTCGATATATGTTATGAAAGCACACACAATATAGAGAATCACACGCCCCATCAATCCTACGAAACCAATAATCCAACCTCCAAGGTCTCTTTGTATGATTAAGTATCCAAGACACCATCACAACTGAGTCCGATTCAATTATGAAAGAGTTATTCACACTCTATTGAGAATGTAACACCATATCTAAAGCGAAATCAATCACCCGTACTTCAACCTCATTTGAATTTATAATCCCAAGCAGTCCAGAAAATAAAGCCAAAATTATACCTTTTGTGTCACGTAGAACCCCCCCCCCCACAGCATGCTGGTCCCAGTTTACCTCACGCCGAACCATCAACATTAAACTTTAATACACTCAGCCTCGGCAGACTCCAAATAATCTCCAATCAAGGCAAACTCTATAATGCAAGAGGTTCACATAACCATGGACAATCCCACCACGTAGCCTCTAATATTATAAACTCCTATGTTGAAGCTTTCACCCAATATAATGTGCGAAATTTCACAAGGAAAAGTAATTCCCCAATCGTCATAAGTTTCTTATTGAACATACCTTCATTACGCGCTAACCACAACGTCCACATCACTGCGGCACAACCGGCCAACCACCACTGCCTTCTTACACCCGAGAAACATCCATAGAATCCTTGCAACAAAAAATCAGTTAAAGAACGAGGCAATACCAATGAAATCTTCCACCACTGGAAAAATAAAATCCGTATGCCTCGTGCCTGTATACAGTGAAAAAGAACATGCTCCAATTCATCCTCTCCCTCGCCACAAGACACACATTGCAATGCCACACCCTCCAATGGCACTCCTCGGGATCGAAGCATATGTAACGTAGGCAACCTTTGAAACATTACAAACCAAAGAAATGATTGTATTTTAGGCGATACCCCAATATTCCACACTTTGAAAGCTTCAACACCATCATCCCTAATCCCCCACGAGCTCATTAAAGAGTTTAAATCTTTGATAGAAAATTGGCCTTGCACATTTGGTTCCCATATCAATGTATTATATCCCCTTAAACGCACAAAGTAAGGCAAAACCACAGCTCACCAATCTGCCGTGTTCCAAAAGAGTGCAACGTATGACTAAAAAAATCCCAATTATCATTTTCGAAAGAGCCATTCACAACATAATGCGACACCAAAGCAACTTTATCCAATGCCAACTGAAATAATCTTGGAAACATAAGATTTAAAGGTTCATCCGAACACCATCTATCATACCAAAATAATATAAGGCTCCCATCGACTATTCGCCATGAGAATTGATTAACCCTTATAAACCTCTCAACACGTTCATCCTCCTGCACCTCAACTATTTGACGTCACGTAACAAACATTCGATTTCTTCTCCCCGAATTAAAATGCCAATGCACTACTTGCTCTTCATATTTCGCACCAATTAAACTTTTCCATAATGAATCCCCCTCACTTGCATAGAGCCATGCCCATTTAGCCAATAATGCCAAGTTCTGAATACGCAAATCCACAACTCCAAGACCACTTAAACGTTTCAGAATACATACCTTATCCTAATTCACCCTACTCATTTTCTTCATCAAATCCGCATCACCCCAAAAAAATGAATGACACATATGATCAATTTTTTAAATAACTCCTTTAGAATAAAAAAACCTCCGTATAATAAACCGGTAAAGAGGATAACACTGAATTAACTAGTGTCAAATGTGAAGCAAATGACAAGGAGCGCCTCTTCCAATCAGCAAACTTCACTAGAAAACGTTTTAGTAGAGGTTCCCACACATCTTAACTTCGCAGATTAACCCCAACCAGTAAGCCTAGGCACACGGAAGACAACTCTCCTTTAGAACAACCCAAAACCAATGCCATCTCCTCCACAATCCCATTATCTACTCCAACCGCATACAAGTTGGATTTACCAAAATTAATCTTCAATCCGGAACAATGCTGGAAACACAAAAGAAGTCTTTTCAAATTACGTGCCATTTCAACATCCCCTTGTAAAAATACGATGGTATCATCTACAAATTGTAGATGTGAAATAGTAAAATTCGGCACTAAAGATACTCTCCCGAATCAAACCAAGTTCGTTTGCATTACGTATAAAGACATGAAACACCTCTGCTACTAACATAAACAAAAAGGCGACAAAGGGTTACCTTGTCGCAACCCTCTCTCCATACTGAATTCTCGTGTCGTACTACCATTTAATAAGACCGCAAGGTGAGCCGTTGTAACACACTCTCGTATCCAACTACGCCACAATGTTCCAAACCCCATTTGCTTAAGGACATGATCTAAAAAATCCCATCTAACACAATCATACGCCTTGGCAAAATGCAGTTTCAGAATCACCCCTCCTCCAACATTATTTGAGTGTTTCAAAGAATGTATAACCTCATTTACGAGTAGTATGCCATCTACAATTTGTCTCCCCTTTATAATTCCCGATTGAGAATCACTAACAAGCTTATCAACCACCATTTGTAATGTACCAGTCAAAACTTTGTACACTATTTTGTATGCAAAATTAAGTAAACATATTGGACGAAAATCACTTACCTCTACTGGGTACTCTTTCTTTGGAATTTATACTACAAACGAGGAATTTAAACCCCTTGGTAAATGACTTGAACTATGGAACACTTACAGCAACGCCACTATATCGTTCTGAACAAAGTGCCATCCTTGTTTATAGAACTTAAAAGGTCAAGGTCCCCAATCTTGAGAATCCAAGACAAGGCGAATATGGACATGATCTGATATAGTTCTTTGCAAGCCATGTTGTGATAAATTACCATATCTATCAACCCACTCAGAAGCCACAATAAATCGATCTAACCGACTACAATCATTACCTCACCGAACCATGTATAATGCTTACCCAACATCGATAAATCTGTTAAGTCTGTCTCAGTCATGAAATCCACAAATGCCTCTATCCCACATCTGTCTCCTTGACATCCACACCTCTCTTCCATGGACCTCACTGCGTTAAAATCACCACCCACACAGCTCAGCTCTCCCTAAGACAATATTCACACGCATCTTGTCCCAAACTTCCACTTGATCATTCAAGAGGCATGGTGCATATACCGAAACCATAGTGCAACTCCAATTTTCCAGCCCCTAAGAACCACACACAATCACAAAACTTCGATCAACAATCGAGTCCAGTGCAACAAACGTTGAAGTCTCCCAATTCACCAACAATCCACTAGATATTCCCCTATAAGGAGAAAACACAAAATTAAAAGAATCTATATGCCATACCTTTTTCACCAATTTAGCGTCAATAACCTCTAATTTATTTTCCTGTAAGAAGATCATCTCTCCACGTTGTTGTCACATAAGTGTTTAGACTGCTTTTCTCTTTGTCAACTAGTTACAAGGTTCTTAAACTATTTTCTTTCCGAGCTTTGGTTAAGCATCCTTGTCTTGCCTGATCTTGGTTTTGTTGGGAGCTTTTCGTTTGAATTTTTTTTTCACCTCTACTCACTTTAATCCATTTGTCTTCTTTTTGGTTTTGCTTTGATTACCCTGACTGTTTCATTACGAAGACTAGAGAAGATCGAGATATTGGTAATATTCTATCAAAGAAATTCATTAAGAATATTAATTTTATCGAATTGGAAGCCGTAAGATACACATAGTTCAAGAGAAAAGTAGTTTCTCTGATATTAAATATTCGATTGAATTAATGATTACATAAGATTAGTTCTTTTTAAAGAACTAGTTACAACATATTAGCTAAGTCAGACTCTAACTCCTTAGTTAAGTTAAACTCTAACTTTTAGGAATGAAGAACCTACTTAAAATAAAACTACTATTACAATACAAAATTTTAATTAAAAAAGGACTCTAGGACTAACATACGGATACAATCTACACTATCCCTCAAGCTGTTGATTACAAATTGATTATCATAGTAGAGCTCAAACTCTTTACTGTAATTTAATTTCAATTCTTAAAGAAGCCTTTAAACCAAAATTCCTTCGCATATTTCATTTGCCAATGCTCTGAATTTTTCTTCTACACTACATCTTGAAATTACTTGTTGTTTCTTGCTTTTTCAAGTCACCAAGTTTCCCCATACTCGAGCGCAATAGCAATTGGTGATGTTTGTCGAATAGTGGTGCACTTTAGAGCAAGTATACTCGTCAATCAAGTATATTCGTCGATCAAGTAATAAACTGATAGAGTAGAGTGTCGAACACGAGGACTGGATCAATCAATACGAAGTTATTGTATTTAAGAGAGTTTGAGAAAGTATTGATTTGATGGTGATTTATCAAAACTAAATGCAAATAAGTAAAGTAGCAATATCAGGACAAACAGATGTTGCGAAAAAATAACAAATAATATGGAAGTTGGGTTTATTGCCTAAGAATTATGTTTGATTACTTATTTCAATGCTATTACAATTGGCAATACATGTTTGCATAAACCATTGAGATCTTTATCTACTCGACGAGATTTTCTAATGAACTCCTGACTCTCTCGATGCCTAGAAGTTGATAAAATTAAAGCTAAGGTAATACATGTTTGCGTGAACCCCAACAACTCTAATATTTATTCAAGTTCTCCTTATTAGTCGTTAAAACCCTAAACTTGTGTCTAAGCCAGCTTAAGACTAAGTTAACATCTTACCCTTATTGTTCACATTTGTTTAACCTAACTCTCTCAATAATAAGTCACAAATCAATAGTTAAAAGGCCTCTCTCGATAGCTCTTACAATAACTACACATGAAAGATGATGATCATAATAGATAAAGGAAAAGAATTATAGCATTAAAACAAAGTATTCAAAACATAAAATCCTAAAAAGCAATAAACCCAACTAAAAGTATTTAGCTCATGTCCGAGCCTAAAAAATTCATAATAAAAAAATGAAAAACATAAGCAGTTTATTAAGAAAATGATAGTGTCACAACCATTTTTTTTAACCGTGGTGTGAAAATAGCGCGACAATTATTCTTTTAAAATTAGGGTTTTGCCTTTTAATTTATTTTATCTTGAAAAATCAGGTTTTTCATATTAAGTTGTATTTTTTTCTTTATTTAATCTCGAAAAACATTTTAGAGTCGCCACCAACCACTTTGGTAGACCGGACACCATAAAAACAACCAGAGATTCATTTCTTTAAAATTTAGGTTTGGGAGTCGGTTACGTGTGGGGAAAAATTAGCACCCACACAAACGCCCGCTATCGGTACCTTTTAATTTTACGTGGCATTTTGAATGACAATTTGAATTTAATTTAACCATGATTATTAACTTAATTTAAATTCTAAATGGAGGTATCCTTTTATAAGGAAATATATTTTTTTTTGAATGAATATGAAATTAGAAACACCCAGTTACTTTAGGGCACTTCGATTCATATTTAAAAAAATATATCCCAACATAAAAGGTTTTTTATGCATGACCGATTATTTTCTTGTTGGTTTTAAGTTCTAACTTAAAAGGCTCTAATTGATTAAATTGTTTAAAACTATGAATATTATTAAATTTAAGATGTTTATGTGATAACACCCAATTGCTTAGGCACTACCCATATTAGGACCCTAAGTTTAATAATATTCCTAATTTAATTAATTAATCTAATTGTTAAACCCTAATCTTGATTTAAACTTTAATTTAATTATCTAGATTAATTTGTCATTTCTAGGTTCAAATGAATACCAAATGTTCAACTAAGAAGCTCCCTTGGATAACATCTCATTGCAATGAGACATTAACTAACTTAGGACTTTAAAGCTTTCATTTTGATACTCATTTATTTTCTACAATTATCTATCTTATTTTAATTATTTAAATTAATTAGAGAAACTTAGAGTCTAAGGCTCTAAACAATTAATTATCTAAGTAATTCAAATTATCTAAACAATTATACTATATGCTAATTTTAAGAAATGCAACATACATATAATTTAAAGAAATTAAAATTAAATTAAAACTGAAATTAGGGACTAAATTGAATTATTATCAAAATTAGATGCCAAATTACAAAGCGAAGGTGACCAAATTGGAAGAAAACGAAACAAAAGGGCTGCGGTATAAAGTCCATTGAAATAGTGCGCGGATCCATGATCTAACCCGCTCAAGAAAGCACGGGTCTAAGATGACCTAGTGTTAAAATGGCACTGTTTCGCGTAGGGTTTAAAACCCCAAACCGATTTAGCTTGGTCATTTGCACTAGCCACTCTCTCTCACTTCCCTCTCTCTACCCAAAAACGCTCTAAACTAAAACACTCACAGCCCAAAAAATCCACTCATTTTAGATTAAAATATCCTTATATTGGATGAAGACTCATCAAGAACTCAAATGAGTTCATCTTTTCTGGCACAAACCCGTCACAAGCGCCGTCGCTTGATCCAACTTACCACCACCGGCCGAGCTCTGATGTTTTTGCCGGTAGCCAGGGTTCGAACCCCGACCATCGTAGGTGCCGCTGGCCGCCGCTGCCATAATGTGATTTCTAGCCACGTTATAACCTTAAAACCACCCCAAAACTTCAATTTTAACCCTAAAACACTAAAATCGGAATTGAAATCGGAAGGAAATATTTACCTTCTGGCATGCAAGGTGAACTTCGACGATGATTTCGGCAGCTTGTTGTCTTTTCTGGTGACTATTTGACTACTCTGACATCGGTTGGAATTTCAAGGGGTATACTCTCTCTCTTTCCATTATCTTTTTTAATACTCTAATTAATGCCTCATAATTCCGTGATGATTTTTCTCTCTCCTTTTATAGTGTAGCATCATGGATGATGTCAACGACTGATAAATGACCTAAATCCATGTGATGTGGGTTTGGACCAATGCCAGCGTGACACGTGGCTATTTTGGCAGGCTAAAATAACACAAATGTATTTCTTTGGGCCTTTTATCAGATTTTAGGTTATAAAATGGGCGGAAAAGGCTTTTTAGAAGAGAGTTTTTGTTTATAAATGGAATTTGGGCCTTTTAGAATGTATTGGGCTTTCAGAAGTAAAATAAAAACTTGAAAGGGTTTTTGGACTCCTATTTATTTATTTATTTAAGGTTTTATATCATATATTTATTTATTTGTTATTTATTTAAGAGAAAATATTATCTATATTCGTATACCTGGGTAAAATTAAGGTATTACAGATAGAAAGGGGTCAAGCATCCTCAACGATCTCCTCCAAGCTTTCTAACTGTTGTTGCAGGTCTCGCATTCTTTCAACCTCTCTCGATGGCTTTTATCGTATAGAGACTCCTTTAGCACTTCGACTCTGGTGGTTCTCTGATAGCTGAAGACTGAGGACTACTGTCTATGATCGGGTTTTCTTTAATTGTAGTCCAAGTCTTCCTTATATATGTGAGAAAGCTAGGGTTTTATAACCCTAAAGCGTGCGTAACCTCCTTTAAAAGGATCTTGATTTCCCGTTATCTTTAATGAGTTCTATATCTAGGAGAGTCCACGTAAGCCAAAGGTAGCTTTATCTCCAACTCTTCTTGCCTCGTCAGCTCTAATCCAAAGATCTGTTATGCTTCCGCTCTAACATTCCTCCAACTCTAATAGATCTTACGTATGCACCACAAAAACTGTAAAAGCACTAAATTATATAAGAGCTTAAACACATGCAAAAGTCTAGTTAAAAGCGTATGTAAAATATGTTATTTACACACTCGTCAATTGGCAGATCTCTTAGCTGTTAGCTCTCATGCCTCGCTTGCACCTGTGAAGATCTCTACCTTTTTGTTGCCATTTTTAATGAAAAGCGTCAAATGTCATGTAGTCATCTTAAAGTATCTCAGAATCCTCATTATTGCCTCTAGGTGTTTTTTTAGGATCATTAATGAACTGGCTAACAACAGTCACTAGAAAAAGCAATGTTAGGCCTAATGAGTGATAAATAAATGAGCTTACCAACTAGTTTCTGTTATTGTCCCTTGTTTTTAGAAACTCCGTGATCATTAGTCCTAAATTTCAAGTTTGACTCTATAGGTGTCTTTGCAGGCTTGCACCCAATCATTCATGTTTCTGAAAAAATATCCATGATGTACTTTCTTTGGTTTATTATAATTTTAGAGTTTGACATTGCTACTATCATTCTAATGAAGCATCTTGAATGTCTCAACTCCTTCACTTAGAACTCATTGACCAAAAACCCTTTTAGCTTTCTAATTTCCTGGTCATTATCACATGTGATGATTATGTCATCAACATACACTATTAAAATATTCTTTTTATTTCTCAAGGAAGTCTTCACAAATAAAGTATGATCATATTGGTATTGATAGTAACCAAAATTTAGAATTGCTTTAGTAAATATATCAAATCGTACCCTAGGTGACTGTTTTAAGCCAGGCATTGATTTCATTAGGTTACAAACTTGGTTTGAACTACCACTTAGACAAGCTGCCCTGTTGATGTAGACTTCCTCCTCTAAATTCCCATTTAGGAATGCATTTTTCACATCAAGTTGATGAAGTGGCCAGTCTAGGTTTGCAGCAAGAGATAGGATAATCCTTATAGTGTTAAGCATTGCTACATGGGAAAATGTTTCTTAGTAATCAATCTCATAGGACTGAGTAAATCAATCATCACCCAAGTATTGTTTTCCTCCAAAGCTTAAATTTCATCTTGTACAGCTTTTTCCCATCTAAGATCTTAGGCTTCATATGTTTTTTTAAGGAATTTGCAGCTTGTCAATTTTAGCAGTAAAGGCTTTAAAAGATAGCATCAACTTCCCATAGGCCACATATCTCTGGATTGGGTGACTTGTACATCTCATGATACTTTTTCTTTGAGCAATAGGTAAGTCAGATGTATCAATGAAAGAATCAACAATATCATTTAAATTTTTAATACCATCCTTCTCCAAGGATAATGAATTTGGTTTCATTTCTTGAGTAGTCTTAGGTTGTGTAGTTTCCTGAGTAGGCCTTTTTTTCTCATTTTATAGACATTGAGTTCTATAGTTCCAAGTTGGTTCTCTGAAAAACATGAGTTGTAGGATGTAATTTTTCAATCATAGGTGTTAAGGGTTCTGGAGATTCGGGAACATGTTCTGGAATAGTGTCATTTTGAACATGCGTTGGTTCGGTTATTGGTAGTTTGATTTGAGAAGACTAAAATTTATCATATCTCTCCCCCTGAATTTTAGAATCTAAAAAATAAAACAAATATTTAGGAAATGTAACATCCATAGGAATAAAAAAAACTTCCTATATAGAGGGGAGTAACATTTAAAGCCCTTCTTATATGAAGAACATCTTAAAAAGACAATTTAATTGCCCTACGGTATCACTTACCCTGAAAACTAGTTATGAATATGAACAAAGGAAGATGAACTAAATATTTTTAGAGGCAAATTACAAGACAAAGGTTTAAAAGAAGGAAAGGTTTGAAGAAAAAACTCCGTAGGATTTTTGAATCCCAAAATCCTGCTAGAAAACCTATTAATGAGATGTAATGAAGTAGCGTATCACCCAAAAAATGAGAAATATTGGAGGATAACATTAAGAATGTAACAATCTCTAAGTGTTTTGTATTTTTTTTCTTTCAGCCGCTCCATTCTGTTGAAGAGTGTCTACACATGAACTTATATGAAGGATAAATTTTTCTTTAAAAAAATTCCCTAAATTATTAGTAAAAAAACTTACTCTCGCTGACACTCTTAAATATCCTAATTCTACTATTACACTGATTTTCAACTACTAAGTAGAATGTTTTGAAGATATTTTCATTTTTAGATTTGTTCTTCATCAAGAATATCCAAGTGATCCTAGTATGATCATTTATAAAGGAGACAAACCATATAGCCCCTTTAACAATCTTAACATTAGAAGGACCCCAAATTTCACTATTTATTAGAGAAAAAAATATAAAAGCCTTATAGGATGAAGGAGGATAGGGTGACCTTTTTTTTGTGCAAATTGATGTATATAACAAGAGAAAAATAAAAAATCTTTATTAGTAAATAAATCCGAGAATAATTTCTGAAGATAAATAAAATTTGGGTGTCCAAGTCTGAAATGCCATAATAAAACATCACTGGTAGCTAAAATTGAAGTATTTAAGGATACAGAAAACGTACAACTTGGTTGCACTTGTCTCTTGGGAGGAAGACCTTCAAGGATGTAAAGTCCACGTACACAACTTAACACTGCAATCTATGTCCTCGAATCCACGTCCTAAAACACAAAACTAGTAGAATTAAATATAGTGGAATACTTAAGATCATTGCACAATTTTCTTACTAACAACAGATTGCACTGAAAGTTTAGAACATATAAAATAGATGAAATAGTGATATTTTAATTCATACAATTTTTTCCTATCCCATCCACTTTAGTGACTGATCCATCAGTTTTCTTAACATTCTTTTGACACTAATGTTTAGTAGAAGTTTTGAGACAAGAAACACTACCACTTTGATTAGGAGAATCAAGTGTTGGTGTCATCTGATAGAGAAGTTTATGCAAGACTGCAATCTATTGCTTATTAAAACTGATTGAAGTATCTATTGTTGTTGTATTAGTTGCTGGTTCTTTCTGTTGTTGCCTCTTCTTTGGCGGTTTCCAATTAGCAAGCCTTCCATGCAATTTTCAACAATTCTCTCGAAGGTGTCCCACCTTTTTGCAATGATCACACCATAATTTTCCCCTCTTTATTTGTTGGAAGATGTTGCATGTGTAAGAAGTGTAGAACCATTACAAGTAGATGAATCTGCCAGCATAGACAATCTTCTGCTCTCTTTTCTTCTTACCTCAGAGAAAATTTCTCGTATAGAAAGAAGAGGTTTAATACTCAAGATTTTTCCTTTTATAGCATCTAACCTTTTATTTGGACCATTCAATAATTGAAAATCCTCTTCTAGTCAGTTTTTCTCTTGTAAAGAGAAGCATCCATTGGATTGGTTCAGTCATTAGACTCATACAAATCAATTTGTTACTAGAATCTTGTCATAGTGTTGTAGTAGATGGTGACAGTTATATCCACTTGTTTCAGGTTTGAGGCATGACATTCAATTTCAAATAGTTCAGAAATATTGTCTAAACTGGAATAAGTTTCTTGGATTACATCCTGGATGTCTTTTTGTAGTCTCATATAGGAGAAAGTCACCCCCAATAGCTAGTGTCATTATGTTGATTAACTAAGACATCACCATACTAGTTTCTCGTAGCCACTTCTCATATTTTGGATCTATCAAAGTAGGCTTTTTCACCTTCCTGTAATATAGCTTATCTTTCCTCTTTCAATGAAGTACAACTTTATTGATTGGGGCCATTGTAGGATCCAATATGTTATGGCATGTTACTATCGAAGTGGTGGAATCCTTAAGAGTATTAGTACATTGACTAATTTCTCCCCCTAACTGACCACAGACGGAGAAGATTTTTTTATTAGGTTAAGGATCGAAACCTACTGATACCATGTAAGATACACAAAGTTTGAGAGAAAAGTAGTTTATCTGATATTGAATAATTCGATTGAATTAATGATTAGAGAAGATTAATTATTTTTAAAGAATTAGTTACACCATATTAGTTAAGTCAAACTATAACTCCTTACTTAAGTTAAAATCTAACTTTTAGGAATAAAGTTCCTACTTAAAATAAAACTCCTATTACAATACAAACTTCTAATTAAATAAGGACCCTAGGACTCTAACATATGGATACAATCTACAAAAGCATATGATGATATTAATGTTGCCATAAAATCTCATTCTCTAGAGGAATGTGAAATTACTCTCGTTATGTGTTATTCCAAATAAAACATGGCATATACATGAGAAATTCGGATGTTATGATTTGGGAAGAAATTTTTGTCTCTTTGTCTTTAATCGGAAACATACAAGTTGAATGTGTTGTGCCAAGGTCCATTGTCAGTCCACGACGGGCATATAGTTATCAAAGATTGGCCTCACGAGACTCCTCTAAAGGAGTTTAACTTCTCTCTCTCATATTTCTGGACCAAAATACATAATATCCCTTTGCTTTGATTAACAAGAAGAATGCTGAAAAAATTGGAAGGGTTTTTCCAAGGTTCATTAAGTAAAACATAAATGATCATGATGTGGTTAAATGGGATGAGCTTCTAAAGATTAAAGTTGCATTACGAGTCAAAGACCCTTAAAAACTAGTTTCAATATTAAGAGGAAAAATAAAAACTCCTTGACTATCAAGTTCAAATATGATAAGATGTCGGAGATTTGTTTCTCTTGCAACATGTTGGGTCATCCGACTCGAGAATGTTGTTTTAAGGTGGAGATCTTCAAGAGAGTTAGTATTTTTTGGTCCTGCTAAAAGCCTCTCCTACTAGAAAGTGGGTATTAGAGATGGAATACTCTTGGAAAAAGAAAAATCTAAGGATAGAGTTTGGATCAGAAGAGGAACCAACGTGACCAAACAAGGAAGTGGTGAGATCATCAAAATTTTTAGATCACCCAAGGATCCACCTGTCACAAAAAGTATGAGAATTTAATGCAAAGCAGTGTTTTAGGTCCTAGGATTAATGAGCACAGTGACACAGGTGATTTTCAAGGTGTTGATTCAGCTTCTTTTCAACCAAGTCAGAGTATTGCTTTGAATGCTTTAAAAAACTTGTCATTTTTCCTAACCATTTTGGCAGGAGTTTGGAAGAGTCAAATATTGATAAGAATAAGGGGTCTCTTCTCGATTTTGATCGTGTTGATGGCCTCAATTTGGTTTGGGGGTGATTGCTTTAACTTGGACACGAAGTACTTGTGGCAATGACTACATGTGTAAGGGAGGACCTTATGGATAAGGATAACCTTTTGATTTATGTTAAAGAGAATAATCTTAGCATATGCTTCTCTAACATGGATGTTTTCATGAACAATAAAATGAGTAGAATCATGATTAGTGATGCTAGCCCATCACCAGCCAAGAGGAAGGATTTCGTGAATAAAATTTTGCAGGAATTCATGAATTAGAATTGGATATATGAAATATTCAATGATTTGGGGTGGCAGCAAATGAAGAATTCATGAATCGGCATCTTTGATTAACAATCTGAAATTGAATCTGAAAGGTAAATCGTCATGGAGGAAACACTTAAACCAAATTAGAAAAGCTCCTAGGAAGAAAAAAGATATGGAGATGAGAAGAATTTTTATGATAAAACCCTTATTTTAGGATTTGACAAGGATCCTTTTGGCAAAAATATTAATATAATCTCAATTTCTGTTTCCTTCTACAATTTCCCCCTACGTGAGATTATTGAAGTAACAGAAGATGTCGATGATTTGGAAAATATTTCTACGGATAACATAGAAAAATGTAATCCGCGGGAAGAATAATTCGTCAATGGATTATTACTCTCAATTTTGGACAGATCAGAATGGTGGTGGTGAGATATGGTTCATTCTTCCATCCAAAATAGTTTCTCTTGTTATCAATCATGATTTTGGTCTTTGTTAACTTTTTGTTTTGAGGATCTGCTAGCTTCTTTTGAATGCTCTTTCATCTTTGTACTTGTCAGCTAGTTATTCATGTTTGCTGGCTTTTTTTTTCTATGATGATTGTTCATTTCTCATCTGATGCTCTAATAACAAGGTCTTTATGGTTCATCAATATGGATGTCCTTTTTCGATCTTGAATCTCTCTTAGAATATTTTGGATGATTCTGATTATAAATTTTGGTTTTCTCTGTCCAGTCCATTTGGTTCTTATTTTTGATGATGTTTTTCTATGTCCTTTGCGTGTTGTTTTACTTTCCCCTATGTTATGTTTTGTTTCTTGTTTTGCCTTTGCATTGGCCTTTCGGGTTTGTTCTAGTTTCACCCAACTTTATTGTGCTGGGATCCTTCTTTGGTGGTTTGTTTATGTTTCCACCTTTCTTGGAATCCCAAATATTTTATATTATGTTTTACTGAATGAATCTAGTCTTGTTTGTCAAAAAAATAATTGATTTGATAATTTATTAAGTGTAAAATATATAAATGATCACTAAAGTATTCCAAAAATTACAAAATAGTCACCAAACTTTCAAAACTTACGTAATGGATATTAAACTTTTGTTACAAAATAGTCACTGCATCATTAACTTCTGTTAAATGGGCGACATGGTAGTTACAAAAATTTATATAATAACATATTTAACCATATATATGTACACATTCAATCAATTTAGTCTTAATTTTAAAGGCTACGAAATTTGGGGGGTTAACTCCCTAATTTTTCCCATTTTTTGTCTCAAAACTTTTTACCTCCCCAAGAGCAATCTTCCCTCATCAGCCACCGCACTATTAAACCCCTCCGATCGTCACCACAACCGCACCTTACCTCACCTCTTCTACGACATGTGCTTTCATAACATTTTATAGAGCGAAAATTCATATAACAACAAAATATGGTATTTGCTAATTCACTAGTTTCCCCACTACTATGAAAGAGAAAGACGAGCACTCAATAAACAAAGCATGGTTATTCAAGTCATTCTCGTAAACCCAATGCATTTCTAAAAAATCAAACTCAAAAGGTTTAAAATAATCTTCATCAAATACCCAAATATCTACATCAATCATGCGAAAATCACGAAGATATGCAAGCAATGCATTCAAGAATTGTAGTAGAACAACATGTGCAATATTCTCTAAATGTAAGGAATAATCTTAGTAACTTAACCATAGGAAAATATAATAACAAGTTAATAAATTTGAAAATAACATGAAACCTTTAAAAACTTTTATATTAGTCCAAAATTACTAGCAAAATTAACAAGTAGAGGTGGCAAACGAGTCATTCGGTTTGGTTTCAGTTTGGGTCATTTCAGGTTTGACTGCATTCGATTTAAGTTCAGTTCGATTCGGGTCTGGTTCGATTTTAGTTCGGGTCTATGGTGATTTCGGTTCAGGTATTTGGTTAATGCGTTGAGTCAGTTGATTTTCGGTTCAGTTATTTTCGGGTCGGTTGATTTTGAATCGGATCAATATTGGGTTAATAGGAGATCGATCGATTTTAGTCAGGTTTTCAGGTCGAGTTAGATTTTTCTACCCTATATATGACTTTATATAGCATGTATATTTAATTTTTTGGTGAGTTGTGCGACAACTCACATCTCATCTTTATTTTTGTATTTTAATATATCTTTTTATTTCGGATTGCCTTCGGTTCGGGTTGCCTTCGGTTCGGGTTGCTTTCGATTTGGGTGAAATCGGTTCGCTTGAAAATTGGTTCGGGTCCCTTTTCGGTTCAATTGAAGTTCAGTTTATTTCGAGTTTCAAATCAAATTTGGGTTATCGTTGTAACACCCCAAAATAGGATCTAGGAGAATTATGTTGTTATGTGTGAGTTTAGACCTTAATTATGGGGCTAATTGAAGGAAACAAGAATTAAGTGCTTCCAAGTTAAGAAATCTAAAATTTGTAGCCTATTTCCAAGTGACCGATTTGTTAAAGAGCAAACTTGAGCTTATTGCATGTAATTTTAATAGGTGAAAATGGTTCTATGATGTGTCACTTGATAAACCTTTCTATGTGGCAAGTGAGGGCCACACTCGGCCTTGGAAGGGAGAGAAGAAAACAATCTTCATTTCTTCATCTCCTTCATGAAACAACCAAAAGAGTGAGAGGGAAGGGTTCAAGAATTTAATCATTTGAATAGAAATCTAGCTTGATTTTGGGCATTTTCTAGCTTGAATTCTTGAAGAGAAGGTAAGCAATCCTTTCTCTCTTGGTTAATCTTGTTTGAATGTTAACTCTTGGAATGAATCTCTATGTTTCAATTGGTTATGTTTGAATTGTAAGAATGCTTAGTTAAGTAGAGCTAGAATTGGTTTAAATAGATGGTTAATGGCATGAATTCTTTGTTGACCGTACATAAGCATGAAATGATAAATATTGTTTGAATGTGAAGAAATTAGAATACGGTTCTTGGCTGGTTATCTTAATCTAAAGCACCGAATTGTTATTATGAGTTCATGAATGATCACATAATTTTGAGATATACGAATGACTATAGGATTGTTTAAAAGAGTGTAAATAAATTGGTTTGATAGGTATAAATTTAGGGCTATTTATTGGAGATGGATGTATGTTATAGGACTGTTTTTAATGGATCTAGAATCATGTAATCTAGACATTCTACTGTCTTAAAAATTCGAGCAGTTTTGAGATTGAATTCATTCAATTGGATGAGCTTAAAATGTGTATTGGTGACTAAGAAACTGCCCTGTTAATTAGAATGAAAATCGGGACTGTTTTAGTGTTTTGAATTGAATGATCTTTGTTAGTTTGGTTAATTAAAGCCATAGTAGCTCTCGGGACTATTTTGGTCCAAGTAAATTAACTTAGTAATGCTGCCCTGTTTTGGCATTTGTAGTACATGCTAAATTTGGAAGAATGAAGTAATTTAATTAGAAGGTTGTTAAGCCAAAATTTATTGAAATCCTTGTCTTGTTGTGGTTATGCATGCTTGAGAAATTCTCAAGGTAAAAAGGTCTAGTTATTAATTATGAAGTTGAATGGAAATAGAAGTGGATAGATCGAATCTCATTGCTAATAAATTCTATAATGTTATATGTTATAAGATCAAGAGAATAAGAAAGGAGAGAGGGTTGTTGTAGATCATAACAACAATAGGCAAAAAGAATCACATTACGGGAGCAACAATAGCTGGAAATCACCTATAAGTGTAACCTAGTATAAGGATAAGCTATGGCTGTCCAAATTCAATCTAGTTGCTGAATTTTAATATGGGTTAATGTATGTGCTTTGGCTAAACTAAGCCCTTGAATAAATCTTAATTGAGGTAAGTATCTTGAGGTAAGCTCAAGCAAGCTAAATTAATTGTTTATGTTACACTTTTCTAGTTAATTTGACACTAGACTTGTTTGTGAATCGTATGAACCTAATTAACGATTTAAGGCACTTACTGCCTCTTGATTGAAAAGAAAACAAGATTATAAATATAAGCTTTGATTCGAGTTAGTTTAGACACAATTGGCATGCCATAGAGTCCGTCCGAGCTCGCTGTTTTGGACTACGGTCCCTTGTTGTTAAGATCAAGTGATCTATTGGTACCATGAGTACCCTTGTTCAATATTGAAATAGATTCGGTACTTTGTGTACCCTTTTTCCGGTACTATATGTACCCTTGTTATTGTTACACTTAATGTGGATTTGTGTGTCTAGTAACTTGTCAATCAAGGCTCAAGATAATCAAAAAAATTGTCATAATGTATCTTGATAGATCGAAAGAAAGAAAAAATTGGACTAGGTTCATTTGATGTTTAGTTGGATTATGATCCCTTGATCATGTTGGACTTTATGTCCCTAGAGATGTTCGAATTAAACTCTATAATTGATGGTATTTGGATAAACTCATTAGATTGAAAAATTTGATTCACACTTGATATTGAAATGATGAAATGTTCACTTGGTAATATTCTCATGCTTGAATGAATACTTGCATTCTTGCTTGGAAAATGGGTAGTGAAACTCATGAATTAACTATATAAATGTAGAATGTTTTAAATGAACACTTCTAAAAAGGGTCATTTGATAGCATAATGGGAGACTTGAATTCATATTTCTAAGTTCTTAATGTTTGTGAACTTACTTGTTCAAGGCCTCACTAATTCTCCCTATTATGTTCCAGGGTAACTTTCGAAGTGTAGATCAAATCAAGGGCTAAACAAGATCCAAGAAGTTTAAGTGTATTTTTGTTTAATTTTCACTTTGAATCCTAGAATGGTGGCACCCTTGTGGCATGTAAATCCTTTTGTTGAATGACCATGGCATGTAAATATTAAGCTCACACTAGTAATCATATATGTAAATCTCTAATACTTGTCCTTGAATGTCTAATTAGTTCGAATAGGTAATTATGTGATGAGCATTATGCTTGTTTGATGGATGGTTGTGAGTTTGTTTAGTCAAATTGAATTCTAGTAGCATGCTTGTGATAGAATTTTGGAATTCTAGTTTTGTTGAAATGGTAGAGTTAATCAAGTGAATTTTAGTAGATTATGATCATGATAAGTGGTAAATGAATATGCTCAGAATGGCTTGTGTAACATGTTTGGTTGGTTTCTTGTTTGTAATGTTAGATTATAGGAATCTTAAGGTTACCCTATTTTAAAATAGGTCATCCCTGAAAAGTGTGGAATAGTTGAATGCTTGATCTCATTCAAATGATATGTCCTTCTTGTGCTAAAATGGTTTTTTGAATTGAATGATTGCTTGTTAGAGGTTGAATAGCTAAATTCTAAAGAGTAACGTCTTGAAGAATAGGAGTGCTAACTACCAAATAGGAAATTGATGTATGAATCTTGGATCTAATAAGATATCTCAAATTGTTTAGCAAAAACGCATGATCTAGTCCTTCTTTGCATGTTTCAATTTGTCTTAGGTCCAATGCCTTTTTTTCTGGGATGTTTATTAACTATTATATGTTATAAGAAGTCAAATGATAAATTGAATCATAACTAAATCAATCTTGTTTGTTAAGCCTCTAACTTGTATCACAAGTTACTTGTTTGTTATTCTTATCACCTTAGATTCGGTTTACTATTAAGCCGGGTTTGGGGGTGTTATAATCGTGTTCGGTTCAATTTTGGGTTTCGGTTCGGGTGAATCGGTTCGATTCTCAGGTCTCGAATTAAGTTTTCCAGGTCTATTAACAAGTCATCCATGATTTCATATAGTTGTTTCAATGAAGAGGGAGAATTTAAAGGTTTCACAAACACCAAAAACAACATGTATCCTCTTTGAATTATTAAGTGTTTTCAAAGCTGTTTTTTCTATTTCAATAAGTCATAATATTTAGGAACAACTTTCTACATTAGTTTAAACTAGTGGCGATCCTTGTTTATAGGTGATATAGGTGTTAGATGTGATTATATATTTGTTATTTGTAAGGTTATATAAGCCAACTTTCTATCTTCAATAAAGTGGAGCACTCATTTCAACTTCAACTTGATTTTATACTTTATATTTTAGTATCCAGAGCCAGGTTTTTAAGAAAATAAGTGGATATAAGCTAAGTTAGTCTCACAAAGATTCCTCATTTTGATGGTCTTCACTAGGACTATTGGAGTGAGCTGATGGAGACTTTATTAAGATCCAAATGACAGTGGAACCTAGTTAAGATAGGCTTCAAGGAGCCTGAAACGGTGATTGTACAGATCATCACACAACAAATATAGATAGACGAGATAAAGATAAAGGATCACAGGGTCAAGAACAATCTATATGAAGCCATAGATCGTCTAGTTTTTAACCAGATTTTGGACAAAAAAATCTCTAAAATTGTTTGAGATTCTTTGAAGAGCAAGTTTGGTGGAAATGAGAGAGTGAAAAGGTCTCTTCTCAACACCTTAAGAAGAGAATTTGAGGTGTTGGAAATGAGGAAAGGAGAAACGATCAAAGATTATTTTGCTAAAGTGATGGTTATAGCAAATTAGATGTAGAGCAATAGGGAGACCATGCCTAACAAGGTGATCGTGAAGAAGATTTTGCAGACCTTGAAAGAACGTTTCACCTATTTGGTAGTGTCCATCGAAGAGACAAAAAATACACGTACCATGTCGGTTGATGATTTCCAAAGTTCATTATCTATACATGAACAGAAGTTTAAGAGAATGGAAAGAGAAGAAGATCACGCCTTAAAAGCTCTTGTTGGTAACGAAAGCTTTGGAAGTAAAAGATGTGGCGCAAATTCATACACATGACATGGAAGAGGTAGAGGAAGTTCATTTGACAAAGCTCAGGTATAATGCTATAAGTGTCACATATTAGGGCATTTTTAGTATGAATGACCAAGGTGGGAGAGTAAAGTCAACTTTGTGGGACTTGATGAAGAGGAAGAGCTGTGTGTGGAGACACATAACTCACAACAAGATGGTGTACGATTTCTTGATCATATGTGTGTGAACAAGTAGTAGTTTTCTCATCTTGATCAACGCCTTCGACACTCCTTCAAGCTTGGAAATGATACAAAATTGTAACCATGCATTATTAAGAACTAAGGTGTGCATACAAGCAGCAGTTAAATTTTCATTCGATACGAACATCGATAAGACACTCATTTGCAAACAAAAGCTTCCTGGGGACCAAAATGTAAATCCAAATAATTATAGAGACTTATGCAAGTTTCATGTTACCAATTTTTAATTAAACATATTTCATGCCAGCATGTCAAATTTCAGCTTCAACGGATAACAAATAAGCCTCCAATTTAACAAAATATGAAATTAAGGACTAAATCATAAAAAAGACAAATTACAAGGACTATCACGTTTGTAACAGCTTCTTACAGCAACTAGATACATTAAAATCATGCTTGCAAAATCTCATGTCAAACGGACATCATTTACTTATTCAATTGATACAACATCACACGGTGACCAAAATGCAAAGAATCTAAACTCGGTAAAATCCATTAACCGAATTAACCACCAGCTATACCGATTCTTGGGCTGCACTAAATGCATTTTGGGGATTTGAATCCAAAATCGAACATATCCAAAAACTTACGAACAACATTGACATGCTTCTAATATTATATCACTGTTAAACACATAGGCTCAAATAATTACACACCAATTAATCAACACAATTCATATTTATACAAGTATTCTAAAGGCATGCTTCCAAACAAGATAAATAATTATACAGTAAGAACCAAATGGTCAAGACCTCAACATAGGCTATAGAATAATTAAGGGATTAAAGCATATGATCATAAACACTTATTGGACACAAGTAACCAATCTAATTATCATTAAAATCATTTGATCATAACTATGAAGTATACACAACATTAAAATAAAACCAACATATTAATCATTAAATACAACCATCATTTAATGTAATATAAAAACAATCAAGTTATCATTCCCTAGATAAAAATTCATCCCTATATTCTACTCACATTGCCTTATTACAATTAATAATAGTACCGTAAAAATAGTTTTTATTTCGTTTGTCTTGGGATCCCACCTTGCCTCAGGCCGCAACCCCGCACTTGCTTTATTCACTGCATTGATAAGAGAAAAGAGAGCGTAAGCATATAATGCCTAGTGAGTACGCTCAAAAATTAAAACGTCAATGCATTTTTAAACCAAAACCAATAATAGAAACTTATATCAAAGTAACCAAATTCACCACTTCCAAAGCAATTAAACAAATGCATAAAACCAATCTTTGGAACTAGATGTTTATTTGCTAAAAAAATTCAAATCATTTACACAAACCCTCAAAACATATTACATCAAAATGCTTAATCATGTATCATAGATTGTGAGCATAATCTCATATGCAAAATCTCAATTTGAGCTTCCTTATGCATGATCATTTTATTTACAACACTTAAAGAGCATTCCTTGAAATTAGAAGATCATTAGCTAAACTTTCCAAATATATGCATAACTCAAATCATTTTAGCTCATAAGTATAATCATGTATGATGGATTCCATGCATAACTTCCATATGCATCCTCAATTTAAGCCTTCACATACTTATTCTTCCAGTAGCAAAGCTTAAAGAGCACAACATATATAAATCACATTATACAAAACATAAACCATTTTCCATGATACACATCAATTATATTGGCTTTCAAGTGATTATAAACCAAGTTCCACTTTACAAAATATTACACCGGATACACGGATTAAGCAAGTGTCCTCTCAATACTTCATACTATCTCAACCGAAATTAAGGTAAGATCACAACCGGGGTACCATCACAACCCCAATAATGGATTAGATTTATAATCCACTAACGAGAGTTTTTGGTACCATATAACCCCTCAAACGTTAGGGTACTCATGGTGGAGTATTCGGTACACATAAACCCCTCAACACCTGAAATGACTTATTATAGTGCACTATCAATCCTATGGCCGGCCAACTATAATTGATACTTTCTCGTTACATCACATAGCCAATATATCATTTTTCAACTATATTTAGTTACTATTTTCCAATACATTTCTCAAAACCGTTTCATATACAAAACCACATTGCCAAAGGCAACAACATATTCCTTCAAGGAATAAATCTCAATGCCCAAAGGCATTCATATACTTTGATAAACATTGCATATTAATCCAAGACGATGCATTTACAGTAAGTAAATCAAACCATGTATAAAACCAAAACATAAAATCCACAAGCTCATATCAAAGCCAATAACCAAAGGCGAAAAAAAATAAGGAAAACTTACTTCCAAGATTAGTTAAGCTTGCTAGGCTATAACTGTTAATCTTGTAAAAAGGATATATTTCATCCATTTTTACTTAGGTTGTTGTTTGGTTTCAAGCTCATTTTATTGCATATAGTTGCATTTATTTTATATAGTTGCATAAGGTAGTTTCTGCTCTCTTGATTTTATATATTTATGAAATTGGTGCTGCTTTGAGAGAAATGGATTATTTTGGTATGGTTATGTACATGTTAGTTAAAGAGAACTGCTGGGGGAAGGAAATTATGCTGCAGCATTTTGGATGGCATTTCTGGGCGCACAAAAGGACAAAATGTAAAGATATTTTGTAGCCCATACATGAATTCCACTAGCTAGCTGTGCCCCACACATGAAGGGAATCTTTTCCCTAGGGTACATAAAGAATTAAGGGCACAAAAACCTAGGAGTCCCACTATATAAAGAATAGGACACCCACATTTATGGGGGTTTTATGAGATAAGAAAGAGAAAAGAAAGAGGTGGCCACTCTTCTTCTTCTACTTCATTGTGTGTCCTCCATTGTTGAGTTCTAATGGGATGAACTTGCTGGCCTTTGAGAGAAGAAGCAAGCTTGAACTGGTTCACGGCAGTCCACGGTGGCTTGGGAGTTTTATTCTACTCTTAGTTGCTCTTTATCTTTCTATATTTTCTAAAATGGGCTGTAATGAACGAATGATTTTGGATGTTGCTCACCCAACCATGAACTAACTTGAAGTGGCTTGGGTTTATTGTTGGATGATTATGATTTTGTTTGAATGAATGTTGAAGCATTTTCCAGTTTAGTATATAATTTGTTCATTTTTTTATTGGCTTAGGTTTGTAAGAGCTTTCAAGAGTTAGCCTTTACCTTTTTATGTTGCTTAATGGTTGAGAGAGTTGATCTTAGATCTAAGTAAACGATGGGGTGAGCTAAGAAGCTAAACCCTAACCTACCTTAAAGATAAGGATAGGGTTTTAATGACTAAAAGGAGTAGAACTTCATGGATAGTATCATGCCAGGGTTCAAGCTGAGAGGTATTGCTGTAGCATTTTTACTATTAGTTTCTTGCTAGAGATAGTTTAGAAACATATACTTAAACTCCTTCAAGCATCATATTTACTGGAGAGTGTTAATTATTCATTAAAAAAGTCATAGGATTCCTCAATAAATCCTACATGTCATCCTATTTGAGAGTTTCCACACGTGTGAGGACGTTTCATAACCTTATCTTGTAATTCCAATTTTAATATAGTTTTTGCTACATCATTTCCTTTAATTGTTCATACCAATTCTCTCATACAATATCTCGTTTTTATTTTGAGTGCTTAAACTTTATTTGAATTCTCTCTAATCCCTGTGGAAACGATCTTACTTGTCATTATTATTACTTGCTCGATATGTATACTTGCACCGATTGCATATAATTTATAGTACATCACAAAAACACAACAAGTTTTTGGTGCCGTTGTGGGGTATTAGAAATTTTTGATTTGAAGTTTAGTTTTTGCACCATTTTATTTCTTTTTTTGTATAGATTTATTTGATGTTTGCGTTTACCTTTTTCAGGTGTTGTGCTGTTGCATGACCCGAGGAAGACTTAAAGAACCATTAATACCTATGGTTCCTGAAATTGAACACCTTTTTCATCAAAGAAGGCGTATACAAAGACCTCAAAGAGCCATGTACGGAGTTCAAAACCAAGAAGGTCAACCAGCTGATGATCTAGAGGATTCTAATGTTGCAGCAAATCGTGGAGTTATAGCTCACCCACGTGCTTTTAGAGACCATTTAAATCCTAACTTGAATGATCTCAACCCTGGGATTGTAGCTCCCGAGATTCAGGCAGCCCACTTTGAACTTAAACTGGTGATGTTTAACATGTTGAACTCCATTGGGCAATTTGGTGGATCGCACCATGAAGATGCAAGACAGCACATTCGTGCATTCTTGGAGGTTTGTGATTATTTTAGACAACAAGGTGTGCATGAAGATGTGTTGAAGCTCAATTTATTTCCTTATTTATTACGTGATCGAGCACAAGCATGGTTGAGTGGAGTACCCGCCTGTTCGATGGAGTCATGGACAGATTTATGCAAGAGCTTTTTGTTGCGGTATAATCCATCCAACATGAACACCCAACTAAGGAATGATATTGCTTCCTTTCGTCAAGCTAATGGACGAGTCAATGTTCGAGTGCTGGGATCGCTACAAGGGGTTGCTTTGCAAATGTACGAATCATGGTTTCCACGATTGGACGCAAGTTGTGATGTTCTACAATGGTGTCAGTGAACCCACGAGGATGATGCTAGATGCTTCGGCAAATGGAACTTTGCTAGACAAGTCGCCTGAAGAAACATTTGATATCCTTGATAGGATAGCAAATAATGATTACAAATTTCCTACTTCAAGACTGGAATAGGGAGGAAGACTCATAGGACACCTGAGCTTGATGCTAAGGATTCTGTTTCAGCTCAACTGTCATCTTTTACAAATATGTTGAAGAATCTCCAACGTCCTAATAAGGTGAGAGAAGTGAAGTTAGCAATTTCTTGTGTTCTTTGCAATAGAAGTCATCATGATAGCGAGTGCCCCCAAAACCACAAGTCTACCAACTACATGGGGAACTTTAATGGGAACAACAACAACCCCTATTCAAACAATTATAACCCAAGATGGCATCAACATCCTAATCTTTCTTAGGGAAATCAAGGAATAAACAACACCGGCAACTCGAATTGGCAACAAAATCTGACTGAACCCCTAGGTTTTCAACAAAATATGCCATGGCAAAACAACAACAAGGGTTCAACATCTTCATCGAACAATAATTCTTTGGAAGCTAATTTCCAAGGCTTTATGATGACTACAAAGGCTATATTTCAAGACCATGCTCATCTATCAAGAGCCAAGGAGCATTGCTACAAAGTCATAGTTTGTCTTTGAAAGCTTTGGAAACCCAAGTAGGTCAAATCGCGCAAGCTTTATATGTTCGACCTCAGGGCAGTCTACCTAGTGATACTGAAGTCACTAAAACTAATGGCAAGGAGCAGTGTAGTGCACTTAAGTTAAGGAGTAACACCCAACTTAACAAAGAAGATAAGTTTGGGGGGGGAAGAAAGTGGATGATTCCAACCCTAAGACGGTGCATGAAGAACTTGTGTTGCAAAGGGATTCATCTCTTGAAAGGGACAAAAATGAGGGCTCGACAAGTGAACCTATTGATGGAACACTGAATATTGCTACAACAAAAGATAGACCCCACTAGTAGAGGTAGAAGTCAGACACCCACCACCTTTCCCTTAAAGATTGAAGAAGAAAAATGAAGAACTTCAGATTGAGAAATTCGTAGATATTCTTGACAAGCTGTACATCAATGTCCAATTTTTAGAGGCCATTGATTAAATGCCCACTTATGCGAAGTTTCTCAAGGATATCGTCACCAAGAAGAGGAAGGTTGAAAATTATGAGACGGTTGCTACAACACAAGAGTGTTATTCTATGTTGAGCAAGTTGCCACCTAAAAGGAAGGATCAGGGCAGTTTTATCATTCCATTTTCGGTAGGTGATAATTATGTGGGGAGAGCTCTCTACGATCTTGGATCTAGTGTGAATCTAATGCCCAAGTCAGTTTTTATGAAGCTTGGTATGGGAAATGCAAGGCCTATCACTGTTATTTTGCAATTAGTAGACCGATCCCATGTTCATCCTAGATGAAGGATCGAAGGTGTTGTGGTGAAGGTGGACAAATTTGTTTTCCCAGCTCACTTTCTCATTCTCGATTGCGAAGCTGATGTTAATGCACCCATTATTTTGGGGCGACCATTCCTAGCCACCGGCCGAATTTTGATCAACTATGAAAATGGTGAATTCACCATGAGAGTGGCTAATCAAAAGGTGACCATAAATATCTTCAACACCCTCAAATATGTAGATGATCACGAGGAGTGTCAATGTCTTCAAGACATGGATTCTATGGTAAAAGAAGAAGCTACAGAATTTTGCTGTAGCAATCTTTTGCAGATTGGGGACTATTTGAAGCTCAATGAAGAAAAAAACGAGGAGTTCCCAATGGAGGTACAACAGTCTAGCTTGCTCATAGCTAGACCAAGTACGCAATTCGAACCTTTAGATTTTGTTAAATTTACTACTCCAAAATCCTCACTTTAGCATGCACCCACATCAAAATTAAGGCCCTTTCCATCACACCTTAAATATGATTATTTGTGTTGCAATGAGACTTTACCTGTGATAATCTCTTATAGTCTTAAGCCTGAACAAGAACGTATCTTGATAAATGTGTTAGCTGAACATAAAAAAGCTTTAGGTTGGGCTATGGCTAACTTGAAGGGTATAAGCCCTACTATTTGTATGCACAAAATTCTGCTTGATGAATGCCACAACAATTCTGTTGAACCCCAGCTACTTTTCAAAGATGCATGTTAGCTATCTTCTCGGACATTGTTGAAGAGTTTTTGGAGATCTTCATAGACGATTTTTCAGTCTCCGAAGATGACTTCGAGCCATGCTTGGGTAATTTATCAAAGTTTCTTAAAAGATGTGAAGAAGTAGACTTAGTGCTCAATTGGGAGAAGTGCCATTTTATAGTGGTTGAAGGGACCGTTTTAGGCCACAAGATCTCGCAAAAAGAGATAGAGGTGGACAAAGCGAACGTTGAAGTGATCGAGAAGCTACCTCTTCCCACCACCATGAAGGGCATTTGGATTTTCTTGGGACATGTAGGCTTCTATAGGATGTTCATAAAGGACCTCTCCAAGATCTCAAAGCCACTGTGTATTAACAAAACCAACCCTTCGTGTTTAATAATGACTGCTACAGTGCATTCAAGGAACTTAAGGAGAGGCTTATCTCAGCACCCATTGTTGTTCCCCCAGATTGGACCTCACCATTCAAGCTTATGTGTGATGGATGTGGCTATACAGTCAGGACAACACTTGGGAAACGCCGAGGTAAAATCTTTCATGTTATTTATTGTGGTAGCCGCACTTTAAATGATGCAAAAATCAATTACACAACCACTGAGAAAGAATTGTTGGCTGTTGTGTTTGCATTTGATAAGTTTAGAGCATACTTGATAGGCATTAAAGTCATTGTACATAACGATCATTCAGTTATTAAGTACTTATCGATTAAAAATAATGTTAAACCAAGACTTATTAGGTGGATACTTCTCTTGCAAGAATTCGACTTAGAGGTTAGGGATAGAAAGGGCACTGAAAATCAAGTTGCTGATCATCTTTCTAGGCTAGAGAACAAGGTTGAATGCAATGATGAACTAGAAAATAAGGAGGAATTTCCTGATGAGGAAATATTATTTGCTGCGGCAATTCCGTGGTATGCTGAAATTGTTAACTTTCTCGTTAGTGGTATTTTACCTCATGATTTGAATAGCCATGGAAGAAGAAAGTTCAGACATGATGTGCAATTCTACTATTGGGATGAGCCTTTATTTATTCAAGCAATGCGCTGACCAAATGATTCGAAGATGTTTCCACAAAGAGGAGAAAAATGAGATCTTATGTAACCCCCTCGACCAAGCCTAGTCGCAAGACCAGACCGAACGGTTACACGAGGTTTAGTCAAGAAAATCTGTGAAGGTTCGCTTCGGTAAATGACATTTTCTTTCTTTTTATCTTTTCTAGATGCAAAATTATAAACCTAAGTGTACATACTGGCATCCTGTGAAATTACAATTCAATCAGCGTTGATTTGACATCCAATTGCAACAACTTGCATTTAGAGATCGATTTGCAAATCTAACAAATTATAGGGACTTATTATGAAATTAAAGTTACCAATATTCAATTAGTAAGGTTTCATCCTCAAATACCAAATTTCAGATCAAATTGATCATCCAAACACACTCAATTGCATTCACATTAATCAGGGACCAAAACGTAAAGGTACAAAACATCAGAAGATTCAAAGTAACCAACTTACCTAACACCGTATCGGTACACTTGGGCATTGTATCGGTACGCCCTTGATGGTTCATAACTCCCAAATTCTTGTGGCACAAAACCGTACCAATACGGTCCTGTGTACTAAAATGCCTAGCCAATTTGGCCTTGGCCCGTACCGATACGCGCCAACCCGTACCGATATGCTGAACCTGTCTGGGCTTAACCGTACCGATACGCCTGGAACCAGAATGACATCATTTGCTGGTTTAACATACAATTAAGCTAAGAAAACCACTTAATCATGCTTCTAGGACATAAGCAACATAAACCAGGATCAAACTCAACCAAAACACAAGGAACATCAACCATACGTGTTATCTTGCATCCAAAAGGAAACTATAGGCATGCAACCTACGAACCAAGCCAAATGAGATACTAAAAACCATAGCAAGCCATAAAAATACAACAGGCCATTTACAAGACCAAAACAACAATATAAACTTGCTCTAATAGGGAGTTCATCAACATCTCCCAAAACCATAAGGAATCCCCCATTGCCCTTATTAAACATAGTCTACTTTGGAAACATACATTCATATAAGAAGTCAGTGGATCACCTTCACTTGCTTGCTGCCTCTAAGCCTTTAATTCTCTACATTTATGGACAAAGAGAGCGTAAGCACTATAGGCTTAGTGAGGAGTGCTCAAAAACAACACACCATCAATGCATTTTAAAACATGTATATATACTACATTGAAATCACTTTTCAATCTATGATTAAATCATCATTTAAAAACATCATGCCTTCAAAACCATTCCCTTTAACCTTTCAAAATCCAGCATCTTAAACCATATGCAGCATGTATCATTAAACTAATAGCAACTCTCATTGCTAACCTCAATTTAAGCCTTCACATGCATAACATATCATATGCAAAGCTTCAAGAGTAAACATGTATAAATCCATTATACAAAACATGATACAATAACAAATATATTGGCTCACAAGTGATCATCAACAAGTTCCATTTACAAAACACAACATCAGATATGTGGATTCACAATTGTTCTCCCAATACTTCATACATTCTCACCGGCAACACAAGGTTCACACAAGGGAGTATTCGGTACACAATATAAACCCCTCAACTTTGTGACACCCGTGGTGGAGTATTCAGTACCCATAACAACCCCTCAAAACAACTTATCGGTAGATGTATAACCCACTAACGAGAGTGTTCGGTACCATAAACCCCTCAATCGTTAGGGAACTTGGACGGAGTATTCGGTACCCATATCAGCCTCTCTACGTCCAAGCGACTTATTTTACAGTGCAATCAATCATATAGCCGGCTAACTATATCCTATTACATTTTAAAACCATTTCCATACCATCACTTGCCAATATAATTCACAATTAGCCATGAACCTCACTGTTTTTAAAGAAACTTACCAAAACATACCCAAGCATCAAACAATGCTTCCACAAGTATAAATCATACTTACAAGGATCATTCACCAATGCATCCTTCATCAATACTTTATCAAAAACAGTAGACATCATATTTGAAATCATGCTTCAATAGTGAAAATCATGTAAATCAAAACAAGTGCATAAATCATTTCGTAAAACAAGCACGACCGAGATAGAAAACCTTTGTACTTACTTTTGAGTTTAAACCAACATTTCAAAATAGATTTAAACTCCCTTAAACCACCTTTTAAACCATTCCAAAGCTTGAAAACATGTTCTCACTCACCGACACGCGAAACCTCGATTCGCCGACGTGAAATCAAGCGTCTAAAGCCTCCAAAGCTTCACCATTAGCTTCCAAAACGTTCTCCCCTATTTTAACCATATTATAACAGAGGATTATTGCATCATAATGAATTCAAAACCCCAACAAGCAATTCTTCAACATTGCCTTGCTTAAAACCATAAAAGAACATACCCGAAACAACTTCGATTCACATCCGAAACTTAACCCAGCCATAACCTAACACTTCCAAACATCAATTAACATCAAAAGACATCTAAAAACCATCTCATAACATCCTTATACCTACAACAACCAATAAACACCCACAACACCTCAAAAACTCATACTAACAACTCAAACAACTAGAGATTCATTTGATTACGGGATTCTATTGATAAAACAAATCCATTATCATCATAAGACATCCAAATCATGATATAACCTCATCATAAACTCAGCAAAACAAAACTAAAACGAAGATCTCATAATTACCTTAATTAAATCTTAATTAAACCATTTCTCTTCAATTAAATCCACAACACTAATTAGAAATCATTTATAAATGATTAAGAACTTGTGAATTTCAATAAAGAATCATCATTAAAGGAGAATAGTAAACCTCACCTCCAAAGATTGAAAACTCTCTCAATTGGATAATTTTTACACTAAAGAAATAAAGGAAAATCAATGGGATTTTTAGGAAACAAGTTGAGAAATCCATTAGAAATCATTAGCTTAAGAAAACAAGATCATCACCTCAAATATTTGCTTAGAAAATAGATGTTTGGATGAAGAGATTTTGAGAGAAACTCTAGAGAGAAAAGTTACGTCAATTTTGTTTTTAGGAAATAACTACCACCCTGTTAATAAATCCTCTTTAATCATTTAATTAAAACACTTTAAAAGTAATCCAATTAAGAGAGAAATCTAATAAAAACATTTAGGCTTAATAGCTCCTTAGAGATTTTACATTTTAACCCTTTTATAAAACAATCACTAAAAATAATTTTCACTTTCTACATTTTGGTCACTAACCCGAAATGTCCAATTTCCAAATCTTACTTTCTAAAATCAACTTTACCAAAAATCAATATATATTTAATAAATATTTTAGAGAATTTTTCTATATTTTTATCCCTTGTAAAAATATATGATCCCAAAATTAACACGAATCTCTAACCTGGTCCACCGGACCGTCTAATCTAACCCTCAAAACCACTAGGCCCAAAATCGGGGCGTTACAACTTTCCCCCACTTAGGAAATTTCGTCCTCGAAATTTTTACCTGGCAGAAAAAGGTAAGGAAACTACTTCTTCATGACATCATTCCTCTCCCACGTGGCCTCCTCAACTTCTCGGTGTCGCCACAACACTTTGACCAACGCTATGGTCTTATCGCGAAGAACCTTAATGTCCTCATACAAGATCCTTACCGGTTCATCATCACAGGCCAAATCTGGATTCAACTCAATCTCCTTAACAAGAATCACATGGGAAGGATCTGATCTATACCTCTAGAGTATCGATACATGGAAAACATCATGTATCTTCTCAAGCTCCAGTGGCAACCTCAATCTATAAGCCACCGGACCAACGCTTTCCAACACCTCGTAAGGTCCAATGAACCTTGGACTCAACTTGCCCTTCTTACCAAACCTCATCACCTTCTTCCAAGGCAAAACTTTTAGAAACGCACGGTCACCAACCGCAAACTCTATTTCCCTACGCTTCAAATCCGCATATGACTTTTGCCGATCCGAAGTTGCTTTCAACCAATCACTAATAAGCTTCACTTTCTCTATTGTCCCTTTAAGCACATTAGGCAAGGTAACTAACTTTTCTCCCGCCTCCACCTAAAAAGAGGCTTTCTACACTTCATACTATATAAAGCTTCATATGGTGCCATTTGTATACTTTCCTGATAATTGTTATTATAAGCCAACTCCACCAGAGGTAACTATTTCTCCTAGGTTCCTTGGAACTGAATAACACAACATCTCAACATATCCTCCCAGACCTGAACCACACATTCAGACTGACCATCCGTTTGAGGATGATACGAAGTACTGAAACTTAACTGTGTACCCAAAGCTCAATGCAAACACTCCCAAAATCTCGATGTAAACTGCAGATCTCTATCCGAAACTATGGACTTAGGCACACTGTGCAAACACACAATCTCGATGATGCACAAATCTGCCAACTTATCCAAGGTATACGGCGTATGCAATAGCACAAAATGTGCACACTTCATAAACCGATCAACAACCACCCAAATAGAATCCTTTTTAGTCGGTGTTAATGGTAACCCCGACACAAAATCTATGGTGATTCTCTCCAATTTCCACTTTGGTATCTTCAACGGTTTCTACAACCCAGAAAGAAACTGATGCTTAGCTTTTACTCGCTGACATACCATACACTTAGCAACATCCTTCTTTAAACCAACCCAATAGTACTCATCCTTCAACCCACGACACATCTTAGTACTACTAGGATGCATAGCAAAAAGACTACTATGCACTTCGGTCAAAATCATGCGCCTCAACTCACCACCATTAGGTACCACAATCTGATCCTTAAAGCACAAAACACCTTCCTCATTGAAACAAAAGTCTGTCGAATTACCTTCCGCAATGTCAGAAACATTTAGTACCAACAAATCATCAAACAACTGCTTCTCATTAATCAACTGTGATAATGATGGTTTAACTTGCAACTCAACCAACAAACTGCCATCTCGCGTCATGCTCAATCGCGCAAACATCGCCCGTAACTCCACCGCAACATTTCTACTCAAGGCATTGGCTACCGCATTAGCCTTCCCCGGATGATACTCAATCGTCAAATCATAATCCTTAAGCAACTTCTACCATCAACGTTGCCTAAGATTCAAATCCTTTTGATTCATCAAATATTTCAAACTCTTATGATCCGTATACACAACACACTTCTCACCATAAAGGTAATGTCTCCAAATTTTCAAAGCAAACACAACTGCGGCAAGCTCAACATCATGGGTAGAATAATTGCGCTCGTGCACCTTCAATTCCCTAGATGCATAAGCCACAATTTCCCCTCTTGCATCAACACACAACCCAACCCAACGTAAGATACATCACTATAAACCACAAACTCCTTACCCGACACAGGTTGAATCAAGACAGAAGCTTGCGTGAAAGCTTCTTTCAACCTCTCAAAAGATTGTTGCCTTTCTTTTGTCCACTCAAAAAGAACATTTTTTTGCAACAACTTCGTCAAAGGAGTAGCAACCTTTGAAAAACCATCCATAAACCTACAGTAGTATCCCGCCAAACCAAGGAAACTACGAACCTCTTAAACCGACTTAGGTGACTTCCACTTCCTCACTGTCTTAATCTTATAAGGATCAACCCGAATTCCTTCGTCCGACACCACATGTCCAAGGAAAACAACCTCTCTAAGACAAAACTCACATTTTCTCAACTTAGCATACAATTGATTATCCAACAAAGCTTGTAACACAATTCGCAAATGTCGATCATGATCCTCCTCGGTACGAGAGTACACAAGGATATCATCGATAAGCACAACCACAAATTGATCCAAAAACTTGTGGAACACCCGATTCATCATGTCCAAGAATGCAGCAGGGGCATTAGTCAAACCAAACGACATCACCAAGAACTCATAATGCTTGTAACTTGTACGGAAAGCTGTATTAGGTACATCCACATCTTTCACCTTCAACTGATAGTACCCAGATCTCAAATAAATCTTAGAAAACACCAAAGCACCTTGAAACTGTTCAAACAAATCATCGATCCTTGGCAAAGGATACTTGTTCTTAATCATCAACTTGTTTAGTTGCCGATAATCGATGCACATCTGCATCATGCCATCTTTCTTTTTCGTAAACAACACCAGCGCACCCCAAGGTGAAACACTAAGCCCAATAAACCCTCGATCAAGCAACTCTTGAAGTTGCATCTTCAACTCCTTCAACTCTTTCAGGGTCATACGATAGGGATTAATTAACACCGGAGCTATATTTTCATACAACTCGATGCCAAACTCAACCTCTCAATTCAGTGGCAAGCCCAAAAACTCTTCCAGAAAAACACCTGGAAACTCACATGTTGTACGTATGTCCTACACACGTACCTCCTTCAAACCCAAATTCAAAACATATGCTAGGTAAGCTTCACATCCAGAATCCATCATCCGACTCGATTTCAGAGCCGAAACAATATTAGACAAGAACTTCACATTCTCACCCACGATTACCACTTCGCAATTATCAGCATGTTTTAAGGTAACTCGCTTGATCTCAAAATCAACCACATCTCTATGCTCAGACAACCAATCCATACACAAAATTACATCAAAACCATGAAACGACAACTCTATTAAATTAACCGCAAACACATGTCCTTGAACAGGAAAAGGACATCTCCTAAACACTTTTCTTATGACAACCGTTTCACCAAAAGAACTCGTTGCTTGTATTCCAACATCTAACACCTCAATAGGTATATCAAGCAATAGTATATACTTACACAAGATGTATGAATGCCTAGAACTAGAATCAACCAAATAAAACAATGACAAAGATTGCAAAGTAAATTTACCTGCAATCATATCGGTGTCATTACGTCCCTCGCAATGTGTATACACCTTCGAGAGACCGCCACCTTCGGGTTAAATCACAACAACGTGAGCAACCATCCTTAGACCCTCATCTCTACGCTGAAACTGTCCAAGGCCACAACCACGGCCTTGTTGTCGTGCAACAGCAAGTGCCCTAGCCTGTCCACCACCAGCCAACAATGGATAATTGTGTCTCAAATGACCACTCGATCCATAACCCCAACAAACATTAGCACCCATAGCAATATGAGCCTACTCGTCACGGGTCAAACGCGGGCAATCTCGCCTCAAATGCTCACGCGATCCACAAGCCTAACAAGGATTAAGCTTAGATCTAACCTGATTACCCTAACCTTGCGCTCCACGTCCAGCACCGCCGCCACGTCTCACATCAGAGCGATACCTCTTATCACGATACCTCTTATATTGACCACCACCAGAGCTAGAGTCTGCAACTCTCTTACCCAAGCCAGAACCACTCACACGATAAAACAAACCTAAGTTCTGCTCGATATCCTTCGCCTATGTAACCAACACGTCGAAATTTGTGTAATCAGAAGCCAACATGTACGTCTTCACTTCTTGCACCAAACCATAGAGAAAATGATCACAACGATTTCTATCACTCGACACCAACTGTAATATCCCTAAAACTGGCCTAGTCGAAATTAGGTTTTGGCGATTGGAAACCTTACATCGAGAAGTCTAAATATTGTATCAATATTGACTATGTGGTAATTTTATTTTTAAGAGGCCTTAATTGAGTCCATTTATAATTAAGACTTCATTGAAAATGTTGATTATTGGCTAGGACCTGTATCGCTACGACCATAGAGGTACCGATACGAGCCCTTGTTAGAATCTGTTTTAGTGACCAAATTGAGAGAATTGGAAGTAAGGGATGATTCACCTACTTGGTTGCCACCTATACCACGTAGGATCATCTAAAATATTGGAAGGATAATAAATTGAATATCAATTGCCTTAGAATTGTAAAAACGACATGAAATTATGGATAATAATAGTTTAAGCTTTCCCTTGCCTAAAGGAAAACTTATCATTGGTCTTTGGTGAGGTGGGAAATGATTAGGGATTATGGCTTCTTAAAATGAATAAGTAAGAGTTCTCTTCTTTGTTTTTGCCTATCACCGTAACTAAATCCCACCCTTGTATTGAAAACAAGCAAGTTCTCCATTGTTATCTTCGCCACCAAGCTCAAGCACACACATATCCAATTGGACCCCTTAAACTCAAGCTTTCTTTTCTTTAAAAGCTTTAATCCATAGCTACCAGTTGGGTAAGTAAAAGCCTTAAATCTATTGTTGATTCTATTGATTATTGAATGTCCAATTTCAAGTTATGATTCTCAAGTTAAGCCCTTGTTCTTCAAGTTTTAATCCATGAATCTAATGAATAGCTAATGGCTATTCTAAGCTTAGAATTGATTATTGATGCTGGTATATCAATTGTAACAGTTCCCTATTGATTTTCCCTAGCTCAAGAGTTGAAGGAAGCTAACCCATCATCTCCAACAAACGCTACGAAAAAGGGAATTACGATCTGAGAGCCGTAGAAGCTTCGAAATTCAAGGTGAGTGTATTCAGAGTCTCGAGAGTTGGCTAGGTGCCATCTCGAATCATTGATTATTTCTTATTGTATTGCTAACCATTGTATTGAAGGTTTTTGCATAAAACCCTATTGAAAGTCACATAGGTAATAATGGGTAAGTATTGCATTGAAATCGTGTCCGAAACATCGTTATTGTTATCATGGAAAGTATTGAAGCATTGTTACGTTAAGCTATTGAGAATTTAATATCGATTATTGTACATTCTTATCGAAATATTGATATATGTTTATTGCTATTGAATCACCGTATCGAATCATTGTTACCAAATCATTGTTGTTAAGTGTCCAAAAGTACTATTTTAGTCACCCTTTTAATTCTTATTATTGCTAGACTTAGGCTCATATTAGTTGCATTATTAGCCATTCATGCATGTTTGCATTGTTTCCATGGTGGACAAGCTTGATTGCATATTTTGCTTAATTTTGTGGAAAAAGATACTTCTTTGGTGTGTTTTTATGCGTGTGCAGAATCACTTGCCAAAGCAAGGCTGGAACCAGTTGCCAGGGCAATGCATGAAGAAGATGTCGAGCTAGTTTCCAGGGCAATGTTAGATAAGGGATAAGATGATATGGTAGTCGAAATTGATGACTAGATAAGCCCAAGATGACGTGGAGCAAAGTTAAATCCCAAAGGAGTTTGATTTCAATGAAAAGGTCAAAGAGAAATTAAATCCCAAAAAGATAGGAGAAGATCTAGAAGGAATTTAAATATAATAAAGAATTATATTCTTTTAAAGTATTTAATTCCAACTTAACTTCCTCCTCAAGAAGGATTTTGACCTACCCATCTCATATTTAAAGGAGACCAAGCCTTCAAACTCAAGAGGGGGAGAGGAGAGATTTCGACAAGAGCAAAGGGGGAGATTTCGACAAAAAGAATTCAACCATTCTTTATCTTTTTCTTCTTTGTTCGATTAGGTTTATGTTAGGAATTCTTTATCTTGTGTTTCTTTGGAACCTAGCCATGAACTAAATCTATTTGGCTAAGGTTATTGTGTCTTGTGGTTGTGAGAAACTATTGGATTTTGTTTAGGTAATAAGAGTTTGCACTTTTCTATTCAAGGTTTATTCATTCTTGGTTCTTATTCTTGTTTGCGAGTGAATTGGGAGAGGATCTCGTAACTTCATCTATTTATCTAATATCGGCAGAGTTAGATTCAAGAAACGAATGAGTATGATCTTTATTCAATCTATTAATGGTGAAGATTAATCCGGTTTAGGAATAAGTTAAGGATTTCAATGGCTAAGAGGAGCGTAAGATTGGTTGTTGTTCACCTTTGATTCACGCAAGGATGTATTATCAAGGTATGCACAAATAGCTAGAGTTTCGACTTAGGGATAAGAAGAAACTATTGAAGAACGCTCTGCCGAATCTTGAAGTTGCTGCCCAGCTGCCCAAACAGTTTCCCAGCCAGTCGCCCAGGCAACTGTCGATTAGTTGCCAAGGCAACCCCGCTGCGCAAGTTGCCACGGCAACTGAGTTGCCCTTCAACTCTTTTACCAAGAGAATCCAATCAGCTATCACACCTCAACTCATGATAATCTGGCATATTCTCTCTCATTTGAGTACATCTTCTTTTACTTATTTTCTTTCTAGTTTAGTTGTTAGTTAAACTCCTACAATGACCTACTTGCGTTTTTACTTTTTACAGTGCAAGAGATTAGATTCTTGAAGTAGCACCAATCCCTGTGGATACGATATCTTTTATACTATAACTTGCGACGTGTACACTTGCACAATTGTGGAGCACTTATTACGCGCAACAAGTTTCTGGCGCTGTTGCCGGGGATTGACAATAGCAACTTTGTTTTTATTTTCTTGCACTTTTTATTTTTCTTGTTTAAGATTCAAAGGGCTAACAAACTTTGGTTTTGCATTGGTATATGACCAGGGTGAGACCGATTACACCAGAATATCCCTTTGATCCAGAAATCGAACGAACCTTGCAAAGACTCAGACGTAGGTTAAGAGTAGCAATGGCTAATCAAGATGACAATATGAATTAGGATGTTCCAGCAGGAGGAGTGATTCTTGCACGAAACAGAACTATTCGAGACTATCTTGAAAGACTTAATCCAGGAGTTGTCACACCTGAAATTCAAGCCGACCACTTTGAGATGAAACCGGTGATGTTCAATATGATCAACACAATTGGTCAATTTGGCGGCTCAACAACTGAAGATGCACGAAAACATCTTAAATCTTTCCTCAAGATTTGCAATTCATTCAAAATACAAGGAGTCACCCCCGATGTTTTACGAATAAGATTATTCCCCTATTCACTGAGGGATAGGGCGAAAGCATGGTTGAATAGTATTCTTGCTGAATCAATAGGATCTTGGACCGATCTTTGTCGTGATTTCCTTGCTCGATTTAATCCTACAAATTTGACTGATAAGCTTCATAACGAATTACTTCTTTTCGGCGGGCAGATGATGAATCCATATACGAGGCTTGGGAGCGATATAGAGAACTTCTACACAAATGCCCCCTACACGTATTCCTAGTGTGGACACAAGTAACAATGTTTTACAACGCTGTGAATAAACCAAGAAGGATGATGCTAGATGCCTCGGCAAACGGCATACTCCTAGATAAGTCGCCGGAGGAAGCAATGCAAATTCTAAACAGGCTTGCCAAGAATGATTATCAATTCCCCTCTGCTAGAAGAGGATGAGTTAGACGTCAAGCCACAATACATGAACTGGGATCATCAGACTCATTTTCGGCACAATTGGCCATTCTAACCAAGATGGTCCAGAACATGCAGAAACCAAACAACACACAGGAGGTCAAGGTAATGGATTCCTTTTGTGAGTTATGTGGTGGTAACTATGATTCTTTTGAATGTATGCAGAATCTGGAATCCAGCTTTTATGTGGGGAATTACAACCGGAACAACAATGTGATGTCTAATACATACAATCTAGCTTGGAAGAAGCACCCGAATTTTTCATGGAGTAATCCCAACAATGCTCTAAGCCAGAACAATCAGAATGCACAAGCATCAGGATTCCAACAGAATATGCCATGGCAACAGTTGCCGCAACAACAACCGACAACATCTAGTTCTTTGGAAAATTCTCTCAATGCTTTTATGTTGAAAACTGAATCTTATACGGCTGAGAATAGTAACTTCATAAAAAGAACTGATGCTTTTATTAACAGAACTGAGATGAGATTGCAAAACCAAGAGGCGGCAATCAAATCATTGGAAAATCAAGTCAGACAATTTACTCAAAACCTGAATACTAGACCGCAATGAGGTTTACCTAGCGATACTGAAGTCGCAAGAGAGACTGGCCATGAGCAATGTAAGGCGATCACCACTAGAAGTGGCCAACAAATTAAAGACGCTCAAGCTCGCTCATAAAAAAAACTCAACAAAAAGATCAAGATGAACCCAACGACAAAGCCTCAGATGTTGAACCAGGAATTGCCACGGCAACCAACGATAAGCATGCCTCGGCAACCAGCGATAAGGATGCCGCGGCAACCAACGATAGGCACGCCACGACAACCTCAGTTGACAATGCCTCGACAACTCCAGTTGCCTCTGCAATGCCATCAATCAGGTTCTAGACCAATGAAAGGATCGAAGATATCCGACTTCTACCACCATTCCCATAAAGGTTGAAGCGACAAAAGCAAGAATATCAATTCAAGAAGTTTTTTGATATCCTAAAGCAAGTCCACATCAACTTGCCATTGGTTGAAGCAATTGAACAAATGTCGAACTATGCCAAGTTTCTTAAAGACATTGTGTCCAAGAGAACAAGTCTAGGAGAGTTTGAAACAGTTGCCGCAGCAGAGGGATGCATGCCCATGTTGCACAATCGCATGCCACCCAAGTTGAAGGATCCCGAAAGTTTCACAATACCTTGTTCCATCAGAAACCACTACATCGAGAAAGCATTATGTGACCTTGGAGCAAGCATAAACTTGATGCCTAAATCGGTTTTCTAGAAACTAGGAATCAGGAAGCCAAGACCTACAACAGTTACACTACAGCTAGCCGACAGATCCTATGTGCATACTAGTAAAAGTTGACAAATTTATTTTTCCCGTTGACTTTATTGTTTTGAATTGTGAAGCAGATGAGCATGCACCTATCATTCTCGGGAGACCCTTTCTAGCAACAAGGAGAACCATGATCGATGTTGAAAAGGGAGAACTCACAATGAGGGTGAATGACCAGCAAGTTAAACTAAATGTGTTCCAAACACTAAGGCATGCCGATGATCTGAAAGAATGCCAACTTCTTCATGCCACGGTAGAGTTTGACTTCGATGAGGAATTTAGTTGCCTCGGTAACTACATTGCCGATCAAGAGGAACATGAGGAGTATGAAGAACCAATTGATGAGGAACAACAAGAACAGGAAAATTGGTTAGTCAATCGACCAAGTACATACTTTGAACCACTGGATTACTCAGGTAAGGAAGGTAAACTCAAAAAGCCCTCCATTGAACAACCACTAATTCTTGAGTTGAAACAATTGCCAAGGCAACTAAAATATGCTTACTTGGGAACCGATAATACATTGCCTGTAATTATTTCCTCTAAGTTACAGCCTGAGCAGGAAAAGAAGCTGATCAAAATGTTGATGGTACACAAGAAGGCAATAGGGTGGACAATTGTTGACTTGAAGAGAATTAGCCCGGCAGTGTGCATGCACAAGATTTTGTTGGAAGATGATCACAAACCTTCGATTGAGGCCCATAGGAGACTGAATCATGCCATGAAAAGGGTTGTAATGAAAGAAATCATCAAGTGGCTTGACGTCGGCATCATATACTCTATCTCTGATAGTACATGGGTAAGTCCAGTACAATGTGTACCGAAAATGGGAGGTATAACGGTGGTAAGTAATGAAAACAATGAACTCATTCCAACCAGGACTATGACCAGTTGGAGGGTTTGTATGGATTATCGAAAGCTAAACAAAGCCACTAGGAAAGATCACTTTCCATTTCCCTTTATTGATCAAATGCTTGACCGTCTTGCAGGTAAACTATTTTATTGTTTTCTTGATGGTTATTCAGGTTACAATCAAATTGCCATAGCACTAGAAGATCAAGAAAAGACAACCTTCACATGCCCATACAGTACTTATGCTTTCTGAAAAATGTCGTTCGGATTGTGTAATGCCTCGGTAACCTTCCAAAGATGCACGATGGCACTCTTTTCAGACATGGTCGAAGACTTTCTTGAGATCTTCATGGATGATTTTTCCATTTTTTGGTAATGACTTCGACAGTTGCCTCAGCAATTTAGACTAGATGTTGGCAAGATGTGAAGAAACCGATTTAGTCCTTAATTGGGAGAAGTGCCATTTTATGGTAGATGAAGGAATAGTGCTCGGCCACAAGATTTCATCCAAGGGAATTGAAGTAGACAAAGCCAAGGTGGACGTGATCGAGAGATTACCCCCACCAAGTTCGGTTAAAGGAATCCGACGCTTTCTTAGACATGCAAGTTTTTATAGGAGGTTCATTCATAATTTTTCTAAAATTACTAAACCCTTGTGCAATTTGCTTGAACAGGATAAGGTCTTCAATTTTGATGATTCTTGCGCCCAAGCATTCGAAACCCTAAAGGAAAATCTTGCCTCGGCACCCATTTTCGTTCTACCAGATTGGGCGCTACCTTTTGAGCTCATGTGTGATGAAAGTGATTTCGCGGTAGGAGAAGTCATAGGACAACACACAGGTAAGACCTTTCATGTGATATACTACGCTAGTAAAACTCTTAATAGTGCTAAAGTGAATTACACAACAACAGAGAAAGAGTTACTAGCCGTAGTTTTCACATTTGACAAGTTTCGATCCTATTCGATTGGTACAAAGGTAATTGTCCATACGGACCATTCGGTAATTATGTATCTATTTGCTAAAAAGGATGTCAAACCTCGTTTGATTCATTGGATATTGCTTTTACAAGAGTTTGACATTGAAATTAAAGATAGGAAAAGAACAGAAAATCAAATGGCCAATCACTTATCACGCTTAGAACGCAATAGGGAGGAGGACGTCGATTTAGAGATATACGATACATTCCGGGATGAGCAACTGTTAGTTGCCTCGGTAACCATGGATGCGCATGCCTCGGCAACCCTTCAGGCACATGCCTCGGTAACCCTTGACGCGCACGCCTCGGTAACCACTGATGTGCACGCCTTGGCAACCCCAGACGCGTATGCCTCGGCAACCCTTGACGCGCATGCCTCGGCAACCCTTGACGCGCATGCTGCGGCAACTCTAGACGCGCACGCCTTGACAACCATAGAAGCAGTTGCCACAGCAACACATACCTCGGCAATACCCTGGTACGCAGATTTAGTTAATTTCCATGTTTGTGGTATTTTACCTTATGGCCTTACTCACTAAGGGAAGAAGCGGTTCCGCCATGTTGCTAAGCATTACTTTTGGGACGAGCCTCTTTTGTTTAAACAATGTGCAGATCAGGTTATACGCCGATGTGTCCCTAAAGAGGAGCAGCAGAATGTACTCCGACAATGCCATTCTTCACCCTATGAAGGACATTTTGGAGGAACTCGTACTGCGGCCAAAGTTTTGCAATCTGGTTTATATTGGCCAACACTGTAAAAAGATGCCCAAGAGTTTTATAAGCAATGTGATTGTTGCCAATGGACGGGCAATATCTCTAGACGACATGAGATGCCGCTCCAAAACATCATTGAGGTGGAATTATTCAATGTATGGGGGATCGATTTTATGGGACCTTTCCCATCTTCATTCGGCAACCTCTACATTCTACTTGCTATAGACTATATGTCTAAATGGGTTGAGGCTGCTGCAGTTTCCACCAACGATTCCAAGACCGTGCAACAATTCTTGCAGAAAAATATATTTACACGGTTTGGGATGCCGAGAGCAATTATCAGTGATGAAGGCAAGCACTTTGACGACAGACTTATTGCTGAGATATTGCAATGCTTCCACGTGTCACACAAAATTGCCACGGCATATCACCCACAAACCAATGGGCAAGCAAAAATTTCCAACCGAGAATTGAAGGGTATACTCGAAAAAGTTGTAAATCCCTTTAGGATGGATTGGTCAGTAAGACTAGATGACACACTTTAGGCATATTGCACTGCATTCAAAGAACCCTTAGGTATGTCTCCTTTCCGACTTATCTATGGCAAAACATGCCATCTACCGGTGGAAATCGAACACAAGGCAGATTGGGCAATCAAGACCATGAATATGGATTGGGAAAAAGCTGGGCAAAAGCGTTTGTTGGACCTCAACGAGATAGAAGAATTATGTGCACTCGCCTATAACAATGCACGAATCTACAGGGAGAAAACAAAGCAATGGCATGACAAGAAACTATTGCCGCGACAATTCATGCCAGGGCAACTAGTTCTCTTATTCAATTCTCGGCTAAAACTTTTCTCGGGAAAACTGAAATCAAAATGGTCGGGACCATTCAAAGTTGTCAAACCGTTCTCCCATGGTGCCGTGATAATCAATTCCATCACTGACGAACATGAATTCAAAGTTAACAGACAAATGTTAAAGCACTACAACGGTGCCCATGTGGAAAGTAACAAAGAAGTGGTCACCTAAGGAGATGCATGAGCATGCTCTCCTTTCAATATTTTATTTTTCTTTTTATTTTTTTTTCAAACTATTTAATTTTTTTATTTTTTAATTTCGGTTATTTTTTTCATTTTAGGATAGATTTATTTATTTTCTTTAAGATTAAGACTACATATTTCTTTCATATTTATCTAATTGTTTTTAAATTTTAAGTTTAAGAATTTCTTTGCACAACTTTATTTATTTTCTTTTATTAGTTTATCTTTAATTTTAATCCTTATTTTATTTGTTTTTGAATTGTAGGAAAAGGGTTCAAGATAAAGAAGAATTTGATTCAAGAAAGAAACTTCCTCAACAAGGAAATTAATGGGCTAAATCTAAGGCTTATATTAAGCCTCCAATTTACCCTAAATAAACCCTACATAGTCGGCCAAACCCTTTTCCTTCCCCAAATACCCTAGCTGTCCCCTACCCCTAAATCAAAACACTTGTTTTCTTTCTTTCCAATTAAACGCACCCACCATATTTAGTACGTATCTTTTCTATTTAACCCATCACCCTTAACTTCCAAGAAACCTATTCCTACTTTTCATCTTGCAACTCTTTAGTTTCTTTTGCTTTCTTTTCTTTGTTTCTACCAAACTCACAACCAAGATCATCCATGGCATCCAAAATCGAATTTTTGGTTCATCCAAGTTCCTCCAAAGAACCAAGATACAAGAAGTTTGCTACACCGGTGGTTCAAGAAAAATTTCACTCCAAGTTTGAAAGCCGGAAGATTTATGAAGAACAAGGCTTTGAAAACTCCAACTCTCATCAAGATTTCGGCCTTGAACCATTCATCTTCGAAAGGCTTGCACATCAAAAGTGGCAAATCTTTTGCCATCAATCAGAACCGGGTAACATCTCATGGGTAAGAGAATTCTATGCTCACTCACCTAACCCGGATAATCCTTATGTTTTTGTTCGTGACAAGGCTATACTCATAAGCCCCGAAAACATCAACACCTTTTACGGGCTCTACATTGAGAAGGACGAGCATTAAGCCTTTGTTGATCAACTCACGCCCAAGCAACTTGACAAGGTGCTTCAAGAACTCACTCTATCGGGAACTCATTGGAACGACGGTAAATACAAGGGCACAGTAAATCGCCTTCAGCTTAAACCTGAGGCAAAATTATGGAATAAGTTTGTTAAAACTTCTTTAATGCCCACCACACACAATACTACTGTTGATACACCTCATCTTTTGCTCATACATTCTATCTTGCATAATCGCATCATTAACATTGGAAAAAATATTTGTGATGAGATTTTTGTATGTAGCACAAAAGACAAGGGTTCTCTTTTCTTCCCTTGCTTAATTTCCAATCTTTGCAAGGAGATGCATGTCCCAAGTGAGTCCACTGATGAAAAGACCCTACCTAAGTCCGGTTGGAATCGAGCACAAATCTGAAAGCTAATAGGAGAGGCACCGGTAAAATCCCCAACGCCTCCAGTTGTCGCAGCAACTCCTACCGCCTCGGCAACTCCTAATGCTCAAACAACTAATGCCCGGGCAACTCGGACAGCAACCCCGTGACAACTTGAAGCACTCTTACAACCGTTGGAGAACCGCCTTAGGAAAATTGAAGATCGGTAATTAATGTTCATGCGGTACATGAAGGATCACAACACTGCCATCACCCAAGTCATCCTAGAAAAGTACTCGGACAGCTGCGTGCCGTTCCCCATCTTTCTTGCCGAAATCCTTGCCACGACAACCAATGAAGCAGTTGGCACGACAACCGCAACAGATGATGCCGCGGCAACCTACACTGTGCCTGCCCAAGCAGTTGCCACGGCAACCAACACTGAAGATATCACGGCAACCAAAGTTAAAGATGCCCCGACAACCACTGCAAAAGCCAAAGGTAAAGCACCTATGCCCGAATCAACTCGTACTGAATCATTTTCTGATTTTTCAGATTCTGACGAGTCCTCCATTTCACCAACAAAGACCGCACCAATCGAATCCTCCAAGCCCAAGCGAGAAGCCAATAACATTGATGAAGAGGACGATGATGACAACCCCATACGAGGATCAATTCCACCATCGGCAACAAGGAAGCAACCGCCACGTTCAAGCAAAAGAATCAAGACACCGACCAAAAGGAAACTAATCATCCACGACGACGAACTCTCAGAGTAAGTCCTCGTTTGCATTTTACTTTTCTTTATTTATATTTTTATTTGTTGCATGCATTGAGGACAATGTCTCACTCGAGTTTGGGGGGATTGTTATTAGTTAGTTACCATGTTTAGTTGCATTCATCTTAAGTATTGCATTTAGGATACATAAATTGCTTGCCATGCCTTTAGTTGGAACAAGAATTGCCTAGATTTGATGAATATCTTAGACAACTTTGCCAACGTACTTAATTGATAGAACTTTTTATTCTAGGATAAACATGGAAACACTTAGAATAGTACTATGATGCTAAAATTGATGAAACATTGTGTGGCTTGATTGATTTAAGGAATTATAGCGAACTTAGGTTGATAGTTAAAAAGTTAAGGGATTAGAATAGAAATTGGATGAATACTAGAGGTGCCCGAAATTGGCTCTAGTATATGCTAAAAATTGATTGCTAGAGGTGCCCGAAACCTACTCTAGTCGAATAAATTAATTAACTTAAGAAAACTAAAAACAAAACACTAGAGGTGCCCGAAACCGGCTCTAGTTAAAACATGTTAAAAGAACCCGATGAAGTAATTTGAAAACCTTTTGTTTGCATAGAATCCGAAAAATCAACATGCACACAACTCCACATACACTCACAAGCATTATAGTTTGATTCTGAGTAACTCCTAAGTTTTTCAAAAAATGAAAAGCCAATCATACTTTGTGCCATGATTCTGAGAATTGAAATCATGTTCAAAGCTAAGTTTGTTAAAATTGAAGTCTTGGCGGGTAATTATTAGTTTGCATTGCTTGAGGATAAGCAATAGTTCGAGTTTGGGTGTGTGTTAAGTGTCCAAAATTACTATTTTAGTCACCCTTTTTATTCTTATTATTGCTAGACTTAGGCTCATATTAGTTGCATTATTAGCCATTCATGCATGTTTGTATTGTTTCCTTGGTGGAAAACATTGATTTCATATTTTGCTTAATTTTTTGGAAAAAGATACTGCTTTCGTGTGTTTTTGTGTGTGTGCAGAATCACTTGCCAAAGCAAGGCTGGAACCAGTTGTCAGGGCAATGCATGAAGGAGATGCCAAGCTAGTTTCCAGGGCAATGCATGAAGGAGATGTCGAGCTAGTTGCCAGGGCAATTTTCGATAAGGGATAAGATGATATGGTAGTTGAAATTGATGACTAGATAAGCCCAAGATGACGTGGAGCAAAGTTAAATCCCAAAGGAGTTTGATTTCCATGAAAAGGTCAAAGAGAAATTAAATCCCAAAAAGATTGGAGAAGATCTAGAAGGAATTTAAATATAATAAAGAATTATATTCTTTTAAAGTATTTAATTCCAATTTAACTTCCTCCTCAAGAAGGATTTTGACCTAGCCATCTCCTATTTAAAGGAGACCAAGCCGTCAAACTCAAGAGGGGGAGAGGAGAGATTTCAACAAGAGAAAATGGGGAGATTTCGACAAAGAGGCTTCAACCATTCTTCATCTTTTTCTTCTTCATTCGATTAGGTTTATGTTAGGAATTCTTTGTCTTGTGTTTCTTTGGAACCTAGCCATGAACTAAATCTATTTGGCTAAGGTTATTTTGTTTTGTGGTTGTGAGAAACAATTGGATTTTGTTTAGGTAATAAGAGTTTGCACTTTCAATTCAAGGTTTACTCATTCTTGGTTCTTATTCTTGTTTGCGAGAGGATCTCATAACTTCATCTATTTATATAATATCGGGAGAGTTAGATTCAAGAAATGAATGAGTATGGTCTTTATTCAATCTATTGATGGTAAAGATTAATCCGGCTTAGAAATAAGTTAAGGATTTCAATGGCTAAGAGGAGCGCAAGATTGATTGTTGTTCACCCTTGATTCACGCAAGGATGTATTATCAAGGCATGCACAAATAGCTAGAGTTTCGACTTAGGGATAAGAAGAAACCATTGAAGAACGCTCTGCCGAATCTTGAAGGTGCTGCCCAGCCGCCCAAACAGTTGACCAGCCAATCGCCCAAGAAACCGTCGATTAGTTGCCAAGGCAACCCCGCTGCGTAAGTTGCCACGGCAACTGAGTTGCCCTTGCACTCTTTTACCAAGACGATCCAATCGGCTATCACACCTCAAATCACGATAACCTGGCCTATTCTCTCTCATTTGATTACATCTTCTTTTACTTATTTGCTTTCTAGTTTAGTTGTTAGTTAAACTCCTACAATCACCTACTTGTGTTTTTACTTTTTACAGTGCAAGAGAACATATTCTTGAAGTAGCACCAATCCCTGTGGAGACGATATCTTTTATACTATAACTTGCGACGTGTACACTTGCACAATTGCGGAGCACATATTACGCGCAACAATTTCTATTGAATTATTGTTATCATTGCTATTGATACATTGATATTGAATTATTGATTATTGAACCTTGAGATGAAAGTATTGGATACAATTGGCATGCCATATAATTCATGAGCTCATTGGTACGGGTATAAGCTACGGCCTTTATTGTGGTGTGATGGAGAGATGTTGATATGTATTGGTCAAATTGGTACGGCGGAGGGAATACGACTAGACCATTATTGATATTGGTGTGGAGGTGGAATTCGCGTATCCATATACCGTGAAATCGATCCAAGGAAACCATTGAGTATTGCTATTGATCAATGATATGAAATTATTGGTATGCTATTGATTATTAATGTTATGATGATTATTGATGCCATGATAAATGCTGAGTATGATAACTATGCCATGTTGAATCATATGCTTATTGTTAGTATGGTTAGACTTGTTATGGAAGCATGTTGGATTGCATACCATGCTCATTCCATGTTTATGGCTACCTCACTTAGACTATATACGTCTAATGCATTCATCTTCCGCATTTTAGGTTAAAAAAGTATATCGGATCGAGATCGGAGCTAGTTGGAAGTTTGACAAGATCCACAAGCTTAGAGTAATTATTTTGTCCTTATGAACTCCTAGAATGGTGGCAAATTAGTTAAACTAGTTGAATCTGGTCTTTTGGGTATGTGTATATTGGCTATGTTTTGTATAGGCCATAGAGGCCCTAAATGTCACCTTGGTTTTGGTTTGAAATGGTTAAAATATGCGTACTTGGCACTAAAAGGTGAAATCATAGTAAATGGATTCATATTGTCATGAGATTTAGCATGCTAGTAGATTAAATGAATATAAACTTTTTGGTAAAATTTTATTGCATTTGGACATCGTTCAACAGGTTAATTCAACTAAAAACCAAATAAAATTTGTCATTACAAGACAGACGTATCGATACGGGTCAAGCTATATTGATACGGACTTACATATTTGAACTTGATAAAATAGGGCGTATCGATACGAAAAAAGGGGTATAATGATACGGACTTGGACAGTAAGGTCTGGGAAATAAATTGTATCGATACAGCCTTAAGCTATGCCGAAATGGGTTAACCTTGGTCAACGTGTGTCGAAATAGGCTTAGATGTATCGATATAAGCTTATTACCCTTGAATCTGGAATTGAGAAATTAGGCTTAGCGTACCGATACAGGCTTAGCTGTATCGGTACGGGGTTAGTAAATTCTGTTAAAAGACATTAAACACAGTTTTGAATAGTTTACAGAATGGTCATTGAATATTGCATGGCCTAATTGGAAAGGTAAAGGTTATTGTAATGATATGAAACTTTACAAGCGTATTGTTGTTACATTGAATTTCATTATGGTATTGTTAATTACAACAAAAGACCTCTAAATTACTAGATTTATAGTTTAGTCCCCTAAAACTTGTAGAAGTTATAAATTAGTCCTAATTGATTAGTCATTCTCCCTTATGGGGTAAATTGAGCTAATATGCATGTTTGGTAATGTTTGAAAAGTATAAAATTAATGAAGTGTTAACCATTATATGAAAATTTTATCGCACCGATCACCGCACTAATCACCGGTAGCACACTCCGACCCGATTCTTGACCAGGCTAGGAAGGGGGTGTTACACCAACTTAGGAGCATACCGGCTTAGACGAACAAACTGAAACTCATACTCAGCCAAGATCATGCTACCCTGAACCAAAGACATGAACTCACGTTTCTTACCAACCAAGTATCTAACTCATAGATACTTCTTCTTAAAGGCAGCTTGGAAAAACTCCCAATTCACATCCTCGGCTTCCATGTCGGTAGTTACAGTCGTCCACCAATTGTAAGCATCACTTTGCAATATGGACACTACACATCCCAACTTACGAGCATTATTACACCCCTTTTGATCCAATATTCAGATCGTACTAGCCATCTAAACCTCGGATGCCTCAACTGACAAACCACGATACTCAGCACCGCCCAAACGACGCAAATGTTCCAACGGTGAACCCATTTGCCCAACAGCTAGTGCTTGCACTTGCACTCCAGCAACAGCGGCCTAGAAAGCTCTTGTCATCGCCTAAATCAAATATGCCATGTCGCCCAACCCTGGCCCACCTTACCCAGGTGGCACTTGCTCCCCAACCAATGGTGGAGGATGCAGAGGGGGTGGTATCCCTCTAGGAGGAACAACATTCTCCTAACTTCCCTGCCCAGCGATAGCAACAATCACATAAGATCACAACTCTCTCCTCGGTCCCATCGTGCTAAAACAATTAAGGCATGATAACAAACCAAAACAAAACAATTAGGCTAGCTCCAATCAAGGATCCAAGACTTCCATTTAAAACACAAAATAGTTCAGACTATGATAATAGGGCAATGGGTTTCCCAAATTTTCCCCCCAACATGACATAAAGCAAACAATGTACATATCGCAAACACCGTGCATAGCAACAATAAATATAACTCACAAAAAAATCACAACATCTTACCAAATTTTCCCCATTTATCACAAAACTTGGCTCTAATACAACCAAATGTAACCCCCTCGACCCGGCCTAGTCGCAAGACCAGACCAATGGTTACACAGGGTTTACTAAAGAAAACCCGTGAAGGTTCACTTCGGTAAACGACCCTTGTTTTATTCTTTTTATCTTTTCTAGATGCAAAATTATTAACCTAAGTGTACATACTAGCAGTGCGTGAAATTAAAACTCAATCGATGTTGATTTGACATCCAACTATAACGACTTGCATTTAGGGACCAATTTGCAAATTTGACAAATTACAAGGACTTATTATGAAATTAAAATTATCATTATTCAATTAGTCGGGTTTCATACTCATATGCCAAATTTCAGCTTAAATTGATCATTCAAACTCACTCAATTGCATTCACATTAATCAGGGACCAAAATGTAAAGGTACGAAATATTAGAAGATTCCAAATAACCAACTTACTTAACACCGTATCGGTACAATTGGGCACTGTATTGGTACGCCCTTGATGGTTCATAACTCCCAAATTCATGTGGCACAAAATTGTACCGATACGGTCTCGTGTACCAAAATGCCTAGCCAATTTGGCCTTGGCCTGTACTGATACGCACCAACCCGTACCGATACACCGAGCCTGTTTGGGCTTAATTGTACCGATACGCTGGGTCGCGTACCGATACGCCTGGACCCAAAATGGCATCTTTTGCTGGTTTAACATACAATTAAGCTAAGCAAACTACTTAATCACGCTTCTAGGACATAAGCAATATAAACTAGGATCAAACCTCAGCCAAAACACAAGGAACATCAACCATATATGTTATCTTGCATCCAAAAGGAAACTATAGGCATGGAACCTACGAACCAAGCCAAACGAGATACTAAAAACCATACCAAGGCATAAACTAAATATAACAGGCCATTTACAAGACCAAAACAACAATATAAACTTGCTCAAATAGGGAGTTCATCAACATCTCCCAAAACCATAAGGAATTCTCCATTGCCCTTATTAAACATAGTCTACTTTAGAAACATACGCTTGTATAAGAAGTCCTTGGATCACCTTCACTTGCTTGCTGCCTTTGAACCTTTAATTCTCTGTATTGATGGACAAAGAGAGCGTAAGCACAATAGGCTTAGTGGGGAGTGCTAAAAAACAATACACCATCAATGCATTTTAAAACCGGTTTCTATACCACATTGAAATCACTTTTAAATCCATGATTAAATCATCATTTAAAAACCTCATTCCTTCAAAACATGCACTTTAACCTTCCCATGCATAACATACCATATGCAAAGTTTAAAGAGTAAACATGTATAAATCCATTATACAACACATGATACATTAAAAATTATATTGGATCACAAGTGATCATCAACAAGTTCCAATTACAAACACAACATCGGATACGCGGATTCACGAGTGTTCTCCCAACACTTCATACATTCTCACCGGCAACACAAGCTTCACACACGGGAGTATTCAGTACACAATATAAACCTCTCAATCGTTGTGACACCCATGGTGGAGTATTCGGTACCCATATCAACCCCTCAACACCACTCATTGATAGATGTATAACCCACTAACGAGATTTTTCGGTACCATAAACCCTTCAATCGTTAGGATACTTGGACGAAGTTTTCCGTACCCATATCAACCCCTCAATGTCCAAGGCAACTTATTTTACAATGCAATTAATCCTATAGCCGGCTAACTATATCCGATTATGTTTTAAAACCATTTCTATACCATTACTTGACAATATAATTCACAATTAGCCATGAACCTCACTGTGTTTAAAGCAATTTACCAAAACATACCCAAGCATCAAACCATGTTTCCACAAGTATAAATCACACTTACAATGATCATTCACCAATGCATCATTCATCAATACTTTATCAAAAACAGTAGACATCATATTTGAAATCATGCTTCAACAGTGAAAATCATGTAAATCAAAACGAGTGCATAAATCATTTTGTAAAACAAGCACGACTGAGAGAGAAAACCTTTGTACTTACTTTCGAGTTAAAACCAGCGTTTCAAAATAGATTTAAACTCCTTTAAACCACCTTTTAAACCATTCCAAATCTTGAAAACACGTTCTCACTCACCGACACGCGAAACCTCGATTCACCGACGCGTAATTAAGCGTCTAAAGCCTCCAAAGCTTCACCAGTAGCTTCCAAAACGTTCTCCCCTATTTTAACCATATTATAACAGAGGATTATTGCATCATAATGAATTCAAAACCCCAACAAGCAATTCTTAAACATTGCCTTGCTTAAAACCATCAAAACACATACCCAAAATAACTTTGATTCACATCCAAAACTTAACTCAGCCATAACCTAACACTTCCAAACATAAATTAACATCAAAAGATATCTAAAATCCAACTCATAACATCCTTATACCTCCAACAACCAATAAACACCCACAACACCTTAAAAACTCATAACTAACAACTCAAACAATTAGAGATTCATTTGATTTCGGGATTCTATTGATAAAACCAATCCATTTTCACCATAAGACATCAAAATCATGATATAACCTCATCATAAACTCAGCAAAACAAATCTAAAACGAATCTCATAATTACCTTAATTAAATCTCAATTAAACCATTTCTCTTCAATTAAATCCACAACACTAATTAGAAATCATTTGTAAAGGATTAAGAACTTGAGAATTTTAATAAAGAACCATCATTAAATGAGAAGAGCAAACCTCACCTCCAAAGATTGAAAACTCTCTCAATTGGATGATTTTTACACTAAAGAAACAAAGGAAAATCATTGAGATTTTGAGGAAACAAGTTGAGAAATTCATTAGAAATCATTATCTTCAGAAAACAAGATAATTACCTCAAATCTTTGCTGAGAAAATAGATGTTTGGCTGAAGAGATTTTGAGAGAAACTCAAGAGAGAAAAGTTATGTCAATTTTGTTTTTAGGAAATAACTACCATCCTTTTAATAAAATCCTCTTTAATCATTTAATTAAAACACTTTAAAAATAATCCAATTAAGACAAAAATCTGATAAAAACATTTAGGCTTAATAGCACCTTAGAAGTTCTAAGTTTTAACCCTTTTACAAAACAGTCACTAAAAATAGTTTTCACTTTTTATATTTTGGTCACTAACCCGATATGTCCAATTTCCAAATCTTACTTTCTGAAATCAACTTTACCAAAAATCAATATATATTTAATAAAGATTTTAGAGATTTGTTCTATATTTTTAACCCTTGTAAAAATATACGATCCCAAAATCGACTCGAATCTCTAACCCGGTCTAACAGACCGTCTAATCTAACCCTCAAAACCACTAGGCCCAGAACCGGGGTGTTACATATTATTCCCTTGTCATTCATCTTCGTGTGGAGGCCATTTTGGAGGAACTAGGACTGCTGCGAAGGTCCTACAATATGGATTCTATTGGCCCGCTTTCTTCAAGGATGCACATGAATTTTGCAAGGCTTGTGACAGATGCCAAAGGACGGGAAATATATCTCAAAGACATGAAATGCCATTGAAAATCATCTTTGAGGTAGAGCTCTTTGACGTATGGTGTATAGACTTCATGGGACCCTTCTCGTCATTATTTCGAGATCTCTACATCTTATTAATTATGGGTTATGTGTCAAAATGAGTCAAGGCAGTGGCTACACCGAAGAATGACTCCAAGACAATTTTGAAGTTCCTTCACAAGAATATTTTTACAAGATTTGGAGCCCCAAAAGCCATCATAAGTAATGAGGGAACCCACTTCAACAACAAGCTCATTGCCAAAGCATTACAAAGATATGGGGTGAGGCACAAAATTGCTACAGCATACCACCACCAAAACCAATGGCCAAGCTGAGATCTCCAATCGAGAGATGAAACAAATATTTGAGAATGTGGTCAACCCCAAAAGGAATGACTGGTCTCCAAAACTTGATGAAGCCTTATGGGCTTATCAAACAACTTTCAAGACACCTTTGGGAATGTCCCCATTCAAGCTTGTCTATGGGAAAGCATGTCACCTTCCCGTCGAGCTAGAACACAAGGCTTATTGGGCCATTAAAAAGCTCAATATGGATGCCCAGATGGCTAGAGAGAGAGAAGGTTATTGGAGCTGAATGAGATGGAAGAATTTAGAGCCAAAGCTTATGAGAATGCACGCTTGTACAAGGAGAAAACAAAGAAGTGGCATGGCAAGCATCTTTTGCCACGACATTTCTTAGAAGGCCAACAAGTGCTCCTCTACAACTCTAGGCTCAAGCTATTCTCTGGAAAGCTCAAATCAAGATGGTCGGGCCCATTCCAAGGGCAAGGTTTATCCTCATAGTGTTGTAGACATTAAAAAACTTGAAGATGACACTATTTTCAAGTTCAATGGCTAGAGACTAAAGGCCTACACTAGAGCCCCAATCCTGCGTGACAAGTCATCCTTGCTTCTTCATGATCCATGAGAGTTTGAATCCCCTTAATTTTTCTATTTTTGCTATAGCATTTTTTTGCTTATTGTGTCCATAAATAATTTTGTTTATCCTTATTTCTCTTTTTCCTTTAGTTCTTTATTTCATGTTATTTATTTTATTTTTATTTTTATTTTTATTTTTATTTTTATTACCTTATGCCAAATTGTTTCCTCTAGCTATAGGTGTCACGTGGAGGCAAGGTTTAAAGAAGGAAGATGTTTCCAATTTGGGTTTAGGCTTTTGTCTTTACCCTAAAGAAGGAAGTTGAAAAGAACCATACTTTTCCAAGCCTTTTGGGCAGCATTAAATGGCAAAAAGGGGATTTTATCTATTTTTAATTTTCAAACCCCACACCATCACTGCACTTTTTAGATTCTCTATTCAACTTTTTACTTTTCATTAACTCCCCATCATATCTCTCCTCTTCCCACGCCTTACAATCGTCAATCCTTTTAACTACTCCCTTTACTTGTTAGTTTTTTCTCTCCCACGCTTCAACCCTTCTTCTTCTTCTTTCTCACCACAATCTCGCCCAAAACCCTAACCATACCGAAAACTCGTTATTTCCTTTCCTTCCACAATTTTCCAGTGCAAGAATGTTATCGGTGCCTCTAGTAGCACACAAGCCCAACCACCCATCCAAATCAACAAGTTCTAGGATGAGACAACTAAGAAAAGGTTCTAACGAATCAAGGAAAAGATGGTCTACAACAAGGGCTGATTTTTCCTTCTAAGGAAGAACAAGGCTTTGACAATGAGGTGATGGAAGTTGTCACAAAGTAGAACTGGGGGACGTACGTCAAGCACCCTGGCCCCATATCCGTGCCACTAGTAAGGGAATTTTACACCCATCTTACAAGCCCCACGCAGTCTAGCGTGTATGTACAAGGAGACCAGATCAAGTTCATCACTACGACGATCAACAAATTATTTGGGATGAAGAATGTGGTAGACCAGCACACCTCGTTCGCAGAGGCTGCCGATGCCCAAACTCACAAAGACATCCTAAAGGACTTCTACTTCAAGGTGACTCGGTTAGATCCAACAAACAAGATGGTAGAGAAGGGGCATAGGAAGCCCAACGCAAAGCTATGGAACCACTTCCTCTAAACACGTTTGATGCCAACCTCTCACCACTCAACCGTAACCCTCAATAAAATGCTCTTCTTGCATTCCATTCTCATGGGGAGGTTGATTGATGTGGGGAAGATAATTTTGGATGAGGTTTACGGTTGCTTGAAAAGGAAATCCAGCCCCTTGATTTTTCCCAATATGATCATGACACTTTGCCGGCAATAAGTGGTCTATAAAGACCCGGAGGATGAGATGCTGCGAGGGAAACAAGGTTTGAACCCCGATAAGATACCAGGGCTGAAGGGCTTTGATGATGACACTCCAGATGAGAAGCTTGATGGTAGAGGTAAAACATTTGCTGCAGTGAGGCTTGCTTCTTTGGTAGCCTCAACTAAACGCACAAAGGCCCGGGTGGAGGAGATTCGAGGCAACTTGAATACTTTCTTCAAGTATGTCAAGGAAAGGGATGCGTGATGATCTCACACTTTAAGAAGATGTTGCCATAAACATCCATCGACTTCCCTCCCTTCACTGAGACCCTACTCATTTCCCCAAGGGAACATCCCATGCCATAGAAGGCCCCTGACCCAAGCACAGCCCCTGCATGACTGGAGACAACTACTCACAAGCTAGCCCATGCTGATGCCGCAGCCAATCATCTTCTGTCCCAACAAAACAAAGAGAAGGCCCCAATGAAATCCCCGCCAAGTGAAGCCCATACATCTAACCCAGTCACTGTCGAGAATGAAGATAAGGAGATTGCTGACAATACTCATACCCCTGCACCAGCTTAGACATCGGATTCCACCCCAAGGACTAGGCGTCATCTGAAGCGTACTAATAGTAACATTTGGACCTCTCCCACCGAGGGGAATGATGATTCGGATGACCAGGACCCACCACCACCACAGAAGTAGGACCGTAGTGAGGTACCTCCCATTTGCATTTCATTTAGTTTTGTTTAGTTAAGCATTTGCATTTGTAGTTGTAAACAGATTTTGCTATGACATTTTGTTTGGTTTATAGACAATTTTTATGAAAAAATTGATGATGTCCGATGATGAGAATTTATTTTTTTATGGCTATGAATTGATTGAATGTACATGACTGTTGAGATTTGTAGAACTGACTTTAGGACTTAATGCTTTGCGATTAAACTCTTACAAGATTGTATGTTGTGTAATACCCTCAAAGTCGGGTTAGTAGTTTTTGCCTATTTGGGAGCAGTTAGTAAAGACATGCATTGTTAAATTGGATTAAAAAATTGGATAATTGAAGCAATAATTGTAACATATTAATCACATGACATAAGTGTATGTTTAATAATTTAATAGATTACTAGTTAAATTGCTATGACAGTAACTTATATTAAATTGATTGAGTAAGTGGACTAACCGTAATAAAAAGGAAAAATGGATAGTCATTCTTAAATGATTAAACCGAACCTCTTTGGAATTTAATGTTTGCATGCTAAATTGGGAAAAGATGAGGGACTTGTACACTTACCTTTGTGGAAGAAAGGCATGTGTCTTGGGTAATAGAAGGGGGTTCGGCCATTAGGAGAGGAAACCAAGAGAAAATCATCTTCATTCCCTTCCACTAGGATTTAAACAATGAGAGAAAGAGAGTTGGAGGGAAAGGTTAAAGGATATCCATGGAGTTTTAAGGATTCAAGCTTGGTAGATTCAATCATTAGAATGGTTAGAAGGTGATTAACTTTCTCCCTTCTTAATAAACAAGCTTTGGTTCTGAAATGTTTGAAAGATTTTCTTTATGAAGCAAGATTGTGGAGTTAGTAAAATAAATTGAAAATCAAGATATAAGCCTATGATTGTTCAAATGTTGCAATTGCATGTATAAGTTGTTGTTGCTTGAAATTGATCTAAAAGTCCTTGCTTGTTGATCATTCCATGTGAAGGTTGTTTTGATAAACCTATTCGAATAATTGTGTAATTGGGCTATTAAAGTATGCTCAAGTTAAAGAAAATTGAAGGGTGTTTACATTGCTTAATAGGAAAATTCAAAGCTGTTTGTATTTATAAACTTGTGGAACCGGTTCGAGCTATAAAAAATGAGAGTAAATGTTTTATGAATGTCTACAAGAATGGTTTAGACTATGCAATATGAATATACATAAAAACAAGACAGTTTTGTGATTGCATAAAGGTTGTAGACTGTGTCGATTGTAACTAAGTGAGTATGCATAGTAAGCAGATTGTTTTGATATACAAAATTGTATAGGAATAAATCTGCCCTGTCTTGTGTATGAATGTGCAATTGAGGACTATTTTGCTACTTAAAATGGATTGTTGTGTAAGATATAAAGATATTGTATCGAAACTGTTTTCAAAAATAAAAATACAGGGCAGATTTAAGTATTTCTAAACACGGTCTAGGATCAGAAAATACATGAAGTGCTTGACTGTTTTTGAATTAAAAACAAGGTAGTTTTGTATTAAAATTGGACTGTATTATACTGGAATTCTTGGGACTGTTTTTAGTGATCTTATTGGATTGTTGTATTAAATATAGGAGACTATTTTCTGTAAGTAAATGAAATTAGGGACTGTTTTAGATAACTAAAAAGGTTACAGACTGATTTATAAAGTTGGGGAGTGTTTTAAGCAGTTAATTAAGTGGGTGAAAGATGCAGTTTTAGGTGAATAAGATGAGCAATTTTGTTTATTAAATGTACAGATTTATAGCTAAAACAGTGCAGAAAATGTTGTTTAAATAATGCAGCTTGTGAGCTTAAAATACTATGCTGGAATATGGTTTAAAACTGTGCAGGAAAAATAGGTTAAAGCTATGCAGTAAAGATTGTAAAATTGTGTAGTGCAGTTTCTTATAACAAATGCAGAAACAGTTTAATAAAAAGATGCAGAATGCAGTGTTATTTTAAATGCAGAAATTGTATAGTGCAAAATAGTCTATTGAATGCAGAATTGAGGTTTAAATGTGCAGTTTAAGGTAGTAAAATAGTTTGGACTGTTTTAGTGTACATAAATATATAAATAAGTATGAGATTGTTTTTGAATAAATATAAAGTGTAATGGACTGTTTTTAGCATGAGTATAATGACTTAAGGACTGTTTTGATGTTGAATAAATATATATCATGAATGCTGGATTGTATGCTGAAATAAGAAGCTAAAGGAACTGTTTGATGATAATTATATGTGTATATGTATGATTAAAAGGCTGCCTTGAACTTATTCATGTGTGTATGTGTTAATAAGTGATTTGAAATGGTTTTAATGACTTGCTAATTGATGTGAGGTACAAATGTTAATTATGGATGGCTAAGGAAGGGAGTTGATTAAGAAGTAGATTGTGTTTAGTGGATCGGGTATTCCATAACTTTGGAATATAAGGTGAGTGTAGTTTGTTCATTCAAGGTGACACGGTGTCATCTTGATTCTTGTTTTATTGAGTGTTCTGTTAAAGTTAATAATCATGAAAGCATTGGCTCATTTAGAGCACATCGGATTGAACATGTCATGGCAAAACATAAGTAGATTACATGGTTAAGAGATGCACGCATATGCATCATGAATGCATTGCATACCAAATTTTGATACATTGTTATTGTTAAATTGAATTAAATAAGCTTTGTCTTGATTATGATTTGAATACCAAGTTATTGTTAAGTGTTCTCAAGCCTTGAAGCTAACCTCTATGAATCGAATGGGCTCTCTAATGCCATAAGATATCGCAAATATTGACGTTGGAGCATAAAACTCACTTTTCATAAGATTTATTGAACCTTATATTGAACTTAAAGCTCATTATAAGTAAGATTACTTTTTCAATACGATACTTCCCCAATATCAACTATAAGATAAGATACTTAAGTTGCCTACAATGGAAGTCCTTGGATACATTAGTACGATGCATGGTATATTGAGACTACGGTCCATGAACTACGGCTCGGGGGACGCCCCATTTATATGTAATATGTATATTGGCGACAGTAGGAGGTAACGGGGGAGATGTACGGGGATTGGCGACAGTTTGGTTGGATAGTAAGAAGATAAGATTGATATGTTTTCGATATTAGCCATTGCTATGTGCTTTGCGCTAAGTATCGCTTGGACCAATATGGTCAAACACGGACCTATGTTATTCGAAACCAATTGTGATCCAAGGCGAACTTTTAAAAGACATGAATTGAATAAAATCAAATAAAGAAGACAAGAGAATTTAAGAACAATATATGAATTATTGAAACTCTTGGTGAGCATAGTGTTTATTGAAGCTCTTCGTAAGCATAATGTTAATGAAGCTTTTTGTGAGCAAGAAAATTGTTAAGGTCCTTGGTGGCATATAAATGACCAAAGTTTAATTCTTGATGGAAATCTCGAACAAAAAACATGGAAAAGTATAACTCCTATAAACTTTTAATAAGCAAATAGTTTTAATGATAACTTAAGTTATATGAATTCCTTGTTTTGCGCACTTGAAGTTATTTGGTTAATCATTCAAAGATCATGAACAATATTGTTACTACCTCACTTAGGCTATATAAGCCTAATGCACTCATTTTTCATGCATCGCGGGATAATTAAAGTTCATATGCCTCCGAGTGTGGTTGTGAGTTATAAATCTTTGTTCAAGGTCCAAGTAGAGATTGAAACTCTTCTTAAGTAGTATACTCCTAGGATGGTGCCACATTGTTCGAATGATATATCTAGTGTATTCTTTGTTTTATACAATTTGTCAATACTTGATATTTCATATGGTTGGTGTTGTATATGTAAGTAATTCGAATGCTTTCTTAGTGCAAAAGATATGTATGTACGATATGTGATTCATGAGTTATTGATTCACCATGATATTGATGTTTGGATAATTGGATTATAGTTTAAGTCGTGAATAAGGTGTTCGAATAGTCCCTTGGTTACCAAGTTATGATAACATGCCTTTGATAATAACTTGTGGTTTAAGTTATATTTGATAAATTTGATAAAAACATCTCTTGGAACCTGGTTAGTAAATATGAAGACATATGAATATAGTATTTATATATATTAATCAAAGAAATTATCGTGGATTCTAAGTTGTGGAATATGTTGTAAATACAAGTGAATTATCTTATGCATGATAAATTTCGATGAGTATTAATTTAGGCATGCTTAATCTAACAAAGTATGTGATTATAATTGAAAAATGTGGCATGCAGCTTGTACTCGTTAAGATTTCGTAATTGGTACTTATAACATGAATTAATTTATGTTGGTATATCATTAGTAAATCTTCGAATGGATGAAATTAATGAATATGTCAAGCTTGAGGATCAACCTCCCCTGATTTTACCACACTAAAATAGAGGATCAAATGCATCAAAATGCATTCACAAACCCAGCAACGTCAATCCACAACAATCTTCTACAAACACTAGCCAAAACCTTTCCAAAACTACCGAAATCAACATAAAAAATCTTCCACAACTAACCCAGCCAAAAACTAAAGGTTTGATCCATCAATGAACTTCCATTAACATCCAAAAACAACCTAACACCATCCTCATGTCTCCAACATTCATTAAACAACCAAAACTTGCCAAAAATCACTTAATCTCATCAATTAAACCTTGATTTAACCAATTTCCATAATTAAATCATTAAAACTCATTAGAAAATATTTATAAAGGATCAATAACTTGAGAATTTCAATAAAGAATCATACATTAGAAGAGAAGGACAAAGCTCGCCTCTAATGTTGACTTTCCTCCATAATTGTATTGATTTACATGAGAAAACAATATTAAAACAATAAGGTTTTGATAGAAATCAATCAAGAACTTTTTTGAAATAAAAAGATTGAACAAATTAAGAAGTCACCTGAAGATTTTTCAAAATTGACTTTACCAAGAACTAGCCATAATGTCACATTTCCAAATTCCATTTTTTCGAAATTGACTTTACCAAAAACATTTATATATTAAATAATGATTTTTATATATTTTTTGCAAATATTTTCTCAGTCAAAAATATTTATTCTGATTTTAATCTGGAATCCGACTTAAATCTCTAACTCAGTCCACCGGATCGTTTAATCAGCCTATAAACCGGCAGGCCCAAAACTGGGGCATTACAACTCTCCCCCACTTAGGAAATTTCGTCCTTAAAATTTTATCCAAAGAAAACAAGTACGGAAACTATCTCATCATGTCTGCCTTACTCTTTCACGTGGCCTCCTCAACTCCATAGTGTCACCACAACACCTCCACAAGCTCAATCGTTTTGCCATAAACAACTTACTACTCGAACCAAGGATCCCAACGGGTTCCTTATCAATGGACAAGCTCGGTCACAACTCCATATCCTCCACCAACATAACATATGATGGATCTAACCAATACCTCCGCAACATCAACACATAAAACACATCATGAACCTTCTTCAACTCATGAGGCAAACTCAAACAATAAGCCACAGGACCTATACCCTCCTCAACCTCATACGGTCCAATAAATCTCGTACTAATTTTACCTTTACGTCCAAACTGCATCACCTTCTTCCAACACCTTCAAAAACACATGATCACCATCATCATACTCACTCTCTCTACGCTTCAAATCCGTGCAGGATTTCTGGCAATCCGAAGTTACTTCCAAGCGATCACAAACAAGCTTTGCTTTCTCATTCGTTTCTTACAACACATCCGGCAAAAAACATGATTTTTCCCAACCTTAGCCCAAACACAAGTGTGTGCGACACTTTCTACCATACAAGGCTTCATAAAGTGTCATTTGAATACCAACCTGATAACTATTGTTACCAACAATCTCCACCAAAGGCAACTGCCTCTCCCAATTTCCTTGGAACTGAATGATGCAACACCTTAACATATCCTCTAAGACTTGGATCACACGTTCAGACTGACCATCCGTCCGAGGATGATGCAAAGTACTAAATTTCAACCGTGTGCCCAAAGCTAGATTCAATACTCCCAAAAACCCACTGTAAACTGCGGATCCCTATCCAAAACTATAGACTTAGGCACCTCGTGCAAATATACAATCTCAACAATATACAACTCTGCCAACTTATCCAAATAATATGTGTATGCACAAGCACAAAATGTGCACACTTCATAAACCTATCAATAATCACCCAAATGGACTCCTTTTTAGTGGGCGTCAAAAGCAACCTAGAAACAAATTCTATAGCAATTCTCTCCCACTTCCATTTTGGTATCCTACCATACAAGGCCTCATAAGGTGTCATTTGAATACCAACCTGATAACTATTGTCACCAAAAATCTCCACCAAAGGCAACTACCTCTTCTTATTTCCTTGGAAATCAATGATGCAACACCTTAACATATCCTCTAAGACTTGGATCACACTTTCAGACTGACCATTTGTCTGAGGATGATGCAAAGTATTAAATTTCAATCGTATACCCAAAGCTCGATGTAATACTCCCAAAACCCCATTGTAAACCGAGGATCCCTATCCAAAACTGTGGACTTTGGCACCTCTTGCAAATGCCCAATCTTGGCAATATACAACTCCACCAACTTATCCAAAGAATATGTGGTATGCACAAACACAAAATGTGCACACTTTATAAATAGATCAATGTTGTGACCAGGATATGCTTGGCAAAAGGTATAAAAATGAGTATTGTAAATGTATAAAACAATGCCATGTCGAGTCCTTTTTCGTGCAAGTATACACGGTACACAAGTAATACATTAGTTAAGCTGAGTATCGATCCCACAGGGATTGTCTTGGAATTTAATTGTTCAATTGTTACTTGCCTTTGGGTGAAAAATGTTTGTTTTGGAAAGTGATTTAAGGAAAAGAAAATAAAATAAAACATCATTGGCAAGGAATGCATGGTTTTCACGTTGTTTATGCCATGACAGCCTTTAATAATGTCATGTTTTGGCGATGTTTTATTGAGCAGATTCAAAAGATGGTCATTGCCTCCATCGATAACAATGCTTTAAACTAATTATGTAAAAACCCATATATGTCTATAGTGCATATTTCCCATTAATTAGTTTAGTTTAGTTCCAAGCTTTACTCTCTAAGGGGTAGACTCACTCCCGAAGTATGTTCATCTACTTGAACATCTTCTGTCGAAGCTTCTAACCTTATAATTTGGCAAGTAATCATTGCCTCCCAAGTCAGTTATGATATTGAGTTGCAATGAGCAAGCTACGCCAGTCGTCGCTTGGCATATAAGTTTTGGAAAAAGTAAAGACATTTCCAAATGAATAAAACTTTATGCTAAAACATTCCTAATTAATAAAAGCATGCAAAAAAAACAACGTTTCATCCATCCACCCCTCACCAACTATAAAATTAGTTTATGATGAGGGGGTTAACCACATAATAAACTTCATCATTTGCAAACATCATCTTCAAAATTAAAATAAACCAAAGGAAAAGGGAATAAAAGGGTCGGTTGATTCAGCCTCTCTTACTCCAGCCCTCATCGCTGTGGCTACTCCAGCCGGTGGTGGAAGTGATCGGAGATGATCCTAAGCTAGCTCGCTTACGTGCGCCTCATGCTTGGAAATGATCTCTTTATATAGATGAGTGAGGAGAAAACCCTAGGACAAATTCAAATTTTAAATTTCGGCTAAGGCTCCTTGATAAGTGCTTGATCTCCTTATCAGCTTATCACCGAGTAGGGCTAACATGTGATGGTCTAGGGATGACATTATCAGTCACCACTGTGATGCCAAAGGTCGTGGTAGAAAACTCAGACTAGCCGCTCCTAATTTCTCGGAATATGTCCATTTGAATATACTTCGGAACCTTATCCTTTCCTATTTTTTCGGGCTTTCCATCATTCTCAAGGGCCTTGGCATGCAATTGTTGGTCCATTTGCATTGCACTGCTAGCCGCGCCTCGGCAATCTTTCCTAAAATTGACATTTGTTTTCCTTTATTCCATTGCCACGCCATCTGGCATAGAACCTGGGCCAAAAACAATAAAAACCCTTCAAATCGTAAAAGGGACACCTGCTAAACTCTTTTTTATGCAAAATGCATGAAACTAATACTAAATCCAAACATGTGTAATCGAAAACTAGAAAAAATTATTGTAAAATAGATGAAAAATGTAGTACTTTTGAGGAGTTATCACTCCCCCAAACCTAGCTCATTGCTTGTCCTCAAGTAATGCAAGAAAATAGTAAAACAAAAAGGTACCTCAGCAGAAATAAATGACATCCCAACACATGCCAGCGAGTTGTAATTAGCTCTAGGTCTGTCCTTAGAATCCAATATATCAATGCCAACATTTCAAAAATTCAAGTGCAACAAATAAAGACCTAGTCTAAGGTTCTAAAGTGTCATTTGTGCAGGCAACATGCATCAAGCTCATATCAATTCCCTTAAGGTTCCTTACTGCCCAAACTCATATTTGTATTTATATAATATTTTTTACTACCAAGGGTATTCTGATGAAGGCCTAAAAGTGAGGTCGCGTTATGCACTGTTTGGCGTGAGTCATAAGAGGGAACATACCATGAAGCCTCAAGTAACCTATTATCCCTAAAGCAGAGGAGTGCCTAATGTTTTTAGCCATTGGCAACACATTGTTGCCTTATTCATCTTTTTCTTTTTTTAAAATACTCTAACATAGAAATTTTTTCATTTATTTATTTACACTGAGTTTAGCTTCAAGAAGTCCTAAGTTCATTTTAGCAAACTAGATACATGCCACGTGTAAAGTGAGACTAAAGTTCCAAAGACTAGAGTTTATTGTCAAAGCAACCTGAGCATTAAAGTTCTGTTGGCATACAATTTCATAGGACAAGTTCATCATCGGACAGGTTAACTAGTTACAAGTTTAAGCATGCTGACAGTATGTTGGTAATTTATTCACAAATCAGTTGAGAAACAAAAATAAATAGGGTTTGGTATGCATGGCAAAAAATTGCAAATTAAACATGAATAATGCATGATTTCAAATGCATGAAAAAAATGGAGAACATTAAACACCCCCAAACCTAAAATGCGTATAGTCCTCGATGCATGAAAAACAACCCATGTATACAAAAACAAAAATGCATGATTATGAAAAACAAAATGAAATGCAATAAAGGAATTTAAGGGGAAGAATAATCCCCTTCGGTTGAAGGTTCTAGCCTAGAAATGCGTGTCTTTCTCTTGACAAAACTGCCCTTATTGGGGGCCATATGCTTCGTGCGCTTGAGGCACTTCTTTGGTTCTACTGTAGTGGCGTGTAAAGCCCGTAGGACTTCTTTGATTGACTTGTAGATGCTTGATTTTTCAGGAGCAGACTTTGGCGTAGCAGGTGTGGCGGCGACTTGGTTTCCTTCATCTTCAGATACCATGGGGGAATTAGTGTTGTCGGTTTCAACATGTACCGACGATGTTGGGGCTGGAGAGACTGGAGTACGAGAAATTAACACCGTATCCTCTGATTGTGGAGTTTTCGCTCGAGAAGAATAGAGGCTTACCGGCACTGTCCCCTCTCCGAAGAGACTGGCAGGGAACTTAGGAAAAGTGAGCACCGAGAGCGCAGCTACTTCATCAAGGGCATATTTCAACACCGAGATCAGTAATGGAAAAATTAAACTACCCATTGGTTTACCTGAACATTTATATGTCTCGTCCACTATGGTTCTGCCAACATCAATTTTTCTCCCGGTCATAATGGAGTGAAGAAGCACCATTCTTTCCTCAGAGATAGTTTCATTGTGTGTCGTGGGCATCAAGTTGGCTTTGAGGAAGTGGTTACATCCTCGCAGCTGTACTTTCAAAGCCAAGCGCTTCATTGTCTGGCTCCTCTTGGTGGAGATGTTCCATTTTGTACCGATTTGGCATAGGTCCTTCAAGATCAATCTCTTCTTTGAATCATCAAGTGAGTCGGCGAACGCTAATTGTTGATCCTGCTCGCCATCCAGAGAAAACAAATCATTAATATATTTGGCATCAAATCAAACACTCTTACCACGAATCATAAGAAAAGGTTATCTTTGTTGGTTAAGTGGGCATAAAATTCTCGAACAATCATGCTATTGATGTCACTGGTTTACTGGCAAAATTTTTCCCAACCATGTTTCTTTACAATCTCAGCGAACTCCATGGTATAGCCAAAATTTGGCTCATCCTTCAACTCGAATCTCTTCTCGTAGTAGAAGTTTCTCGAAGTAAAATTTTCATCATGCCTCTTCTCGATTTCAACAGTAAAGAAACGTTTGAATAGAAGGGATGAAGACGTCATTGATTCTTGAAAGAAAGAAGGTGAAAAGATTATGAGCGAGTACGATTTCTAGGGTACTTGGTTCTTTTGAGCAAAAGAGTGAAAGTGTTGAGTAAAAAAGAAAATCGGCTAGAGTGTTTAGGTGGGAAAGAAAGAGAAAAAGGTGGAGTGTTTAAGGGGTTAGCCGATTTATTAGGGTATAATGATGAAAGAATTTGAATTGGATGTGTGAAAAGATAATGGTGATAGGAGGAGAATCGACGGGAATGCAAAAGGATAAGGAGGGAAAGTTTGAATTTTGATTTACCCTAGGGCAGCTAGGGTTTTATCTTATCCAAACCAATAATACTTTTTTTCTTTTTTTATCAACCGTGCTAGCCTCTCTTTGGTTTGTCACTGGTATTAAAATACTGCTGGCAATCTAAACATATGTTGACAAGAAAAATCCTGCATTCACTCAAAGAACCCTTTCAAGATGGAAGAATAAATAAAATAAAGGAAATCAACAACACATAAAATACTGTAAAAACTAACCCTAATATTTACAAATAAGTCAAACCATTGTGGAAATTGCTAAATTTCTGCCAAAGGGATAACCTCATTGGCATCCTTTGGAGTACCTTCCACATAATGCTTAAGTCTCTGACCATTTACTTTGAAAATTATCTCATTCTTCAAATCTCGACTATCAAATCCACCATAGGCATAAGGTTAAACAAGTTCAAATGGTCCTGACCATTTTGACTTGAGCTTCCCTGGAAAAATTTTAAGCCGTGAGTTAAATAGAAGAACATGTTGACCTACCATAAACGGCCTTGGCAAAATTCTTCTGTCATGCCAGCGCTTTGTTCTTTCCTTGTAAAGTCTGGCATTCTCATACGCTTGTAGCCTGAATTCCTCCAACTCGTTGAGGTCTAGCAACCTCTTCTCTCCAGCATTTCTCCATGCCATGTCAAGTTTCTGAATTGCCCAATAAGCTTTATGTCCCATTTTCACTGGCAAATGACATGATTTCCTAAAGACGATTCAAAAAGGAGAACATCCTAGAGGTGTTTTAAAGGCAGTCATGTATGCCCAAAAAGATTCATCTAGCTATTGGGACCAATCCTTCCTTGTGGGATTCACAGTTTTTTCCAAAATGCTTTTGATTTCCCTATTTGATATCTCAGCTTGACCATTCGTTTGAGGGTGGTATGTTGTAGCAATCTGTTGCTAAATTTCGTACCTGCACAAAGCTCTAGATATTAAACGACATTTAAAATGAGTGCCCTAATCATGTATAATAGCTCTCGGGGCACCAAATCTTGTAAAATGTTTTTGTGCAAAAATTTAGCAACAGTCTTGGCATTGTTGTTTGGTAAGGCCATAGCCTCAACCCATTTGGAAACATAGTTAATCGCTAATAATATATACAATTTACCAAATGAAAGGGTGAATGGGCCCATAAAGTCTATCCCTCCAAACATCAAATAAATCTACAGGCATTATGTTTTGAAGTGGCATTTGGTGTCTGCCAGAAATGTTCCATGTTCGTTGGCATCGATCACATGTCTTGGAAAATTGTGAGAATCTTGGTATAGTGTAGGCCAAAAAAAACCAGACTGCAACACCTTGGCAGCAATCTTTATTCCAGCAAAATGTCGTCCGTACAATGTTGCATGGCATAGCTGCAAAATACTATGTTGTTCTTCTTTTGGCACACACCGGCGAATTACCTGGTCGACACTTTGCTTAAATAGTATGGGCTCATCCCAATAGTACTGCCGAGCCTCTCTCAGGAAACGCTTCCGCGAGTTATATGCCAAGTCTGGTGGCATCAAATTGCTTATAGGTAGTTGACAATGTCAGTGTACCATGGCATAGCACTGACTGCAAGTAGGGACTCTTCAGGAAATTCATCCCTTATGGCATCATACTTACCATCTTCCAAATGATGTTCTAGGCGTGATAGGTGGTCGGCTACTGCATTTTCACTCCCCTCTTATCTCGAATTTCAAGATCAAATTCCTACAGTGAGAGTATCCATCAGATCAATCTTGGTTTGGCATCCTTTTTTACCAAGAGGTATTTCAGAGCTGAATGATCCGTAAAAACCACAACTTTGTTAGCAATAAGATAATATCTAAATTTTTCAAAAGAAAAGATAACAGTAAGAAACTCTTTCATTGTTGTGAAGTATTGAAGTTGTGCTTCATTCAGTGTTCGGCTGGCATAATAGATGGCATGAAAAACTTTGCCATTTCATTGTCCTAGGACTACTCCTACGGTATAGTCGCTAGCATCACACATGAGCTCAAATGGATCATTCCAATCAGGGCCACGACTATAGGTGCATTAATTAATTTCTCCTTCAGTTCGTGAAAAGCTCTTAAACAAGAATCGTCAAAAGCAAAAGTTGTATTATTCTCTAAAAGTGAACACAAAGGCTTAGAAATTTTTTAAAAGTCTTTAATGAATCGGCGATAAAAACCATCAAGACCTAAAAAAACTTCTTATACCTGTCACGTTGGTAGGTGGAGGCAACTGCTTAATTACCTCAACTTTTGCTTGATCGACTTCCAAACCTCTCTTGGTAACCTTGTGACCGAGAACAATGCCCTCCTTTACCATGAAGTGGCAATTCTCCAGTTCAACACTAGGTTTGTCTCTATGCACCTTCTCAGGGCCTGCTCTAAACTCAGAAGACATTCCTCAAATGTTTTGCCAAACACTGAAAAATCATCCATAAACACTTCCAGGTTATGCTCAATCATGTCAGAAAAAATAGACATCATGCACCATTGAAACATTGTCAGCGCATTACACAACCCAAATGGCATCCTTCTGAAGGCAAACATCACGTAAGGATAGGTAAATGTGGTATTCTCTTGATCATTAGGAGCAATAGAAATTTGGTTATATACAAAATATCCATCTAAAAAATAATAAAATGCTTTACTTGCTAGCCTGCCTAATATCTGGTCGATGAAAGGAAGTATGAAGTGGTCCTTTCTTATGACACTGTTTAGTCTTCGGTAATCCATTCAAACCCTTCATCTTGTGATAGTCTTGGAGGGAATCAATTCATCATTGTTGTTCTGGACTACAGTCATGCCACCCTTCTTTGGCACACACTGTACTGGGCTAACCCATGAGCTGTCAGAAATAGGATAAATGATCACGGCATCTAACCATTTAATAATTTCTTTCTTTACTACCTCTTTCGTACTAGGGTTTAGCCGTCTTTGTCCTTCAACAGTCTTACCATGATATTCCTCATGTATGATCTTGTGCATGCAAATAGTTGGGATGATACCTCGGATGTCTGCCAAGGTCCACTCCAAAGCTTGCTTATAGGTTGATAGTATTTCCAATCATCATTCCTCTTGATCATTAGTGAGATCAGCAGCAATGATTACAGGTAGATTTCAATGTTTACCTAAATAAGCATACTTTAGGTGCTCTGGCAATGTTTTCAACTCCAATGTTGGTGGCTCCTCAATGGATGGTTTGGGTGCCATAATCTCTCTTCCAGCCAACTCAAGTGGCTCTGGTTGTTCAAAATAATTCACATTTTCAGCCTCCAATGTTGTTTCATCAGGTTCTTCAAACAGTTCGGCAATGTCTTCAATCATGCTGGCATCAGACTGATGCTGGCATATTTGTGCCAAATCCAGTTTATAGATAGACTTCATTATTTCCTCCGTTTGATATTCCTCAGGTTCATCTGCACATTTCATGCTGGTCATTCATACACATTGTTAATTCCCCTTTATGAACATCGATAAGAGTTCTACCCGTAGCAAGAAAAGATCTGCCTAAGATGATTGGTACATTTACATCAGCTTCATAATCTAATATGATAAAATCAGCAGGAAAAATAAATTTGTCTACCATTACCAGCACATCCTCAATCTTACCCTTAGGATATGCATATGATCAATCTACCAGCTGAAGTGTTACCGTTGTCGACCTTGCTTTAGTGCCAAGTTTCCTAAAAACAGACAGTGGCATCAAGTTAATACTAACACCTAAATCGCATAATGCCTTTCCAACAAATTTATTGCCAATGGTACAAGGAATAGTAAAACTCTCTAGATCTTTCAGTTGTGGTGGTAAGCGGTTGCAAATCATGGCACTGTATCCTTCTGTAAGGGTTACTGTCTCAAAATCTCCAAACTTTTGCTTTTTGGTTAGGATGACTTTCATGAACTTCACATAGTTGGGCATCTGCTCAAGAGCTTCCACTAGGGGAAGGTTGATTTGCAGCTGCTTAAGCACTTCTAAAAAACGCTTAAATTGCTAATCTTGCTTATATTTTTTAAGGCGAGCCAAAAAAGGTGGTGGCAGATAAACTACTGCTGGCTTTGCCAAGGAAGTGCTGGCATTAGATTTCTGCCTGACATCGTTCTGCTGCTCGGCTTCAACATGTACTCTAGCTTCTGTAGACAGGCTAGGACCTAAATGTGGTCTGGCATCATTTATTCCTTGTTCTGCTTCATTGGAATCCTCTGCTAGCATTGTTCTGTTAGTTTGGCATTGAACTGAGGGCCATCTCTGCTTCACATTGCTTACCACTTCAAAGAGTTACTACTTTACATTGCTCATTGCCTTTTTGCCTAGCATCTTCAATGTCGCATGTTAAAGTTCCCTGAGGTTAATTGCTAAGAGCATTCGCAATCTGTCCAAGTTGAACTTCCAAGTTACGTATTGATGCTGCCAAACTCTGAACATTGGCATCATTTCTCTCCATATAATCAGTAAGAGAGTTCCCTTGGTTTTGTCCTTGTTGAAAATTATTCTAGGCTCTTGTTGGCATTGCATTATTATTTTGCCTCTGTTGTTCTGTCGCTGAGCATTATTGTTCTGTTGCTGAGCATTGTACTGATTGCCTCATTGATTTCCCCAAGCCAAATTAGGGTGTTGTCGCCAAGATGCATTATAAATGGTGGAATTAGAATTGTAATTTTGATTATAATTGCTAACATAATTTACTGACTAAGGGTTGGCAGGGCAATCTTCTGAATGATGATTTTCTCCACATATTGTGCAAAATGGATCTAACATTTGAACTTCTTGGGATTCATTGTTCTTTTGCAAAGATTTCACCATGTTGGTGAGACTTCCAATTTCAGCATGAAGGGATGTCAGCTCATCCACTTTTAATATTCCACTAGTTTTGGCTCCAATACCAAGTCTAGCAATAGGGTACTTGAAATCTTTGATTGAGATCCTCTCAAGGATTTCTATAGCCTCTGAGTATTTCTAATTGAGCAATGAACTGGCTGCTGAAGCATCAACAATAGTACATGTTTGTGCATTCAACCCATTATAGAAGGTTTGTATTTGGGTTTTGTTTGGAAATCCATGCATAGGACACCTTCTCAGCAAGTCTTTAAATCTCTCTTAGGCATCATATAATGTTTCATCATCAGTCAGCCTGAATGTAATGATCTCACCCCTCAACTTGGCAGTGAGTATGGGCGGCTGAAATCTTGTCAATAACTTTTAGCATAGGTATGCCCATGAACTTACTGGACCTAGTGGCAAAGAATTAATCCATTGCTTGGCTCTATATCTCAAGAAAAACGTGAATAGTCTCAATTTCACAATATCATCAGGCACTCTAGTTTGTTGGAATAGTTGGAAAATCTCCATGAACTACTTCAAATGTTGCCTTGGGTCTCCAGTGAGCGCTCCATCGAATTGACCTACATTTAAAAGAGTAGAAATCATCACCTGCTTAAGTTCAAAATTGATAGCATTTACCTCTGTGCCAAGGAATCCTGGCATCAAATTGTCAATATTGGGTGCTGAATGTTCTCTAACAGGTCTCTTCTCCTCTTCATTTGGGGCAACAGGTGGTGTTGCTGTATTATTGTTTGGTAAATTCCCTTCATTATTCACCACATCATTCCCTTGATTACCTTGATTATTCATTTCTCGAAATCTTTTCTTTAACCTCCTCAAGGTTTTCTCAGTTTTCGGATTGTATGGCCACTCGTCCACCACAGGGCGGCTTCTGGCCATACAGCAGTATAAACAACAGAAAAGTAAAAGAACAAACAAATAAAAATTTTAAAACAATCAACTCCGTTGTAATTCCCCGGCAACGGTGCTAAAAACTTGTTGTGACCGGAATGTGCTTGGAAAAAAGTATAAAAATGAGAATTGGAAATGTATAAAACAATGCCAACTTGAGTCCTTTTTCATGCAAGTATACACGGTCGACAAGTAATACAACAGTTAAGCTGAGTATCAATCCCACAGGGATTGTCTTGGAATTTAATTGTTTAATTGTTACTTGCCTTTGGGGTGAAAAATGTTTTTAAGTGATTTTAAAGAAAATAAAAGAAAAGAAAACAACGTTGGCAATGAGAGCTTGAAAAAGTTAATGATGAGCGTTGGCAAGGAATGCATGGTTTTCACGTTGTTTATGCCATGCCAGCCTTTAATAATGTCATGTTTTGGCGATGTTTTATTGAGAAGATTCAAAAGATTGTCATTGCCTTCGTCGATAGAAATACCTTAAACTAATCATGTAAAAACCCCTATATGTCTATAGTGCATGTTTCCCATTAATTAATTTAGTTTAGTTCCAATCTTTACTCTCTAAGGGGTAGACTCACTCCAAAGTAAGTTCATCTACTTGAACATCTTTTGTCGAAGCTTCTACTTTAGAATTTGGCAAGTAATCGTTGCCTCCCAAGTCAGTTATGATATTGATTTGCAATAAGTAAGCTACGCCAACCGTCGCTTGGCATAGAAGTTTTGGAAACAGTAAAGACATTGCCAAATGAATAAAACTTTATGCCAAAGCATTCAAAATTAATAAAAGCAAGCAAAAAAACAATGTTTCATCCATCCACCCCTCACCAACTATTAAATTAGTTCATGATGAGGGGGTTAACCACAAAATAAACTTTATCGTTTGCAAACATCATCTTAAAATTAAAATAAACCAAAGGAAAAAGGGAATAAAATGGTCAGTTGATTCAGCCTCTCTTGCTCTAGCCCTCTTCGGTGTGGCTACTCCAGCTGGTGGTGGAAGTGATCGGAGATGATCCTAAGCTAGCTCGCTTCCTTCCACATCATGCTTGGAAATGATCTCTTTATATAGATGAGTGAGGAGAAAACCCTAGGAGAAATTCAAATTTTAAATTTCGGCTAAGGCTCTTTGATAAGCGTTTGATCTCCTTATCAACTTATCACCGAGTAGGGCTGACATGTGATGGTCTAGGTTGACGTCATCAGTCACCACTGTGATGCCAAAGGTCATGGAAAAAAAAACTCCTGCTAACTAGTCGCTCTTAATTTTTTAGATTAGGTTCATTCACGTGTTATTCGGAACCTTATCCTTTCCCATTTTTCTGGGTTGTCCATCATTGTCAAGGGGCTTAGCATGCAACTGCTGGTCCATCTGCATTGTACTGCTAGCCGCGCCTCAGCAATTTTCCGGCATTGACCTTTGCTTTCCTTTATTCCTTTTCCACGCCATCTGGCATAGAACATGCGCCAAAAAACAATAAAAACCCTTCAAACCGTAAAAGGGGCACCTACTAAACTCCTTTTTATGCAAAATGCATGAAACTAATACTAAATGCAAACATGTGTAATCGAAAACTAGCAAAAAGCATTGTAAAATAGATGAAAAATGTAGTACTTTTGAGGAGTTATCAATCAACAATCACCCAAATGGAATCCTTCTTTGTGGGCGTCAGCAGCAACCCAGACACAAATTCCACGGCAATTCTCTCCCACTTTCATTCCAATATCCTCAACGGTTGCAACAACCCGGAAGGAAACTAATGCTCAGCCTTAACACGCTGACATACCATGCATCTAGCAAAAATCAGCCACAACTTTTCTTTAAACCAATATGTTGAGTGGATCAATCGATGTACAATTGGCCAAGAGGGGGTGAATTGGCTTTTTGAAATTGGAATGAGAAAATTGAAAAGATAAGAATTGAAGACAAGGCGATTTATAGTTGTTCAAGCTTTGAAAAAGTTCTACTTCCACTACCTTAGCTCCCACTAAGGATTTTGAACCAATATCCACTACATATTCTTCTCCTTTTCTAGGCTTAGGAGGAAACAAATTGGTTAATCTTTCTACCCCAAAGATTAACCTAGATTCTCTCTTTACAAAGAAGAGGTGGCAAACTTAAATGTATCTCTCACAAGATTGATTTTTTGCCCAAATTACAAACAAACACTCCCCAAACTTGAAAGAAATGTATACAATGAAGATTACAACAAGTGGGGTACAATAATTTGACTCTTTTAGCTCAAGGGTTTGGATATATGCTTGGATGTTGCAAATTAGTTCAATAGTTGTTGTCGAGGCTTTGGATACTTGCTTTTATACCTTCTCATTGATTTCTAGCCATTTGAGTGGTTGAAGTCATCAATATAGTTGGTGGCTCCTCTTTTTCCCACCATATATGCACTTTTTCAACTACCCGTATCGGTACATGAACAGTCGTATCGATACCTGTCTCAAAATAGAAAGAGTCGTTGTGTACAATTTATGCATGGGCGTAATGATACACGAGGAAGCGTATCGGTACGATCTCAGTGTAAAATAAAGGGGCATATCCATACGTACAAGGCCTTCTTGATGCAATTTTGCTCACTTAGGCTACTATCTGAACTTGTATCGGTGCTCCTTGGGGTGTATCGATACGGGTTAACTGAATTTAAAAAATGCATGTTCCCAATAACTGACAAGGCAACGTTCGAATCATAAATGAAAAAATCTCAACAACCATATCGATACGCTAGTAGCTGTATCAGTACACTGTTCTTAAATCTTAAACCCAGTGTGAAGGTAGTATCAAACGGATGGAACCGTATCGAAACGCCTGAGTAAAATACTTAGCCCATATGAAGGCCGTATCGATATGGATGGAACCGTATTGAAACAGATGCTTACAGTGGCCTTTTAATTTAAGCCCGTATCAAAACGCTTGAAGATGTATCGATACGCCTAGGCGTAAAACTTGAATTTATCTTCAAAAATACTTAAAAAAATTTATAGGGTTTAAGTTTTTGACTTTGAATAATTTTTTACTTGAAAAATCCTTGTGAATTGTGAGTCTTTGAGATACTTAAAAATTTATTTTATTTTTCAAATAAGTCCTTAATCAATTTGTTATATCAAAATCAAACTTTGGTTTTACAATCTCCCCATTTTTGATATAACAAAACAAGTTAAATTTTTAAGTCTTTGTGAAAAACTCCCTCTTATTTAAGATAGCTTTCAAAAACGTTTTTTAAAATTTAAGCTCTTTCTTCTCCCCCTTTTTGTTAAATCAAAATCAATGATATTAAAGGATAATTCAAAGCAACATACTTATCATAATTCAAAGCATAATCAAAGCAACATACTTATCATTGAAAGTTTAAAGCAACATAATCCAAATCCAACTTAAAACAAACTAAAATCAAAGCATAGGTTCATAGAGTAAATAATATAGGTGGATAAAAATAAAAAAAACCTAATATGATATGCAATGCAATGTATGTATATGGAGCATCCTCGTCCTCTTGATCTTCATCTTCATCATGGGTTTGAGTAGCCTGAGATTGTCTCCATTCTCCATGGAAATCCGTAAGATATATGTCCATCGAACCATGTTGTCTTTCAATGGCTTGAACTCGATCCTCTAAGGAAGTAAATCGAGTATCAATGGTCGCAAACACTTCATTCATGGTTGTCTTCAATGAAGTGAATTGCTCATTGAGATAAGCCATGAGAGCATCCATAGACGGTAGAGCTACCGGAGCTTGAGAGGCAGCTTGTGGAGGAGCTTCCGGTTCTTCAGGGATTGCATCATGTAAAAGCTCGGTGAGACGTAGCCACTCACCAATGATATAGTGAAACTTTGCACGAACAAGAGAGTGCTCATCAATGGGATCGGTAAGATGCTCGGGAAAGTCTTGCGAGCAATCGATCTCCAATTGAGTAAACAAGTAACTCATATTTGTCCCATAAGTGAAGGATGAAACTAGAGGGGTGTGTCGATGTTGGATGAGGTAAACTAGCTTCGCGAACATTATTTGAGCAAGATTGGGTTGCTTCTCGTCACGAAAACATCTTATCCAAAAGTCGTCCACTTGTCAGATAGTAGAAAACTTACCATCGGATGGCCGAAACCACCAAGTGATCATGAGATGCAATAAGTGATAATGAGCATAAAAAACTGTGACAGAACTGCCAAGAACATGTCCCAATGAGTATTCATCGGTGATTCCCTCATCTTTGAACCCAAAGACATTGACTAGAATTTGAACATCAATACAAAATTTCTTCCCCATTAAGAATGACTCAATATCAATGACCTTAGAACGGTCTTGATTGGGGATGCACCGGGCATTAGCAAAAAAATCAAAACAAGGTTACGGTACAAAAACCCGGGGATAGTCAAAAATTAAATAAAGTTCCAATGTCTCAAAAGATGAAGATATTTGAACTTGAAACGTTCTGAGTCTAAAAAAGAAACATATGTTACTCTTTTGCGGCGGATTTTGTAGTTTTGGTATTGCTTGAAGTTATTTAAAGCCATCGTGGTTGGAAAACTCTTTTGATAAATGACACTAAGTTTGGGACGGGACGAATTGTCTTCGGTTGAAGACTCGCCAACCTCGCTTGTTCTAGCTCTTTTTTTTGGTGCCATAGATAATCTAAAAAAATTAAGCATAAAAATAGCGTATGCATAAATCATCATATTCGATCCAATATTCAAGGCATTAATGAAAAACTATACAATATAATTTTAGAAAGTTTTTGGTAAAAAGAAATCTAGAAAAACAGATTTAAAAATATACGGTATATTTTTATATTTGAATAAAAAATTTTGGATTTTGAATAAATTTTTGCAAAAACTTTAAAACCCATACTATATGTATACTTTTTGTACAAAAAATTAGTTAAAAATAGTATACGAAACTAAACGGAAAAATAAAAAGAAAAAGAAAGAGTTTATACCTTGATTTGAGGAAATTTGAAGAATGGATGGATGATAATGCACCAATTTGATGAGAGATCTTAGACTTGGTTTGTTGAACAAAAACCCTCAAAATTTTGTGTGAAAAACAAGAGGATTTGATGGATATTTATAGTTGAAAAACTAGGGTTTTGGATGAATAAGGGTTTAAAAGTATGATTTAAAGTTGGATACTCATTAAAGACTCGTTTAAAGAATTTGTGGCCGTGCATACCGATACGCCATGTGGCGTATCGAAATGGATGTACTCGTATTGGTACAGGAAGAGCTGTACCGAAACATAGTCGATGCCCGTATCAAAACACTTTTAGCCGTTTTGATACCAATTGCCAGATAGGATTGATGGTTTGAAGCCCGTATCGAAACGCGTATGCCTGTTTCGATACGCTTGGGCAGATGAATGTATTTTTGGGAAATGCTCAAGTAAGCCATGTTGATATAACTTCACCCGTATCGATACCAAAGTGCCAGAAAATGCATTTATGGCCACATTGAGTTTAAAAACTCAATTTTAATCGATCTTATATGCATGCCAATGATATATGAACAACATGAAACTAAAGGCATAGATGCATCAAGAGGCAAAATTACATAAACATGGCAATCAAATCAATTTAAGCAAATTTTTTGGCCTTTTAGGACTTTAAAGGGTCAAGGAAGGCTTGTTAAACCTAACTCTCTCCTAAGTGTCCAAAAACGTTATTTATCTAAAGGTTTGGTAAATATATCCGCTACCTGGTTCAAGGTATTGACATACTCTAGAACTACATCATTTTTCAAGGCATGATCTCTAATGAAATGATGCCTTATTTCTATGTGTTTGGTTCTAGAATGTTGGATGGGATTCTTAGTAAGACAAATAGCACTAGTGTTGTCACCCTTAAGGGGCATGGTATCTACTTCAACGCCGTAGTCTAAGAGTTGTTGCTTCATCCAAAGGACTTGAGTACAACAACTCCCTAAAGATATGTACTCCGCTTCAGTGGTAGATAAGGCTACGCTTTTTTGTTTCTTAGAGATCCAAGATACGAGCACATTACCTAAGAATTGGCATGTTCCGGAAGTGCTTTTCCTATCTATCTTACATCCCCCATAATCCGTATCCGAGAAGGCATGAATATCAAATGAGGAATCTCTAGGATACCAAAGACCTAAACTAGGTGTATCTCTAAGGTATCTAAAGATTCTCTTAATGGCTACTAGGTGTGATTCTCCAGAGCTAACTTGAAACCTAGCACACAAGCAAACACTAAACATGATATCAGGTCTACTTGCGATAAGGTAAAGCAAAGAGCAAATCACTGAACGATAAAGCTTAGAATCGACACTTACCTCCTTCATCTTTGTCAAGCTTAATAGATGAGCTCATTGGAGTGGCTTGAGGCTTTACGTTCTCCAAACCAAACTTCTTGAGCATATCGTTGATGTACTTGGCTTGATTGATGAAGGTGTCATCCTTCATTTGCTTGATTTGGAGCCCCAAGAAAAATGAAAACTCCCCCATCATGTTCATCTCAAATTCACCTTGCATTAGCTTAGAAAATTCTTGGCAATAAAACTCATTAGTATAACCAGAAATAATATCATCAACGTAAATTTGGACTACTAAGATGTTATTGCCATATCTTTTAATGAAAAGTGTAGTATCCACGTTGCCTTTTGCAAAACCTTTTTTAATTAAAAAGTTTAAAAGCCTTTCATACCAAGCTCTAGGAGCTTGTTTTAAACCATATAAAGCTTTGGTGAGTTTGAAAACCTGATTTTGAATTCTGAATCTTCAAAGCCCAGTGGTTGTTCTACATACACTTTTTCGTTTATAAAACCGTTTAGAAAAGCACTTTTTACATCCATTTGAAAAGGCTTGAAATCATGAAAGCATGCAAATGCAAGAAGCATCCTAATAGCTTCCATCCTAGCTACGGGTGCATATGTTTCATCGAAATCTATTCCCTCTTCTTGAGTGTAACCTTGAGCAACAAGTTTGGCCTTGTTTCTCACTATGTTACCACTCTCATTTAGTTTGTTTCTAAAGACCCATTTTGTTCCTATTGTAGATTGATTACTAGGACTATCAACTAATGTCCATACTTTACTTCTCTCAAATTGATTAAGTTCTTCTTGCATGGCCAATATCCAAAAATCATCTTTTAATGATTCTTTGTTATTCTTAGGCTCAATGCATGAAATAAATGCAACATTATTCATAAGTTTGAGAGAGGATCTAATGATTACCCCTTTGGATGGATCACCCAAAATTTCTCCACCTTTGATATAGTTGAACTCCCTTGGGTAGGTGACCTCCTTTTCCTCAAGAGCTACGTCCTTCAAGGCTTCAAGAGGTGGATCTTGTGGTTCCTCTTCTTTGCTTGGAATCTCATCCACCTTTAATGTCTGTCCTCCATCAATGGCTTCAATGATCCCTACATCATCATTATCATCACAATAATCCATCCTCGAAAGGAGGTTATCATCGAAAACAACATGTATAGACTCTTCTACAACCTAAGTTCTTTTATTAAATACCTGATAGGCCTTAGAGTTTAAAGAGTAACCTAGAAAAATAGCTTCACCACTTTTGGCATCAAATTTACCTAAATTATATTTTCTATTGTTTAAAACAAAACATTTACAGCCAAAAGGGTGGAAATAGCTAATGTTAGCCTTTTTGGATTTTAAAATCTCATAAGATGTTTTCTTCAAAATAGGCCTAATCATTACTCTATTAATTATATAGCAAGCCGTATTAGTGGCTTCTGCCCAAACATATTTTAGGTAAATTATTTTCACAAAGCATGGTCCTAGCCATTTCTTCTAAAGTTCTATTTTTCCTCTCAACTACCCCATTTTGTTTAGAGTACGAGGAGGCGAAAAATTGTGGCTAATGTCATTTTCATTACAAAAATCTTCAAAACCCTTATTTTGAAATTCGATTTCATGATCACTTCTAACATGTGAAATTTTAAGATCAAGATCATTTTGGGTGATCATTGAAAACGTGATGAATTTTTCTAAAGCCTCATCCTTAGTACTTAAGAAGAGAACCCAAGTGTATCTAGAATAGTCATATACTAACACATATGCATATGACTTACTACCCAAGCTCATAGTCCTAATTGGCCCAAAGATATCTATATGGATCAATTGTAAACATCTACTAGTAGAAACATCATTAATGGATTTAAATGAGGTTCTTTGTTGTTTACCATTAGCACATGCATCAAAAATTTTATCTTTAGAAAAATTTAGCTTAGGTAAACCTCTTAATAGATTTAGGGAAACCAATTTCTCTAAAACACTAATGCTAGCATGTCCTAGTTTCCTTAGCCATAACCATGTATCATGTTCATTATGTGCCACAAAGCATGCATTGGATGGATGTATGTCATCTAAATGCACCATGTAGATATTACATATGCAATGACCTATGGGCATTATCTTATTAGTTTCAATGTTCATGATTTTACACCCATTAACATCAAATAGAACATTAAAACCCTTATCAAAAAATTGACTAATGCTCAACAAGTTATGTTTAAGACCGATTACATAAAGCACATTTTCAATAAATTTTGGTGAGTGATTACCACTAGAGCCAATGCCTTCAATGTGGCCTTTGGAGTTGTCACCAAATATCACCATTCATCCACTTTTTGGTTTGAGCTCCAAGAATCTACTCTTGTCACCGGTCATGTGTCTTGAGCATCCACTATCAAGGTACCATGTGTTTTTGCTTGAAGCTTTGGCCTTGTAGCAATGCTCCCCCTACAAACAAAAAATTAATTCTTGACTTTTGGTACCTAAATTTTTTTGGGTCCATGAGTATTAGCTCCCAAAATCTTGGTTCCTTTAGGAATCCAAGAAGCAATAACATTCATATTGTTAGAAACAACAAGTTCCTTAGAAACCCATACACTCCTAACTCTTTAGTTCTAGATTGCTTTCAAAAGCTTCTTTGTTTGGGGTTAAAAGGCTTTCTCTTAACATATTGAGTTTTTGAATAACTTCCTTTTTCAAAAACACATTTCCCAATAGTAAGAGAAGTTTTAAGATTATCCACCTCCTTTGTGTGATAATCTTGGAAATCGGAAAGAAGTTTTTCTAAATTGAGATTTTTCTTTTTAAGCTCATTTGAAAGATTTATCAAATATAAAACTTTCTTTTCTAATTCTGAGTTAGTTTTTAAAAAAGAATCATTTTGAGTTTTATAATCGGTAGTAGTTTTCTTGTTTTTCAAAATTAATTCTTTGAATTTTTCAACTAACTCATCGTAAACATCTTGCAACTCATCATATGCATCATATAATTCATCATAAGTAAGATGAAGAGATGATGAGTTAGAGTTTACCATTTGGTCTTCCTCAAAGGCCATGAGGTAAAGATTGACCACCTCTTGCTACTCCTTATCGGATGATTCTTCATCACTCCAAGTGGCAAGTTGGGCCTTGAGCTTCTTCTTCTTCATGAAGCTCTTCTTTTTTATTTGGGGACACTTGGTTCGAATGTGCCTCGGCTTCTTATACTCATAATATATGAGTTGGTTTTTCTCTTCTTCTTTGTCTTTGTTCTTAAAGTCTCTCCTTCGGTTGAATTTCCTACCCTATTTGGACTTCATAAACCAATTGAAGCATTTGGCTAGCATGGTCATCTCTTCGTCTTCCTCCTCGCTTGAATCGCTCTCATCAAAGGAAGCTTTGAGAGCAATTCCAAGCTTTTTCTTTTCACTCTCTTTCTTCTTCACTTTCTTCTCTTCTTTTTTTTTCTCTGCTTCTCTTCCTTGCTTCATAATATCATGAGTAAGGAGGGATCCAACAAGAACATTAAGCTTGAGAGTCTTCAAATCTCTAGCTTTGATGATTGTCGTTCTTTTGCTATCCCATTATTTCGGAAGAGAGTAAAAGAGCTTCCGGACTAACTTGTCTTCAAGAATGATCTCACCAAAGTCCTTCAGACCATTTACGATGATGGAGAAGCGGCCGAACATCTTCGTTATGCTCTCATCGGCCTTCATCTTAAAATTCTCATAACTAAAATTTGAGAAGCCTGATCTTCGTCTCCTTGACATCGCTTGTCCCTTCATAGGTTGTCTCAAGTGTGTCCCATACTTCTTTTGCGCTTGAGATTGAGGACACTTTCGAGTAGATGTCCGGTCCAAGAGAGCAAATAGCATGTGCAAGGCCTTGTCATTGACTTGCAATTTCTTTCGATCATCTTCACCCATTTCTACCTTTATCTTTGGAATGAGTCTTCCTTCTTCATCTCTCTTCATAGGGATTGTTGGTCCATCTTCTACCACATCCCAAAGTAAGTAATCGTTGGACTTGATGAAGAGCCTCATCCTATTCTTCCAATAGGGATAGTTGTTGCGCGTAATAAGTGCTACGCAATTGTGCAAGTATACACGTCGCAAGTTATAGTATAAAAGATATCGTCTCCACAGGATTGGTGCCACTTCAAGAATCTAGTCTCTTGCAGTACACAAGTAAAGGATTATCAAGTTTAACTAATTACTAATCTAGAAAGCAATAAAATAAAATAAAAGATGAATTCAATTGAGAGAGATAGGCTAGGTTATCGTGAGTTGAGGTGTGATAGCCGATTGGATTGTCTTGGTAAAAGAGTGCATGGGCAACTCGAGTTGCCGTGGCGACTTGCTCCTTGGCAACTAATTGATGGTTGCTTGGGCGACTAGTTGGGCAACTACTTGGGCGATCGGGCAGCAACTTCAAGGTTCGACGGAGCGTTCTTCAATGGTTTCTTCTTATCCCTAAGTCGAAACTCTAGCTACTTGTGCATGCCTTGATAATACATCCCTGCGTGAATCAAGGGTGAACAACAACCAATCTTGCGCTCCTTTTAGCCGTTGAAATCCTTAACTTATTCCTAAGCCGGATTAATCTTCACCATCATTGGATTGCATAAAGATCATATTCATTCGTTTCTTGAATCTAACTCTCCCGATATTAGATAAATGGATGAAATCACGAGATCCTCTCCCAATTCACTCATAAGCAATAATAGGAACCAAGAATGAATAAACCTTGAAATAGAAAAGTGCAAACTCTTATTACCTAAACAAAACCAATAGTTTCTCACAACCACAAAACACAATAACCATAGCCAAGTAAATTTAGTTCATGGCTAGGTTCCAAAGAAACACAAGATAATTAATCCCTAGCATGAACCCAATCGAACAAAGATAAAGGAAGAGGCTTGTCGAAATCCTCCTTGCCCTTGATGCTTGTCGAAAATTCTCTCCTCTTGCCCTACTTGGACTTGCCGAAATTTCCCTCTTGCTCTCTCCCTTGAATTGTCGAAATCTCTTGCTATTTATAGGGCTAGGCCAAAGTCCTTCTTTGAGGAGGAGTTTGAGTTGGAATTAAATTATCTTTAAAGAATATAATTCTTTATTATAATTTTATTCCTATTAGAACTTCTCCTATCCACTTGGAATTTAATTCTTCTTTAATCTCTTGGCAATCAAATTCCTTTGGGCTTGGACCTTGCTCCATGTCATCTTGGGCTTGTAAAATCATGAATTTCGACATCCATATTGCTTTTGGTCTTTGTCGACAAATGCCATGGCAACTGGCTCGGCATTGCTTTGGCAAGTGATCCTGCACATACACACAAAAACACACCAAAGCAGCATCTATTTCCACAAAAATCACCAAGTTATGTAATCAAGCTCAACGATTGAAGGAAACATGGATTAATGCATGAATGGCTAACTATGCAACTAATATGAGCCTAAGTCTAACAATAATATGAGTAAAAAGGGTAAGAAAAATAGTACTTTTGAACACTTATCAATAGTTATCCCCATTGAAGAATGGTGGTTTGGTGATCGATTGTGACTCGTATATGCTTGGCCTGGAGGTGGATGCCATTGTTTGATGTCAGTCGATTGAACTCTTCCAAGCATCTCCTCAAGAGGGTGTTAATCCTTCTAGTTTGTGTAGCTTTGATACCAATTGTTGAGTGGATCAATTGATGTGCAATTGGCCAAGAATGGGTGAATTGGCTTTTTGAAATTAGAAGGAGAAAATTGAAAATATAAGAATTGAAGACAAGGCAATTTATAGTGGTTCAAGCTTTGAACAAGCACTAGTTTCACTAACTTAGCTCCCACTAAGGATTTTGAACCAATATCCACTACATATTCTTCCCCTTTTCTAGGCTTAGGAGGAAACCTTTACAAATTGGTTAATCTTTCTACCCCAAAGATTAACCAAGATTCTCTCTTTACAAAGAATAAGTGGCAAACTTAAATGTATCTCTCACAAGATTGACTTGTTGCCCAAATTACAAACAAACTCTTCCCAAACTTGAAAGAAATGTATACAATGAAGATTGCAACAAGTGGGGTACAATAATTTGACTCTTTTAGCTCAAGAGTTTGGATATATGCTTGGATGTTGCAAATTAGTTCAATAGTTGTTGTTAAGGCTTTGGAGACTTACTTTTATACCTTCTCATTGATTTCTAGCCGTTTGGGTGGTTGAAGTCATCAATATAGCCATTGGCTCCTCTTTTTCCCACCATAAATGCACTTCTTCAACTACTTGTATCGGTACACGAACAGCTATATCGATACCTATCTCAAATAGAAAGAGCCGTTGTGTACAATTTATGCATGGGCGTATCGATACGCGAGGAAGCGTATCGATACGGTCTTAATGTAAAATAAAGGGGCGTATCGATACGCGCAAGGCCTTATTGATGCAATTTTTCTCACTTGGACTACTGTCTGAACCTGTATCGGTACGCCTTAGGGGTGTATCGATACGGGTTAACTGAATTTCAAAAATGCATGTTCCCAATAACTGACAAGGCAACATTTGAATCATAAATGAAACTGTATCAGTGCACTGTTCTTAAATCTTAAACCCAGTGTAAAGGTCATATCAAACGGATAGAACCGTATCGAAATGCTTGAGTAAAATGCTTAGCCCATATGAAGGTCGTATCGATACGGATGGAACCTTATCGAAACATATGCTTATAGTGGCCTGTTAATTTAAGCCCGTATCAAAACGCCTGGACTTAAAACCTGAATTTAGCTTTAAAAATACTTAGAAACATTTATAGGGTTTTAAGTTTTTGACTTTGAATAATTTTGTACTTGAAAAATCCTTGTCAATTGTGAGTCTTTGAGATAATTAAAAATTTATTTTCTTTTTCAAATAAGTCCTTAATCAATTTGTTAATTCAAAATCAAACTTTGGTTTTACACAATCCAATAGTACTCTTCCTTCAACCCCTGATAGATCTTAGTACTATCGGGATACATAGCAAAAGGACTAGCATGCACCTCATACAAAATGGTACGCTTCAACTCAACATCACTAGGCACCACTATCCAATCCTTGAAACACAACACACCATCATCATTAAAGTGAAAATTTGTCAAATTTCCATCCATGATATCCTTAACATGAGGTACCAATGCATCATCCTAAGGTTGCTTCTACTTAATCAACTGTGACAAAGATGGCTTTACTTGCAACTTGGCCAACAAGCCTTCATCCTGCGTCACACTTAACTGCGCAAACATTGCCCTTAAATCTACAACAACTTCCCTACTTAAAGCATCGGCTACAACATTAGCCTTCCCCGGATGATATTTAATCATCATATCATAATCCTTAATCAACTACAAACATCTATGTTGCTTAAGACCCAAATTCTTTTGCGTCATCATTTTTTTCAAACACTTTAATCATCATATCATAATAGTGTTTCCAAATCAACTACAAAACATCATGTGTTGCTATCTAGATGACAACCCACAACTTTGCTAGCAATTCTTTTCCCCAACAAACCTTTATATTAATCAATTGATTTTTTCTAACTCCAACCTTGGTTGCTTGAAAACTAACACAAATCAAACTTTTGAGAACCAATCTTTAATACCCACTTTAAACCTTGAGAACTCCAAAGAACCATATTACCAAAGCTACTTACATAAGATACCTTGCTTACACCATCACTCCATCGACCTCCAAAAAGTCATCTGTAAGTGTGAACATATGTATGCATGATTACTTATATGCCCTCATAGATGTCTATGTGTGTATGCAAAACCTCTAATGTCATGCCCAAATGTATGCATGTAATGGCATATTTATATACATACATATAATTTTTTTGCACTGTGCATGTTAAATTGTTCACATTTAGTAATAACGTTCTCAGAACCAATATTCCTTCCAACATACCCAAAACACACACTTTCCCAAATAAAGAAAAAACATTCGCTCCTCCACAAAAGCCTACTAAGCCATTCAAACTTGCTGATCAAAATACTTCTCGTAACCTTTGTACACGAGAATATCATCTATAAACACAACAAAAAATTGACCCAAAAACTCATGGAATACCCGACTCATCATATCCATAAACGCAATCGACGCATTGGTCAAATCAAACGGCATCACCAAGAACTCTTAATACTCATACCTCATACGAAAGACAATTCCATGCACAACCACATCCTTTACCTTTATTTGAAAATATCCAAACCTTAAATCAATCTCTGAAAACACCGGCGTATCGGCATTGTGTCATCCTTCTTTTTTACAAAAAAACATCGGCGCACCCCACGGTGAAACACTAGGCCTAGTAAACCCTCAATTAAGCAACTCCTAAAGTTGTGTCTTTAACTCCTTCAACTCCTTTGGAAAAACAACCGAAAACTCACATATCGTACGGATATCCTGAACACGCACCTCCTTCAATCCCGAATTCATAACATAGGTTAAGAATATCTAACATCCTGAATCCATCAAACGACTCGCTTCTAGAGTTGAATCAATATTGGACAAGAACTTAGCATTTTCATCCATGATTACCACCTTGTAATCATCAGCAAGTTTCAAGGTAACTTGCTCAGATTCAAAATCAACCACAGCTCTATGCTCAGACAACCAATCCATACCAAGGATTACATCAAAACCATAAAACGGCAACCTCATTAAAGCAACCGCAACATATGACCTTAAACCATCAAGGAAATTTCTTAAACAACATTCCCGCAACAATCCCCTTAGCGGAAGAACTAGCTATTTGCATTCCCGCATCTAACACTTCTGTGACAATCATTCAAACCACAACTCCCACGACAGTTTGCAACAACAAGAGAAGAAATCTATACCCCCACAAATTAAACGTGGGCATCCCCGCCTCATGCAATTACGTGATCCACAAACCCAACAGGTATTGTGCGTTGCTCTAGCTTTGATACTCTGACCCTATGGTCCTCACCCAGCACTACCTCTACCTCGCCTCAAATCAAGGTGATACCTCTTATCACGTTGCTTCTTAAACTAACCACCATCGGAACCATAGTCTGTAACTCTCTTGCTAAAGCCAGAACCTCCCACACGAACCGATAAACCCAAGTTCTTCTCAATGCACTTCGCCCGTATAACCAACACATCAAAAACGGTGTAGTCAGAAGCCAACATGTATGTCTTAACATCCTATACCAATCTGTAACGGAATCAGTCACAATAATTCCTCTCATCTAGTACAAGTTTAGGAGTATACTGTCTTAACCGAACAAACTACACCTCAAACTCAGCCAAAGACATATTACCTTGAACCAAAGCTATAAACTCACATTTCTTCTTACTCAACTATCTAACTCCTAGATGTTTCTTCTTAAAAATAGTTCGAAAGAACTCTTTGTTCACATCACTGGGTTTTATACTGTAACCACAGTTGTCCACCAACTATACACATCTCCTTGCAATAGAGACATAGCATATCCCAACTCACGGGTATCATTACACCCTAATTGGTCAAAAATCTAATCAGTACTAGCCATCCACTTCTCGGATGCCTTAGGTGCCAACCCTCGAGACTCAAAACCTCCCAAACTACGGAGACGCATGCCAACCTAGAGTTGTCCAATGGCTGGTGCAGTCACTTGCTCTCCAGCAATGATAGCCTGAAAAGCTTCAGACATTGTAACACCCTTAAAAACGGTCTAGTCAGAATCAAGTTCCGGCGATCAGAAACCCTACACCGAAAAGTCTAAGTATTGTATTGGTATTGACTGTATGGTCAATTCCTTTGATAATGGACTCTAATTGCGTCAAATATTTAGTCAAAGACCTTATTGAAATATTTGAATATTGAAATTGAGCTAAGTGTATCGGTACGGTAGGTCTCGTATCAGTACGGCCCTTTAAGTCCTAACTAACTTACCAAACTCTGGTTAGTCGTATCGATGCGGCCATAAGGCATATCAGTACGGGGGTCTTTTAAAAGATTATTTTAGTGGCCAAATTGTAAAGACTAAAAGTTTAGGGGTAGAAATGGAAAATAAGAAAGTTGGGGGACCACCTTCGTAATAATCCTACTTTGAGGGATGAGTCGCCTAGTAGTTTATGAGCTATCATTACATGTTCCATCTTTATCTAAAAAGATGACAACTTGGTGATGATTTTAAATTGGGGAATTAAGAAATTAGAATTTAATAACAAGTTTCCTCTTGGAAGGAAACCTTCTTATTGGCTTAAAGAGAGGTGGTGGACAGTTAAGGTTATAGGCAATGGTAATGCCTCGAAAAGTTAACAGAAGTAGCTAAATCCTTTTTGCCAAAGCTTACCAAATTTACCATCATCTTCAATTGTTTCATCTTTTGTTTTGATTAAGCATACACCTCCATTGCCATCTTCTTCACCAAGCTTAAGCATACACCTCTCCTGTTGAACCCCTTAAACTCAAGTTGTCCTTACTTCGATAGTTCCGTTGTATAACTATCGATTGGGTAAGTGGAAACCCTTAATCTATTATCGATTCCATTGATTATTGAATGTTTAATTTGAAGTTACAATTCTCAAGCTAAACCCTTGTTCCTCAAGTTTCCATTTATGAATCTATCTAATAGCTAATGGCTACTTTAAGCTTAAAAGTGAATATCAACATTGTTATATTGATTGTAACAATGTCTTATTGATTTCCCCAAGCTCAATAATTAGAGAAAGCTAATCCATCAACTCCAATAAAGGCTAGGAATAAGGGAATTGCAATTCGAGAGCCATAGGAGCTTTAGAAGTGAGAAGAGTGTAGTCAGAGTCTCGAGAGTTGGCTAGATGCCTAACTCGAATCATTGATTATTGATTATTGCATTGCTAACCATTGTATTGAAGGTTTTTGCATAAAACACTATTGAAAGCTATATGGGTAAGTATGGGTAAGTATTGCATTGAAAGCATGTCTGAAACATTGTTATTGTTGACATTGAAATCATCGAAGCATTGTCATGTTGAGCTATTGAGTATCGAATATTGATTATTGCTTTTTGTTATTGAAACATTGACACATACCTATTGATTATCAAATGTTGAGCTATTGAATTACCGTATTGAAACATTGCTATTGAATCATTGTTATTGAAATACCGTTATTGAACCATTGATTATTGAACCTTGGATTCGAGAGTATTGGATACAATTGGTATACCATAGAATTCATGAGCTCATTGGTAAGGGTAGGCTATGGCCTTTATTGTGGTGCGACAGAGGGATGATGTTGTGATTTAGTAAAATTGGTGCGGCGGAGGATATGACTAGACCATTATTGATTTTGGTGCAGAGGTGGAATTCGTGTATCCATATACCGTATATCGATCCAAGGAAACCATTAATTAATGTTATTGGTTGTTGTTATGAGTTATTACTATTTAGTATCGATGTCATGTTAATTATTGTTAGTATGGAATATGGATATGAAACACATGTTCATGTCATAATGTCATTGATGATATTGAAGCATGCTACATATTGATCATTGTCATTGAGTAGTTATATTGCATAGTTCCCTATTAAAGTACATGGTCATGTTGTTGCTATCATTGAAAGCATTGAAGCATGTTAAAAGTGCATACCATGCTCACTCATTGTTTATGGCTACCTCACTTACACTATATAAGTCTAATGCATTCATCTTCCATACATTTCATGTTAAGAGGTATATCGGTTCGAGATCGGCGCTAGTTGGAAGTTTGGCAAGTTACTACAAGCTTAAAGTAATGTAGTTTGTCCCTATGAACTCCTAGAATGGTGGCAAAGTAGTTAAACTAGTTGTTTATGGTCTTTTGACTATGTGTGTATTGCATATGTTGTGTAAAGGTCTTAGAGGCCCTAAATGGCATTTTGGTTTGCTAAAAAATGGCTTAATATGCATATGTGGCCAAAAAAGGTGAAAATATAGCAAATGGATTCATAATGTAACCAAATTTGACATGATAGTATATTAAATGGTTTTAAACTTTCTGGTAAAGTTTGATTGCATTTGAACATCGTTTAACAGGTTAATTTGAATAAAAACCTGATAAAATATGTCATTACAGTGCAGGGCATATCAATACTTCTTAATGCGTATCGATACGGGTATGCATAATTGGACTTAGTAAACAGGGTACATCGGTACTGCATAGTGTGTATCGATACGGGTTTTGGTCACTGGAATCTGGAAAATTAAAGGTATCGGTACGGTCTTAGGGTATATCGATACGAGTCAACGTGGTCAATTCATATCGGTACGGCCTCCAGCTGTATCGATACGAGTCTATATCTTTTTAATCTGGAATTCTTAATGTTCTTGGAGTATCGATACGGCCTCCAGAGTATCGATACGGTGGCAGGTAAATCTATTATAAGTGTTATGAAACAGTTTTTGAAACTTTGCAAAATAGTCAACGAATATTGTAGGCCTAAATTGAAGGGGCAAAGGGACTCTGATTACTACGGAATTTAGAATGTCTATTGAGTATAGCTTGAATTTCATTGTAGTAAGAATAATTTCAGAAAAGGACCTTAAAAATACTGAAAACACAATTTAGCCCCTAAAATTTGTAAATGTTTAAGAATTAGTTTTAAATGATTAAATATTGTTTCTTATCGGATAATTGGACTCATGTTACAGTTTAATAATGTTTGAAAAGCATGCCTTCATTTAAATTTTGAGTATTGATTGAAATTATGATGTCACTAGATTTTCACATTCGTTTTTTATTGTTGTTAGTTTAATTGTTATATTAATCTAGTATTATTGTACTAATGTTATACCGTTAATATAGTAATTAGGTGTCATATAGTATTGATAACATAGTTAGTGTGTTATGGTTAGTATAATTGTTAGTGTTCATATTTAGTTAATAAAATCCAAAAAAATATAAAATACACAGCCCAATTGTAATTAAAAATGAATAAAAGGTCTATTAGATTTAATTTAGAATAGGGTCCATTAAAAATACATAGAAGGTCCATTACACAAAGGCTCGCTCGCCCTTATTATTATTTCCTAAAGTCCTTGACTCTTATATGCGCAGGTAATGAAGAACCGTTGGATCAATGGAGAACATATAAAATGGCACGGGATCACACACGGCCTACACATGGATTACCAAAAGCCACGCTTCTCGTCCTTTAGATCAGGAACCAATCTAATGGCCTATATTGATCAACAACAAACCACGCGGATCACCACTCGCACATGGCGGCCACGCTCCTGACTTTCCAGCTTCCATCGAACGGTTCATCTTCTCTGACGTCACCCTCATCTCGATTGCTCCTCGCCGGCGTTGTTCGAGTCATCAGAAGTATGCAAACAGAGAAACAAGAGGGTTAAATCCCCAAATTGGAGCACAACAATTCAAGATAAAATCAAAAGGGAATTAAACCCCTAATCTGAAGCCCTAGCTAGAAAATCAGAAGCAAAATGGAAAAGGATAATCCCTAAATTGAAGTCGAGGCAAGAATCATGCAAATCGGATTCAAGATAGAGGCAAATCGCGAGTCAACAGCCAAAACGGCTTAAAATCAGAACTGAGACAAAAGCCTCTTAGATGATTTTTAGGGATTTAAGCATAAAAATACAAGCAGATTTGTACACATAATTACCCCTATAATTCATGTAACACAAACACAACAATTTCATACGACGCAACAATTACAAAAAATACACACTAGATACATGCAATTAGCATTCGGAAGTTGTAAAGCCAACAAGCAAGGATTGTAATCAAAGTTTCAAAGCAATAAGAGAAGCAAGTTTCTGGTAACATTTTCTATCTTTTTTCCTTTCTGTTTCGATTTAAATAAAGAAAATGGATTGTTTTTACCTTTATTCTGTTTGAAACGTCGTTGTGATTTGGCTTCGACGTAGCTCCAATGAAAAATGCGATTTTGAGGTCGCCGGAGTTTGGAAAAAACTAGGGTTTCTGTAAAATTTTGACCACCACCGTGTTCTTCATGAAATGAAGAACACGGATGAACTCGACAGAGAATTTAGAAAGAATCGGTTTTGATCCATTTTATAAAAGGGGGAGAAATGATTTTTGTTTATAACATTTATTATATCTACTAACCCGTTTGACCCGACCCGAACCCGGTTATAACACTCGCCCATGTTTCCCGGATCTTATACCGCAGCACCTATGTTTTAAATTTGTTCAATTTTGTCCTTTTTCACCATAATTTGGAACCAAATTTTAAATTGTTTTCAAATTAACCCTCACATTTTGGTTTTCTTTTAATTTAGTCCATAATACAATTTTTTATAAATAAAAATATTTTCCCTTTTCTTTATTTTAGCAATTATTTTGATAATTAATTTAATTTAAGTTTTTTGTTCCTTTTGACCTTATATGTATATATATGTATGTGTGCCAAAACTTTAGGATTAGGGACTTAAAACCTATAATAGAGACGTGTATGTTGTAAAATATTCTTCACATTTTCAATAAGACACACTTAATTGTATTTAAACCTAAATAGTTAAAATGAATGTAGATGTTTCTTTAGGGTTTAAACACTAAATTCTAAAAAACAATAACACACCTAATCTTCTCTCTTGTTTGTTTTAAAAAAGTGAAAACTTAATTAATGTGGTGTCTTGTCAAACGGGAATGACGGGTTAGCGCCAGGAGTGTTGGTGGTGATTAAAGTTCATTTCTCAGGCGATAAGGCCGTTAAAATAGATTTTCATTCACTTTCCGGACAAATAAAGTGAAATCATGTGAACGTGCAAATTCCAGTTTTAAAAAGGCTTTTTCGAAATCAATTAGGTACCAATTTTTGGGCGTTGTGGGGGTACTAACTCTTCCTCACACGTAACCGATCCCCAAACCTATTTTCTCTTATTTTCATGGACCAAAAATGTTATTTTGATAAATAAAACGTTTTATTAAAATAACCCTTGTTTTAAAAGTGATCCAATCACACTTTTTAAAAAGATTGGTGGCGACTCCATGTTTTTATAAAGTTTTCCAAAACGTCAAAACTCCTTAAAAGGGTTGCGACATCTTGGCGACTCCACTGGGAACATTTTGTTTTTTCTAAAAAACAAAAGAGGGTCAGGCCACAAATTGTTTTCAAATTGTTTTTAGAAAAAAGAATTTGCAAGTTCACAAAGGTTTCAATTTATTTGTCCGCTTAATGAATGTAATTCTATTTTAAGCATTTAAAAATTGTTGCAAAAAGCTCTATTCCCGAGCTTCACCCAATTGTTAAGTGAGGGGAAAACGCTTTGCTCATATCAGAATATTGATTCTCCATATGAGCCTAGCAAGTACCTTCAGGACTCATATGCCTCATGTCTTCGTAAGGATACTGATTCTTCGAGAAGACATAGGAAGTGAGTCCTCCTGAGTTGAACTTGGTCCGTTTGAAGCCTATAATGGGTGAGAAACAGGGGCCTTGCTACCCTTAGTAGGGGACAACAAGGACAGCTCGGGTACCTTTTAGAACCCAACTGTTTAAGAACTTAGAGCCCACCCCATAAGAGCCATATAGAAAATCAAGAGTTTTGAGTCTGGTCAAAATCATTGCGGATAATCCTTGGAGACATGTCCTAGAGTGTTGGAATGCGCTACCCAGAATTATTCGTAAAATTATTTTGGTCACTTTATTTTGATTTTTTTTCATTTTTGTCTTGTTGTTTTGCTTATTCATTCATGCATCATCATTCTATTTCATCAGGTTTTGGCATTCAATAAAGCTGTTTCTAAAAGTAGATATTTTATTAAACCAATGTTCTTTTGTTTGCATTCGTGCATTTGCATCATTCTTCTATTTGTTTGGTTGTTTTCTTCTTTGCTTCGCATCGCATTTCATACATACATGACATAATAAGAATCTAACTTAAATAAAAAATGACAGAAAATCAAAAAAGCAAAAACAAACCACAAGTACGGTTCTTGGTCTCAAGCCAGAGCAATGAAAGATAGAGTGACAGCATTAGAGAGCAATCATAAGTGTACCCAGGATAGGTTAGACAAGCTAGAGACGGATTTGAAGCAACAGATGGAGTTAGTTCATCAAAAGACAATTGGTTCAATTGCAGCCATGTTAGGATTTAAGGACCCATACATAGTGGAAGCTGGCAAGGAAGCAAATGTTGTGCCAAAATTTCAGGGGATGGACTTCGTTCATCCAAGTATGCAAAGAGAAGCTCAATCTTCTAGGGCTAAGAATTCACCACATTTTTTTGAAAACTCAGCTCGAAATGATAGGAAGATAAACTCTGAAAAGGTCATTGAGGTGTCTGATCTCGATGAAATTGCCAATAAAGTGAAAGCTGAGAAGAAATGGGAAGATCGCTATGAGAAGTTGGAGGGAATGATTAAATATTTTCAAGAATGAGGTATATATGGGGGAGTGGATGCCAAGGATTTGAGCTTAATGACTGATCTGGTAGTACCACCAAAGTTCAAGGTCCCTAACTTTGAAAAATATAATGGAACTACGTGTCCTGCAGCACATCTAACTATGTATTGCAGGAAAATGTCGATGTATCTTGAGAATGAGAAGCTACTTATCCATTGCTTCCAAGACGGTCTAGTAGGATTAGCTGCACGCTGGTACACGCAACTAAGTCGAGTTAACATCAAATCATGGAAAGATTTGTCCAGAGCCTTCAGTGAGCAGTACAAGCATGTTTCAGACATGATTCCAAACCGTTTATTTCTGCAATGATTGGAGCAAAAGCATCATGAGAGCTTCCGCTAGTACGCGCAACGATGGAGGGATATAGCTGCCCAAGTCCAGCCACCATTGTTGGAAAGTGATATCACCCCCAATGTTCGTAGAAACATTAAAGGGTTCTTTCTGTGATCATATGCTCAATCATGCCACAAAGAGTCTCGCAGACATACTTATAAATGGAGAGTTGATACTTGCGGCCTTGAAAAATAGAAGGTTGGATAGTGGGCAAACAAAGAAACCATATAAAAGAAAGACAATGAAGTCAATGCCACTAAAGTCTATAACCACAGTTACTCAAAGTTTTCAACAAACCCAATGCTTCGACCGCAGCTCCAGCAGTCACAAATTATCCGAAGGAGGAGCAAAGGTATCAATGGAGCTCGAAACCATATTTCTCTCATATCCCAATGACATACGCAGAATTGCTTGCTAAACTGGTCAAATCCTAGATGGTGCTGCCAAGACATGTTCCTCCATTCTCACCACCATACCCACCATGGTATGATGAGAAGGCATAATGCGAATATCATGCAAGAGTTAGGGGGCATACCATTGAAAATTGTACTGCATTCAAAAGGGTGGTGGGTGACTTAAGAAAATTAGGGATGTTATCATTCGATACGTCAGAAGATAAGGGAAACCCTCTGCCAAATCATCAGAATGCATGTGTAAATACAATCACGGAGGAGAAGGATAAGTTGGTCAAGGAATTTGTTGCTGAAGTTAGAGCTCCCATTAAGTGGGTATGGGCTCAGATGGTGGCAGTATGGATATTGGAAGGAGGAGCCCAGAAGCTGAAAATTGAAGATGAACTATACTGTGAGTACCACATGAAGGAAGGACATAGGATTGGTTGTTGCTTAGAGTTTAGGCAACTGGTTCAAGACAAGATGAATGAAAAAGAACTTAAGTTCTTTGAAAAGGAAGACAAGAAATGCATGTTGGACATATGTACATCAGATGAGTCACCCTCTAAAAAAGACTATTCTGGAATGAGGCCTTTAGTGATTAAGGCTAAAACGAGAGTTAGTGAGCCAATAAGGGGTGTAACCCCGCGGCTTATAATTAAGGCGCCGACCTCATTTCCATATAGAGATAGCAAACAGGTTTCTCGAAATTACGCTTGTACGGTGGCAGCTCCAGGAGAAACATATGTTCAAGATAAAGAAGAACCGATCAATGAGGTGAGCCATTTCACGAGGAGTGGAAGGCTCTATTCCCAACCAATAGCAGAGGATAGAGATGCAGCGCAAAGGAAAGCTTCTGCTGAAGAACCAGAGAAAAAAGATGACAGAGATTTCTTCAAAGAGAAATCACGAGCCTGTAAAGGAATCAGAAACCCAAGAATTATTGAAGATTTTAAAACATAGTGAATACAGCATCGTGGAGCAACTCTACAAGCTTCCGGCTTGAATTTCAATGCTTTCTCTGCTATTAAGTTCTGAAGGCCAGCGTGAGGCCTTATTAAAGATTTTGAACCGTACATTCATACCAAAGGAGATCACAACCGATAAGATGGATATGCTAGCCGGTAACATTGTTGTCAACAATTTTATTTCATTTAATGATGAGGAAATACCAGGTGAATGAAGAGGATTGTGCAAAGCTTTATATATCACCACCAGATGTAAGGGACATATGTTATCTGGAGTTTTAATTGATAATGGGTCGGTGCTAAATGTTCTACCGCTAGCAACATTGAAGAAGCTACCAATAGATAGTTCTCATATGAGAACTTATCAAAATACGGTTAGAGCATTTGATGGAACTCAGAAGGATGTGTTAGGGAAAATTGAAGTGTTTTTGCAAATTTGACCAATAACCTTCGATGTTGAATTTGTGGTCATGGATATAAGACCTAGTTACAGCTGCTTGCTTGGGCGCCCGTGGATCCACACGGTAGGAGCGGTCCCATCTACTTTACACCAGGAGTTGAAATTCGTGATCGATGGACAACTAACAACTATCAGTGCAGATGAGGAAATCATTGCATCAGTAACCACTGATGCACCCTTCATCAAAATCGATGAGGGTGCACTCGAGTGCCATTTCAGGACATTAGAGCTAGTCAATGCAAACTTTTTCACTGAAGGGAGCAAAGTGCTAGAACCGGAATTATCAAGTTGTGCGAAGATGTAGGTAAAGCAAACGCTTGGAAATGAGCTAAAATTGGGAAAGGATTCGGAAAGAGACATCAATGAAGGTTGTATCCTGTAGTAATCCCAATGAAAAATGACCAGTTTGGCTTAGTCTTTAAGCCCAACAAATGGCAAAGAATGGCTAAAATCAGAAAACATCAAGAAAGAATAAGGGCCATTTTGAAGGGAGAGGAAATTGAGTGGGAGCCGATGAATTTCCCTCCCATGGGCCATAATTTTATATCTAGAGGCATGCTAGATTCAAGTGCCCCACTTAGTGATGAAGGAAAAGGAGAGAGTGCTCTATGTGAAGCGTTTGAAAAGCTGAGTATTAATGTTGTGACTTAAGAAGAAAATGAGAGCCAATACCTGTCAATGATCCACCCTTGCTCTGAGCTTGACAATTGGATTGCTGAAAAATTCATGTAGTCTTTAAGACATATTCAGAGTAATTCTCTAAACCAACCCATTTGCTCCAGGCCCGGAGACACTAGGGGATCTTATGTAAAGGGACTATGTCAAATTTTAATTTAAATTCAATAAAATATGCATTTCCTTAAATCTTGTGTGGCAAACTTTCTTTTCGTAAATAAACCAAAACTAAATGAAAACCATAAAGCATAAAAAAGCATTTCATTCATTTTGTTTCTTCCCTTTCTATATATATTTTGCCTATTCCTTCTCAAGTCTTCAGATATCAGTGACATAAATGAATCCGAGTCTAGCTTCAAGGTTGACTTTGAATTGCTTCTATGCTTAGAAGAAGTTGGAAATATTGACGATGAGGGAGAATATGATGTACCCAGTGATATGCTCAGAATGGTAGAAGGAGAGGAAAAGCAGATTCTACCACATAAAGAGGAACTAGAAACACAAAAGTGAGAGGTGAAGATTGGTACTACCATCACAGCCAAAAGTAAACAAAGTCTGATTAAGCTTTTGAAAGAGTTTAAAGATTTTTTTGCTTGGTCGTATAAAGATATACCCAGCCTTGAAACCGACATCGTCATGCATGGGCTCTCTATAAAGGAAGGATGTGAACATGTAAAGCAAAAGCTGAGAAGAATGAAGGCTGAAACACTTCTCAAAATCAGGGATGAGGTAAAAAATCAATATGATGCAAGATTCCTCGAGGTAGCCAAGTATCCGGAATGGGTGGCGAATATTGTCCCAGTACCGAAGAAGGACGGAAAAGTACGAATGTGTGTTGACTTTAGGGACCTCAATAAGGAAAGCCCTAAGGACAATTTCCCGCTCCCACATATTGACACTCTAATCGACAATACAGCAGGTCATTCACTCTTCTCTTTCATGGATGGTTTCTCTGAGTATAACCAGATTAAGATGTGCCCAGAAGACATGGAAAAGACAACTTTTGTGATGTTATGGGGAACCTTTTGCTATAAAGTAATGCCTTTTGGACTTAAGAATGCAGGGGCAACCTATCAACGGGTCATGGTCACCCTTTTCCATGATATGATGCATAGAGAAATAGAGGTATACGTTGACGATATGATCTCCGAATCTCGATCTGAGGAAGAACATTTGGTCAATTTAGGAAAAATCTTCCTAAGACTGAGAAGTTCCAGTTAAATCTCAACCCGAATAAGTACACATTTGGGGTCACATTTGGCAAGTTATTAGGTTTTGTTGTGAGCAGAAGAGGAATTAAGATCAATCCTGATAAGATAAAAGCTATACAGGAACTTCCCCCACCTCAAACACAAAAGGAAGTTCGAGGTTTTCTGGGATGATTAAATTACATCGCACGCTTCATTTCTCAGTTAACAGATAAGTGCGATCCAATGTTTAGGTTACTCAAGAAGAATAACCTGGGGACATGGGACGAAGAATGTCAAATGGCTTTGAAGAAGATCAAAGAACAGTTGAGTAATCCTCCAATATTAGTATAACCTGTTTCAGGGAGACCACTGATCTTATACCTAACGGTCCATAAAAATTCTAGGGTTGTGTGTTAGTTCAACATGACGATACCAGAAGAAAAGAAAAGGCGATATATTGCTTGAGCAAGAAATTCACTGATTGTGAAACCAGATATTCGTCGATTGAAAAACTATGTTGTGCTCTGGTCTGGGCAGCTAAGAGGCTAAGACAATATATGCTTTATCACGTTACATGGATAATCTTGAAGTTGGACCCACTGAAGTTCACGATAGAGGCTCTGGATCTATTAGGGAGGTTAGCACGTTGGCAGATGTTATTGTCAGAATTTGATATCCAGTGTGTGAGCCAAAAAGTGATAAAAGTGAGTGTCATAGCAGACTTTTTGGCAAGTCGCGCTTGTGACAACTATGAAGTATTAAATTTTAATTTTCCTGATGAAGAGTTGATGTGTATCTCAGAAGATGATGAGGCTTCAACAAAGTCTTGGGTTATGAACTTTGATGGTGCAGCAAATGCATTAGGAAGAGGTATATGGGTAGTTCTGGTTTCACCGGATGGAGATTATTACCTTTTTACCAGTCGTTTGAAGTTCTTATGCACTAATAATATGGCAGAGTACGAGACCTGTATAATGGGACTAAGAGAAGCCATAAAGAGGAAAATTCATACTTTAAGAGTTTTGGGGGACTCTGCATTAGTCATTTATCAGATACGTGGCAAATAGGAGACGAAAGCTGCAAAGTTGTTAAAATACCACAAGTTGGTCCTTGAGTTGACCAAAGAATTTGATGAGATCACTTTCAAATATCTCCCCAGAGAAGACAACCAAATGGCTGATGCTTTAGCCACCTTAGCCGCCATGTTTAGGGTAAGTGAAGGATCTGAGATGATGCCCATCAGGTTACATATGCTAGACTTTCCATCTCATTATTATGATGTGGAAGAAAATATGGATGGATTACCATGGTACCATGACATCTTGCAATATGTAAAATCCCAGCAATACCCACCGCAAGCTATAGAGAATGAAAAGAAAACGATCAGAAAATGGCATACGGGTATGTCCTTGATGGAGAGATTTTATACAAAAGATGTCGTGATCAAGTGCTTCTAAGATGTATGGGAGCAAAAGAGGCTCAATTAATTGTGGAAGAAGTTCATGAAGGAGTTTGCGGAACCCATCCTAGTGGTTTCACCATGGCTAGAAGGATTATGCGTCTTGGATATTATTGGTCAACCATGGAAGGTGATTGCATCAACTATTCTCGTAAATGTCACAAGTGCCAAATCTATGCTGACAAGGTTTATACGCCACCTCAACCTCTTCATGTTATGACAGCTCCTTGGCCTTTTTCCATGTGGGGCATTGATGTTATCGGTTAGATTCACCCTAAGGCATCAAATGGGCATCGTTTTATCTTGGTAACCATTGATTATTTCATGAAGTGGGTAGAAGCAGCCTCGTATGCAAACGTCACCAGATCCACGGTTTGCAAGTTTTTGAAAAAGGAAATCATCTGTCGATACGAATTGCCTGAAAGTATCATCACTAACAATGCTTCTAATTTGAATAACAGAATGATAAGTGGAGTCTGTGAGCAATTTAATGTCAAGCATCGGAATTCTGTGGTATATCGCCCAAAGATGAATGGGGCAGTGGAAGCTGCGAATAAGAATATTAAGAAGATTATTGCGAAAATGACTGATACCTATAAGGATTGGCATAAGAAGCTGTTGTTTGCTTTATATGCTTATCGAACCACAATAAGAACTTCTACTAGGGCAGCACCATTCTCATTGATATATGGAGTAGAAGTTGTGCAACCCATCGAGGTTGAAATACCATCGCTATGTGTCTTAATGGAAGCAAAGTTGGAAGAAGCAGAATGGGTTCAGGCAAGATATGACCAGCTTAATTTACTTGATGAAAAGATGTTTAAAGCATTGTGTCATGGGCAAATGTACCAGAAAAGAATGATAAGGGCTCACGAGAAGAAAGTTTGCCCAAGATGATTCAAAGAGGAGGATTTAGTGTTGAGGAAAAAGCTACCAATCCAAAGCGATTCTCGAGGAAAATGGGCACCAAATTGGGAGGGACCTTACATTGTAACAAAGGTTTTCTCAGGTGGAGTGTTGATTCTAGCCGAAATGGATGGCGACAAACTCCAGAACCCGATAAATTTATATTCGGTTAAAAAGTATTATGTTTGAAAAAGAAAAAGAAAAAGAAAAAAAAAAAAAAAAAAAAAAAAAAGGGGGTTCAAAATGAAAACCCACAAAGGGCGTTTTGAAACCAAAGGAGGATCTGAGTTGAAAACCCGTAAAGGGCGGCTCGGGTAATTTGCAAAAGTGGTTATTCCACAAATCAATACTGGGGATTCTATACCTGGAAGTTTCATATCTTTCCGCATAATCGTTATTTCCAGGGTCTGCTCAGCATAGTGGACATTTAAGGCATCTTATGAAGTCATGACAAGAGCAGTTTTGGTTTCTGATATCTGAATACCTATCTGTTTCCTTGTAATTTCTTTTTGTGTTTGCCACAATACTATAAAATTTTGTTGTGTTGACCTGTTCTTTTCCTCCATTGATATATTTCCCTTCCATAAAGCATCTTGCATTGAAATAAAAATTTAAAAATTTGACATCGCTTGAAATATACAAAAGATTTGTGGGCATTACTTTGAAATTTGTCTAAAAGAGTATTGGAACTATGAGGTATTCCATGGTCAAATTTGGAGCTTAGGGCGTAAAAAGCAGTTAACTTATGAAGATATTCAAGATAAAAATAGGTTTTTCTGCAAATCTCTGCGGAGGAACCTCAAGAGATGTTTTGACATTACCTTCAGGTAGCATGTTGCAAAACAGAGATGCTTACACGAGATAATTTGTTCTCTACAACAATGAGAACAATTTTACAGACATTAGAGGAAATAGTTAAGGATAAGAGGCATTGGAAGAACGGTATGATCCTAGAAAGCTTGTCACTGAACATTGATGTATCAACTACAATGATAACTCGACAAGGGCTAAAAAAGTGTTGAAGAATATGAGGATGAAGTCGGTCCTTCCAACCAGGAATGCAAGATAACTGGGTGGAGCGAGCAAATGTGCAAAGATCATATGAAGCAAAAAAGTACTAAGAATGAGAATGATAAATTATATAGTTGCAATTTTCAGATGATTTCCCATGCATTAATAATGGTAAACCAATGCATTCCCCACATCCTCATGGAGTTTCACTCTTAGGTGTCCAAGCAACAAGGAGCTTCCATGTTTCAAAAATCAAGGCAGAAGTTACAGGAAATGATGAATGTGTTGAATCCATGATGTAGCATGGCGAATGAAGGGGTTAAGAGTAGACAATGGTGGAGATTACTTTCCAAATAAGGGTTGACGGAATTTTGACAACAAGAAATTGGTGAAGTCAACTAGTATTGAAGGATGAGTTATTGCAAGTTTTCTTAGTGCAAAGCCTTTTAGTGTAGAAAAATGAAAGGAAGTCATATTGTCTTTTCTAATGGGATGGGCCAAAACAAACACACCATTTGTTGCCAGAGTTGAGAAAATGTTTGAGATGATATAATCCAAGTTTCCTGGAGCTTCACTGTTTCTTCTATGTCCATTGCTTGAGAAAAATTGTTAAGAAAAAGCAAAAGAAATAAGACATGCATTCATGATTAGGCATCCCTAGGGGCATATGCATCTTAAATCATTTTGCATTTGTTTTTGACAGGTTTTGAGCTCGCTTATTCATCCAAGCATATGGAGGATGGAGTCATCTTTTAGAACCTGTCTACCCGTTCGGGAATTTAGAGAATGGAACCTGCTTATCTATTCAAGCACAAAGAGAATAGAACTTGCCTATTTGTTTGGGCATTTGGAGAATGGAACCTGCTTATCTATTCAAGCACGAGGAGAATAGAACATGCCTATCCGTTTGGGCATTTGGAGAATGGAACATGCTTATCTATTCAAACACGAGAAGAATAGAACCTGCCTATCCGTTCGGGCATTTGGAGAATGGAACCTACTTATCTATTCAAGCACGAGGAGAATAGAACCCGCTTATTCATCCAAGCGTGTGGAGGATGAAATCATCTTTTGGAATTAGCTTATCTATTCGAGCATGAGGCGAATAGAACCTGCCTATCCGTTTGGGCATTTGGAGAATAGAACTTGCTTATCTATTCGAGCGCAAGGAGAATAGAACCCGTCTGTCTTTGTAGGCATTGACGGTTAGGTAATTGGTGAAAATCAGTGTCTTTTGTTCTTTGCTCTATTCTTGTTTCACTAGAATAACCAAAGAATGGGCAGTTGTTGTCACTAGATTTTCACCTTCATTTTATATCGTTGTTAGTTTAATTGTTATATTAATCTAGTATTATTGTACTAATGTTATACCGTTAATATAGTAATTAGGTGTCATATAGTATTGATAACATAGTTAGTGTATTATGGTTAGTATAATTGTTAGTGTTAATGGTTAGTTATTAAAATCCAAAAAATATAAAATACATAGCCCAATTGTAATTAAAACTGAATAAAAGGTCCATTAGATTTAATTTAGAATGGGGTCCATTAAAAATACATAGAAGGTCCATTACACAAAGGCCCGCTCGGCCTTATTATTATTTCCTAAAGGCCTTGACTCTTATATGTGCAGGTAATGAAGAACCGTTGGATCAATGGAGAACAGATCCAATGGCACGGGATCGCACACGGCCTACACACGAATTACCAAGAGCCACGCTTCCCGTCCATTAGATCAGGAACCAATCTAACGGCCCAGATTGATTAACAGAAAAGCACGCTGATCACCACTAGCGCGTGGTGGCCACGCTCTTGACTTTCCAGCTTCCATCGAATGGTTCATCTTCTTCGACGTCACCCTCGTCTCGAGTGCTCTTCGTCGGCGTTGTTCGAGTCATCAGAAGTATGCAAACAGAGAAACAAGAAGGTTAAATCCCCAAATTAGAGCACAACAATTCAAGATAAAATCAAAAGGGAATTAAACCCCTAATCTGAAGCCCTAGCTAGAAAATCAAAAGCAAAATGGAAAGGGATAATCCCTAAATTGAAGTCGAGGCAAGAATCAAGCAAATCAGATTCAAGATAGACGCAAATCAGATTCAAGATAGACGCAAATCAGCTTAAAATCAAAATCGAGACAGAAGCCTCTTAGATGAATTTTAGGGATTTAAGCATAAAATACAAGCAGATTTGTACATATAAATACCCTTGTAATTCATGTAACACATACACAACAATTTCATACGACGCAACAATTACAGAAAACACATACTAGATGCATATAATTAGCTGTAAAGGCAACAAGCAAGGAATGTAATCGGAGTTTCAAAGCAATAAGAGAAGCAAGTTTCTGGTAACATTTTCTATCTTTTTCCTTTCTGTTTCAATTTAAATAAAGAAAAAGGGATTGTTTTTACCTTTATTCTATTTGAAATGCCATTGTGATTTGGCTTCGACGTAGCTCCGATGAAAAAAATACAATTTTGAGGTCGCCTGAATCTAGAAAAAACTAGGGTTTCTGGAAAATTTTGCCGCCGGCAACGGCGGACCACCATCGTGTTCTTCATTTCATAAAGAACACGGATGAACTCGATAGAGAATTTAGAAAGAATCGATTTTGATCCATATTTATAAAAGGGGGAGAAATGACTTTTGTTTATAACATTTATTATATATACTAACCCGTTTGACCCGACCCGAACCCGGTTATAACCCGTGCCCTTCTTTCTTGGATCTTATACCGCAACACCTATGTTTTAAATTTGTTCAATTTTGTCCTTTTTCATCTTAATTTGGCACCAAATTTTAAATTGTTTTCAAATTAACCCTCACATTTTGGTTTTCTTTTAATTTAGTCCATAATACAGATTTTTTATAAATAAAATTAATTTCCCTTTTCTTTATTTTAGCAATTATTTTGATAATTAGTTCAACTTAAGTTTTTTTGTTCCTTTTGACCTTATATGTATATATGTATGTATGCTAAACTTTATGATTAAGGACTTAAAACCTAGAATAGAGACGTGTATGTTGTAAAATATTCTTCACATTTTCAATAAGACGCACTTAATTGTATTTAAACCTAAATAGTTAAAATGAATGTAGATGTTTCTTTGGGGTTTAAACACTAAATTCTAAAAAACAATAACACACCAAATCTTCTCTCTGGTTTATTTTAAAAAAGTGAAAACTTAATTAATGCGGTGTCTTATCAAACGAGAATGACGGGTTAGCGCCAGGAGTGTTGGCGGTGATTAAAGATTATTTCTCGGGCGATAAGGGCGTTAAAATAGATTTTCATTCACTTTGCGGACAAATAAAGCGAAATCATGTGAACTTGCAAATTATAGTTTTAAAAATGCTTTTATGAAATCAATAGGTACCCATTTTTGGGCGTTGTGGGGGTGCTAACCCTTCCTCACACGTAACCGATCCCTGAACCTATTTTCTCTTGTTTCCATAGACCAAAAATGTTATTTTGATAAATAAAACATTTTATTAAAATAACTCTTGTTTTAAAAGTGATCCAATCACACTTTTTCAAAAATATTGGTGGCGACTCTGTGTTTTTATAAAGTTTTCCAAAATATCAAAACTCCTAAAAAGGGTTGCGACAATCACACCGATTTACCGTATCGGACACCGGTAACACACTTTGACACGGTTCTCGACCAGATCAGGAAGGGAGTGTTACAAACATCGCCTATATCAAAGGCGCCATGTCACCCAACACTGGCCCAACTGGTGCATGTGGTACTTACTTTGGGGTGGCTAACCCTCAGGACATATAACATTCTCCTCAACTCCTTGCCCAACGGCAACAACACTCGTACTAGTTCTCAATTATCCCCTCAATCTTAACATAACACATTTTCAAAGGCATGATAATTACACCAAAATAAAAATAATCAGGCTAGCTTCAAGTGAGGTTTCAAGACTTCCTTTCCAAATAAAAATTTTCAGACTATAGAAATAAGGCAAGGTGTTCCACAAATATCCCCCAACATAATATATGTTATCCAACAGACATATAAACAATCAACATGCTTATAAACAATCAACGTGCATAGCAAACAATAGTAATCAACCAATAAAAATATTCCAAAAATCATAACCTCATCCCATTATCGCAAACTTGGCTTTGATACCACCAAATGTAACCCCTTTGATCCGGCCTAGTCGCTAGACCAAACTGAGCAAGCTATATTGGGTGAAAATTACGTCCATTTTTTATTTTAAATTATCTAAATGCAACATTATAATCTACGATGTGCATACTGGCAGCAAGTGAAAATTCAACTCAATCTGGCGTCGAATCGACATCTAATTGCGTGCAATTGCAATTTAGAGACCAAATTACAATTCTAGAAAATTACATGGACTTAATCCATTTTGAAGTTACCAATCCATAATTAGTCAGTTTTCATGCTCACGTGTCAAAAATCAGTATAAAATAACCATATGAACTCCTTTAATTACATGCATAACAATTAAGGACCAAAACGGAAGAATCTAAAACCTTTAATATCAATAATGACTAACATAACAACCAGGTGTACAGATACGGTCTCAAAGTGTACAGATACGCAGGGACGTATCGATACAATCCCTATGCGTATCGATAAGCGGGTTACAAATCATTTTCCCAAAATTCAAGTAGCTCAAAACTGTATTGATACACTTCTACTCATACCAATGCGCCTGCCAAAAATACACTTACCTGTATCGATATACCTCTACCCGTACCAATACACCTGAGCCTAAAATGCCCAATTTTCTAGTTTTTCATACAATACAGGGTCCAAACATGTTCTATCAAACCCCAAACATATACACAATAATTCTAAAGATCAAACCATGTTAAAACATCACAGAAGTATGATCAAATCATGGCATCTTACATCAACCGAAAATCTAAAGGCATACTTCCTAGAAAGCAACCAACCACCATAAGAAATATAATTTTAAGGAAACAACCAAACATATGAGACCAAATACAATCCAAAATAGCAACGCAAACTTGCTCAAACAGGAAGTTTAGCAAAATCCTCCCAAAACAACATTGAACCCCATTGTCTTTATTACTACAATTCTAGTTCGAAAATTCATACTTTCGCGTTAACCGAGTCCTTGGATTTTCCCTCGCTTGCTCGCTGCCTCCAATCTTTAATTCTCTGCATTGATGGACAAAGAGAGCGTAAGCACACTAGGCTTAGTGAGGAGTGTTCAAACAACATACCATTAATGCATTTTAAAACCATTTTCCAAAACCACATTGAAATCACCATTTCAATCAACTAATAAAACATCATGCCTTGAAAACCATGCACTTAACACTTTCAAAAATCAGCATATTAAACCATATGCAGCATGTATCATGGATCAACAGCAAATCCCATTTGCTAACCCTCATTTTAAGTCTTCCCATGCATAACAATCCATATGCAAAGCTTAAAGAGTAAACATGTATAAACCAACATTATCCATCAACATGATACATTAACAATTATATTGGCTCTCAAGTGATCATTAAACCAAGTTTCACTTTTCAAAATATTACATTGGATACACGGATTCAACAAGTGTCATCTCAACACTTCATGTCATCTCAACCAGAATTACGGTACCACTTACAACTCGGGGACACCAAGCCCAATCATTGGTTAGATGCATAATCCACTAACGGGAGTTTTTGGTACCATATAACCCCTCAACCGTTAAGGTACTTAGATGGAGTATTCAGTACACCGACATCCAAGGCGACTTTTTATAGTGCACTATCAATCCTATGGCCGACCAACTATATCCGATAACATTTTAAACTACATCACTTGCCAATGTAATTCATTGTTAACTATGTACCTCATTGTTTTTATGTGTATCAAACCAAACCATTTCCAAAGCAACTAACCATGCTTTAAAACAAGTATTTCCACATACTTACATGGATCATTTACCAATGCATCCATCACCATTATATGATCAAAAACAATATATAACATACTTTAGAACATGTTTTAACAGTAGGTACCATATCATTTAAAACAAGTGCATAAAAACCATTTCGTAAAAGCACGACCGAGAGAGAAATCTCTTTATACTTACTTCTGAGTTTAAACCAGTGTTTCAAGCTAAGTTTAAACTCCCAATATCACCTTTAAACTATTTCAAAGCTGAAATCCACGTTCTCACTCACCGACAACGCAAAGCCTCATACGTCGATGCGAATTACTCCTCTAAAGCTTCTGAAGCGACACTTCAAGCTTGAGGATCAACCTTCCCTGATTTCACCACACTAAAATAGAGGATCCAATGCATAAAAATTCATTCACAAACCCAGCAACATCAATCCACAACAATCCTCTATAAACACTAGCAGAAACATTTCCAAAACTACCTAAAATCAACATCAAAAATCTTCCACACTTAACCCAGCCAAAACCTAAATGTTTAATCCATCAATTAAATTACATTAACATCCAAAAACAACCTAACACCATCCTCATGTCTCAAGCATTCATTAAACAACCAAAACTCGCCAAAAACACAAAACTAGCAACCTATGAAATTAGAGATTCACGTAGTTTCGGGATTCCAGTGTTAAAACCAACTTGTTAAAATTATATAACATCTAAATCATGATTATAATCAATCAAGAATGCATCAAAACATATCTGAAGCAGGAATCACTTAATCTCATCAATTAAACTTTGATTTAACCAATTTCCATAATTAAATCATTAAAACTCATTAGAAAACGTTTATAAAGGATCAATAACTTGGGAATTTCAGTAAATAACCATACATTAGAGGAGAAGGACAAAGCTCGCCTCTAATGTTGACTTTCCTCCTTAATTGTATTGATTTACATGAGAAAACAAGATTAAAACAATAAGGTTTTGATAGAAATCAATCAAGAACTCTTTTGAAATCAAAAGATTGAAGAAACCAAGAAGTTGCCTGAAGATTTTGAAGAAGAGAAGAGTGTTTAGCTGAAGAGAATTTGAGAGAAAATCTTTTAGAGAAAAGTTAGTTACGTAAAGTTTGCTTAGGAAATTAATTATAAAATTAATTCCCAAAATATATTTATACTCTTCCCAAATCTTTTTAAAATAGCCAATTAAGGAGAAAAATCTGATATTAGACATTGGGCAAATAGCTCCTTAAAGATTCAAAGTGTTGACCCTTTACAAAACAGTCACTAAAAATAGTTTTCCTTCTTTACATTTTGGTCACTAGCCAAAATGTCACATTTCTGAATTCCATTTTTTAAAATTGACTTTACCAAAAATATTCATATATTAAATAATGATTTTTAGATATTTTCCCAAATATTTTCTCACTCAAAAATATTTATTCCGATTTTAATCTTGAATCCGACTCGAATCTCTAATTCGGTCCACCGGACCGTTTAATTAGCCTATAAACCTATAGGCCCAAAACTGGGCGTTACAGACAATGCATCCACCAGCAAACTCTCAAAGAATGTCTTATTGCATGGAAGGAGTAAACACATTCATGTAAGGTACCACTTCCTCCGTGAATTGTCTAATGATAAAGTTATTGAGCTTGTCCATTATGGAACATTAGAGCAAACAAAATACATCATGACTAAGGCGTTGAAGCTGGGGACATTTGAAAAGCTTAGGGGAAAACTTGAAATTTGTGGAGAAGTAAACTAACTACAAATATGCAAAACAGTTTAGGAGAGGAATTGTTTGAATTATTTAGTGTTTTCAAAGCTTTTTTCTGTTTCATAAGTCTTATTCTTTAGGAAAAACTTTCTACATTAGTTTAAACTAGTGGTGATCCTTGTTCATAGGTGACATAGGTGTTAGACGTGATATATATTTGTCATTTGTAAGGCTATATAAGTCAGCTTTCTATCTTCAATAAAGTGGAGCACTCTTTTCAACTTCAACTTGATTTTATAGTTTTTATATCCAACTCTTAATGGAATCCAAAATAGAACTCTAGTAATCATCACATGCTAGATCATGTACTTTACGCAAAGAAAGAAAGAAAGTTGGTTCTCATAACATAAATTTATAAAAGCTTGAAACATGAATATAATGTAAGTTAGAGGTAACATAACATTACTTACAAAGAATCATTAGAAAAGGACTGATACAAATTTGAATAGAAAAAGATCAAATAATTATGTTTAGTTCAATGGTGACTATCGGAGGGAAGGTGCAGCCGCAAATTTATGGTGACGATCTGAAGGATAGTCGGCATTTAAAGGGCGTCGGTTGATGAGGGAAGAGAGATCTAAGATTTTCTATTGAAGGAGGTAGTCTCTCAAATTTCATAGCCTCTCGAATTAGGACTAAATTGATTGAATGTGTAATTATGAATGGTTAAATATGTTATTATACAAATTTTTGTAACTGACGCATTACCAATTTAACGGGAGTTAATAGCTCAATGATCGTTTTATAACAAAAACTAAAATTAAATATGAGAGCGCCCCAAAATATTTAGTGACTATTTATATACTTTTGAAAGTATATAATTTATGTACTTTTAAAAGTTTAGTGATTATTTTTTTACTTTACCCTTTTATTAATGAAAGCGCCCCAAAATATTTGTTGAATCTTTAAATAGAGCTAGATATGGGAATGTAATATTTTTATTTAATAAAAAAATAACTCGAACTACTACTAACAACACTTTTACTTTACCGGTGGAAGCTTAATGCTGATATGATGACTAGGCATCATGTGGCATGGAAAAAAAAATCAAATAGATTGTTTCACGATTTTGAGTTTTTAATGTCATTTTGTTTATATATAGACGCAATAACATTTTTAATTAAAATTTCTATATATATATATATATATATATATATCTTAATCCTTAAATGATCCTCTAACAAATAAAATTGAGTTTTGTTCTTCGATATGCATGTTTAATATTTTTTGCCAAATTAAATAATTGTTGTTGACATTGATAAAAAAATATTATTTATCTAAAATAATTAATAAAAATAATTAACATTAGCTTAATTGATATATATGCTCTAGTGGTTAAGTTCAATGTCGACAGTTCGGCTACCGGTAAACTTGGTCCAGCATGTTTTGGTGGAGTTTTACGTGATGATATGGGTAAAGTTCTTGATTTGTTCTCTGGCCTCTTGGTTTGATAGATTCGAATGAAGCTGAGCTTCGGGCAATTCATTTTGCGTTATCTATTCTGGGTGAGATGGATTTGGGAACATGGCGTGGTACTATTATTGAATCGAACTCGCGTGTCGCTATTGATTTGGGTGTTACATGGTGATCGGCAGCCTTGGAGGTTGTGGGATATCTTTGTTTCGATTGATTCTTTTGTTCTCGTTTGCCATGCATATGTTTTCATCATGTGTTCCGTGAAGCAAATGATTTTGCAGATACGTTGGCTAAACAGGGTGTTGGGAGAGCGTCTATTCTCCCTGTCAGTTGTTGAGTTACTTCACCTTTCTTGATTCTTCTTTACGTGTCCTTGGTTGGGGTGTACTATTTTTCTCCATTTAAGTTGTAAGGAGATTTCTAATGAGGCTCTCAACCGTGGGTGTAGGCTTTTGTATAATTCTTGTTTCTTTAAATAAAATTGTACAGAAAAAGTAGATATATTATTTATGTCAATTAATTTAATTTGATAAATATTGAATGTTTGAGAGTTAAAATAAATAGATAAAAGAATTTAAAAAAAATTTAAAGTGAAAATTCAAGAACTAAGAATATTATTAAGCTTTATAGTTTGTTGTTGACTATCTGCTATGGAATGAATGTGGACTCTTTCACTTATTCTGAATACTTTTTTTCAACTTCTTTGTTTAATTTCAAAAAAAAAATAGTTATTTATAATGATTTTTATTTTTAATAATAATTATTTTAAAGGCAGGTAAGGTTGAACCACATAAGATATAAGTACAATAGTAGTTCTTGACACTCAACTTTGAGGAAACTAATTATAGATAGTTTTTTAATGTGTCTTTTATATATATTATGTAACACAAAATTTTGACCATAAATTTTGTCAAGATGTTTTTTACTATATAAATACATAATAATATTTTTTAAAATTTTAATGAATTAAATGAAATTTTTAAATATTTAAGAGTATCTAATTATATTTTAAAAAATTTAAAAGGTCAACTGATAATAATTTTGGAGGGGCCAAATGATCATTTGAAAATTTTTAAAGGGTCAAAAGATAGTTTTATTCAAAAAAATTTGGGGTTATGGCTTCCAGAGGTCCTTGCATGGTTCCGTCATTGGATCGGTAGAGATTGTTGCTCCTCTCTAAAAAGTATTTTAATATGTATAGTCTATAACTAAGTACACTCGGAGCTGAGATTTGGGTTAGAGAGCAAAACATAAATATTTAAAAGTTGAGACAAATTTATATATAAGAACAAAGGTAAAAATAAAAAGAAAAAAAAATTGGGTGGGACAATTGCCCATCTCCGCCTAAATAGTTCTTGCCCTTGCCTATAAGTTTAATTTTTAAATGATATTTCAATAAATTTAAACTTTTATAATGACCCTTTAATAAATAAAATTGAGTTTCCGTTGTTGAATACATGTTTAAAATTGACTAAATATGAACAAGACTCGCATAAAGAAAGTTTAGATATCACTTACTTATTTTTTAAAATGATTTTTGTTTATGAAATTTAAATGAACAATGTGGACAAGGACCGATCAATTGTGTAGTGGTTCAATGAATAAAGAAATGGATAGTTTATGAAGATTCTTCCATTTTAGTGGTTTGAAGAAAACATTTATTTTCATTACAAAAATTGTTGTAATATTTGGCTCATCTTTCATTCATGCAGACGATTTACATGTTATACTTAATCTCACGGATATGGAAAAAAAATTATTTAACATATTAGAGGTTGAATTTCATAAATAAATTAAGAAATTATCAAATATCTCATTTTTAATTTATTTTTATAATATCATTTAACTAAATATATTTTTTTGATAATATGCATTTTCGTCTTACAATCCATGTTTGAGGTGCGAGGCTGTTCCTCTCAATAATGTCGTTTTCAAAAGTTTAAACTCACGTCCTCTCCTTAGGAGTACAATGTACCTTACTAATGCACCCAATACTTATTGGTATTTAACTATATATATATATATATAATTCCACTTATGGAATTAAAAAATTCCAACTATCAACATATTAAATAATTATTAATATCTAAATAATTTATAAAGATTGTAAAAAAAGGGGTTCATCTTCGATAAAGTTGCAAATAGTATGAAAAACAGTTAACACATAATTTTCGTTGCAAAAATAAAAGCAATAAAAGAAATTTAAACTCTTAAATAATTAAATTTGGAAAATGAAATAACATTAAGTAGACAAAACCAATTAATGCAATGTTATTGTCATTTGGTCAATAATCAACTATTCTATCGACCGATCCTAACTGAAATGTAACATCAAGGCATAAATTTGATAACAGATTTGTCATTAAAATAGTATGTTATGCTTATTTATTTTTATTAATATGAAATGGTAGTAACTATTTTTTTTTGGCTTTTTATACTAGCCTTGCTTTAGGCAGAAGCTATCAAATTTTCAGTTCCAATGTATCCCTAGAGAGAAGAGATTCTAACCCTTTCTCATATAAACAATTATTTAGCTGCTTGATTGCTAGACAAATTCTTACCCAGATTTGGAATGTCTAAAGATACCCAAAATTAATTAACAAATTAATCTCCTACTTTATTTTTCTTCTTGTAGGAATTGAACTGAAACACTTCATGCATTTATTGGTTTCTTTTTTCAATGTATGGCAGTAAAAACTTGGAGTGTTGTCTCCCAAAACATAAGCACTAAAAACAAAATGTTAAAAATTAGTTAAAACACCACTAAAACGAACACTAGCGAATTTCTAGATCTCTTGCTCAAAAAGGCATATATAAAAAATGATTTTTATGTCAAATTGTATAAAGCGTCCTTGTATTATGTAATTTTGAGATTCACGGCTCTCTTTCTTAATAATAGCTTTTTTAAAGTTAAAATTTGAGTTTTCTCTTTAAAAGAATAATGTGTTTTGTCATTGCACCTAATACTTATTGGTTGAGTGTTTCTGTCTTTAATATTCTTGAAATTTATTTGTCCAAAAGCAAACTTCAATCTTCACTCCCTAATGTCATCACAGCCACAACAATGGCTTTGGAGAGTGAAGATCAAGAGACATGGTGGCAATGGAGGCTATGTAGAACTTAACGGTGGTTAATGGCAGTTTGCAGGGCTTTGATGAGGATGGAGGCTAAATTGATAGATGTTATAAACGTGACAGATTAAATATGTTGAATTAGGATTATGAAAGAATATATAAATATAAATGACTAAATGTGTTATTGTGCCAATAGAAACATAATTCACGTCATCATCCCGTTAAAACATCAATGGTTGGTGACTAAATATTAAAATTTTAAAAATGTTGAAGAAAAGAAGTTTATAAGGTTGGAAGACTAAAATATAATCCAACAGAAAGTTGAGTGACCACCCATGTACTTTACCCTAGAAGAAAATGGCGTGAAAGAAAATAAATAAACAAAGTGGGTTTTAGGTTTGCCAAACTATGATTAAAAATGTGAATTAAAAAGGGAAAAAAAAACAAGGATTTAGATTAAGATCGGGTGTGGAGGAGGTGTACATACTTTAAATTGGAAAAGGAATTGACATTTTAGAAAACCTCTGAATTTCATCAGTCTCATGTCCTTTCCACGGGACACTTCTGAAACAAACAACGTCACCCAAAATAGAGGGGCTTAATGTATATAAGGGTGTAAATAAATCGACTTTAAATGAATAAGAATCCGTGTGTTTTTTTTATTTATTTTTAAAAGTATCTGTTTATTTAATATTCATAAATATTTTCGTTTAAAGTTTAAAAATATATTTTTATATATTTGAAAACATGTTCGTTAACGTTTGTGAACATGTTTGTTCATATCTCCTTAACATGTTCATTTATATGTTTGTCAAAAATGATAAAATTACACCACTAATTCTTAAGCTTCTTAAATTTCACAGTTTGAATTCCAAAATTCATTATGTGTTTAATTTAATCTCTACTTTTATTAATATTTAAAATGTAAAAAAAAATAAAAGTGAATCGGGTAAATAATCTTATGAACGAGTTGATAAACGAGCTTATTCATGAATAAGAATAAACTGAATATACTTCTGTTCTTGCTCATTCTCTTATTAAATAAATATAAAAATTTTATTCATACTAATTTATTTAATTTAATAAATAAATAATATACAAACGATTCAAAAATAATTCGTCGAACGTTGAGTTGATTTACGCTTCTATTTATCTAGTCGAGGCCACCCCTTTAATTAATTTTTATGCCTAATCTGAGAAAATAAAGGTACGGCTCAATGGGTCTCATATCAATGTCCGACTCGTTCCCTCACTCCCGCTCTTTTACTCGGCAATTTTAAATCAATATCTCCTTTTTATTATTTAATTAGAAGAATAATTTTATCTAAAATTATTTAGAAAAATAACTCAAATTGTCCACGTAAAATAAATTCGTTTTTTTATAAAAAGTGAGTTTTTAACTCGCTTTTAACAAAATGTGAATTTTGTGTTTAGTAAGTTTATAAGAAAGAAAAAATATTAATTTATCGTATTTTTAACATAAAATTTGCTTTTAATAGGACGTGAGTTTGAAACTCACTTTTTGCAGGACAAGAGTTTGCTTTACATGGACTAACAGTGGGTTATTTTTCTAAATAATCAAGCTTGAGATTATTTTCTACTTAATTAAATAAAAAAGTATATTCATTTAAATTACCATTTTACTCCCTCAAACAGTAACTCTCAGAAGCCCAGAAATTTGTTTTTAAGTTTAATATTTTTAGGGTAAACTACTCTAGTAATCCTTAAATTTTTAGGACATTTGCAATACTGTCAATAACCATTTATAGCTTATAATACAGTCATTAAAATTTAAATTTATTTTCATTATGGTCACTATCGTCAGTTGCGTTAAAAAAGATTGATGTTGCACATTAACTTAAAAAGAGGTTTTTATTGAACTTTTAATTCGTTTTCATTACAGCCACTACACTTTTAATTCAGTTTCATTACGATCATTGAACTTTTAATTACTAAAAAATAAACTTTTAATTACGATCATATATACGCAATACACATATTTTCTTCATTTTTTCATATATGAAATGTGTGTGTATCAATCAGAATTGAGAGACTCAACTCGAACTTGAAAAATGATCTACTAATTACTAAAAAAATTGACTTATTTGAATTTTTATTTTATAATTCAAACTTTATTTGAAAATTTTTAGGTCAAGTCGAATAATCCAATTTTTTCGAGTCAAGTTGAGTTTTGCTCACCTCTGTGTCCAACACCAAACAAAGAAACGAGACGCTATTGTGTGTTGAAGATAAAGAGAGGGGGAGAGGAGGAATGAGGACATGTTTGGATGGAAGTAAAATGGAAGAAAATGAGAGAGAGAAAAAAAAAAGCGTGAAAAGTTGACCATATTGCAAGTTTTGAAAGTTCAATGATCATATTTTAAGTGCCTTAAAAGTTTAGGGACTACTAGTATAGTTTAACCTCATTTTTATAGTTAACATGCCACGCCATAATTTTCAACGACAGTTTATGATAACGACCGTAATGAAAGCAAACCAAAAGTTGAGGGTCTGTGTTACAAGTTTTAAAAGTTCAGTGATAATATTGTAATCGTTTTAAAAGTTTAGGGTCTACCGATGTAGTTCACCATAATTTATGGTTTAAATATATGTTTGATATTTGAATAAGACATCTTCTCTCAAATTCATACCTTAAGAATTTTTAATTTCAAATTCATATCTGAATTTTAATTATATTCTTTATTTTGGTAATTTCATTAACAACATTAACTTTTGATTATGTCAATATATGATTGTATCATGTTTCAATTAAAATTCGAGTCAATATTTAAAAACGCATGTGAAAAATATGAAGACATATATATATATCTTATATGATTACAAAAATTATTTAAATTAGAATTAACATGTACTATAACATTATAAATATTTACAATTAAATTTATATAGAAACTCCACAACTCAAATATGTACAAGGTGTAATTACAAAACAATGATAAAGAAAAATAATGGGTAATTTGTAAAAATCGAGGGGCGAGCTCGAGGCGGGCTTGGAAATTCTTTTGAAGTCAAACAACACCCCCGACCCCTCTCACAAACACCTATTTCAAAGAAAAATACTAAACATAAAAGTTTCTTATTGGTCATGTTTGGCAATTAGCGGATAGTTGATAGTGCATAGATGATTATATTAGCTGATAGGCGATAGCTGATAACATTAGCTGAATTGACTAGCGAATTAAAATAGCTGATTGTGTAAAAGCTTTTGGCAAAATTAACCGATAGCTGATAGTTGTTTGATTATTTGAACAAACAAAATAACATATAAGGACATAATTATATTCAATACTTGTTTGAATAATTTATTAGTTATTAATATTTTGTATCTATTATATTAATTAGATTATAAAAATTGATTTCTTGAATATCATTACTAAGCATATACGAAGGATGTATATTTTAATTTATCATTTGTGAAACTATATTTTTAATGTAATAATTACTATTATTAAATTTATATGTATTTATTAATTTATTATTTATATAATTATATTTTGAATATAATTTTACTTTTTTTGAGTTGTGAATATAATTTTATTAATTATTAAATTTAGATGTATATTAATTTATATATTAATTTCATATTTATGAACTTATATTTTTAATTTTATTAGTTATTCAAATTTATGTTATTTATAATTTCTTTTGTAATTGTCAAGGACAAAAGAGTATTTACAATTATTTTATCTAAACCCCTAACTCAAAAACTCCTAAAAGGAGCTTTTCAAGTTGAGAGGTTTCACCTCAATTTATTATTAGAATCTATTATTTATCAAACATCGAAATTAGCGAATTTGATTGATCATGCCTCTTAAACAATTCAATTCTCTAATTTTAGCTCAAAAAACCGTTTACCAAACAGGTCATTATCTATTCAAATGTCAGTTTGTTTAGTTTGCATTAAATAATTTGTCTACGATGAAGATTATTTTAGTGTTTACGCTTTAAACTTTATAATTTTAGACGTGACATGAAAATATTAATGCATATAAATTGTGCAAGGTGTAGGTAAGGTGTTCGTTTTACGAGATCTGGGTTCGAGTGGTTTCGGTAAAAAAGAAAATGATGTTCATCATAGAAAATTCAGATTCAAGCACATGTGTGTGCATCGTGTGTGTCTCGTCAAAGTGTTAAGAAAAATTATAAACAAATACTCTTATATAATTACGCCAGTATATTAAAAAATATACACAATTACTTTTAAACATTATTTTTCATATTAACTATTTTATTAATACGTTAAATGTATCTCTTAGATCGCAAATCAAATGAATAGAATTTTATAAACTTTAACACAAATATCTTTCAATTTAAATATGGATAGATTACATAGATCATCACTGAACTTTTTTTATGACCTATTTTGGTCATTAAACTTTTAAAATGATTAATTTATTCACTGAATTTTACTTTTTGACCTATTTTGGTCGCTCTAAATTATTTTATTAATATTTTAGTATGACTTGACATATTTTATTATTATTAAATATAAAAAATAATTTAAAAATAAAAACAAGTTATATTTATTATTATTAAATAAAAATAATTTAAAATAAAACCCCAAATCTCCAAAGCACCAAATCACTTTCACCCTCACCGACATCGACACAATTCGCCGGAGTCACTCTTGTAACCCCCTAGATCCGCTTATGTGTTACACCTGATTCTAGAATGTTACATTAGGGTCACAAGAGCGACCAACGGTAAAAACTCAAATAAAATTCTTTGTCAGAACATCATTACAGAAAATCATAAAATAGAATTCCAAAAGGAGTATATTACAGACTCCGACATAAAATAAGATACGACATACATGCCCACTAATATTCCAATATTGTACTCCAAAAACAACGCCGAGAGAACTCAAAACACCGATGTCGGTTATAATATCATGATAGATTTCTTCTAACCTGCGATGGTAAAAACAAAGTGAGCTTGGGAAAGCTTAGTAATACAGAACTACCATGAGATGTTATAGGCAACATGTAACACCCTTTTTCACGTATTCATCTTTGAATAAGAGTTAAGGATGTCACATGATACTTGTAAAATAATTCTTTAATATTATGAAAATCTTTTTTACTGTAAAAAAATAGTTAATCGCGTAAAATTTAAACTTAATAATTTCACATTAAATTTTGATTCTAGATTCAGGCAGCAACTTAACAATTTGATCAATTAGCATATAAATAATAAAACTGTCTGAAAACTGCCTAATTTAAAATCATTTAGATTCTGAATAAAATACGATTCATATCAAAGTAGGCTTTACATATTACTATACATGCCGACTAGTAAATATCATATAACATAAAAATTATATTATTGATACTGATGTATCTATTTTCGATAGATGATGTCCACTAATGCTCCTTACTCCCAATGCTTCTCTTTTCCTAAGCGTGAAACATTCACACGCTAAGTATAACTTAGTGAGGCATTATAAATAATCATAAAATAAGTATCGAAATAAATGAAAACATGGTTAAGCAAAAATCATATCAAATCTTTCATATACTTATAAACAATCACATATAAGAAATGGTGAATTTCATATACATTTACTTTATAATTAGCCCAAGAATTTGTATAAAGAGAAACTAAAGTATGCAAGGTCGGTACTCCTTGAGTACTAGTCACCGAAATGACGATAACATATAGACACATAAAGTGCCGAAAACATATAGACACATGAGTGCCGAAAACATATAGATCCGAAGATTGGTGTATAGCTATACTGCAGTCCTTGACTGCTAGACCTCTAATGGCATGCCACTATACTGTAACTCTCTATCATAAACTTGAGCAAATAATTTCATATAATTAACTTGTAAATTATCATTTGACAAATGATTCATATATCACCATTATTCAATAATAACTTATCAAAATAAAACATAATAGGGCAATTCATACCCTAACATGTACTAACCTTTTTCCTTTATTTGTGAATCATCATATAACTTATAGAAAAACCATGTTATCATTTTAATAAAATCAAATAAATATAATTTATAAAAGTTTACTAAAATACATTTCAAAACATATAAATGCACTCACCTAGGCCATTTATTATCTTGCCTCACTAAGCTTACTCATTAATCTTTTCATTTCCTTGAATACTTGTACCTTCCCCAAAGATTTCTTTTAAATCAGAGAAATCAATAGAATATACTTATTACTATACACTTACTTAATTCGAGTCTAACATTGCCAAATAAAATATTAATGTTTGCCATATATCTTATTTTGGGTCCTTAATGGCCATTTTGAATATTTGGCAATTATTCATTCCTTAATTTTCAATTCTTTCATTTTAATCACTTACTTTCTCATTCTTTCCAAAATGGTACTTTTTCATCAATTCAAACTAATTTGATCATAATTTCAACAGTTTGCAGATCAGTTTCCCTTCAAAATAAAATTTCCAAAACCATACCCTTATTTCTTCAAATAGCCGAATAGGTCCCTAAACCTTTTCAAATATTCAATTTGGCCCCAAAATGATAAATTAAGCTTCTAATATCACAATTCCACTATTTTCATCACCAAAAATAATTTTCTTACAATTTAGTCCCTAATTTCTTTGAATTGCCAAAAAGATCATTAACTCTTCAAAATTTACAATTTGGTCCTAAATTGTCAATTCAAGCCCAAAGCATCATTTTCTACTCATTTCCATCATCAAATAAATTTCTCATCACAAATTCATCATTTTCCCCATCAAACTAAAATTCAAGAATAGTCATATTTTCAATCATCTTTGAAATGGTCACTAAATTCTTCCAAATAGGAATTTTTCATTCTAGCATCAAAATCAAGCTTTTTGAATCACAAATACTTCATTTTCATCATTAATTTCCAAATCCCTAACAAAACCCTAAATTTCAAGATTAGGGTTTATAACTTCCAACATGAAATTAACTTGATTTCAAGCTTGTTTTCATCACAACTGGGCTTAATTCATCATCTACTACTTGAATTCCATAAATTTTAAATGAAACCCTAATTTCTCTCTCTTAAAACTCTAATCCAAAACTTCATAATTCCATGAAATTTTAACATCAAAATGTAGAGAATGAAGAGTATATCACTTTACCTCAAAAAACCTTGCTTGAATTCTTGATCAAAAGCCTTGAAATTGGCTAGGAAATTTTTTTTCCTATTTTTCCCTTCTTTTTTCCTTGCTCTCGAAATGCATGAGGAGAAAGATGAACAATGTGTTCATCTTTTATAGAAAAATGCCACATGTTTTCATAAAAAAATGAATTTTAAATTCATTTTTCACTCTTTCCAAAATTACCCCTCTAACTAAATAAAAATTACATCTAGTTCAAATTTATGCCATCCCATTACATTTGAACTAGGTTGGTTCCAATCCAACCGGCCATCATCATTAAATAATCATAAAATATCATTTATGATTTTTGCTCGATCTAATTTCCCGATTTTCATATTTTACAATTTTTCCTCTATCGAACTATCAACTCTAATCCGGGAATCACATATTTCCCTAATTCCATGAATAAATTCATATTTTCATATAAAATCCTCCATTTAATAAAGTCAAACTTAGAAATTTGACTAGATCCAAAAATACCGATAATTACCCGAAATCTTTATCGGGTAACATCTTTCTTGAAAATCCTTCATTAAGCATTTATACGAATCTTTCCCACTTCTTTTGAGTCCTTTTTACAAATCAAAATACTGTTATGTGACACTTCCCAAAAGGTCACCCAAAACTTTTCTCTAATCTGAGCACGCTTAACAAATTTATTCGATCAAAATTTTATATTTTCTACTTGTAATCACTCATTTTTACCTGTAAATACATATTAGTATTGCATGTATACTTATTATATCATATGTTTATTATTTGCATGAATGTTACTAATATATATATAAGGTGTGGTGTGTGCATGTATATTATAAGCTATGTATGTATACGTATTAATGGTATGTGTGTCGCGTATGTATCTATAGAGTATGAGCGTATTTGATTAATATATAGATGTTATGTTAATTATATGTATGGTTATACGTACGTATACTAGAATATTATATTAATTAATGATTGTATAATATAAGTATACATTTTCGTATATACATGTATTGATGTTATAATTATATTATTATTAATATTATTGGGCTGGTAAAATGAAAATAAAAAATATATATTAAACCCAAATAAACATGAAGTCCAAGTCCAATTACAAGTTCAATTACAATGCCCGTTTGGCCCAAATCTGAATCCCATTTAATTACAATGTGCGGGTATCGTGGGCGTTGGATCAAGATCTGATCCAACGGCCACGATGCAATGGAAGTCAAAAATATCTCGCGGTAGCGTGCTCCACACGTATGGACCGTTCGAGTGCCACGCGCGGACGCTTTAATATCCCACGCGTAAGATCCACGCGCGTCGACTCCTCGATCGCGGAGCTCCACGTGGCGAAAATCGCCGTCTCATCAAATCGAGGCTTCATCCAGGCCGATCGTTCTTCAAGCCATCTCGACCGTTAGATCGATCGATCTAACGGCCGAAAACGATCCGTCGCGCGGCGAAACCACCACACCGCCACCGCGCGATATTCATCCCCGCGTTGATTATGCCAAAGACAACAAGCAAAGTGTCGATTCAGATCTGAAAAAAAGGAAGATGCAACTTGCAACCAAAAAAAGAGAGGCAATAATATATATGAAACAGGGGCTTTTGTAACGGAGGAGAGCGAAAAAAAAAAATAGGAGAGTAAGAACAAAAAGGGGAAAACAGAGATCTTGTAATACAAAAAAAAACCTGAAAAGTTGTAAACATCAAGATAATCAAAAGGCAATCCAAAGGTAAATTTTTGTCTTTTTTTTTCTTACTTGTTTTTTTACATGCATATACGAAAGATTAACAAAAAAATGAAAAATAAAAGAGGAGAGTAGTCTTACCGAGTCGTTTGTGGGTCTTCCTTCCTCGGTGATAAGCCTTTAAAGCTTCTACAAGCCGAGATCTGTGAACTAAATGGAGGAAGACCCCTCGTAGTTATATTTTTTAGGTTTAGAACTCTTTTTTTTTTTTTCGTATTTCCTAGATATAGGCTAATCGAGGTATATCCTCCGAATCTAACCTAGGATTCGTATTGAGGACGACAAGGGAATATTTTGGTCTATTTTGAATCTCGCCGACGCGTCGGTTAAGCGGCGGCGATAATACGGGGGGCCACGGATTCTCGGGTATTGTAAGAACATATGAGAGAAAAAGAAAACACAAAGTTATTTGATAATCAAAGAATGAAACGAAAATGGAGAAAATTTGGTTTCGGTCAGAAAATAGCCTTTATATAGGTATTATTATTTTACTAAATGGGTAAATTACACACTTAATCCCACCGCGTTTTCAATATTTTCATTTTTGTCTTGCCGCATGGTATAATCACAATCCCAGTCCCCCTGATGTTTCAAAAGGTTACAATTTCGTCCCTAAATTACACCAATCGGTTCTGAATGGTAAAATTACACCTTTAACCATCCCGCGTTTTTGAATTTTTCACTTTGGTCCGCCCTTGGTCTAATTACAGTTCAGGTCCTTTTAGGTTTTGTTTGTTTCGCAATTTCGTCCCCAAATTACATATTATTGTTCTTTAATTTCTGCCACTGACTTTTGTTTTTCTTTCATTTCAGTCCTGTATTCTTTGTAAATACTAATGTTCGTATTATAATCGTATATGTTGATGTATTCTATTATTTTATTTTATTTTATGTCACTTTCATTATATGACTCGTATTCTATGTTTACATATATATGTGTATTAAGATTATAATGGTCATGCGTCTTTTTATCCTAGGTTATTCATATCAAGCATGTTATGTTTTAATTGATTCGTACATGGTATATTTTGTATTTTATATGTGTGTGCTTTCTTATTTTTTTAGGGCTACATGTTAGTATATTTACCCTTTTTATACAATATGTTGACCCGTATATGTTGAAATATGTTTTATTACCAGTATGCATTTTTTTAATATCTGTTCGTCTATATATACTTATTTCTGCCTTGTTATTTTGACATATTATAGTTGTTTTTATCTATTATTTAGAATAATATGTATATATGCATGTTTTAGTCTAGAGTATCATCTATGTTAGATTAATCTTCTGTTATGACAATATTTACTACATTTAAACATTTTACCATGTTTTATATTTTTTGCCATTAAGATTGCATATCGAGATATAAATTGTTAATGCGGTGCCCTTTTATCCGAGCGTAAACGGGGCCAGTATCAGGCGTAGTGATAGTGGTTGGACGTTTATTCTCGGATAACGGGGCCCTTAAAATTAACTCGCAATTATGACCGAATTTTAAAATAATTGTCACTTTAATCCGAAAAATCCAATATTGATAAAGCGGTAATTATTAAAGTACCAATTTTGGACGGTGTAGGGGTGCTAATCCTTCCCCATCCGTAACCGACTCCCGAACCCTGTCTTTTTTGAATCTCTGGTTTTATGGTGTCCGGCCTACCTAAGTGGCCGGTGGCGACTCCATTTTTTTAAATGCGGTTTCTTTTAAAACCCCACGGAATAAATATTTTATATCCAAGAGAATCCAAACATCTTTCAAACACACCTTTCAAAAATCATCGTTCTTATTTTAGCGATGAAAGAAAAAAAGACATCGCTACAGATGGCGACTCCGCTGGGGACATTTTTTTTGTTTTTTTCGAAAAAAAAAACAAATGAGAGTCAAGCTTTTAACATAATTACCGCTTTACTAATATTGGAAATTCCGGATTAAAGTGACTATTAAATTAACATTCGGTCATAATTGCGTGTTTATTTTAACGCATTTAAAATATGGCATATAAACCCGTCTTTTTAAGTGGGGGGAAAACGCTAATGCTTTCGTGGAGATATCGTTCTCCCGTATGGGCCTAGCAAGTACCTTCGGGGCTCGAGTATCTTATGCTTTAAATAAGGATATCGTTCCTTCACGCGGGCATAAGCGAATGGGTCCCCCTGAATTGAACTCGGTTGAAAGGAGCCTATAATGGGTGATGATCGGGGGCCTTGCTACTCTTAGTAGAGGACAGCGAGGACAATTCGGGTACCTCTTAGAACCAAAACTGCATGTAGAGAACACATCAGAAACCCACCTTGTTAGAGCCATGCGGATAACCTAGGTGTCTTAGATAGAATGTAAATAGGATTATCTTGTTTGTTTATCGCATTTAATTTGCCCTTTTATTATGTACTTATCATTTTTGTCCGGTACTGACTTGTGTTCTTTTGCTTTGTTTTTGCATACCATTGCATTCGCATTAGACAGGGCATTGATTCCCGAGTGATTTATCCCATAATAGAAGATTGTTCATGATGGACCAAAGGTTCTTTGACCTGAAGGAAGGGGATCCAATTCCAAAGTTCCATCCCAAGACTAGGACAGTGACAGCCGAAGAAGAACCATTCAAGGACACCAGAACAGATTCGGTAAACAGCGTCAATCCTGGTGACAAACAAGACGAAATACAAGAACTAAAGAAGCAGATGTCTGAGATGATGGACCGGATGAATGCCATGATGAAAAGCAAGCAGCATGTCGAACTCAGAAAAGATTCGGCCGGGGAGCAGAATGTGGAACAAAATGGTCAGAATGTCAAAATAGATAATACCATTAAATATGACAAATCGAATCCCTTTGTGATCAATCTCAAGAAGCAGACAAATAGCACATCTGGGGAAGATGCCCAGGGAACAGAGGCAAAACCAGGGGAAGTTCGAGAATCTAATGACATCAGAAGACATTATCCTATACCCATGAGATACACCGAGTTACTTCCGTTGCTTGTCGAAAGGAACCTTATCATACCAATGAAGTTTGTACCAAGAAAACCTCCTTATCCGAAAGATTACAACAGGCGTGTCCAGTGCAGCTACCACATAGGCGATTCGAGTCATCACACTGAAAATTGTAGGGCCCCAAGGACGAGTTCGAGATCTTATCGAATGGGAATTTTGGATTTTGAAGACGGACAACCCCGATTCTTCAGCCAGCCAGCCGTTGCCTGAGGGGCAAAGTCAAAGGAAGGTCAATACCGAGCCCAAGGTTCGGATAACACAGAAGTGGGTCACTCAAGCGGGATAAAGTTAGGATTCAAGAATAAAAGTGTCTCAGAAGATGAATTCGCACACAAGCGCGACCAGCTCGAGCATGAGAGGCACAATCTGAGCATGAAATTAAAGAGCGTACAAGACGAGTACCGGAAGCTGCACTTTGAATTCAAGAGTTTCGATCCAGGTGACACCGCGGAAGAGTGGGTCAATGGTATGATTCAGGTGAGGAACGGTTCGTAACGCTGAAGCGAAAATGCAAAAATAGTAAGAATAAAATCAGATCATTATCAAAGAAGTCGGAAGAAGCTGAAGGCCAACGCGACTTTCTCAAAATGAGTTGGAAAGCGATCCGCCATGGAAGATATCCTGAAATCAAGTCTGCACCAGGAAAGGAATGAATCACAAGCCTTTCAAATGGAAAACAGAGCACTCAAAGAACAGATAGTGGGGCTCGAAACTGCTTTACGTACCAGTGAGATCCGTGCTGGGGCAATGACCGTTAAGCTACAAAAGGCCGAGCAAACAATACGGGAGAAAGACCGGGACATGAAGATGGTTACGACTCAAGCCCGACAAGTAGCTGAACAGATAGCAGATTTAGCCGATGCAGCAGCACTAATAAGCCAGAATATGGATCCGGCATTGGACCGCGAAGGAAAACTGACAGGACTATTGAATGAGGTCAAGACATTAGGTGCTAGGGCTCACCGATATCTGTAAAACCCTAATACTGGATGTAATGAAACCTTTTGGTCTGAATGAAAGATGTCCTATAGGGACAAATCATTTGCGGAATCAATGCTTTATTGCATTCATACATTGCATTTGCATCACATTTTTTGCATTGTTTTATCATCGCATGGCACTTCATCATTTAATACATGGGGTTCGATGGCAGAATTAATCGGAAAATGGAACGAACTGAAGAGTCGAGGCTTGACCAGTTAGAAGAAAAAATCGAGAAAGAGCTTAAGAAGAAAGAGAAGATAAATGTCTTCAATACGAGGGAACTCTGCCTAGTCCCTGATTTGGTCATTCCTCCAAATTTCAAGATTCCCGAATTTGCGCAATGACGACGGAACCAGATTGCCCAAGATTCACTTAACCATGTTTTGTAGAAAAATGGAAGGATACATGAAGAACGAAGAATTGTTGATCCACCATTTCCATTATAGCTGACGGGACCAGCAGGCGGTGTGGTATAACCGTTTGAACAAAATCAAGTTAGGTCATGGGGTGACCTCGCTAATGCCTTCTTGGATCAATACAAATATGCTTTAGATTTAGCACCACAAGCGCTTTTTTTTCGAATGAGAAAATGAGGCCAAATGAAAGCTTCGAGAGAATATGCATTAAGGTGGCGATGTCAGCGACCCAAGTCCAGCCCCTATAGCGGAAGAAGAGTTGACTCCCCTATTTCATGCAACGCTTCCCTCTCCCTTCTTCGATGTGATGTTGGAGAAATCAAGAAACAAATTCGAAGATTTCATGACGATTGGAGAAAGGATAGAATATGCAATCAAAGAAGGAAAATTGGGGTCTAAGTCTAAGGACCGAATCGAAGATAAGATAGATAAGGATGAAGACATAAATGAGTGTCATCTCCAGGGTTTGTGTGGCCGTAAAAGAAGGAGACAGACTGACAAATCGGGGTCATCGAGGAAAATCCCTCGGACGAGCGCAAATTTGGAAGTGTTTGGAATATCTATCTCAGACATTTGGCCTCATCTGGTAGAGGGTCACTATCTTGTTCCTAGGCCGATGAAGAGTGCACCTGATCTGTATGCCCATAGTTTTGACTCGAGTAACACATGCGAATTCCATATGGGGCACCGGGCATCCCACCGAAAAAATGTAGACCTTTACTGGATGAAATCAAAAAGCTGGTCAATGATGGAACCCTGACACAAGAGCTGATCAAGCAATGGAAGACCAAGGATGAGAAGCAAATCTACATAGTGCTGAAGAAGCCATAGACGTCTCTACATTAAAATACCTTCCGAAGTAATGCAGGATCAACTCTATGTGGCCCCATGTGGCAAAGATCTTTTGTGATGGGGCATGTTTGTTGATTTTTATCTTCAATAAAGAACACATTTTAAGCAACATATAATGTTTTTGAAAGCGCATAGATATTTTCTCGTCGTTGTAGGACACTGGATATCAATTGCAAGATGTGACATTAGATAGATGTCGTGACAATGATGATGTGTGATCTTCCCCACCAAACTCTGGTCAGCAAAGCGAGATTATTACTCTTTCGATGATATTCAAGGACGAAAAAGCTCTAAATGTCAACCATGTAGAGTTGCTTGAAATTGAAACTCTAGGCATAATCTTCTAGGTAGTAAAGAAGAAACAAAACAAAAAAGAAAAGAAAAAGAGAAGAAAGGAAAAAGAAATGAAAATGAGAAAATAATAATAAAAAGTACTCCTATGTTCGAAACCTGGTAATAGGTTTGTTCGGATAAGAGTATAGAAATTTTGGGGCACTCCGGTGAAGCGATAGGGTGGAGATATATCATCCAATTCAAAAAAACCTTAGCTTCATGAGTGATGGTAATATTTTCAAATCATGACTATGCCGAGTAACTTGGGGCAGTGTTGTTTGCTCCATCGTTGTCCTCAAGACAAAGGACTGTGACGAATTGATTTCCTCAAAAAATGATGAAAAAACGAGAAAAAAACAAAAAACAAAAAAAACAAAAAAAAAAAAAAAATGAAAAAATGATAGGCGATATCATGGGAAAAATTAAGACTCGCACCACCCAGAACTTTATTCCTAGAGTAATATTTCTGCGCTCAAGTGGTTATACAAGCCTACCTTTTTAAGGGCGGAGTAAATAATGAGAATTGAGAAAGAGTAGTACTCTGCAGCAACGCGGTAATCATGAGGATGAACCGAGTCACCAGGGAAGACCTCACATCTTTGAATTATCAAGTGGTTGAATCTAAGCCACTCTTGCACATGATATCCAGAGCTCTATGCTGTGTTTTCAAAATCTTGTATGTTAATCTAAATGATACCCTTTAGTGGAACACCAATCAGCAAATTGACAAGTTAAAGCAACAAAAATTTCCATGTATTACTTCAGGGGTAAGATCCAGAACACAAGGAGGTGGATACTATTGAAGCCCCTAACCAGAAAGGACCTCACAATGCATAACAGGGGTATAAGTGTCAGACAGCTTAAGAACAAGAAGCGAATTCCAGCCACGATGCCTTGTTTGGTTCAAGAAAATGAAGGACGAAACATGGCAAGAATGAGCTTACAAAGTGAGGGGACGGTAAAAAGTAAACATTGAGTCTCCAAAGAATTAAAGCACAGAGATCGATGAATGGTGTCCGTCAAGAGGCAACAAGAAGATTGAGGTTAAGAAGCATTTCACTCACCACGATGACGAAATTAACAAATACTCAGAATATTGGGTCAAAAGAACTAGAAGGTAGCCGAGCACGATCGAATGGGGCAATACAGAACAGAAAGAATAGTAAGAATCTCTGCACACGCATGATATAATGTTTGTCAGTGAAGCAGACATAAACCCCGAAGAAGAAATGTGGGTGCTCGTGCAAACGAACAAGAGCAGATGCCCATTGAGCAAAATTTGACAGAAATGAAGATCAAAATTGAGCATACCGCAAAAGGAAAGGAAATAGAGAAATCAGAAGAATGACTTTTCAGGACATAAGATTAACAAAGAAAAAAAAAGAGGAGAAAGAAATCATAACATTACATGCATCATATAGATAGGGGCATGTCAATTTTGCTTGTTCCTAAACAGGTATTTGAAGAATTATCGAATAAATTACCAAAGTCCATAAAACAACAGCCATGTCGGCGTCAGATCCAGATATTAAATCCTTCGGGTCATCGGTAAGTCCTTCGGGCACGATGTTAAATCCTTCGGGTCATCAGTAAGTCTTTCGAGCGTGGTGTTAAATCCTTCGGGTCATCAGTAAGTCCTTCGGGCATGATGTGGCGAAGATATCGGCGTGAGTCCCCATAAAACAACAACCATGTCGGCGTCGGATCCAAATATTAAATTCTTTAGGTCATCGGTAAGTCCTTCGGGCACGATGTTAAATCCTTCGGTCATCGATAAGTCTTTCGAGCGTGGTGTTAAATCCTTCCGGGTCATCGATAAGTCATTCGGGCATGATGTGGCGGCATATCGGCGTGAGTCCCCATAAAACAACAAACCATGTCGGCGTCGGATCCAAATATTAAATCCTTCGGGTCATCGGGTAAGTCCTTCGGGCACGATGTTAAATCCTTGGGTCATCGATAAGTCTTTCGAGCGTGGTGTTAAATCCTTCGGTCATCGGTAAGTCCTTCGGGCATGATGTGGAAGCATATCGGCGTGAGTCCCCATAAAACAACACCATGTCGGCGTCGATCCGAATATTAAATCATTTGGGTCATCGGGAAGTCCTTCGGGCACGATGTTAAATCTTTCGAGTCATCGATAAGTCTTTCGAGTGTGGTGTTAAATCCTTCGGTCATCGGTAAGTCCTTCGGGCATGATGTGGCGAAGATATCGGCGTGAGTCCCCATAAAACAACAACCATGTCGGCGTCGATCCGGATATTAAATCCTTGGGTCATCGGTAAGTCCTTCGGCACGATGTTAAATCCTTCGGTCATCGGTAAGTCTTTCGAGCGTGGTGTTAAATCCTTGGGTCACCGGTAAGTCCTTCGGGCATGATGTGGCGGCATATCGGCGTGAGTCCCCATAAAACAACAGCCATGTCGGCGTCAGATCCAAATATTAAATCCTTCGGGTCATCGGCAAGTCCTTCGGGCACGATGTTAAATCCTTCGGGTCATCAGTAAGTCTTTCGAGCGTGGTGTTAAATCCTTCGGGTCATCAGTAAGTCCTTCGGGCATGATGTGGCAGTATATCCGCGTGAGTCCCCATAAAACAACAGCCATGTCAACGTCAGATCCAGATATTAAATCATTCGGGTCATCGGTAAGTCCTTCGGGGACGGTGTTAAGTCCTTTGGGCCATCAGTAAGTCTTTCGAGCGTAGTGTTAAATCCTTCGGGTCATCAGTAAGTCCTTCGGGCATGATGCGGCAGTCTTAGTAGCGTAGGTCCAAAATGGCAACAGCCTCGTAAAAAAAAAAGGGAACATGCATTTTCAAGCCCTAGTGAAAGGTTCCATAGAGAGAAAACCCTAAATCTAAAATCTCAAAAAGAACTCCAGTCAGAAAAATTCATCAGCGACGTAAAAGGTTTTATATAGGAGAAACCAATTTTGAAGGCGAAGAGTTCTATATAGGAAGTACTCCAGGCTTTACAGTCTCGAAGTGAAGGGTTCTATATAGGAAGAGCCTGTAGCTCCAAGATCGGAAGGTGGCGAAGCTCTATATAGGAAGAACTTTCGAGCCTAAAGATTCAGCCAAGGAAGAGCGGAAATATCCAAAAGAACACGTTTTTCCAAAGCTACAAACAGGAAGTCGATAAAAATGAGTGCTTATGAATCTTTGCTTTGTTTCCCATTTCATAAGAACAAGCAAAGAGGGGCAAATCAGAATCACTCATTTTTACCTAAAATACATATTAGTATTGCATGTATACTTATTATATCATATGTTTATTATTTGCATGAATGTTACTAATATATATATAAGGTGTGGTGTGTGCATGTATATTATAAGCTATGTATGTATACGTATTAATGGTATGTGTGTCGCGTATGTATCTATAGAGTATGAGCGTATTTGATTAATATATAGATGTTATGTTAATTATATGTATGGTTATACGTACGTATACTAGAATATTATATTAATTAATGATTGTATAATATAAGTATACATTTTCGTATATACATGTATTGATGTTATAATTATATTATTATTAATATTATTGGGCTGGTAAAATGAAAATAAAAAATATATATTAAACCCAAATAAACATGAAGTCCAAGTCCAATTACAAGTTCAATTACAAGGCCCGTTTGGCCCAAATCTGAATCCCATTTAATTACAATGTGCAGGTAACTGTGGGCCGTTGGATCAAGATCTGATCCAACGGCCACGATGCAATGGAAGTCAAAAATATCTGCCAGGCGCGTGCTCCACACGTATGGACCGTTCGAGTGCCACGCGCGCGTGTGGTCCACGCCAGTGTGGTCCACGCGGGACGCTTTAATATCCGCCGCGCGTAAGATCCACGCGTTCTGACTCCTCGACTGCGGAGCTCCACGTGGCGAAATCTGAAGCCGTCTCATCAAATCGAGGCTTCATCCAGGCCGATCGTTCTTCAAACCATCTCGACCGTTAGATCAGATTTGATCTAACGGCCGAAAACGCATCTGGCCGCTGGCAGAATGACCATACCGCCACCGCGCCGATATTCAGTCCCCGCGTTCAGATTATGCCAAAGACAACAAGCAAAGTGTCAGTTCAGATATGAAAAAAGGAAGATGCAACTTGCAACCAAAAAACAGAGGCAATAATATATATGAAACGGGGCTTTGTAACGGAGGAGAGCGAAAAAAAAATAGGAGAGTAAAAACAAAAAGGGGAAAAACAGAGATCTTGTAATACAAAAAAAAACCCTGAAAGTTGTAAACATCGAAGATAATCAAAAGGCAATCCAGTGGTAAATTTTTGTCTTTTTTTTCTTACTTGTTTTTTTTACATGCATATACGAAAGATTAACAAAAAAAACAGAAATAAAAGAGGAGAGTAGTCTTACCGAGTCGTTTGTGGGTCTTCCTTCCTCTCATGATAAGCCTTTCGGCTTCTACAAAGCCGATCTGGTGAACTAAAGGGAGGGGAAGGCCCCCCTGGTAGTTATATTTTAGGTTTAGAACTCTTTTTTTTGGTTCGTATTTCCTAGATCTAGGGCGAATCGAGGTATATCCTCTGAATCTAACCTAGGATTCGTATTGAGGACGACAAGGGGAATATTTTGGTCTATTTTAGAGTCTCGCCGGCGCCGGTTAGCGGCGGCCGGCGGAGGAAATACGGTGGCGGTCGCGGATTACGGGTTTTGTAAGAACATATGAGAGAAAAAGAAGAACACGGGCTATTTGAAAACTGAAGAATGAAACGAAAATGGAGAAAATTTGGTTTCGGTCTGAAAATAGCCTTTATATAGGTATTATTATTTTACTAAATGGGTAAATTACACACTTAATCCCACCGCGTTTTCAATATTTTCATTTTTGTCCTGCTGCATGGTATAATCACAATCCCAGTCCCCCTGATGTTTCAAAAGGTTACAATTTCGTCCCTAAATTACACCGAATCAGTTCCTGAATGGTAAAATTACGCCTTTAACCATCCCGCGTTTTTGAATTTTTCACTTTGGGTCTGCCCCTTGGTCTAATTACAGTTTGGGTCCTTTTAGGTTTTGTTTGTTTCGCAATTTCATCACCAAATTACATATTATTGTTCTTTAATTTCTGCCACTGACTTTTGTTTTTCTTTCATTTCAGTCCTGTATTCTTTGTAAATACTAATGTTCGTATTATAATCGTATATGTTGATGTATTCTATTATTTTATTTTATTTTATGTCACTCGTATATGACTCGTATTCTATGTTTACATATATATGTGTATTAAGATTATAATGGTCATGCGTCTTTTATCTGGTTATTCATATCAAGCATGTTATGTTTTAATTGATTCGTACATGGTATATTTTGTATTTTATATGTGTGTGCTTTCTTATTTTTTTAGGGCTACATGTTAGTATATTTACCCTTTTTATACGATATGTTAACCCGTATATGTTGAAATATGTTTTATTACCAGTATGCATTTTTTTTAATATCTGTTCGTCTATATATACTTATTCATGCCTTGTTATTTTGACATATTATAGTTGTTTTTATCTATTATTTAGAATAATATGTATATATGCATGTTTTAGTCTAGAGTATCATCTATGTTAGATTAATCTTCTGTTATGACAATATTTACTACATTTAAACATTTTACCATGTTTTATATTTTTTGCCATTAAGATTGCATATCGAGATATAAATTGTTAATGCGGTGCCCTTTTATCCGAGCGTAAACGGGGCCAGTATCAGGCGTAGTGATAGTGGTTGGACGTTTATTCTCGGATAACGGGGCCCTTAAAATTAACTCGCAATTATGACCGAATTTTAAAATAATTGTCACTTTAATCCGGAAAATCCAATATTGATAAAGCGGTAATTATTAAAGTACCAATTTTGGACGGTGTGGGGGTGCTAATCCTTCCCCATCCGTAACCGACTCCCGAACCCTTTCTTTTTTGAATCTCTGGTTTTATGGTGTCCGGCCTACCTAAGTGGTCGGTGGCGACTCCATTTTTTTAAATGCAGTTTCTTTTAAAACCCCACGGAATAAATATTTTATATCCAAGAGAATCTAAACATCTTTCAAACACACCTTTCAAAAATCCTCGTTCTTATTTTAGCGATGAAAGAAAAAAAGACATCGCTACACTACTGCATCCTAACCTCCAAAACTATTACCAAAATCCTTATTGTGATCGAATTTATCCTCATACTGAATAAAAATCATCTTTGGGAAAATTTACACTTGGGTCCCTAAACTGTTACCAACTTTTCATTTTGGTCACTATCTTTTATCTTTTGTCATTTTAGTCACTAAGTTAGCCTTATGCCAAAACCTTAGTACTAAATGACCCTTATATAACTTAGTAAAATTTTCGGGGTATTACAATTCCACCCCCCTTAAAATGAAATTTATCCTCGAATTTTAGAACGTAACTGATTTGAATAGTTACGAATATTGCCTTTTTCATCTTCTTCTAAGCTTTCTCCAATGGCCTTCTCAATCTTGTGGTTCTTCCAAAGAATTTTGACCAAAGGAATTTTCTTGTTCCTTAACTTTTTAACTTCATATTCAATATCTATTGTCACTCGATCCCATTTCCACTGAAAGAATGAAAATCCATTGTAATAATCTAGAATGTATATGATGTTCTAACACTGAGCTATAGAGGCCTTATTCTTTTCATGCTTAGCCACCAGTACTGACTTTTTAAACCTTGCTACATCTTGTTTTCATCTGGATGCATAGTCGTATGGATCCATCCTTTTTTTTCCTAAATAATACTGGTGCACCCCAAAGGTGACACGCCTGGTCTTATAAAATCCTAATCCAACATTTCTTGCAATTGCACCTTCATTTCCCGAAGCTCGGTGAAACCATCGATATAGATACCACGCTGGCAATACCTCTATTATAAATTCTACCTCTCAATCAAGGTAATCTTGGCAACTTATCAAATTTTCTATAAATTCTACTCCTATATTGATCACCAATATATTTCGCTTGAATGCTTCTTGGAAGAATACCCATGTCACTTTAGTTGCAAGTATCTTCTATTTGATACTTGTCCACAGATATTTGAACATGTCCTCTTAACAGGGATACAATTCCTTATAACATTTCCACATCGAAACAATTTAGCTTTTCCCTTATAATTTTAACATCATTAAACCATAAGTCAGTAGCCATCATACCACCTTCACTATAAAATTCAGGATTTCCCAAATGCTGTATAGGCACTCCCTATTGTGCCAATGTTCTTTCTTATTCTGATTAATCAAAAAGGTTATGGTTAACCTTATTATTACCATTATGGTTCTTTCCGGAACCTCTCATTTACTAGTTCATCTCAACCTTTTTAACTCAAATATTAATTATAACTGATCTCATTTTATATTAGTAAGGAGTGACATCAATCAAATCATATAAACATCATATCAGTAATATTGATATCCTAGTGGCATGTATAATCTTTTTGACATAAAATCACTTTTCTCTAATCTGAGCACGCTTAACAAATTTATTCGATCAAAATTTTATATTTTCTACTTGTAATCACTCATTTTTACCTGTAAATACATATTAGTATTGCATGTATACTTATTATATCATATGTTTATTATTTGCATGAATGTTACTAATATATATATAAGGTGTGGTGTGTGCATGTATATTATAAGCTATGTATGTATACGTATTAATGGTATGTGTGTCGCGTATGTATCTATAGAGTATGAGCGTATTTGATTAATATATAGATGTTATGTTAATTATATGTATGGTTATACGTACGTATACTAGAATATTATATTAATTAATGATTGTATAATATAAGTATACATTTTCGTATATACATGTATTGCTGTTATAATTATATTATTATTAATATTATTATTGGCTGGTAAAATGAAAATAAAAATATATATTAAACCCAAATAAACATGAAGTCCAAGTCCAATTACAAGTTCAATTACAAGGCCCGTTTGGCCCAAATCTGAATCCCATTTAATTACAATGTGCAGGTAACTGTGGGTCGTTGGATCAAGATCTGATCCAACGGCCACGATGCAATGGAAGTCAAAAATATCGCCGGTAGCGTGCTCCACACGTATGGACCGTTCGAGTGCCACGCGCGGGCGCTTTAATATCCCACGCGCGCGTAAGATCCACGCGTTCTGACTCCTCGACTGCGGAGCTCCACGTGGCGAAATCTGAAGCCGTCTCATCAAATCGAGGCTTCATCCAGGCCGATCGTTCTTCAAGCCATCTCGACCGTTAGATCAGATCTGATCTAACGGCCGAAAACGCATCTGGCCGCTGGCAGAATGACCACACCGCCACCGCGCCGATATTCAGTCCCCGCGTTCAGATTATGCCAAAGACAACAAGCAAAGTGTCAGTTCAGATCTGAAAAAAGGAAGATGCAACTTGCAACCAAAAAACAGAGGCAATAATATATATGAAACAGGGCTTTTGTAACGGAGGAGAGCGAAAAAAAAAAGGAGAGAGTAAGAACAAAAAGGGGAAAAACAGAGATCTTGTAATACAAAAAAAAACCTGAAAGTTGTAAACATCGAAGATAATCAAAAGGCAATCCAGTGGTAAATTTTTGTCTTTTTTTTCTTACTTGTTTTTTTTACATGCATATACGAAAGATTAACAAAAAAAAAGAAATAAAAGAGGAGAGTAGTCTTACCGAGTCGTTTGTGGGTCTTCCCTTCCTCAGTGATAAGCCTTTCGGCTTCTACAAGCCAGATCTGGTGAACTAAATGGAGGGGAAGACCCCCTGGTAGTTATATTTTAGGTTTAGAACTCTTTTTTTTTATTCGTATTTCCTAGATATAGGGCGAATCGAGGTATATCCTCTGAATCTAACCTAGGATTCGTATTGAGGACGACAAGGGGAATATTTTGGTCTATTTTGGAGTCTCGCCGGGCCGTTAAGATTAGCGGCGGTGAAGAATAATCGGTGGCGGCGTCACGGATTCTGGGTATTGTAAGAACATATGAGAGAAAAAGAAGAACACGGGCTATTTGATAACTGAAGAATGAAACGAAAATGGAGAAAATTTGGTTTCGGTCTGAAAATAGCCTTTATATAGGTATTATTATTTTACTATATGGGTAAATTACACACTTAATCCCACCGCGTTTTCAATATTTTCATTTTTGTCTTGCCGCATGGTATAATCACAATCCCAGTCCCCCTGATGTTTCAAAAGGTTACAATTTCGTCCCTAAATTACACCGAATCAGTTCCTGAATGGTAAAATTACACCTTTAACCATCCCGAGTTTTTGAATTTTTCACTTTGGGTCTGCCCCTTGGTCTAATTACAGTTCGGGTCCTTTTAGGTTTTGTTTGTTTCGCAATTTCGTCCCCAAATTACATATTATTGTTCTTTAATTTCTGCCACTGACTTTTGTTTTTCTTTCATTTCAGTCCTGTATTCTTTGTAAATACTAATGTTCGTATTATAATCGTATATGTTGATGTATTCTATTATTTTATTTTATTTTATGTCACTCGTATATGACTCGTATTCTATGTTTACATATATATGTGTATTAAGATTATAATGGTCATGCGTCTTTTATCCGGTTATTCATATCAAGCATGTTATGTTTTAATTGATTCGTACATGGTATATTTTGTATTTTATATGTGTGTGCTTTCTTATTTTTTTAGGGCTACATGTTAGTATATTTACCCTTTTTATACAATATGTTGACCCGTATATGTTGAAATATGTTTTATTACCAAAGTATGCATTTTTTAATATCTGCTTCGTCTATATATACTTATTCCTCGCCTTGTTATTTTGACATATTATAGTTGTTTTTATCTATTATTTAGAATAATATGTATATATGCATGTTTTAGTCTAGAGTATCATCTATGTTAGATTAATCTTACATTATGACAATATTTACTACATTTAAACATTTTACCATGTTTTATATTTTTTGCCATTAAGATTGCATATCGAGATATAAATTGTTAATGCGGTGCCCTTTTATCCGAAAGCGTAAACGAGGCCGATGATCGAGCGTAGTGATAGTGGTTGGGCGTTTATTCTCGGATAACGGGCCCTTAAAATTAACTCGCAATTATGACCGAATTTTAAAATAATTGTCACTTTAATCCGGAAAATCCAATATTGATAAAGCGGTAATTATTAAAGTACCAATTTTGGACGGTGTAGGGATGCTAATCCTTCCCCATCCGTAACCGACTCCCGAACCCTGTCTTTTTTGAATCTCTGGTTTTATGGTGTCCGGCCTACCTAAGTGGCCGGTGGCGACTCCATTTTTTTAAATGCGGCTTCTTTTAAAACCCCACGAAATAAATATTTTATATCCAAGAGAATCCAAACATCTTTCAAAAACACCTTTCAAAAATCATCGTTCTTATTTTAGCGATGAAAGAAAAAAAGACATCGCTATGGATGGCGACTCATTTGGGACATTTTTTTGTTTTTTTTTCAAAAAAAAAAAATGAGAGTCAAGCTTTTAACATAATTACCGCTTTACTAATATTGGAAATTCCGGATTAAAGTGGCTATTAAATTAACATTCGGTCATAATTGCGCGTTTATTTTAACGCATTTAAAATATGGCATATAAACCCGTCTTTTTAAGTGGGGGGAAAACGCTAATGCTTTCGTGGAGATATCGTTCTCCCGTATGGGCCTAGCAAGTACCTTCGGGGCTCGAGTATCTTATGCTTTCGTAAGGATATCGTTCCTTCGTACGGGCATAAGCGAATGGGTCCCCCTGAATTGAACTCGGTTGAAAGGAGCCTATAATGGGTGATGATCGGGGGCCTTGCTACTCTTAGTAGAGGACAGCGAGGACAATTCGGGTACCTCTTAGAACCAAAACTGCATGTAGAGAACACATCAGAAACCCACCTTGTTAGAGCCATGCGGATAACCTAGGTGTCTTAGATAGAATGTAAATAGGATTATCTTGTTTGTTTATCGCATTTAATTTGCCCTTTTATTATGTACTTATCATTTTTGTCCGGTACTGACTTGTGTTCTTTTGCTTTGTTTTTGCATACCATTGCATTCGCATTAGACAGGGCATTGATTCCCGAGTGATTTATCCCATAATAGAAGATTGTTCATGATGGACCAAAGGTTCTTTGACCTGAAGGAAGGGGATCCAATTCCAAAGTTCCATCCCAAGACTAGGACAGTGACAGCCGAAGAAGAACCATTCAAGGACACCAGAACAGATTCGGTAAACAGCGTCAATCCTGGTGACAAACAAGACGAAATACAAGAACTAAAGAAGCAGATGTCCGAGATGATGGACCGGATGAATGCCATGATGAAAGGCAAGCAGCATGTCGAACTCAGAAAAGATTCGGTCGGGGAGCAGAATGTGGAATAAAATGGTCAGAATGTCAAAATAGATAATACCATTAAATATGACAAATCGAATCCCTTTGTGATCAATCTCAAGAAGCAGACAAATAGCACATCTGGGGAAGATACCCAGGGAACAGAGGCAAAACCAGGGGAAGTTCGAGAATCTAATGACATCAGAAGACATTATCCTATACCCATGAGATACACCGAGTTACTTCTGTTGCTTGTCGAAAGAAACCTTATCATACCAATGAAGTTTGTACCAAGAAAACCTCCTTATCCGAAAGATTACAACAGGCGTGTCCGGTGCAGCTACCACATAGGCGATTCGAGTCATCACACTGAAAATTGTAGGGCCCTGAAGGACAGAGTTCGAGATCTTATCAGAATGGGAATTTTGGATTTTGAAGACGGACAACCCGATTCTTGACCAGCCCGATCGTTGCCCGGGGGCAAAGTCAAAGGAAGGTCAATACCGAGCCCAAGGTTCGGATAACACAGAAGTGGGTCACTCAAGCGGGATAAAGTTAGGATTCAAGAATAAAAGTGTCTCAGAAGATGAATTCGCACACAAGCGCGACCAGCTCGAGCATGAGAGGCACAATCTGAGCATGAAATTAAAGAGCGTACAAGACGAGTACCAGAAGCTGCACTTTGAATTCAAGAGTTTGATGCAGGTGACACCGCGGAAGAGTGGGTCAATAGTATGATTCAGCTGAGAACGGTTCGAACGCTGAAGCGAAATGCAAAAATAGTAAGAATAAAATCAGATCATTATCAAAGAAGTCGGAAGAAGCTGAAGGCCAACGCGACTTTCTCCAAAATGAGTTGGAAAGCGATCAGCCATGGAAGATATCCACGAAATCAAGTCTGCACCGAGAAAGGAATGAATCACAAGCCTTTCAAATGGAAAACAGCACTCAAAGAACAGATAGTGGGGCTCAAACTGCTTTTACGCCCGGTGAGATCCGTCTTTGGGGGCAATGACCGTTAAGCTACAAAAGGCCGAGCAAACAATACGGGAGAAAGACCGGGACATGAAGATGGTTACGACTCAAGCCCGACAAGTAGGTGAACAGATAGCAGATTTAGCCGATGCAAGAAAGACTAATAAGCGAAATATGGATCCGGCATTGGACCGCGAAGGAAAACCGCGGGACTATTGAATGAGGTCAAGACATTAGGTGCTAGGGCTCACCGATATCTGTAAAACCCTAATACTGGATGTAATGAAACCTTTTGGTCTGAATGAAAGATGTCCTATAGGGACAAATCATTTGCGGAATCAATGCTTTATTGCATTCATACATTGCATTTGCATCACATTTTTTGCATTGTTTTATCATCGCATGGCACTTCATCATTTAATACATGGGGTTCGATGGCAGAATTAATCGGAAAATGGAACGAACTGAAGAGTCGAGGCTTGACCAGTTAGAAGAAAAAATCGAGAAAGAGCTTAAGAAGAAAGAGAAGATAAATGTCTTCAATACGAGGGAACTCTGCCTAGTCCCTGATTTGGTCATTCCTCCAAATTTCAAGATTCCCGAATTTGCGCAGTATGACGGAACCAGCTGCCCGAAGATTCACTTAACCATGTTTTGTAGAAAAATGGAAGGATACATGAAGAACGAAGAATTGTTGATCCACCATTTCCATGATAGCTGACGGACCAGCAAAGTGGTGTGGTATAACCGTTTGAACAGAAATCAAGTTAGGTCATGGGGTGACCTCGCTAATGCCTTCTTGGATCAATACAAATATGCTTTAGATTTAGCACCACAATCGACAGTTTTTTTTAATGAGAAAATGAGGCCAAATGAAAGCTTGAGAGAATATGCATTAAGGTGGCGATGTCGGCGACCCAAGTCCAGCCCCTATAGCGGAAGAAGAGTTGACTCCCTTATTTCATGCAACGCTTCCCTCTCCCTTCTTCGATGTGATGTTGGAGAAATCAAGAAACAAATTCGAAGATTTCATGACGATTGAAGAAAGGATAGAATATGCAATCAAAGAAGGAAAATTGGGGTCTAAGTCTAAGGACCGAATCGAAGATAAGATAGATAAGGATGAAGACATAAATGAGTGTCATCTCCGTGGTTTGTGTGGCCGTAAAAAAGGAGAGACAGACTGACAAATCGGGGTCATCGAGGAAAATCCCTCGGACGAGCGCAAATTTGGAAGTGTTTGGAATATCTATCTCAGACATTTGGCCTCATCTGGTAGAGGGTCACTATCTTGTTCCTAGGCCGATGAAGAGTGCACCTGATCTGTATGCCCATAGTTTTGACTCGAGTAACACATGCGAATTCCATATGGGGGCACCGAGGCATCCCACCAGAAAATGTAGACCTTTACTGGATGAAATCAAAAAGCTGGTCAATGATGGAACCCTGACACAAGAGCTGATCAAGCAATGGAAGACCAAAGATGAGAAGCAAATCTACATAGTGCTGAAGAAGCCATAGACGTCTCTACATTAAAATACCTTCCTGAAGTAATGCAGGGGATCAACTCTATGTGGCCCCCATGTGGCAAAGATCTTTTGTGATGGGGCATGTTTGTTGATTTTTATCTTCAATAAAGAACACATTTCGCTTAACATATAATGTTTTTGAAAGCGCATAGATATTTTCTCGTCGTTGTAGGACACTGGATATCAATTGCAAGATGTGACATTAGATAGATGTCGTGACAACGATGATGTGTGATCTTCCCCACCAAACTCTGGTCAGCAAAGCGAGATTATTACTCTTTCGATGATATTCAAGGACGAAAAAGCTCTAAATGTCAACCATGTAGAGTTGCTTGAAATTGAAACTCTAGGCATAATCTTCTAGGTAGTAAAGAAGAAACAAAACAAAAAAGAAAAGAAAAAGAGAAGAAAGGAAAAAGAAATGAAAATGAGAAAATAATAATAATAAGTACTCCTATGTTCGAAACCTGGTAATAGGTTTGTTCGGATAAGAGTATAGAAATTTTGGGGCACTCCGGTGAAGCGATGGGTGGAGATATATCATCCAATTCAAAAAAACCTTAGCTTCATGAGTGATGGTAATATTTTCAAATCGTGACTATGCCGAGTAACTTGGGGCGTGTTGTTTGCTCCATCGTTGTCCTCAAGACAAAGGATCATGATTTAATTGATTTCCTCAAAAAATGATGAAAAAACGAAAAAAAAAAAAAAAAAAAAAACAAAACAAAAAATGAAAAAATGATAGGCGATATCATGGGAAAAATTAAGACTCGCACCACCCAGAACTTTATTCCTAGAGTAATATTTCTGCGCTCAAGTGGTTATACAAGCCTACCTTTTTAAGGGCGGAGTAAATAATGAGAATTGAGAAAGAGTAGTACTCTGCAGCAACGCGGTAATCATGAGGATGAACCGAGTCACCAGGGAAGACCTCACATCTTTGAATTATCAAGTGGTTGAATCTAAGCCACTCTTGCACATGATATCCAGAGCTCCTATGCTGTGTTTTCAAAATCTTGTATGTTAATCTAAATGATACCCTTTAGTGGAACACCAATCAGCAAATTGACAAGTTAAAGCAACAAAAATTTCCATGTATTACTTCAGGGGTAAGATCCAGAACACAAGGAGGTGGATACTATTGAAGCCCCTAACCAGAAAGGACCTCACAATGCATAACAGGGGTATAAGTGTCAGACAGCTTAAGAACAAGAAGCGAATTCCAGCCACGATGCCTTGTTTGGTTCAAGAAAATGAAGGATGAAACATGGCAAGAATGAGCTTACAAAGTGAGGGGACGGTAAAAAGTAAACATTGAGTCTCCAAAGAATTAAAGCACAGAGATCGATGAATGGTGTCCGTCAAGAGGCAACAAGAAGATTGAGGTTAAGAAGCATTTCACTCACCACGATGACGAAATTAACAAATACTCAGAATATTGGGTCAAAAGAACTAGAAGGTAGCCGAGCACGATCGAATGGGGCAATACAGAACAGAAAGAATAGTAAGAATCTCTGCACACGCATGATATAATGTTTATCGCTGAAGCGGACATAAACCCCAAGAAGAAATGTGGGTGCTCGTGCAAGCGAACAAGAGCAGATGCCCATTGAGCAAAATTTGACAGAAATGAAGATCAAAATTGAGCATACCGCAAAAGGAAAGGAAATAGAGAAATCAGAAGAATAACTTTTCGACATAAGATTAACAAAGAAAAAAAAAAGAGGAGAAAGAAATCATAACATTACATGCATCATATAGATAGGGGCATGTCAATTTTGCTTGTTCCTAAACAGGTATTTGAAGAATTATCGAATAAATTACCAAAGTCCATAAAACAACAGCCCATGTCGGCGTCGATCCAATATTAAATCCTTGGGGTCATCGGTAAGTCCTTCGGGCACGATGTTAAATCCTTCGGGTCATCAAGAAAGTCTTTCGAGCGTGGTGTTAAATCCTTGGGTCATCGGTAAGTCCTTCGGGCATGATGTGGCAGCATATCAGCGTGAGTCCCCATAAAACAACAACCATGTCGGCGTCGGATCCAAATATTAAATTCTTCGGTCATCGGTAAGTCCTTCGGGCACGATGTTAAATCCTTGGTCATCGGTAAGTCTTTCGAGCGTGGTGTTAAATCCTTCGGGTCATCGATAAGTCATTCGGGCATGATGTGGCAAAGATATCGGCGTGAGTCCCCATAAAACAACAGCCATGTCGGCGTCGATCCAAATATTAAATCCTTGGGTCATCGGTAAGTCCTTCCGGGCGATGTTAAATCCTTCGGTCATCGATAAGTCTTTCGAGCGTGGTGTTAAATCATTCGGTCATCGGTAAGTCCTTCGGGCATGATGTGGAAGCATATCGGCGTGAGTCCCCATAAAACAACAAACCATGTCGGCGTCGATCCAGATATTAAATCCTTTGGGTCATCGGGAAGTCCTTCGGGCACGATGTTAAATCCTTCGAGTCATCGGTAAGTCTTTCGAGTGTGGTGTTAAATCCTTGGGTCATCGATAAGTCCTTCGGGCATGATGTGGCGAAGATATCGGCGTGAGTCCCCATAAAACAACGATCATGTCGGCGTGAGATCCGGATATTAAATCCTTCGGGTCATCGGTAAGTCCTTCGGGCAGGATGTTAAATCCTTCGGTCATCGATAAGTCTTCGAGCGTGGTGTTAAATCCTTCGGGTCACCAAGTAAGTCCTTCGGGCATGATGTGGCAAAGATATCGGCGTGAGTCCCCATAAAACAACAGCCATGTCGGCGTCGGATCCAAATATTAAATCCTTGGGTCATCGGCAAGTCCTTCGGGCACGATGTTAAATCCTTCGGTCATCGATAAGTCTTTCGAGCGTGGTGTTAAATCCTTCGGTCATCGGTAAGTCCTTCGGGCATGATGTGGCGAAGATATCCGCGTGAGTCCCCATAAAACAACAGACCATGTCGGCGTCGGATCCGATATTAAATCATTCGGGTCATCGGTAAGTCCTCCGGGCACGGTGTTAAGTCCTTTGGGCCATCGATAAATCTTTCGAGCGTGGTGTTAAATCCTTGGGTCATCGATAAGTCCTTCGGGCATGATCACGGCGATCTTAGTAGCGTAGGTCCAAAATGGCAACACCTCGTAAAAAAAAAAAAGGAACCTGCATTTTCAAGCCCTAGTGAAAGGTTCCATAGAGAGAAAACCCTAAATCTAAAATCTCAAAAAGAACTCCCAGTCAGAAAAATTCATCAGCGACGCAAAAGGTTTTATATAGGAGAAACCAGCGTTGAAGGCGAAGAGTTCTATATAGGAAGTACTCCAGGCTTTACAGTCTCGAAGTGAAGGGTTCTATATAGGAAGAGCCTGTAGCTCCAAGATCGGAAGGTGGCGAAGCTCTATATAGGAAGAACTTTCGAGCCTAAAGATTCAGCCAAGGAAGAGCGGAAATATCCAAAAGAACACGTTTTTCCAAAGCTACAAACAGGGAAGTCTGATAAAAATGAGTGCTTATGAATCTTTGCTTTGTTTCCCATTTCATGAGAACAAGCAAAGAGGGGCAAATCAGAATCACTCATTTTTACCAGAAATACATATTAGTATTGCATGTATACTTATTATATCATATGTTTATTATTTGCATGAATGTTACTAATATATATATAAGGTGTGGTGTGTGCATGTATATTATAAGCTATGTATGTATACGTATTAATGGTATGTGTGTCGCGTATGTATCTATAGAGTATGAGCGTATTTGATTAATATATAGATGTTATGTTAATTATATGTATGGTTATACGTACGTATACTAGAATATTATATTAATTAATGATTGTATAATATAAGTATACATTTTCGTATATACATGTATTGATGTTATAATTATATTATTATTAATATTATTGGGCTGGTAAAATGAAAATAAAAAATATATATTAAACCCAAATAAACATGAAGTCCAAGTCCAATTACAAGTTCAATTACAAGGCCCGTTTGGCCCAAATCAGAATCCCATTTAATTACAATGTGCGAGTATCGTGGGCCGTTGGATCAAGATCGATCCAACGGCCACGATGCAATGGAAGTCAAAAATATCGCCAGCGTGCTCCACACGTATGGACCGTTCGAGTGCCACGCGCGTGCGTGGTCCACGCGTGTCCACGCCGCAGACGCTTTAATATCCCACGCGCGTAAAGATCCACGCGTTCGACTCCTCATTGCGGAGCTCCACGTGGCGAAATCTGAAGCCGTCTCATCAAATCGAGGCTTCATCCAGGCCGATCGTTCTTCAAGCCATCTCGACCGTTAGATCAGATTTGATCTAACGGCCGAAAACGATCCGCCGCGGCGCGAATGACCACACCGCCACCAGCGCGATATTCAGTCCCAGCGTTGATTATGCCAAAGACAACAAGCAAAGTGCGGTTCAGATCTGAAAAAAGGAAGATGCAACTTGCAACCAAAAAACTGAGGCAATAATATATATGAAACGGGGCTTTGTAACGGAGGAGAGCGACAAAAAAATAGGAGAGTAAAAACAAAAAGGGGAAAAACAGAGATCTTGTAATACAAAAAAAAACCCTGAAAGTTGTAAACATCGAAGATAATCAAAAGGCAATCCAAAGGGTAAATTTTTGTCTTTTTTTTACTTGTTTTTTTACATGCATATACGAAAGATTAACAAAAAAAAAGAAAATAAAAGAGGAGAGTAGTCTTACTTAGTCGTTTGTGGGTCTTCCTTCCTCGGTGATAAGCCTTTCGGCTTCTACAAGCCGATCTCGGTGAACTAAAGGGAGGGGAAGGCCCCCATGGTAGTTATATTTTAGGTTTAGAACTCTTTTTTTTGGTTCGTATTTCCTAGATCTAGGGCGAATCGAGGTATATCCTCTGAATCTAACCTAGGATTCGTATTGAGGATGACAAGGGGAATATTTTGGTCTATTTTAGAGTCTCACCGTGGCGGTTAGGGTTTAGCGTGGCCAGGAGAGAATACGGCGGCCGGCCGGGTTTTTTGTAAGAACATATGAGAGAAAAAGAAGAACACGGGCTATTTGAAAACTGAAGAATGAAACGAAAATGGAGAAAATTTGGTTCCGGTCTGAAAATAGCCTTTATATAGGTATTATTATTTTACTAAATGGGTAAATTACACACTTAATCCCACCGCGTTTTCAATATTTTCATTTTTGTCTTGCCGCATGGTATAATCACAATCCCAGTCCCCCTGATGTTTCAAAAGGTTACAATTCCATCCCTAAATTACACCGAATCAGTTCCTGAATGGTAAAATTACGCCTTTAACCATCCCGCGTTTTGAATTTTTCACTTTGGGTCCGCCTTTGGTCTAATTACAGATTCGGGTCCTTTTAGGTTTTGTTTGTTTCGCAATTTCATCCCCAAATTACATATTATTGTTCTTTAATTTCTGCCACTGACTTTTGTTTTTCTTTCATTTCAGTCATGTATTCTTTGTAAATACTAATGTTCGTATTATAATCGTATATGTTGATGTATTCTATTATTTTATTTTATTTTATGTCACTCGTATATGACTCGTATTCTATGTTTACATATATATGTGTATTAAGATTATAATGGTCATGCGTCTTTTATCCTAAGTATTCATATCAAGCATGTTATGTTTTAATTGATTCGTACATGGTATATTTTGTATTTTATATGTATGTGCTTTCTTATTTTTTTAGGGCTACATGTTAGTATATTTACCCTTTTTATACGATATGTTGACCCGTATATGTTGAAATATGTTTTATTACCAGTATGCATTTTTTTAATATCTGTTCGTCTATATATACTTATTCATGCCTTGTTATTTTGACATATTATAGTTGTTTTTATCTATTATTTAGAATAATATGTATATATGCATGTTTTAGTCTAGAGTATCATCTATGTTAGATTAATCTTCTGTTATGACAATATTTACTACATTTAAACATTTTACCATGTTTTATATTTTTTGCCATTAAGATTGCATATCGAGATATAAATTGTTAATGCGGTGCCCTTTTATCCGAAGCGTAAACGGGGCGATGATCGAGCGTAGTGATAGTGGTTGGACGTTTATTCTCGGATAACGGGCCCTTAAAATTAACTCGCAATTATGACCGAATTTTAAAATAATTGTCACTTTAATCCGGAAAATCAATATTGATAAAGCGGTAATTATTAAAGTACCAATTTTGGGCGGTGTGGGGTGCTAATCCTTCCCCATCCGTAACCGACTCCCGAACCCTTTCTTTTTTGAATCTCGGTTTTATGGTGTCCGCCTACCTAAGTGGTGGTGGTGGCGACTCCATTTTTTTAATGCGCTTTCTTTTAAAACCCCACGGAATAAATATTTTATATCCAAGAGAATCCAAACATCTTTCAAACACACCTTTCAAAAATCCTCGTTCTTATTTTAGCGATGAAAGAAAAAAAAGACATCGCTACACTACTGCATCCTAACCTCCAAAACTATTACCAAAATCCTTATTGTGATCGAATTTATCCTCATACTGAATAAAAATCATCTTTGGGAAAATTTACACTTGGGTCCCTAAACTTTACCAACTTTTTTCATTTTGGTCACTATCTTTTATCTTTTGTCATTTTAGTCACTAAGTTAGCCTTATGCCAAAACCTTAGTACTAAATGACCCTTATATAACTTAGTAAAATTTTCGGGGTATTACAATTCCACCCCCCTTAAAATGAAATTTATCCTCGAATTTTAGAACGTAACTGATTTGAATAGTTACGAATATTGCCTTTTTCATCTTCTTCTAAGCTTTCTCCAATGGCCTTCTCAATCTTGTGGTTCTTCCAAAGAATTTTGACCAAAGGAATTTTCTTGTTCCTTAACTTTTTAACTTCATATTCAATATCTATTGTCACTCGATCCCATTTCCACTGAAAGAATGAAAATCCATTGTAATAATCTAGAATGTATATGATGTTCTAACACTGAGCTATAGAGGCCTTATTCTTTTCATGCCTAGCCACCAGTACTGACTTTTTAAACCTTGCTACATCTTGTTTTCATCTGGATGCATAGTCGCATGGATCCATCCTTTTTTTTCCTAAATAATACTGGTGCACCCCAAAGGTGACACGCCTGGTCTTATAAAATCCTAATCCAACATTTCTTGCAATTGCACCTTCATTTCCCGAAGCTCGGTCGGAACCATCGATATAGATACACTGCCTGGCAATACCTCTATTATAAATTCTACCTCTCAATCTGAAGGTAATCTTGGCAACTTATCAAATTTTCTATAAATTCTACTCCTATATTGATCACCAATATATTTCGCCTTGAATGCTTCTTGGAAGAATACCCATGTCACTTTAGTTGCAAGTATCTTCTATTTGATACTTGTCCACAGTATTTGAACATGTCCTCTTAACAGGGATACAATTCCTTATAACATTTCCACATCGAAACAATTTAGCTTTTCCCTTATAATTTTAACATCATTAAACCATAAGTCAGTAGCCATCATACCACCTTCACTATAAAATTCAGGATTTCCCAAATGCTGTATAGGCACTCCCTATTGTGCCAATGTTCTTTCTTATTCTGATTAATCAAAAAGGTTATGGTTAACCTTATTATTACCATTATGGTTCTTTCCGGAACCTCTCATTTACTAGTTCATCTCAACCTTTTTAACTCAAATATTAATTATAACTGATCTCATTTTATATTAGTAAGGAGTGACATCAATCAAATCATATAAACATCATATCAGTAATATTGATATCCTAGTGGCATGTATAATCTTTTTGACATAAAATCACTTTTGTTTACGCCTAGAACCGGCTAAACCTGTAGCTCTGGTACCTTTAAATGTAACACCCTTTTCCTGTATTCATCGTTAAATAAGAGTTAGGGATGTCACATGATACTTGTAAAATAATTCTTTAATATTAAGAAAATCTTTTTTTACTGTAAAAAAAAGGCTTTAGAATTCAAAGAATAACCTAAGAAAATAGCTTCATCATTTTTAGCATCAAATTTACCTAAATTATCTTTTCTGTTGTTTAAAACAAAACACTTGCATCCAAAAGGATAAAATAGCTAATGTTACGCTTCTTTGATTTTAAAATCTCGTAAGGAGTTTTTTTAAAAAAAAATTGGCCTAATCATTACTCGATTTATGATATAACAAGCGGTGTTTGTGGCTTCCGCCCAAAAATACTTAGGTGAATTGTTTTCATAAAGCATGGTTCTAACCATTTCTTCTAAAGTACGGTTTTTCCTCTCAACTACCCCATTTTGTTGAGGAGTGTGAGGTGCAAAATAATTATGGCTAATACCATTAGAGTTACAAAAATCATCAAAACCTAGATTTTGAAATTCTGTTCCATGGTCACTTCTAATATGGGAAATATTTTGACCAAGGTCATTTTGAGTGATTTTTGAAAATATGATGAACTTTTCTAAAGCCTCATCTTTAGTACTCAAAAAGAGAACTCAAGTGTATCTAGAGAAGTCATCTACTAAAACATATGCATATGATTTTTCACCCAAGCTAGTTGTCCTAATTGGCCCAAAGAGATCCATATGGATCAATTGTAATACCCTACTAGATGAAACATCATTAATGGATTTAAAAGAGACTCGTTTTTGTTTACCCTTAGCATATGCATCACAAATTTTATCTAAAGAGAATTTTAGCTTAGGTAAACCTCTTACTAGATTTTGGGAAACCAATTTCTCTAAAACACTTATGCTAGCATGCCCTAGTTTCCTACGCCATAACCATGCATCATATTCATTTTGAGCAACCAAACATGCATGAGATGTATGAATGTCATCTAAATGCACCATGTATATGTTACCTATGCGATGATCAATGAGCATTATTTTATTTATTTTAATGTCTACAATTTTGCAACCATTAACATCAAAAAGAACATTAAAACCCTTATCACACAATTGACTAATGCTCAATAAATTATGCTTTAGACCATTGACATATAAAACATCTTCAATAAGAATAGAAGAGAGATTACCAATGGAACCAATACCCTCAATGTGGCCTTTGAAGTTGTCACCAAATGTCACCACTCCACCACTCTTTGGCTTTAGCTCCATGAATCTGCTCTTGTCTCCGGTCATGTGTCTTGAGCATCCACTATCAAGGTACCAAGTGTTTTGACTTGAAGCTTTGGCCTTGTAGCAATGCTCCCCCTACAAATAAAGAATTAATTCTTGATTTTTGGTACCCAAATCATTTTGGGTCCATGAGTATTAGCTCCCAAAAGCTTGGTTCCCTTAGGAATCCAAAAAGCAATAGCATTCATATTGTTAGAAACAACAAGTTCCTTAGGAACATGTACACTCCTAACTCTTTTAGTTCTATATTGCTTTTGAAAGCTTCTTTGTTTGGGGTTAAAATGCTTTCTCTTAACATATTGGGTTTTTGAAGAATTTCCTTTTTCAAAAGCACTTTTCTCAATAGTAAGAGAAGTTTTAAGATTATCCACCTCCTTTGTGTGATAATCTTGGAATTTGGAAAGAATTTTTTCTAAATCGAGATTTTTCTTTTTAAGCTCATTTGAAAGATTTATCAAATATAAAACTTTCTTTTCTAATTTTGAGTTAGTTTTTAAAAGAGAATCATTTTGAGTTTTCACAAATCGGAAGTAGTTTTCTTGTTTTTCAAATTTGATTCTTTGAATTTTCAACTAACTCATCCTGAACATCTTGCAACTCATCATATGCATCATATAATTCATCATAAGTAAAATTAAGAGATGATGAGTTAGAGTTTACCATTTGGTCCTCCTCAAAGGCCATGAGGCAAATATTGGCCACCTCTTGCTCCTCCTCATCGAATGATTCTTTATCACTCCAATTGGCAAGTTGGGCCTTGGGCTTCTTCTTCTTCATGAAGCTCTTCTTTTTGAGTTGGGGATACTCGGTTCAGATGTGCCCCGGCTTCTTGCACTCATAACATATGAGTTAGTCCTTCTCTTCTTCTTTGTCTTTGTTTTTGAAGTCTCTCATTTGATTGAATTTCCTACCCCGGTTGGACTTCATGAACCGAGTGAAGGGCTTGGCTAGCATGGCCATCTCTTCGTCTTCCTCCTTGCTTGAATCGTTCTCATCAAAGGAAGCTTTGAGAGCAATTCCAAGCTTATTCATTTCACTCTCTTTCTTTTCCCCCTTTTCTCTTCTTTCTTCTTCTCTTCTTCCCTCCATTGCTTCATAATCTCATGAGTAAGGAGGGATCTAACAAAAGCATCAAGCTTGAGAGTCTTCAAATCTCTAGCTTCGATGATTGTCGTTCTTTTGCTATCCCATGATTTCGAAAGAGAGTAGAGGAGCTTCTGGACTAACTTGTCTTAGGGAATGATCTCACCGAAGCCTTTGAGACCATTTACGATGACAGAGAAGCGGTTGAACATCTTCGTTATGCTTTTATCGGCCTCCATCTTAAAATTCTCATAATTAAGATTGAGAAGCCCGATCTTTGTCTCCTTGACATCGCTTGTCCCTTCATAGGTTGTTTCAAGTGTGTCCCATACTTCTTTTGCACTTGAGATTGAGGACATTTTCGAGTAGATGTTCGGTCCAAGAGAGCAAAATAGCATATGCAAGGCCTTGTCATTGACTTGCAATTTCTTTCGATCATCTTCACCATTTCCACCTTTGTCTTTGGAATGAGTCTTCCTTCTCTATCTCTCTTCATAGAGATTGTTGGTCCATCTTCTAGCACATCCCAAAGTAAGAAATCATTAGACTTGATGAAGAGCCTCATCCTATTCTTCCAATAGGGATAGTTATCCCCATTGAAGAAGGGTGGTTTGGTGATTAATTGTGACTCATACATGTTTTGCCCGGAGGTGGATGCCATTGCTTGATGTCGATTGATCGAACTCTTCCAATGATCTCCTCAAGAGGGTGTTAATCCTTCTAGTGAGTGTACGTCTAGTACCAATTGTTGAGTGGATCAATCGAATCGAAATTTGCCAAGAGTGGAGTGAATTGGCTTTTTAAAGTGGAAGTGAGCAAATTGAAAATGTAAAATAAAGACAAGGCAATTTATAGTGGTTTAAGCTTCGAACAATCTCTACATCCACTACCTTGTCTCCGACTAAGGATTTTAAACAATATCCACTATATATTCTTCCCCCTTTTCTATGCTTAGGAGGTAACCTTTACAAACCGATTAATCTTTCTACCCAAAGATTAACCAAGACACTCTCTTTACAAAGAAGAAATGGCAAGCTTAAGATTATCTCTCACAAGATTGATATGTTGCCCAAATTACAAACAAACTCTCCCCAAACTTGAATAAAATGTATACAATGAAAATTACAACAAGTGGGGTACAAGAATTTGACTCTTTAAGGTCAAAGGTTTGGATATATGCTTGGATGTTGCAAATAGGTTCAATAATTGTTGTTGAGGCTTTTGTGGCTTGCTTTTATACCCTTGCATTGATTTCTAGCCATTTGGGTGGTTGAAATGATCATTATAGTTGTTAGGTTGCATTTTTCCCACCATAAATGCACTTCACAAACCAACCGTATCGGTACACGAAGGCTCGTATCGATACATGTATGTAAGAAGAAAGAGTAGTTGTGTACAAAATAACAAGAGCGTATCGATACACGGGAAGGCGTATCGATACTCTATGACCGTATCGATACGAATTTTGCTCACTGGAATCCTGATTGAAAGTTGAGTAAAAAATGTATCGATACGCTATTAGGGGCGTATCGATACGGTCCAACGACCGTTTGAATTTTGTTGATTCCCCATAATTGATATGCAACGAGTAGTTTATTAAATGCAAATACACACTTAATCAAACCAAACTGTATCGATACGGGGTTCCTATGCCTTTGAAATAAAACCTGATTAAAAAATATTGTATCGATACGGTTTGAACTGTATCGGTACACTTTAGGCAATTACAATCCCGGTGGCCTAAAACCGTATCGATACTCCTTAGCGTAACTATACAATTTGGCTTGAAAAACTTAGGAAATTTTTGTTTGGTTTGATTGTTTTGACTTAAAAAAAGTTTTTGTTCAAATTGCTTGTCAATTTGTGAGATTTTAGAATACTTAAAAATTTATTTACTTTTACAAATAAGTCCTTAGACAATTTGTTATATCAAAATCAAATTAAGTTTTATATCCTGAAAATTTCTCCACTCAAGAGAAATGTCAGCTTTCTTGCGATTTGTAACATTTTCACTTAAATGTCCAACGAAACCCCAAGCTACATAAATTATCTACCTATCACAACTTAGGCAGGTTTTGGTAGATACTGAAAAAGCTACTGTATATCCTTTTGTTGATGGATTGATTCATCTTGTGTTAACTCTCCCAGTTTCAATAGCAACATGTGAGCGCACATTTTCAGCAATGAACATTGTTAAAACTACTCTTAGGAACCACATGGAGAATGATTTTTTCAATGATATTTTAGTAGTATATATTGAAAAATTGATTGCAAGAAGATTCGATTTAAACTCTTTCAATGATGATTACGAAAAATTTAACTGCTCTAGCCGGCCACTCGCCATTTTAAATTCTTACTACTAAAATCCATCACCTCTTTCTAAAAACATACTACAGAAAGTTCAATGATAATGATGATGACGACGACGTGGTAGTTTGTTAGAGATCATCATCATCACTCAATTATTCAATCTGATCAACGGCTAAGAAGAGCAGAATAAAACCCTATAATGAGATGCATAACATTGAAATATAATATAAAGATATAATATCCATGCCACCTACCGAATATGAATCACACATGAAATAACACAATATTCGCAAAGAAGAGAATGAAGAGCACGTGAATTACAAACAAACGGGACATTGAGTTCACGAACAGATGCGGCGCATGAAGACAGGATACACAAAGTGCATGGAGCATGAAAGGCATTGGTGAGATTTTTAAAGTTTAGTTTAACAGGTCGGTGTAGGATAATGTGGTTGAAGAACACTGGAGACTCACATCCTTGTTGACCGGTAACATTAAAACAATTAACCAACACGTGGCGGTTAAGCAGGTTAAAGTCCCATTAAACTAACCATTTCCGATATAAATATTCATTGGGGAAGAGAAGCTTCCCTCTAGGTTTCGCAAATAGAGAGAAAGAGAAAAGGATGTAGATCTCAAGCCATTTTAGTTGCAGAAATCTTTTGAGGACCAATCTTAAAAGAAATAGAAAAAGCGGAGAGAAAAGTAGAGCCAAAATCCCATTAATTTTCTCTTTGTTTTTTTTTTCTTTTGCGTTTGATCCCATGCTCGTATCATTAAGCTTTGATCTTTACCATTTTGTATTCTCTTCTGTCGCATCGAAAAAGATAAACAAAGTTGGATTTAGATAGAGAGATATAAAGGAGCGAGCGAGTGTGTTTTTGTTGTTTCTTTTTGGTGTGACACTGAAAAATGGGAACCGGTTGGAGAAGAGCCTTTTGCACTACGGTCCCTAGAGAACCACCAGAAACCAGTGTTTTAGACAAGCAACGACAGCAGAGTCCAAGTCCCAGCCCCAAAAGTTGTGCCAAGTTAAGCTTTTTCTCTAGTGGAAGTAACCCTTCAACTCCTCGTCTTCAAGCTCAAGTTCCTAGCCCCCGTCTCCATTGCCGCACTACTGTTGAAACTTCTTCCACAAATGAAACCCCTAAGGCTGCCGTTAAAAGTCCTAAACCAATTCCGTCCTCGAATTCTTCCTCTCCTCGTTCACCTCTAAAGCTATCGCTTTTCCGTAACAGCTTCAAATTCAGAGTAAGTAGCAGTATGATTTTGAAAATGCAGCTAAAGCATAATCTTTGTTGGGTTTTTATACTGAAGTTTGGATTTTTTTTTGGTTTGAATTTGGCAGAGTAGCTGCGGGATATGTTTGAACAGCGTGAAGACCGGGCATGGAACAGCCATATACACAGCGGAATGTTCACACGCTTTTCATTTTCCATGCATAGCTTCTCATGTTCGTAAATATGATTCCCTCGTTTGCCCTGTCTGTAACACCACCTGGAAAGATGTACCTCTCCTCTCCATTCACAAAACCCCGATCCCTCCCCAAAGTCAAAACGACACTGTTCTGATTCAGAACACCACCCCAAGAATCGATGAGAAAAAATTCATCGAATCTTATTCACCCAGAATTGTTAACCAGCAAGAACCCAAATCCAAGCCCAAACCGTCTTATTTAAGATCCTACGATGACGATGAGCCATTGCTTTCCCCAACTGCCGGTGGTGGTCGTTTCGTTCCAATACCAGAAGCAGATGAAAGCATTGAACAAGAAGAAAACGAAGTCGAGGAGTTCCAAGGATTCTTCGTGAATCCCACCACCCCATCCGCCGTTAAACCCGATGAATTACACCCATTCGACGGCCGTGATTCGAGGAATGTCCGGGTCAGATTATCTACTGAAACGACGGTGGTTTCTGTGGGCCGTGGATACGGAAATTACGCCGTGGTTTTGAAAATAAAGGCTCCACCCCCTCCCCTAAAAATACAATCTTCTTCCCGGAATGGTAGTAATACGGCGTCGCATTGGGTCCCTTCTCGTCGCGCGCCTATCGATTTGGTGACGGTTCTTGATGTGAGCGGTAGCATGACCGGTGCGAAACTCCAGATGTTGAAACGCGCGATGCGTTTAGTTATTTCCTCGCTCGGCTCAGCTGACAGGCTTTCCATCGTGGCCTTCTCGGCTAATACTAAACGATTATTGCCTCTACGGAGGATGACGCCTCATGGTCAACGTGCTGCTCGGCGTATTATTGATCGGCTCGTGTGCGGTCAAGGAAGTAGCGTTGGCGATGCGTTGAGGAAAGGTGCGAAAGTGCTCGAGGATCGGAGGGAGAGAAATCCAGTTGCTAGCATTATGTTGTTATCTGACGGTCAGGATGAAAGAGTCCAATCCAATGGTTCCAACCGACCGCGTCAACCGAACCACATGTCCTCCGCTCGTTTCGCTCACATTGAAATCCCGGTTCACGCGTTTGGCTTCGGGCAAAGCGGCAGGTACAGTCATGACTCGGCGGAGGATGCGTTTGCTAAATACATTGGTGGGATGTTGAGCGTTGTGGTTCAAGATTTGAGAATCCAGCTCAGCTTCGCCTCTGACTCGGCTCCAGCTGAAATCACAGCCGTTTATTCATGTAATGGGAAGCCGACTGTTTTAACTTCTGGCTCGGTGCGGCTCGGCGATTTCTACGCCGAGGAAGAAAGGGATTTACTCGTGGAACTCAAAATCCCGACGTCGGCCCTTAGGTCCCAACACGTGATGAGTGTTCGCTGTCTTTACAAGGACCCCGCCACGCAAGAAGTTGTGTACGGTCGAGACCAAGCGCTTCTCGTTCCTCAGCCCGACGCCATTCGATCATCGACTCCGGGAATCCAACGGTTTAGATTCTTTTTCATCACGACTCGAGCCATAGCCGAGTCGAGGAGGTTGATAGAGTGTAGTAACGATTTGACAAGTGCGCACCATTTGTTGGCGTCGGCTAGAGCGTTGTTGATGCAGTCGAATTCGTTGGCGGCGGAGGAGTATGTGCGAGGGTTAGAAACTGAGCTGGAGGAACTGCAGTGGAGGAAGCAGCAGACGGTGGAGATACAACGGCGTAGGGTGAACGAGAGAGAAAGGGTGGTGATGGATGAGAATGGGGAGCCCCTTACGCCGTCATCGGCTTGGAGAGCGGCTGAGAAGTTGGCTAAAGTAGCCATCATGAGGAAGTCGTTGAATCGAGTCAGCGATCTACACGGCTTCGAAAATGCTAGATTTTAGTTTTGTTTGATATTTATTTTTATGAAAAGAAAAAGAACGATGATGGTGAATATTATCATTCAAGAATTTGATTGCTAGCTTCCTTAAAAGAAAAAATCGGTTTTTTATTTTTCTTCATTTTCTTTTAGGTAGAAATTTTAAAAAAAACTTCCGAAGTTGTTAGCGCTAATGTAATCGTGTTTCTTCTTTATTTACCTTATAATTAAATTGTTATCATGTTAATATATTAAGGCCTAAGGATATGTAAGTTTTTAAACTTAAAAAAATTAATTAAAATTTTAAACTTTTTTCACCTAATTAAGGCTTTATACTTTTAATTTTTATCAATTAAGCTATTTGTTCAACATTGACATTTAAATTTAACAGCTTTTCTTGGACCAGTTAGCGTAATGTGTTGTGTTATAGTGTTGTCACTTAGTATTTTCAAAAAAATTTATTTTATTTAAAAAATTCTTTAAAAGTTTTAAAAATTCTAAAACACTTGTAAAATTACAAAAAAAATAATTTTTTTAAAAATTTTGTATATATCACATGACACAACTGTATGGTATCATATGACAGTAATATTTCAAAAAAAACTATCAAAAATTGGTGGTCAAAGTTGGTCAAAAACCTACTTGATAAAATTTTAAAATAAAATAATTTAATTGGATGCAAAATAAAAAATAAAAATTTTTATTAATTTTTTAAAAAATTCAAATACTAGTCATAAATTAATAAATAAAACTGGTTTACAATGAATGATTGGACTTTAAAACTAAAGTATATAATGATTTCTTTGACATGTTAAAAATATGTATGATGGCTCAATCATTTTCTAGCTATTTTATTCTCTTTCTTTATGCCTATTAAAATCCTGATTAATAATAAAATTAAAAAGTCTCCAAATATTACTTTTTCAGGTATGTTAATTTTAAATACAAAAATAATGTTAAGATAATAGATTATCAAGATTTGAAAAATAATTTATTTTTAAGTATAGTGATGTTTTTGTAGGTTAAAAATTATATAATATTATTATTTTGAAAAATTCTGTCACGCTCGACGATTACCGATGAGTATTACTAACGACAAGCACCGATGAGCACCATTAACGACGAGCATCAATGAGCACCATTAATTCAATTTATAAATATTGAAAATCTAAGGGACTCACTGTATAATAATAAATTATTTAAAAATCAAAATATAAATTAATTAAAATATATTATTTTATTTTTAATTTTCTTTTAAACATAGATCAAAATACCTATTTAGCCCTAAATTACAAAACTTTAATTTTTATTCATCTGAAATTCAAGCCGCCGCCACTGCTACTACAGTCGTCGCTGTTGCTGTCGCCACCACTGCCTCCTACCACGATGGTGTTAGTTCTCTATTTTGGTTGTGCTTTTTCTAGGGCATATCCAAAACAAACATCATTGAATATAATAATTCAAAAAATATGTAGAGACAAAAAGACGTGATGGTGTTAGTTCTCTATTTTGGTTGTACTATTGAAACCCTAAGTAACACTAGATAGAGGCTAGCGGCAGGAGGCGGCGATGACAGCGGCGACGGCTTGAATTTTAGATGAATAAAAATTAGAATTTTTTAATTTAGGGTTTAGATAGGTATTTTGATCTATATTTAAAAGAAAATTAAAAATAAAATAATATATTTTAACTAATTTACCTTTTGATTTTTAAATAATTTATAATTATACGGCGAGTCCTTTAAATTTTTAATCTTTATAAATTAAATTAATGGTGCTCACCGGTGCTCGTCGTTAGTAGTGTCATCGGTGCTCGTCGAGCGTGGCAGACTCATCCTATTATCTTGAAGACGACATTGTTGGGAGGGACAGTCTCGTAACCCGAACATGAACCGTAAGACGGACATGTATATTGCCAAAGAAAATATATAATATTATTATTCTTTATGAGATGTAGAATATTGTATATAAATGGGTTTTTTTCAACGAATGTGATTTAAAAATAACAAATGATAAATTAACTTGAATTTTCAAAATTTAGGCTAAAACTGTTAAATAAATATTGATTTTGATATAACAAATAATATTGGATATAATTTTATCGTAAAATTTACATAATTTGCCTCATAAGTCAAAATTTTGTTTTAAAAGACATAAAGTCAAAAAAGTAGCTCCCAATGTTTAACTTTTTGGTCACTTTAGACCATATTTTTTTGTGTGCAAATAACCACATAATGTTTCATTTTCGTTCAAATTTCACCCCTAGAGCTGTAAACGAACCGAACGTTTAGTGAACCGTTCGGCGGAAAGTTCGTTTATGTTCGTTTATTTATTGAACGAACAAACATGAACAAGATTTTTTTTATTTGTTTAATTAAATGAACGAACACGAACAAAGGACTTGTTCGTTCATTTATGTTTGTGAACGTTCGGTAATCCGTTCGTTTATGTTCGTTCGTTTATGTTCATTTAAATTTATTCACATATGTCTAAGGGTGTTCATTGTTTAGTTAAACCGAACTAACCGACCGAACCAAAACAAAATTGGTTAATCTATTAGATAATTTTAGGTTTTGGCTAATGATCAAGAGTTTTTTCAAATTTCAATTACCGATTAATTCGGTTTAAAATCGGTTAATTAACTGAATTAATAGAACTAACCCAAAATATTAAATATTTAACACATTATATATATTCTTTTGTGTTCGTTTATGTTTGTTTGTGTTCGTTTATGTTCATTTGTGTTCGTTTATGTCGTTTATCATTTAAACGAACGAACATGAACGAACACGAACAAGCTACATTCCTTAATGAACGAACACGAGCAAGAAATTTTGTGTTCGTTTATGTTCGTGTTCGTTCATTTGTTTGGTTAAAGTTAAACGAACGAACATGAACACACCCTCGTTCGTGTTCGTTCGGTTCGTTTATAGGCCTAATCACCCCGTTGGATGAAAACCGTTAGTCAACTAACAGTCAACGCTTGAGGCTAATATGACATGTCTGCATGGCATGGGGAGATGATGTGGCGATGCCATGTGGCATTTTAAAAAATTAAAAAATTATTTTTTTAAAAAAAACCCCAAATTTTGAAATCCCTAACTCCCCCAAACCCACATTTCGATTTGAGCCGATTCTGCCGTCGATTCTCATGCCGCTGCCCACCGTATCAATCGCCGAACCATCACGATCATTTACCCCACCATCCCGTTGTCGGAAGTCGATCGACGCCATGCGAAACGCCAGGCCGAACGAAGGCAAAATCGTCGAATGGTTCATTTGAACGATTCAAGACGTACGGTGGCAGAATGGACAACAAACGGTTTGTAGGTCGTTCGGCGTGAGGAGGGCGCTTCATTCCGTCGTCGGCAATGTGGCCAACGCTGACCGGAGTGGCTAAATTTGGAGGTTTAAGGTTTTGGGGACTATTTTAAAAATATTTAAAAATTTTAAGATATTTTATTTTTAAATATATATATATATAATAAATTTTAAAAAAAATTTAAATTTTTTAAATGCCACGTGGCACGTCAGCAAAGTGTCACGTCGCATTGCCACATCATCTCCCCATGCCATACAGACATGCCATATCAGCCTCAGACATTGACCATTAATTGACTAACAGTTTTCATCCAAAGATGATGAAATTTGAATGAAAATAAAACGTTAGGTGGTTGTTTGCAGCAAAAAAAAATAAGGGCTAAAATGACTAAAAGGTCAAGCGTTGGGGCTACTTTTACCGTTTTAAAATGATTTTTCAAAATAAAAAATATTGCCTAAGTGCTTTTTATTAGTGCTACATTCCTTAAATACTTTTTAAGGGTAAAAAACAAAGGAAATATGCCATATCTCGAAGTCAGTTCGAAACTGACCTTTCCCGTTTCGAAACTGAAAAATAGTAGAAAAAGTTTTGAGCTTTATTTCGAAACCAAGGCATCCAGTTTCGAAACTAGACAGCGAGTTTCAAAACTCACTTGTTGGTTTTAAAACTAACTTGACATGACAGTTATTTTTTATGTTTGGGTGCTTAGTTTCTGAACCAAAGGTATAGTTTCAAAATCAAAAATGCATGTAAACATGAAATACTTGATTTTATGACTTCCCAATTGCTTTAAATATTTTTACGGTCGTAAGCGATTAGAAACTCATTTCTCACTGCAAAAACATGTCAAAGACACTTAAAGAATGTCAACAACACATCTAAATTAAAAGATCAAGAGAAAAGAGTTTTAATTTTTTAATTCTTTATTTTCTTTTGATTATAATATTTGAGAGTTTCATTTTGTAAATAACAAATCTTGCAAAGTTAACCTGAAGGGTTACTGACCTTTTGATTCATGGTGGCATTTATGCAAGCACTTGGAGTGTTATTGGGGGCATTTTTATGGAAAAAAAAAACTATTTTTAAGAGTTATTTAGAAAAATAACATCAACCAAAGTTATTTAAAAAAATGATCCTTAAATCGTCCATGTAAGGCGACTTCGTGCTCCAGGAAACTCGATTACAGAACTCGCATTCTGTGTATAGCGAGATTCATCCTATGTGGATGTACTTTTCAAATAACCCAATTTAAAATTACTGAATAACATCTCGTGTTTTTCAAAATGTGAGGTCCAAGAGAAATTAAAGGGGTGAATAAATTTATTGCGGGATTTACTGCAACGACCTCGCGCCCTGCGCATAACAAGGTCCTTTGACCGTTTAGAAACTGTTCCCTAATAAATAAAAGATCCTAATACCCTTAAATACCCTCTAATGTAGATATAATTTATTTGACCTAATTTTTTAAATATGTAATTTAATAAATTATAATTATTCGAATATATAATATAATATAACGTAATTATTTGATGTAATTATTTTTAAAAAGGTTTTAAGGATATGAAAAATCCTAATTATTTGAGAAGATCCTAATTACTCTAATTTGACATGTTTTTCTTAAATAAGAATCTTTAGTACAAATCTTTGATTTCAAATCCTTATTTTCCTTAAAATAAAATTCTAATTATTGTAGAATATTTGAAATCAAATAGTCATGATGTAAAAGAATTTCATATTTATTAGGATAATGATATTGTCTAAAAAAGAGCATAATTAGGGAAAATAGAATTTAAATTCTATTAATATATAAGTTGTATTACTAATTAACGATCATAACTAAAAATTTGTTAAAATTTTATTGGTATAAAATAAATATTTATAATGAAATATAAAAAATTGACTAGTCTAGTAATCGAGGTCCTTTTGAACGGGCGGATCAATTTATTTAATTCATGGACCTCGCTATCTGTAGAAAGTGAGGTCCTTTTGAACGTTTTAATTGATATATATCTTTGATATCTTAATTATTTTGATAATTATACCAAATTAAGAATAATTTAAAAATTATTCGAACTAGAAAGGTGGAATTGATTCAAATTGAAAAAAATTGTTATTTAAAAATAATCTAAAAATTTGCTAATTAAGAATAATCTAAAATTTTGTTATTTAAAATATCTTAATTATTTTGATAATTATGATAAATTAAGAATAAATCTAAAATTTTGCTATTTCAAAAATTTAAAATTTAAAATTTGAAAACCCTGGGACCTCGCTATCCGCAGAACGCGAGGTCCCTTCTGTCAGGTGGAGTTGATTCGAACTGAAAAGTCGCGTCTTTTCAATGAACCTCGCAGTTTGCAGATAGCGAGGTCCATTAATATCGCTTCGAAAGTGGTGCGAGATCTCCTATAAATAGGGTCTTATGGTCTTCAAATATTCTCACAACTTATCTTCATTCTTCTTCTTCTTACTCTACAATTCAATATTATTTTTAAAGAGTTCGATCGATATTTGATATTATGGCAGGGGTTACTAAGGCTAGATCATAGACACAGGTTCGACTTTTGGCAAACAACTAACGAGGTAAAATATATTTTTTAATTAGTTAATTATTTTTAATTATTTAATTATTTATTAATTTTAATTTTTAATTTGAAGCATTATGAACGTGAATTGACGATCTACATGAAATGTATCACATCTGAACCGCATAAGGATCTTGTTCCGTTTTTTGAAAAAGCCGATTTTGGCCATGTATGTCGGATAGTTGGCGGTACGAAGATTAATCGGCCGTTGGTAAACGCATTGTCGGAAAGGTAGAGGTCGGAGACACATATTTTATTTTCTGTGCGATGAGGCTACAATTACATTACAAGATGTTGCATTGCATCTTGGTCTGCCAGTTGACGGCGAGGTTATAATCGATGTTGCTGAAGCAAACTAGAAAGCCGTGTGTGGTAATTTGTTCGAAGTTATGCCAGACAAGTTCGACCGCGGTAAAATTTATTAACTTTTTTGGAGAATACTTTTGGAGAGCTTCCCCCGAATGTTGATGAAGAAACAAAGAGGGTAATATAAATAAATTTAATTATTTATAATTATTTATTTTGATATTATTTTTATTGAAAATAGTTTGACACATGTATTTATTAATTTTGCAGCGTTTTGCTCGTGTCCATATTCTAAGAGTCACCCAGGGGTCTTGATGCAAGACAAATCTCGAAACAAAGTGCATTTGATGTGGTTGCTTCATCTAAGCAGTCTTGCGGAATCCAAAAGTAAGAGTTGAGGATCGACAGTCTTGACATTTTTTTAGGGAGCTATGCAAAACCGTTGACCTGGACAAATATGTCATTAGAGGGTATGTTTTGTTGCTCTAGTCCTGGGCTTGGTTTCGAATGCTGTTTTTAAGCCCTACTCCTAGAAATTTGTCCCAATTCTTGTTTCCATTACTTCAGAGGCAATGAAAAAAATCTAAATTTTTATTTTTTTCCTTTTTTTTACGATATGCTAATAATATTTTTTTTGTTGTATAAATGATAGGTGGCATGTTCCATTAACTCACGCGAGACTACCAACAACACAACGAAATTATAGACTGTTAATCGACAAGAAAGAATGAGTATTACTTTTAATCGATTTCTTTATTTGAATTTAAAAATCTATTTTTAAAATCGAGTTTATCTAACTTAATTTACAAATTTTTTGTGTAGTTCCTGTGGACACTGTACGCTGATCATGATATTGCTGCATGTATTCCACCGAAAATAATACAAACTGCGGATGTTTGGATGTTGAGGGTCCTGCTCATACACTATGAAATAGTGGAATGACATCTTACCGACTACGTGCTGCGACAATTCAGTCTGCCACAATGCAGACTATGGACGTCGTACGCTAATCCTAATATTGCCGCATGTATTCCACCGAAAATAATGTAGATTGAGAATGTTTGGATGTTGAGGTTCCCGCTCATACACTATGAAATAATAGAGTGGCATCCTACCAACCGCGTGCTACAACAATTCAGTTGTGTCCAGGGGATTTCGGACCCACCACCAAAGATGGACGAATTGCATCACTTAACACGACAAGGGAAGACAGAGGTCCATTAGGGGCATCATCATGCGGTGTGGATGGCCGAGTAGATGACAAAATTTGGTAGGCGGCCCCCAATTGTGAATTAATTGTGTTCCACAGTCTTACATATGATTATATGCAATGGTACGAACAAAATGGGAAGCAACATATACTCACCCCAGAGGAGCACAAATGAGAAATAGGTGCTTCTCCCCCAAACCGTCTGCTGACGCAACATTCGCCGACACAATGTGGTACCAAGAGGGGGAACAAAGCCAAAGAAGAAGAACACACGCTCTAGGGGCCTCGTCATCTGGAACAGCACAGGCACCTGGCCAGTCAGCACCACAACCTCAGACACTGGTGCTAGCACACGCAGTCACTCACTCGACTTATTCGTCATTTTTAGCCCATGTTGAGTTCGTCCGAAGGTTTTTTACAGACACGTTGCGTCCCTTTATGAAAGGTCCTCCGGTAGATTATTCGACACTGCCCTTTGCATTTGTTCCTCCAGTGTGCGAAGTTGCTCCACTGGTAACACAGATCGACTTCAGTATTGTGGAGCAGACGCCGCCGCAGAGCTTATTCTACACCGGTCTTAATGCCGACGGTGGTACTCAAGATGCAGTTGATAATGATGATGATAGAGCACGCGCTGTTTGAAGGAATTCGCCTCTGATACTATGCCTCTAAGCTTAGGTATTACGCGAATTGTGCGATTAACTACCCGGATAAACCCATCCAACATGACTTTCAAGGCAGACATTTAACCTTGTTATTCATGCACAAAAACAAGGTTTAGAACTATTTTCATGGCAATTTTTATATCGTTTACAATGTCTCGTCTGTGCCAATATCAGTCTCAAACCCAGAAAAACAACTCCAACATTCCTACCAAGCCATTTCAACATGTTATTCTTGCACAAAAAATAGCGTTCGAACCATTTTCAACGTGCTTTTAACACCATCTACAATGTCTCCTACGTGTCAATATCAATCTCGAATGAAAGATAATTTCTAATACTACGCCTCTAAGTTGAAAATTTTCAGAAAATTTTAGACTAATGACACGATAAAACGCCTCGAACATGCCTATACACCCTTGTTTTTCAGCCTGGATTACAAAGGAACTCGCTATGCGCAGGACGCGAGGTCGCTGCAATAAATCCCGCAATAAATTCATTCGCCGTTTTAATTTTTCTTGGACCTCGCGTTTTAGAAAACAAGAGGTTTTATTCCGTTATTTTAAATTAAGTTATCCGAAAAGTGTATCAACGTAGGACAGATCTTGCTATACGCAGAAAATAAGTTCAGTAATCACATTTCGTATAGCATGAGGTCGCATTACGATGGTATTTTTTTTAAAAAACTTTAGTTGAATGCCATTTTTCTAAATAACTATTAAAGATGATTTTTTTCTCATAAAAATGCCGCTATTGGGAGCTCTCTTTTTCTGAAGTTAATATGTTTACAGCTCTCACTCACCCTTTTCTGTGATGATCAGTAACTTCAACAGCTACCTACTCTGTGTCAGTCTGTTTTCGCTGCTGACTGCATTGGCCCCAGCAAGATCAGAACCAACGGCGTGGATTCATCCACCAACCAACATCAGACACAGAAGTAGATGTTGTGAGTTGTGACCCCTTTCATAGCGGGGTCCATATCCTCAAGCTTTCCATCCTCGTTTGTTTGGTTGGTTAGCAGAACAAGTACTTGAAATCTGTTCTTACCCCTCACCCACATGTTCTTGTTATTATTGTTAACAAGTACATTTGCATTTGGTTTCCTCCATTTTTTCCCAAGAGAATTGTGACTTTGTTCAATCTTTTGAGAAAAGAAAGGGTTAAGTTATGATTTTGTTTCTTTTATTGTACTCAAATTTAATATGTTGTCTTTGTATTTTAATTTGATATAATGTATTTTCTCTTTTAGTTTGATATCATTAATTAATCTAAATAGTCCATTTCGGTTAAAGGGTGCTTATCCTAATGACAAAGATTATATCATATATGTTTGTTCAAACGACATCATGGACCCAATTTGCAGTCTATAATGACAGGAGAAGGCTACACCGAACCTGCAAGTCTTCTCATTTTTCTATATCTTGTCCTTTTGATTCCAAATTAAATCTTGTTTGTCCTTGGGATTATATCATTTCATGTCAAAATGTCTGCAATTTCTCTATTTTCATGCAATAATTCTACTTGAGATTTTAACCGTTAATGTTTCCATCTCTTACCTGATCTTTTAACAACCGATAATTTTTGAGTCGGTTGGCCAATCTAGTAATCTTTGTTTTCTCATATTCTTTTAGGTCATGAGTACTAGGCTCATTAAGAGTACATCATTCCTTTTTCTCTAAATAAGATTAGGATTAATATTAGAATCAAAGATTTATATATATATACATCATTTCCTTCTCTCTAAACAAGATTAGAATTAAGATTAGAATCAAAGATTTATATATATATATATATAATTTTCATGGACCTTATCGATGTTTCTCGGTGGGCTGGTACTTGAAAAAGCTCAGTACTTGAGTTGAAAAAGGGTTAATGATTTTTAGAAAATTTAAATTCGAACAACATTGTCTATAAAGTACACGCCAATTTTTAATATTTTTAACATTATCTACTTTTAAATGATTATTGTTTTTTTAAGTTTTGTTTTATTTATCTAAAGTAGGCAGAAATATACTACAAAGCAACACCGACAACTCTAGGTTGTACATAAGAATCAACCATACAGACGGGCCGGAAACCTTGCTACCCTCTAAATGGTAAATTTCATTTAGATTTTATGTAAAAAATAATAAATTTACACAATAGTAAAATTGTATTTTGACCCTTCAAAATATTACATTTATAAATTAATCACTTTAAAATGTATACAATTTTAAATAAGGGTTAACTACACTACATACCAATCAACTATGACTACTGACTCGAAAATACTACCAAATTTTAAAAAAATGCAAATCTATCACTGAACTTTAATTTTTAACTCGAAAATGTCACTCCGTCGTTAATTCAAAACGACGTCGTTTTTCTGGAGTAAAAATATTAAAACTATCCTCCTAAAGGAATTTGAACCCAAATTCTTTAAATACAAAGGCTAAGCCTTAACCACTAGACCAACATAACATTAAATAATATTTTACGACAAATATTATATGTATCAAACCACTTGAAATTAATTCAAATTATTTTATAAAATAAATATTATTATAAATAATATTAATATATAAAATATAAAAATATTATATATATATTAATATATATAAGTGTATTATTTTTATATACTATTTAAAAACCCAAAATATTCATAAAAATAAGATATTTATTTTATAAATAATTTATAAAACCCTAAACCACAAAGTCCAAACCCAAACCTCAAACCTCAAACCCTAAACCTTAAGGTTTAAGGTTTAGGGATTTATAGGTTTTATATATTATTTATAATTTAAATATATTATGTTTATGAATATTTTGTTCTTTTAAATAATACATTTATATTATAAATAATAAATAAAATAATATATTTTTATTTATATATATTTATATTATTTATTGTATTATTTTTTCATAAAATAATTTCAGTGAACCAAATGAATAAATTTACATAATTTAAATAAAAATATATTATTTTTATTTTTTATATATTATTTATAATATAAATATAATATTTTTAAAAAGTCCAAAATATTCATAAAAACAATATATAAAAAAATCTAAACCCTAAACTCTAAGGTTTAGGGTTTATGTTTGAGGGTTGAGGTTGGGATTAGAGTTTGTGGGTTAATAGTTTATGGATTATGGTTTTTTATATATTATTAATAATATAAATATATTATTTTTATGAATATCTCATGATTTTTTAAATATTATATTTATATTATTAATAATATATAAAATAATATTTATATATATATATTGATATATATAAAAATAATATATTTTATATATTAATATTATTTATAGTATTATTTATTTCATAAAATAATTTAAATTAATCTCAAGTAGTTTGAGATATATAATATTTGTGGTAAAGTTTTATCTAATATTATGTTGGTTCAATGGTTAAGGCTTAACTCTTGTATTTGAAGGTCCTGGGTTCAAATCTCTCCAAGCGCATTGGTTTTAAAATATTTTTTCTCCAGCAAAACGACGGCGTTTTGACTTAACGGAGACGTTAAGAGTTAATGACGGAGTGACATTTTCGAGTCAAAAATTAAAGTTCAATGCTAGATTTGTACATTTTTAAAGTTCGGTAACATTTTTTAATCAGTCCTTTAAATAAATATAATGATATATATTTGACCCCACATTTTTTAGATTTAATGATGTCCCCATTAGTTTTTTTTTTCTAGTTTCGTCCATGCTATAGATTATAAAAATTGATTTGTCGTTGAGGTGAGTTTAAGATTTGAAAATGTTTAATAAGAATCTCTTGTTCCATTTGGTTTATGAAAATATGATAGTTTTAGGATTAGTTTTGACATAACACATATAAAATATAGTTATTTTGTAAAATATTAAAAATGTGTTAAAAATATTTTTTTCAAAGCATTTTTATGTTAAAAATATTGCTAAAACATTTTGACTTTAATTCTACGCTTAAAATATCATAAAAAAATACAAAAAATTCAACTTAAATTTAAGAATACAAGTTTCGATACTTAAACAAGAGTCTCGATACTCTTACGTAAGTTTTTGTTAAAAATATTTTTTCAAAGTATTTTTATGTTAAAAATATTGCTAAAACATGTTGACTTTAATTCTACGCTTAAAATATCATCAAAAAATAAAAAAAATCAACTTAAATTTAAGAATACAAGTTTTGATACTTAAACAAGAGTCTCGATACTCTTACGCAAGTTTCGATACTCTAAACACCAACGGTCAAATTTTTAAACCCGCTCAAAGAATTTCGATACTCTTAGAGAAGTTTCTACACTTCGGTGTTATTGAACATTAAAATGTTTTGCTTTAATGGCTCTCAAAGGCTTTCAACGGCTCCAACTTACTCCTTTCATTTTAAACGATTAGAAATTAATTAGAGGACATAAAAGGATCTCCAAACACTTGAAGAACATCAAGATAGTTCATACTAACATTCAAGTGAAAGAAATTCGTAATTTGACCTTAAAAGTAGTCTTTTCTTTGTAAAAACACTTGTGAGCTTCATTTATTTCATTTGTTCAAGTGCTTAGTTGGGTGAGTGCTTAAGTTTACAAACATTCGATTTTATGGGGATTATTCTTTGTTTGTTAAATTTGTATTTTCTCTTGAGAGTGTTCTTAAGGTTTTGTGTATAAACCTTTAGAAGTTTATAAGGTTATTTATCCTGAAAAGTAAGTAAATTTAGTGGACTTGAGGAAAAAAAATCCTTAGTATGAATATCTAAGATAGTATAATAGACTTGATTTAGAAATCGAACCATTTTAAATCATTGAGCAAAGATTGTATTTTTTCGATAGCTTTCACCACAAATTTTAATTATCCAATCCTCCCCTCCTTGCTTATTTCAGTTGATCGATAAAGCTAATAATATATGTTTTATTTTTATTTTTTGAAAATTAAAAAAAATATTTTTTGTGAATAGAAATAAAAAATATTTTCAATAATGAAAAAAACACATTTGATACTTATTTTTTTATATAGAAACATGAATAACAAGATAATAAAAACCCTTACATTTACATGGATTGAACAAAAAATCAGACTGACACATTTCATAACTAAAAATTATTGACAAAGAAAATACATTTTAAGTTTATATAAATATGAACCCCGAGTAAATTTATGAAATTAAAAACTATTTTGTTTAAGTTTTTAATTTGACAAAATATTTTTAGGAAAAACAATAAAAACAAGTTTTATTATTTCGTTTTCATAAGTTTATATATTTTCATTTTTCAAAAATTACTTTAGAACTTTTAATCAAATATATTCTTTTCGTTATTTTTTATTTTCATATAAAATAAGAACGGAAATACCAACAAGGGTCGAATACAATGACAAGACAAATTGTTATCCAAGAAGAAAATTCGAGTTCAAATCTTAGAAATAACATTATTGGGAAGGAGCGACATAAATCTCAAACATAGACTATAAAACGGACATATCAACAAAAAATGAGAAAGGAAGTGACTTTTTTTTAAACCAAACGCGCATCATTCCTTTTTCCTAACATGACGTGGCAAACCTACATGGTCATCTACGGCGCGATAACAATGTCATATAGGCAAATATGCTGACTTTACAGAATGACACATCGGTTAAAAAATAATTTTATAAAATTATATAAAATATATTTTTTTCTTTTGACGTGTCATTTTGTCAAGTTGTTTTAAGTTGTTTATTGTCAGTTAACTAACATTTTTCATTCATGGAGGGGCATTTTTTGACCCAAAACGAAACATTGAGGACTAATTTACTTTACAAAAAGAATATGAGCTAAAGTGACTATTCAATTAAACGTTAGATACATTTTCGGCATTGCCAACTTTTTAATATATTATCAACACAATTGCTCTAATTAGCGAAAATGTTTAGCGGAAAAAAAACCATGTAGTTTTCATCAGCTTGGATCAAAGCAGTTCTTAAATAAATAAAAACATTATGTTTTCAATAGCTTGAATGAAGAGCATAATATAATTTTTTATTTCTAAAAAAATAATCAAAATTTAGGTTTTCTAACCCTTTTACGACCCATATAGTAAATCCATTAAAACGATCAAAATTCAGGTTCTCCTAACCCTTTTTCGTCCCATATAGTAAAATCCATTAAAGCACAAACAAACTTTTTGACAAGTCCAAGTTCAAGTTCAAGTTCAATCCATTATTACATGAACCCATTAGCCATTTAGTTAAAACGGAGCCCAACATCCTTAAGGAAATGCAACTTAACAAGCCCATTTAACCAAGCCATTATGAGAAATCAGACCAACTCAGACCAGTCCAATGTCAAAGGTCTGACCAAACTAGTCAAAGTTTGACTAAGGTGTTTAAGGGTTGACTAGCCCATGAAGGATGGTGTTAGACTGTTAGTTGATCTCCTGACTAGCATGTCTATAAAAATGTTTTGAATACAAGGTTGAAAATAACTGCAGATATGTAACGTAAAATTATTGTAATTACTAATTACAATGAAACACATCATTGGGAAAATCAAATACTTAAACAACTAGCATAGTGAATTTCTAATTTAATCGAAATCATGTTTATTTGCGCAACAGATTAAATGAATTATGAACTAATTCACTAAGGTGAATTGACTAAAATTTACTAACTAAAAACGCCCTCAATTCATGACTTTCGTTAGCAACTATTAAGTCTCTTTGTCTAATAACTAGTGAACTAAAAAGTTAATTTGAACATAAATATAGGTGCAGGGATGGACTGAGAGATTAGTGGGGCAGTTCGGTTGCCCTCTTAAAATTTAAAATTTTTATATAATTTATTTAATATTTTTTTAAAAATATATTTTCGTCCCTTAATCTTTCGTTTCTCCTACGATCCTAAGCTTCATCACTGAACATCAACTCATATCAGGCCTCCTAACCATGATACTCAATGATATTGATTAGATCACATCCAGAGGGTGCTCATTCATGGAGGCCCTTTAACACGAGTCCACTAGATGGAGTAACCAACCTTTTTCTGTTCTCTACAAAAGAACCCTTCTGGGCCTTCGATTCGAACCATAGCCCAATGCCCTAGGTTTGGTTGAATCCAACTACCAAAGGCCCATTTCAGATTAGATCCGATGCTCAAACTTGATGAGGTCCACTGCCTCTGGATCCGACCCATAGTTCAAGCCTAGTCCAACCCACAGCTCAACCTAACTTATTACCTGATTTGTATACGTGCTTGACCCATGCTGTTGACTTTAAAAATTTAGTCTAGTTTATCCATTTTGAGATGTATTATTCCTTTACTGGTTCAAATACTCATTTGTAATTTTCTGTACATATTTAATCGATTCAAGAAAATGTACTGATCAATTCAACCATCTTTTTGAATGACATGTGGATCAACACTAGATTCAAATAAGTCTTATAGAATTAGTGAATTATGTTGGTTAAATATTTATAATTTTTTTTATCAAAGGAGATTAGAATCATATTAAAACTTGCAAGATAAAAGATACAAACATGAGCAAAGTCCATGACAAAATCTCGTAGGATTAACAAAAGATGCCATAACAGGCGGCTACAGAGGAAAGAGAGAAAAAACAAGCCATGCAAGGCTTAGACAAACACCACCATCCAAGAGCAACAGCATACCATAATAGGAAGTTCAGAGAAAAATCCCATCCCTAAAGCAATAAAGTGAACAGAATTGAACCCTCAAAAGAGTGTCTTGTCATCATCGACTGAATCTGTTCTTGCCATAGCGGAGAGGATTGAATAGGCTTTGTTGATCCATACAAAAGTCAAGCCACGAAAAGGCCACTAACGGGAGGCAACGATCCAACATTGCCTAAAGAACGTTTACATGGACCAGGATTAGAACCCATAGCATCGGGGCTCCAACAGGAAGCACTAATCCCGGGAAAACAACATGAGAAGATTACCCTCCTTTGAACCTTCCCTCTATCGATAACTGTAGGGTGAAATTCGATATTGGGTAAAGCAGATATAAACCGACTTGCTTTAATAGAGACATCATGTCGAAACCCTGAATCGAAACCTTTGCCTAGAGGAATAGTACCTAAACTAGATTCATCAACATGAGCGAAATAAGGGATTAGAATCGGCTCCCACTTCCGCTGCCAGCGCGTGCTCTCCTACAACCCCTGGATCAACAGCACGGCGAAGGGCCATCACCCAAACTATGGAACAGCCGGCCGTTAGACGGAGAGAACATCTACCGGTGAGATCCACAAAACCTCACGCCATTGCATTTCCGCTTGAAGGCATCAACGTTGTCGTCTCCACCTTCGCCCAACCCAACCAAGCTCGCGTTGGTCCGTCGTCCGGTCAAAAACAGGCTAACTGTAGCCATCTCAAACCGATCATCGATTTCTGAAATCACGAACTGGAAGGCTTGACCCCTTTGCTGCTCTTTCATGCGACGAACCCAGTCAGTGCCACCATCCCAGCATCGATTTTGAGAAACCTCCAAGCGTTTGCTCCATACCCCTGCCACCAAAGATAACAAAATGATGTACCTTCCATGGATAGAACGAGCCGATTCCCTTTCCACGGTCTCCCCCTTTCGAAAACTATTCCGCCAGAGCACCACCGCTCCCTTCAAACCTGCTTCCTTCACCGCCTCAAAAACACTGGAGGTGCAACGGGGCCACTCGTCGGGGAAAGGCCACACGAACAAGAGAGAATTCGAGCAGAACCTCACACAGTTTTGCAGATAGGAGAGGGCAGCAGGGAAAAAAAAGGCCGGTGGGCAGGGAAGGCAAAAAAAAAGAAGATGGGAGGTTTGGGACCGGAGGCAGAGGAAGAGAGAGGGGAGAGCTTCTCGCGCTTCATTTTTAACCGCTAGTTTATATGGCAGATTAGTCGGACCGACTGGTTAAATATTTATGACTACTAACTCAGATCTGTACAAAATAATTGTCATATTCATTTGATGTAGGGTTAGACAGTGATGAACTTAATGTAGTTCACGTTAGAGGAAGGACTTTTGTATTTGTATTTCACGGACTGTGTCTTGTCAAAATCAGTGTCTTTTTTCCAGTTTCATTGTTGTATTTCTTGTGTAATACATGGTGTTCTTTTAAATGTATATTACCACTATTTAAGTAATTTGCTTTGTAGAAACTCTAAACAATATGGGTGTAAGGTATAATATAGTGTATTTTAATCTACTTTATTTTTACGTTCTGGATTGCCTGAGTGTATGTTGAATAAGTATGTTGTATGTTAGTTTAGATTCTGCTATAATGTCATGAGTTCTGTTTTAATTAAGCATTTGATGCTTCTGTATATGCATCTGAGATGGATTTGGTGGTTCTACCCTGATCATATTTGTAAACCTATGCTTTGTTAGGTGGTTTTTCCGTTTACCAGTTGGTAATTCCACGCTCTATTATGCCTACTTCTTTCCTTTTTTGGTCAGTAATCCCATGCTTTGTCTAATTGTCTCAGACGTTTCATCTGGTAATGCTGCATCAGCATCATGCACGAACACACCATATGTAGGGATGTAAAAACAGATAATTGGATGGGTTTTAGGTCGGTCAAATCGAATACAAGTCATTGCAGGTTGATTTGATGTTTCGACTCGATTCGGGTCGAGTGCGGATCAGTTTCAGGTCGGGTTCATTTCAGGTCAGGCCGAAACAGTTCGAGTCTGAATCAGTTAATTGACGAGTTAATTCGGGCTCGGGTAGACTTCAGGTTGGGCTCATTTCAGGTAGGTTTAATTTCAGGTCGGGTTCATTTCAGGTCGGATAATTTCAAGTAGTTTCATTTTAGGTCGGGCTAATTCAGATTTCGAATTCGTATTAAGTTTGAGTTTGGTACAAATAGTCGATAGAATTTGGGTTTGATCATTTCAAGTGAATTATTTAACGCATTTCACGAATACGAATCACTCTAAAATTAAATATTAGGAACTATAATGAACAAAAATATCATTAAATGATTCATATCTAAAATATTAGAGTAAATTACAAAAAAAAATAGAATTTAATAAGGGTCAATTTCGGTGAAAAATAAAATTTTAGAAACTAACATGAATAAAAATATCATCATATTAAAAACACTAGACTAAATTACAAAAAAATTAATAGGGGTCAATTTGGAATAAAAATAAAGTTTTAGGGACTATAACGAACAAAAATATTAAATTAAAATTAAAAATATTGGACTAAATTACAAAAAAAATGAATAAAGGTCAATTTGGACAAAAAATAAAGTTTTATGGACTATAATGAACAAAAATGGCATCATATTAAAAACATTAGACTATATTATAAAATTGTAAAATAAATAGTGGTGAATTCAAATCTCTAAACCCCAAACTTCAATCCCTAAATCTTACAATCACTAATAATTAAAGTGCAAACCGAATCCCTAAACTAATCTCATAACTCCAACCAACCACTCAACTTGACACATTTATCCCAAAACCCAAACCTCAACCACTAAATCTTACATTCACTAATAATTAAAGTGCAAGCCTAATCCTCAAATCCCCTGATCCCTAAACAAATCATATAACCTCAAACACTCAACTTGAAACATATATTATACCCATAAACCCTAAACCTCAGCCTCTAAATCTTACAATCACTAATAATTAGAGTATAAGCCTAATCACTTAATTCCTAAACTAATCTTGTAACCCTAAACACTCAACTTGACACGTTTACCATCAAACCCTGAACCTCAACACATAAATCTTACAATCATTAATGATTAAAGTGCAAGCATAATCCCCTAATCTCTAAACTAATCTCATAACTCTGAACACTCAACTTGACACATTTACCCTTAAATCTCGAACCTAAACACTTAAATCTTACAATCACTAATAATTAAAGTGCAAGTACAATCTCTTAATCCTTAAATTAACCTCATAACCCCAACACTCAACTTAACACAATTACTCCTAACCCCTAACCTCAACCCCTCTTTTTTTCCAGGCCAAAATAAATTGGACCTTCAAAAGCCCGTCAAACGTTTGGAATCGCTATTGGTCGTTTTGGGTTGGGTATAACTGAAATAAGTTAGGTCTTTAAAAGGTTTAATTATTAAATAATTTTATGAAGGATGATCTAATTAAAAAAGAACCTAAACGTAAAGGTATAAGGAAATTAAACTAAAATTGAGACTAAAATAAATCAAATAAAAACTAAAGAATAAAAAAAGACTTAAATGTAAAGTTACTAAATTAGTAATGATATAAAGTTCAAATAAACCCTAAAAATGGGCGGGATTTCCCCCCTCCATTTGTCAACTTTGATTCAATTTCAAACGAAATTGAATTATCAAACGGTTTGGTTCCTTTCCTTGGGATTTGGCCGCCAAATCCCTAAAAATGGCGGGGTTTTTTAACTTTGGATTAAATTAAAAAAATAAAAGTTAATTTGGATTAAAAATTAAATTTTAGGGACTAAAATAAATTAGACTAAATTATAAAAATATAAATAAATATGGGGCAATTTTGACTAAAAATTAAATTATAGGGACTAAAATAAATAAAAATATTATTCGACTAAATTACCAAAAATATAAATATATATGAATCAATTTCGGCTAAAAATAAAGTTTTAGGGACTATAATGAATAAAAATATCATCATATTAAAAACATTGGACTAGATTAGAAAATTTTGAAATAAATAGGGGTCAATTCGGTTAAAAATTAGGTGCTAATATGAACAGAAATAAACCCCAAATCCCTAAACTAATCTCATAACCACAAACATTCAACTTGACACGTTTACTCCTAAACCCAAACCTCAACCCATAAATCTTACAATCATTAATAATTAAAGTATAAGCCTAATCCTCAGATCCCTAAACTTTTGTTTTACTCATTTTTAAGTTTATTATTTTCACCAAAATTATTTATTATCCGTTTTAATTTGTGTACGATAATTAAAATTAACGGTATTATAATTACAACTATGAATTTAAAACATTAGAATAGAAAATGGTTAACCTTCTAATATTTTGTTTTTGATCAAATCAACAAAAAATTTCAATCTTTCCCAATAAAATTTGGTGAAGTTAATCGATAAAATTTGGTTAAGTTAATAAGATTACAAATCGGTTTCGAATTATCGAATTCTCGGGTCAAATCAGATTCTGACTCGAGCAAGTTTCAGTCAAGTTTTCAGGTCGAGTCAACTTTTTACATCCTAACTATATATAATCTACTGAAATGAGTGTCGGATAAGCTACTGTATCCTGAACATAATCGAGATCTGATAAACTAATTGATTGTATTGTTTTAAATAATTAGTTTTTGTTTTCTGTTTGTTTCACTTTTTAGATCACACTGGTCTTCTTAGCTCATACTTCTTCTATTCCTCTTATCTCAGATTATTCAGGATGTAAGGGTATTATTTTGAAATTCGGAAGACCAGTCTTTATCTTCTGCTATTTATAAGATTTAAGACTATTCTTTAATTTATTTTTGAACTGTGATATGAGTTAAATTTCATTATTTTTGGATATTTCTGGGTCCATTACATTCTTTTTTATAAATTTCATATTCTGAATGTTATATTTTCCTATACAATAACATAGAACTCAGGAGTCTACATTGTTTCACCTATAATGAATGTTCTTTAAACTACACCAAGTCAATTCTTTTTCAGTAATTTAAATTGTAATAATCATTTTGTTTTCAGATAAGTTGAATAAATTGTTAAATAAGATTTGTAAATTGTTTAAAATATCTTATTTGATTTTGAGGGTCACCTTTATGATCAATATAATCTTTATGATTCATACATAACGCTTATGTCGAGTATAAGATGTTACATGTAGGGATGTGAAATCAGGTAATCGGACAGGTTTTAGTCAGGTAATGTCAAGTCAGGTCAAATTCGGTACATGTTGTGTTAGGTCAATTTAATGGTTCGACTCGGATCAGGTCGGGTCCGGGTCGACTCAGATTCGGGTTATTATCAGGTTGGTTCGAATCAAGTTGAGTTCGGGTTCGGGTAAGTCTCAGTTCAAGCAAAATGGTTCGGGTCTGAATTAGTTAATTAACAAGTTAATTTAGGTTCAGATGCACTTCAGGTCGGGCCGCGTTCAGGTCGGGTCACATTGTGACGGATAAAATTCAGGTCGTGTAATATCGGGTTCGATTGAGCTTCAAGTTGGATAATTACTAATTAGTACTTATTGTTACTTGTACAAAATACAAATAGACTCCATCACTCTGGGTGTGGTAATTGTGTGGGTAAATTTCGGATAAAATTATTTTTTAGGGATTAATACGTATTGTAGGGAATTAATTGAACACTAAGCTAAGAGCCTAAAACCTTAAACCAATAACTCTAAACTACGCTACACCATAAGCTAAAGTGTTAATTTCGGTTAAATAAAGATTAATTTTGGTTAAATACGTATGGTATATAATATATAGATTATATTATAGATTATAGTATACATCCGAAACAACCTTAAACCAATATCTTAGACCATAAACCTTAAACCTTAAACCATACAAATTAATCTATTAAACCAATAACTTTAATCTACACCATAAATGTTCATATATATATATATTAAGTTAAAATATATTTAACTTGTTCATTACGTATTACATCAAAATAATGAAATAAATTTATTGATGTTTAAAGTGATTTCCAATGATTAAGATAATAATCAACAAATGAATCATTTAATACATTTAATTTAATGGTTATAGTTAAAAATTTTAATATAATTATCTACTTATACAAGAAGATTTTTTTTAATTTAATGATTATAATTAACACATTGATTTAAATTTTGAATGATAAATTTAAATTTATCAATCTCACATTATGAATTTAATAAAACTTTGAAATATTATTATATACAATAATTTATATACTATAAATAAGTAAAAATATAAAACTAATGATCATAGTCAATCATGTACTTTAATTTGTGAATATGTATTTGTCACACTATAATATGATAAATTCATAATCTCACAACTTTATCAATCGTAACTTATTAATTATTACAAGTCAGAATGTCAGATAAATATAAAGTCAGTTAAATATCAAATCAGTTCAACAACAAGTCATGTAATTTACAGGTTGAGTCAATTACAGTTCAGGTTCATAACAGGTCAGGTTGATAACAAGTCGGGTAATATTAATTATCTACCAGGTTAATCTCGGGTTCGGGTTCATATCAGGTCGGATCCAGGTCGATTTCGGTTATCACATTATCAGGTCGAATTCGAGTTCAGGTCGTTCTTAGGTCGGGTTCAGATTCAAAATTTCCAGGTCCAACTTGGGTTCAGGTCAACACCAGTTTATACTCGAATCGATTTCAAATTACCACCACTTGAATCACCACCAGTTCTAACTCAAGTTGGTTTCAGTCAATTTTACAAGTCAGTTCAGCTTTTTACACCCCTAGTTACATAAAAGAGGCATATGCATCGACTAAGACTTGAGCATAGGCAACTTCGTAACATTTATTTGTATTGCTTTCATTGAAGTGGCACAGGGCTCTAATAAGAGTATTTTGTATGTGGGTAAAATAAGCAAATAACCCTCTAGCAAACTTGTTGGTTTGAGTCGGTCAACTTTAAAAATTTATAAAATAATTATTTGACTTTAAAAATCATAAATTGGGTAAATTATATTAATTTTTAATTGTAAATACGTGACGGTTAATAAAATTAATATAATAAAAAATTTAATCCTCAACTTTTTATACTATTTTAATTTGATTTCAATTTTAAAAAAATAACTTACTTTTTCATTTCATTTCCCGTTATTTTCTTGTCTTATTCTTCTTCTTTCCCCAACCCCAACGTCCTCTACAATTATCTATATGTATTTGCAATAACAAAGAAGCTCTTGAATGATTTTGGCCTTAAAAGTAATCGTCACCTATTGTCCAAACTCTATCGACAACAAACCCAACAATCGAGCTAAAAGATAAAAGGAGAATACAATAGAATCTTAAAGTTTAAAATTGTAATAAAGGGCAGAAACAAATACAAATGGTTTCAAAATGTTCTTTCGTATGGCCAGAAATCGAAAGAAGCTGGTTCTCCCGAGATAACGAAAGGGGAAAAAAAATAAAAGGGATATAGAAATGGAGTCAAATGATTTACTGAGAAAGAAAATCAATTTGAATACACGATTTTTTAGGGAATATATATTTTCTAAGTAGAGATATTACATTCTCATGTCGGAATTCGAATACATACAAGATGGACATGATGAGCATATTTGGCCACTTGACTAAATAGCGAATAAATTTTAATAAATGTGCATCTTTTTCTTGTGAGAACTTTGCTTTAGAGAAATCAAAGTACAATAGAACCTTTATAAATTAATATTTGATAAATTAATAACCTCTCTAAAATAATAATTTTTTCGGTCCCGACTTGAGCCAAAGGTCTAAATTAATAATTTCTATACATTAATAAGATAATAATTTTTCGGAAGACCCTTATATAAATTTATGGTCCGTTCAATATTATAAATTAATAATTCTATAAAATTACAAATATAACTAGGACAACATAGTAAAATATGATTATATTGTTGATTTTTGAACACATTTAAGATGTGAAGCCACAGTTGGTTGGTTTTGATTTGGATTGACTAGTTAAGAATGTTTGATGTTGTTTTATAATGGTTGATTTCCTTACCATACATTACCTTGCATTAAGTTTTAACTAGTACCACGTACAACAATGAACTTTGTTGTTTTACGGGTATGTATTGTATTTAATTAGTCACATTGTACATGAACATCATTCAATTAGTCAATACAATGTATATGTTTTATTCATGAAGAATAATGTAGGTTCGTTGAATCGAAAAAAAAATTTCTTTAAATTAATAAATTATTAATTTATCGATTAATTAATACCTCTTTAAATTAATAAAATTACGTGGTCCCGACATTATTGATTTATAGAAATTTTACTATACAACATAATGAAGCCGAGATCTATACAAACCAATGAATGATCAACACATGAGGCTATATTTACTAGAGACATGGGCAGTTCAAAGAATTTAGGGGCAATGTGCAATTTATTAAAATGAGCCCTTAATTTATAATAGTGAGAGATAAGTTTTTTTTCAATTTTTTTTATCTTAATACAAAAATATTGTTAGATTACCCTCTTGAACAAAAAAAAAATTAACTTATAAACATCTAATAATCTAACGTTTCACTTAAAAAGTGATATTCTCTTTGCATGTTTTGAAGCAAAACCATCTACAACGCTGTTAACATAAATTTCTTAGATCACTCTCGATTGCTATTAAAGCAAGACTATTTAATCTTTCTTACGACATAATTGTTCATAAGTATGACTTCAACAACTTCAATTTTGAAAAATTATGTTATGTAGAAACAACAATAATATGAATAGTTAATAAGATTTTAGAAGCAATTGTCGCATTTGAGAATCAATTAAACGTTCTAAAAATATTAATATATCCATTGCTCTCATTTTTAATCAAGTAAAATTTCTTTAAGAAACTTCATATCAATAAATAACCCATTTCCATAAACATCAGATAATTCACCTTTCTGTAATTACTTATTTTTGTCCGGATATAGTATTTTATATAATATTATTATATTGTAATAAAAGTAAAAAAATAAAAAATAAAAAGTAAAAAAAAATGAAAAAAGAGGAAAACATGCATGTGTGCCACGTGCAAAAATCATCCACGTCACCCCCACCATTTGCCTATAAAAGGCGGGCGGGGAGGCTGCCAAAGACACAAAAAATGGCCATAAATGGCAATTGCAATTGAAAGTAATTGCACAATTGCAATTGCAATTGAATGAGCCATGAATTTGGGGCAGTGCCCTTCGAGGCTCGAGAGCAGTGCTCTCGCCGGAGAATTATTTTTCGAACTATTTGTTCGATCAAAGGTCTTGCTGAGGTCCGTTCGAATAAATTTTTGGGTTATAACTAGATGATGTCGAGATCTCGCTAGAGGTCGGTTGATGTTCTCCGTTCGAGCTTCTAGTAGGGTAAATTCTGATCTTTATCTTTGTATTTATTTTCGGTTTAGATATATAATAATATATATTGATTATATTTTGTAGCGTAATATATATTTTGTAAGCCATGTTTGTATGTGTATTTTAGGTTGTATGAATTACTTATATGAATAAAATATATTTTTGTCATTAGAATTTTATATTTACTTTTGTTTATACTTTAATTGTTCATACATATAATTATTACACCTAGCGTAAACCTTATTGTTCCGGTATTCTATTGGGAGTGGCATCCCGTTCTTCAGGTGTCATCTCCTTTGATTGATGTGAATATCAGGGCAATTTTTAAATTATCATGCATTTTAGAAGTTAAAATTAAATTAACTCGAATTTTGGTTTTCTTGCAAAGACAACACTAAATCAACGCGGTACCAATTTTAGGCGTTGTGGGGTGCTAATCATTCCCCACGCGTAATCGACTCCCGAACCCAAACGTTTAGAATCTCTAGTTTTTTTAATGGTGTCTGGCCTACCAAAGTGGCCGGTGGCGACTACATCACCCTATTTTCACCATTTTTAATAATTGTTCAAAAAACCCTTATTACAGATGGCGACTCCACTGGGACATTTTTTTAAGAGAATCAGGCCAATGTTAATTTTGTGTTGTCTTGCAAAAAAATTAAAAATTCGGTTTAATTTAATTTTTAATCCCTCGACATTCATGCATGGGCTTTTTACTCGGGCTCCTCACCTTGTTAAGTGGGAGTGATTGCTTCGCTTCGTGGGGTCTTCACCTATGTATAGTGTCGTAATTCACTTTCGAAATTCGATCTTTATATTTCGTGGGGTCCACACCTTCGTATGGTATAAGGGCCGTATTCCCCCGAATCGATGTCCTAGCGACAGTTCGGGTACCGCTCACTCTAGAACTTAAACCGCATATAGTGCACCGTAGGAGCCCACCCATTTTAGAACCCTTAAGTGGGAATGATTACTTCGCTTCGTGGGGTATTCACCTCCGTATAGTGTTGTAATTTGTTTTCGGAATTCGGTCCTTATATTTTGTGAGGTCCACACCTCCGTATGGTATAAGGGTCGTATTCCCCCGAATCGATGTCCTAGTGACAGTTTTGATACCCTTTATTTTAAAACCTAACCGCACATAGTGGATCGTAGAGCTCACCTTTTAACCATGCCCTGTTAGGCCTTGTTTGATATATTTATTCTTTTGTTTGTTATATATGTCATATATGTGCTTTTAATTGCTTTAATTCATTACCTTTATCATTTTATTTTTTTGTTTATTTATTTAATTATCTTACCGTACTAACTTGGTTTTCTTTGGTGTTTATTTTTTTGTTTTCTTTCCTTTTTTTGCATTTATGTTGCATACCACATTATACCATGTTGATTTAAGAACAATCCAATTTAAAGGGCATTCGACATGAGAGAGAAGTCTGTGATGCCAAGAGCAATAATGCTATAGTATCGGGTTGGGCCAAACAAAAGCCAACAGAGAAATAAGACAGATTTACGATGAGATACGTGTCAAAACCCCCTTCAAACTAGATTGACAAGATCTGCCCCGGAAGAAGACTCTTGTCCGCATTCTGCCTGTAGGGGTTAGTGATCTTTCCAGAAGTTTCGGGGTACGTAGATTACACTACCGTGAACTTTTTGAGCAGTAGAAGAGAACGGTGAGATCGCCCCTCAGTCCAGAAGTGGCATTAAGACATGAAGTGCGAACTTTGCTTCACGAAGTCAAGATGTCAAGATGAGAAACTAACTGTTATCTGTAATTCATTATTTTAGCTTATTGCAATCATACATCTTCTCTGTTAAACTGGTGTCTTTCTAAGGACTGTTTACGAATCAACATCATATTTGCATTCATTGCATTTTATACATATTGTTCGCCTTTCTAGTCTTTTATTCATGACACATTCCATGCATTGACCAATTAAATGATAAAGATTTGTCCGCATTAGTTGAAGTTTTATCATGGATGAAAAAATTGAACAAACTTAGAGATCAAAACTCGAGAAGCTAGACGATAAATTCGAGAAAGAGAGGCACTGGGGTATTCTACCAAGAAGTGGGGCAAGCTTACACCGCACCTAGAAGACCAGAATAAGTTGACACCATGACAATGACTGGCATTTTGGCAAGATCGACCGAAATGTCGGCATAACGTGCTTAAACACAGTAAAGTTTAAAGTAACGGATAATTCGAGTATCCATCAAAAATCCATTTTCACGAATGGTCAAAGGAAAATAAATCCTTTGGAAAAATCCAATGTCATGATTGGTATAAACTGATTTTACCCAAGGGAATGGTACAACTAGCCTGGAGCAAACGACTATCGATAAAGGCACCTTAAAATTGTTGATCCCTGTGCATTTGGGAAAAATGCAAAAGAAATCCACGAGCTAAGCTATAGTCAGAGTGTAGTTATTTTTTTCATAATGAAAATTTCATTTAGAAAATATTTTTGCATTCTTCGATTCATTAAATATTTCATTCATTGCTATGGAGTGGTTTTTATTCTCCCATATACATTCACACGTTTAAAAAAAGAGGATATGTATACATCATTTATATTGGGACCTTAAATCTCAGTTGCAATAGTACATTTGAGTCAAAGCCAAAAGATCAATTCCATGCAGCTTATGCTTAGAAAGAATTGAATGTTGTGAGAATATTGCAAATGCGAGCCTCTGATAATCTATTTAGGTCAACAGGGGGAACAAAATGAGTGTTTAGATAATGGGCATATTCTATTTTAGGAAATTCCCTTCTCAGGCATTTGTCGTTTAATTTCCTTGAATCGAGTGTTGACCCTAAACTTCTATCCCCTTAAGAATTTCTCTTGACATCTATGAATGGGACGAAGAATGACATTCACACTTTCCAAGAGGAGGAAATGATTGAAATCAAAGGCCATAAAAAATCAACAGAGGAAAATGATTGAAGACTGTAAGGAAAATACCAGGCAGAAAATTGAAGGAATCCAAAATGAGCACAATAAGTTAAACAATACAATGAAGAAAAAGAGGGAGGTAAATGAATAATTCACCATCATTGAAAGAATCATGGAGGATTGATTACTCCGAAGCAGAAATAAATGTCAAGGTTTAATACAGATACAATAAAAGAAGAGAGATTTGAGATTGAGACCTTGAATAGTCTGTTTAAAAAAGAAAAGGAATAAAAGAAGATAACGTATGTTACATGAGCACACATAGATCAAGCAATGCAAAAATGAATCTTTAAGTGGAAAAATGAGTAGGAGACTTCAAGTACTTTTGATTTTGAAGAACCTTGGAAGATCAATTATCTCTAAATAGAAAGCAAGTATCAATATTCGACCAGAATGCATCCTGAAAATAAAAGGAAAAAAGTAGCCTGCCTGAGCATATTGCCATCTATGTATGACTAGAATACGCTGATCTAAGGACACAGAAGAAAGAAATAAAATCTAGGGTAAAACCCCAAAGAAATGGGCAATCTAGAGTGATCCGGGTAATGGAAGAGAAGAGAATATTTCAAATAAAATGAAGTGTGATTTTTCTTAATCATCACACATGGTCTCCAGTACAAGCCCCTAAAAGACCATTTTGATCATTCATAGATATCTAAGTTGAGTAAGATTGTCTTCAGATTACATTCCACCTATAAGGGAACATTTTTTCAAGGAACGCCAAACTTCAAGTTCCTGATCGACACCAAAATGAGGAAATGATGGGGTATGGTGAGATTAAGAGAGCCACCTAAAATGGATTAGAATTTAGTTATGGGAATCGTTCTTCTCATAAGCCTAATAGACTGGAAGAGGCTACACACGTGCATATATCTTTACAATAGTCAAGATATTCTAAACATACTCTTTATTTGAATTAATCTTTGTCAATTTGAAATAAATATGCTATTACATTTGGTATTTTAGGGCCGGACATTAGTTTTTAAAAGTGTTTGACATTTTTCTCTCAAATTTTGAGATATCATTACTCATGCATCATCTTTATCATATTACTTAAAAAACATTTGTACAAGAAATTGAACAGGTAGTTTCCAAGAAGATGACTTTGGCAAGAACTTCATGCACCTTTGCACCGGTCAAGAAGACACACGCTTGAGTGTCACATGCATTGATATGATTATCTCAATATTTTCAAAATTAAAAAGGCAGAGATCATCCAACAATCTCAAAGCAAGATATCACTTTTTAGACTTTCGAGCCGTCTCCTTTGATGGATTTTTTTTTGATGTCAAGACGAGTAGAAATTGGGGATCATCTCAAAGATTTTCAATCTTCAACCTTTTGGGAAGCAGTGGACTCAGGGCAAGATGACAACCTTACTTTGATGCCAAGACGATCAGAAATCGAGGCATTATCTCAAAGATTTCCAGTCTTCAGCTTTTTGGGAAGAAGTGGAAATTTTTCAATACCCACGCCATAGGAAATGTGGTGCCATTTCTAAAGATAAAGGTTCTATATAGGAAGAACCCACATTTTCAAAGATTCGAAGTAAAAGTTTCTATATAGGAAGAACCCGCAACTTGAAGATTTCAGAGCAAAATGTTCTATATAGGAAGAACCCATCAAGTTCTATATAGGGAGAACTTATAGCTCAAAAGATTCGAATCAAAAGGTTCTATAAAGGAAGAACCCACATTTTCAAAGATTCAAAGTAAATAGTTCTATATAGGAAGAACCCGTAACTTCAAGATTCAGAGCAAAAGGTTCTATATAGGAAGAACCCATCAAGTTATATATAGGAAGAACTTGCAGCTCAAAAGATTCGAAGTAAAAGGTTCTATATAGGAAGAATTCGCAGCTCCATGACTTTAAAGCGAAGAACTCGTAGCTCCAGGACTTCAAAGCGAAGAGTTTTATATAGGAAAACCCGTAGCTTCAGGATTTCAAAGCGAGAAGTTCAATATAGGAAGAATATATAGCTCAAAGACTAAAAGGTGGAAAAGTCCTATACAAGAAGAACTTGCAACCTAATAGTTCTCGTGACTCAAAAATGACAAGATAAAAAGTTTTGTATAGGAAGGACTTGCAGCTCGAAGGTTTCAGATGGAAGAGAAGTGAACAGTTCAGTGTAGGAAGAACTCGGAGCTTCGAATCTCTGTACAAAGAAGTATGGCAAAAACGAGTGCTTATGATCTTTGTTCTCGTTTCACAAGAACAAGCAAAGAGGGGTAGCTGCAATCACTTATTTTTGTCCGGATATAGTATTATTATATAGTATTATTATATCTTATTATATTGTAATAAAAGTAAAAAAGGAAAAAGTAAAAAGTAAAAAAAGGAGGAAAACGTGCATGTGTACCACGTGCAAAAATCATCCACGTCACCCCCACCATTTACCTATAAAAGGAGGGTGGGGAGGCTGCCAAAAACACAACAAAAAATGGCCATAAATGGCAACTGCAATTGAATGAACCATGAATCGGCGTGGCGCAAGCCTTGGGGCAGTGTCCTTTGAGGTTCGAGAGTTGTGCTCTCGCCGGGGAATTATTTTCCGGACTGTTTGTTCGATTGAAGGCCTTGCTGAGGTCCATTCAAATAAATTTTTGGGTCATAACTAGATGATGTAGAGATATCGCTAGGGGTCGGTCGAGGTTCTTTGTTCGAGTTTCTAGTAGGGTAAATTCTGATCTTTATCTTTGTATTTATTTTCGGTTTAGATATATAATATATATATTGATTATATTTTTGTGACGTAATATATATTTTGTAAGCCATGTTTGTATGTGTATTTTAGGTTGTATGAATTACTTATATGAATAAAATATATTTTTGTCATTAGAATTCCATATTTACTTTTGTTTTTACTTTAATTGTTCATACATATAATTATTACACCTAGCGTAGACCCTATTGTTCCGGTATTCTATTAGGAGTGGCATCCCGTTCTTCAGGTGTGATCTCCTTTGATTGTTGTGAATATCAGGGTAATTTTTAAATTATCATGCATTTTAGAAGTTAAAATTAAATTAACTCAAATTTTGGTTTTCTTGCAAAGACAACACTAAATCAATGCGATACCAATTTTGGGCGTTGTGGGGGGGGGTGCTAATCATTCCCCACTTGTAATCGACTCACGAACCCAAACATTTAGAATATCTGGTTATTTTTAATGGTGTATGGCCTACCAAAGTGGCTGGTGGCGACTCCATCACCCTATTTTCACCATTTTTTATAATTGCTCAAAAAACCCTTATTACACTTTCCTAAGAGCATTTTTAAAATTATTATAATAAGTTCTGAGATTAATGTCATCTAATGAAAGTGTTTTATCAAAATGAAACGAGAAACCAAAAACATTTTCATACAATTGATATTGTTCAAATATCTTATCTAAAGAAATAATGACTTGATCGACAATATACAAGAAGTATTCAATTCTAAATGACTCATTAAGATCTATTAATGTTTCCTCACTAACAATTTCACCAAATTGTCTTTTCCTATGTATCATACGTTTTTTTTAGAAAACGTAAGATCAATTCCAATTTCATTATCTATTTTTCTTGCTATGTCTACGACACTTGAAAATCCATTATTTCTATAATTTTTGAAAACTGAAATAAGTTATTTTATCTCATTAATAGAAACATTAATCAACATGTCTTGATTGCAAATTTTTGCTAATTAAGTTCACAACAACCAAAATTTCATACCAAATGATTGTATATAACAAAAAATTAAAACTATCAAGTTCATTTGGTGCTAAAGATTTAGCTGCACTCTATATTTTAGGATCATTTTTTGTATGTGCTATTTGAAATAATGCTTTCCTTGTCTCAACAATTTAAAATCTTATTGCCTTAATACTTCCAACTCGTCTATCCCACCGTGTGACCAACAATGTGATTTAAGAGTTAAACTCTTCACATTTTCTCTTAACATATTCTATCTTTTTTTTTTGTAGAATTAGCAAATAAAATATAAATACGTTGAATTATTCAAAAATAGTCTCTCACTTTCATTGAAGTGTTTTAAATGTCACACAAAACCAAATTAAGCCTATGTCACCCACATGGAGTATAAAAAGCTCTAGGATTCAAGTTTAAAAGTCTTTTTCGCACACCTTGATTTTTCCCTTTCATGTTAGATCCATTATCAAATCCTTAATCTCTCACATTATCTATATCTAGATCATGATAGTTTAATGCATTTTTAACACTTGAAAAAGTCATTCCCAGTTCATATCATCAACTTGTAAGAATTCAATAAAATCTCTTCAATTCTAAAAGAATTTGAAGATCAATTAACACACCTTAAAATTAATGACATTAGGAGTACAATCCAACATAACAAAAAAATATTTTGCTTCTGTAATTTTTTTTAATAATGTTAGATATAATTTTAGAAGAAAATAAAAGTATTAAATAATTTTGAATATCTTTACTTAAATAATTATGATCAATCTTGCCATTATTAATACGTCGAACATGCTATTTCATTATAAAATCAAGCTCTGCCAACATCTCTATTAACCCTAAAAATTTTCATTACCATTATGATATAATTTTTCTTTTTCCCACAAAAGGCTAAATTTTGTTTAGCAAGATACTTCACAATTGCAATTATTCTAATAATCATATTTTTCAAATATTCCCTTTCTTTCTTGAATTTTTCTTGAGCGACTTTGTTAATTGTTTTATTTTTGGGTAAACTTTATTGGAGGTCCTTTTTGTTTGGGCCGTGTTCTATTTTGGTCACTTATTTTAAAAAAAAGTTATTCTTGCCACTTACGTTTTCAATCTATTTTATTTTGGTTATTGTGCTGTTAACACCCGTTAGTTTGATGATGTAGCATGTTAGTTAAAAGGGTTAATTTGACCTCTAAACTCTCTCAACCTCACTTTTATCCCGCAATGCCCTTACTCCGACCATCTTCTTTAATGGGTGATGGCTCCGACACATCTATCTTTTTCTCCTTCTTCCAACTCAATCTCCTTCTGCTTCTCTTTTCTCTTATAATATTCAGAAATATCTGGGTTTAATAATCTTTAATCTATCAAGAACATTTAAGCAATAGCTAATGATAGTGTTGATGATAGTGGAGTAGTTAGTCAGAAATTATGCAATAATGAATATATGAACCATATTCAAGAATTGCGCTGATCGATAAAAAACCTATCCGGTCAACTATCAAACAAGCATTCCATAACATAATATTGAGTAAAAAAAAGCACCAGCAATATAAGATTTATCAGCAACATCTACAACACTATTGTGAGCATCAACATCATTACCCTGAGATGAAGAGCAATACTTGGGATGATTATAAGACGCATCGGTATATGGCTCATTTAAAACAAAATCATCAGCCATAGCTTCTTCTTGTAAAAGCATTTCGCAATCAATAATCTAAACCAAAAGGCGAGCCGAACATAGGATCAATCAACCTGATACAATCAGAGAAAAAGTAAAAGAAGGCAAGAGCTTCACTACCTTGTCCAAAAGCACATAATTTCCATTCTCAAATGTGTGATAGAGACCATTTCTACTGCTATAGTACCGTCCAGCATCAACATCATGGTAAAATCCACTACTGCAACAAACAACATATTGAGAGAAAAAGACATAGGAACAAAACCCAAATTGTAACACATTGCAATTGGATTACAATTACTAAAGTTTTAAGAAATAAAAAATCTACAATTAATTCCTCAAACATAACAACACATTGATTAAACCCAGACATTTCTGGATATTATAAGAGAAAAGAGAAGCATAAGGAGATAGAGATTGAAAGAAGGAGAATGAGATAGAGGTGGTCGAAGCCATCACCTACTTAAGAAGGTGACCGAATCAGCGACATTGTGTGATAAATGTGAAGTTAGGAGAGTTTAGGGGTCAAATTAATATTTTGTTTAAAGTTCAAGGGTCAAATTAGAAATTAACCCTTTTGACTAATATGTCACGTCATCAAATTAACGGGTGATAAAGGCACAACGAAAAAAATAAAACAGATTGAAAACGTAAGTGGCAAGAATAACCTTTTTTCAAAATGGGTGACCAAAATAGAACATGACCTAAACAAAAGGGACCTCTGGTGAAGTTTACCCTTTATTTTGTTGTAATCAATATCGAAGTTCACACCAAGTTGCCATATTCAACAAACGATCACCACTTGTTTTATGATCACTACTAGGGTGTGATCAGTCATTAAATCTGTCATTAGATAAATAATTTTTTAGGTTCATTTTTAAAAATCTTACAACAAAAATAAAACACTTTATCTAAGTCCTTTGAATAAACAAGCCAATCTCTATCACAAGGTTCATCATTAGGCAATCATCTTATATAAAAATTTGAAGAGAATCTTTGAGAGTGTATATCTTTAAGTCTTTTTACTATGGTCATATCTCGTTTAGGATCATTTGTTGCTAAAATATCAATTAATTTAGAATCAAGAGCATTCCAATTTTTCGGATCATATATATCTAAAAAAATAAACTCATTTTTCTCAACATCTTGAGCATTCTCATCAGAATTTTGTTCTTTGACTTTTGAAATCCTAGTGTATATTAACATCATCATTCACATGTTCTAGTTGTTCAATATTCGCATCGTCAATGTTAATTACATCAACCGCTTCTATATTAGTAGACTTTTCACCTTGAGACTACTTAAATTTTTTTTATCTAGAGCGCCTTTTTGAGATTAAATCAGTTGTTCTGATTTTTTTATATTTTTCACATCCAGATGGATATTTACGAAGCATATTAGCACTAAGTAAAATTTTAATCTAACTAAATAAAAATTAAAGAGAGATAGAGAGATCAAATAGCACCACGAGATAGATGGACTCAATAATAAATCAACCTATACAATATAAAATAATTAAAATAATGTAAAATTAAAAATCATAAAATATAATAAATTTGAAAAAAAACTTACCACAAACACAAGATTGTGAAATTTCTCGTAATAAAAGAAAGTGGAGATATTTTAAAAAAATCTGCTAACAATTGAACTATCAAAGAGCCGAGACGATCTATCAAAGACCTGAAAAGTATGGAATTGTAAAATAATGATTTGAAATTTTTCTTAAGCAAAATCGAATGATGATGATGTTTGATATTGTATAAAAAGAAAAGGAGAAACCGATAAAAACAATTATAACCGTTAACACAGTAATTACAGTCGGTAAACAACACACATAATTTTAAATTTCAAGGATTTTCAACAAGCAATGTTACATCTACCCATGAAGTCATCTATCCAACTAAAGTGGCATATGATACAATTAATAATATAATGTATTTTTCAATATACAATTGTCAAAACAATACATATAATACAATTAATGCATCTTTTATCCGTAAATAGTTTTTAAAATTATAAATACAATACAATTAAAATATCTTTACATGATAAATAATTTTCAAAACTATAAATGTATTAAAATTAAAATTTTATTTTTTAATATAATAAGAAGTGAAACTAAGCTAACTCAAATACATTTTAACCTGTCGTACTATTATGATGTAATTCCTCCAAAATTCCAATATGTTATTATTTTTTCGATCAAATTAAAAATAAAATATCACATATGAACCATGAAAACTTATGAGTTTAAACTTCGTCTAACCTCAATTTCTATGAAAATGCAACTCCTTAAACTTATTAATTTTGTTCATCTATTAATGGAAGGAAATTTTTTTATTATTTTCTTAATTTTTTTTTATCTCTATTACTCTTTCACATTTTTCAAGTTCTCATGATACTATAAGAGAATTATTTATCAAATTAAGTATTTAAATTTAAAAATTAGGAAAAAAAATATCTTAATTAATTTAAACTAAAAAAAAGACTTAAAATGTCATTATACTAAAAAGTTTTGGAGGGACAACAACCCCTCCCACCTCATGAATTCAGGCTCTGTGGTTTTGTAATCTCGTTTTGTTCAGATGATTTCAAGAGGGGCTGCAAGGGCTGCGATTGAACGTTTCCATGAATTCAGGCTCTGTGGTTTTGTAATCTCGTTTTTTGAAGCTAGACACCATTTCCGATCATAGTTTTAGAGGAAAATGAAAGTGGCCTCGCAAGAGAAGGTCGATACCCAACCGGTTAGGAAGAAGCCGGTCTTGTTAAAATCCGAGGAGAGAGTGGGTGTTTCTTTTAATGGGGAAGTTTGCACTTGGTGAGTGTGATCATGCGTCGGTAGAGATCTTGGAGAAGAACACTGTAGGTTGGTGTAATGGAGTGTATGTGACTGCTCAGTTATATTTGGATCTTCATAAGGCATGTTTGACGGACTTTTCGCTTATGTGAGCCGTTGGCTTTGTCTTTTTGATCATGTTTGAGTCGTTGGAGGCGAGGAGTGTTTTCCTACAATCAAAGGATTTATTACTACGTTGGTTTAATCGTGTGGAAAAATGGTCGGTGGACGTGGTGGGATTTCATAGTCGACGAGTTTGGGTGGCTATTTATGGGGTTCCGATTCATGCTTGGTCTCGTGTCATTTTCAATCAGATTGCGTCCAAATAGGGTTCTCTAGTGGCAGTGGATGAAGGAACTACTGTACCAGATAGGTTTGAATGTTCTATTTTAGAAATTAGTACTTGTCGTTTAGATTTGATTGATGAGTATTTTAATCTTATGATACATGAGAGGTGTTTTTGTGTACAGGTTTCAGAGGTAAACACAATGCCAAGATTGTTGGATGATTTACATTCGGTCAGTTTTAGTGATTCTCCGACCGGGGATGGTAATGTCAGTATGAGTAAGGAAGGCATGGCGCTAACTCAGGTGTGGGAGGTATCGTTTGAGCTGGTTCAACGGCCTGTAGACGTTGATGGGATTTTGGGTGATGGAAGGATGGTGGAAGCGACGCAACATGATGATTTAGTCATTTTGGACCATGTGTTATCACATAATCTGGAGTCCTTGGATAACAAGGGTGTTGGATTTGATTCATTTGGAAGAGTTTAAGTTGGAGCATAAGTCTAGTACATTGGAGGGGATTGTGTCACAAGAGGATAATAATGTGGGATTATCTCATAGTTTTAAGGAGTTGGCGGTGGATAAGGCTTCAGTGGATAGACAAGACCTTGATTTGTGTTGGAATCCTGTGGGTGATCTAAAGGAAGGTTCCATATGTGATAATCAAGAAAATGGTGGATGTGAGAGTGTTGAACAGATCACTATTTCTGTTTCAAAAAAGAGAGGTGAGGGAGGTTGCGCAAGGGTGAGATGTCTAAAGCGTGTGTGCTGGATTTAGAAAAGAAAACTCAAAAGGGAGAATTGATTCGAGACGCTAAATCGACAAGGCAGTTGTGTTCGTTAGTGGGGATTTCAACAATTGGTCGTGAAGAAGATGTCATCAAGGATATTTCTTAGGTTATTGTGGATCGTCGCAAATTGACTCATGAAGCTACTATCATGGAACATCCGTGGGCTTGGAGGATTGACGAAGAGAAAAAGGGGTTTGTGAGTTTTTGGCTAAACAACAGTGTGATATGGTTATGGTTTAGGAAAGTAAGATAGAGATGGTGTCACAGGATGTTGTTCATCATTTATGGCCTTCGGATAATGTAGCGTTTGAATTTTCACCGTCCGAAAGAACACGAGGTGGTGTTTTAGTTATGTGGGAATGCTCTCGGTTTCGTTTGGAATTCTCGGTTGTTTCAAGACACTACGTGATGGTCAAGGGGTTTTGGATTCAATTGGGTTTTGATTCTTGTGTGATTGGGGTATATGCTTCGGGAAATGTTGGTGATCAGGCTAGGCTGTGGGATGAGTTGTTAGGGGTGATGCGCGGCTTTGAAGGGCCTTGGTGCATAGTGGGTGATTTCAACATTTTTCGGTTTGCTTCAGAGAGATCAGGTTGTTCTTCTTCCGCGCAAGGGATGAAGAAGTTTGCATCTTTTATCAATTTAGCTAGTTTGGTGGATGTGCCGGTTAGTGGGAAGCAATTTTCTTGGTTCGATTCTGGGAACTAGTGTAGTTGATTGGATCAGTTTCTGGTCTCAGGTGAGTGGGTTGATAAGTTTTCGTGTGTGCAACAGTCGATTTTAACTTGTTTGCTGTCCGATCACTGCCCTGTGGTTTTGTTGAGCGATGATCAGGATTGGTGTCCAAGACCTTTTCGCTTTTTGAATTGTTAGATGGATTGTCGAGGTAACATTGCTTTAATTGTTACGAAATGGGCTAGATTATCAGGTATGGATGTGGGGATGCTAATGTTTTGGTGAAGTTGCGTCAACTTAAACATTTCTTAAAGGAGTGGAATCATTCCCATTTTGGCGATATAGATAAATCGATTGAGGAGTTTCACCATTTGATTGATGTGGCGTGGATGAGGGGTCTTTGGAGTTACAGCGTCATTGGACGCAAGCGTTGTGGACAACGAGACGTCCAAAATTAGAATCTATTTGATGCCAAAAGTCTCACGCTAATTGTCTCAGGTTGGGGGATAAGAACACCGTTTTTTTCATCGAACGAAGATAGTACGCTCTTTAAGGAACAACATTGGTTTTATCAATTGATAGGCGATGGGTTACGGATCCATGTAGGTAGTGGTTTGGAGTGGTGATGGGTCAAAGGCACCGGGACCTAACGGATATAATTTTGAATTCTTTCGTAAAGGATGAGAGTTTTTCCACAGCGATGTGATGCATTTTATGGTGAATTTCTTGAGTTCGATAAGCTCCCAAAGGGTTCTAACTCTGCGTTTTTGGTGTTGTTGCTTAAGAAGAATGATCCAAAATTGTTGTCTGATTATCGTCCTCGTAAACACTTAATTTTGTCCGGGTTAAATTAAATGCTCGAAATAAAATCAATCTACCTTACCCCTTTTAATACTAAAAATCTTATACCCTAAGCCCAAAACTAAATGACCCATATTAACATTTGGTGCTTACACGAGGACAAAAATACCAAAATAAAAATACCTTTCTAAGCCTTAGTTCTTATTGGATGAACCAATACCTCAATCTCATTGGTTGAAAAATATTTGATGCCTAAGATCTTGATTTTTATTAGTTCTCATTTTAAGGAAATAAACAAAACATACCGTTCATCACTAAATATATAAACCCTATTTTTCACCGACAAAAAAAGGGAAAAAGAAGAAAAAAATTGAAATTAAAAAACTCTCTAATCTCACCCTTCTTCCTGACCCCATTATTTCCCCCTACACCCTTTCGGTTGCCTTGACCACCTTCAACCTTGAAATCCACTTGCTCTCATACTCACCCAGCACCCCACAAAAATCCTTGAGCCAAAATTTCATTTCCCTTGGCTGCTCCCCCTTTAGTAGTTCACACCGACTCCCCCTTTGGCTGCTCAAATTTTTTCCCCACCATTCGAAGCTCAGAAAAAACTAACACCCACTTGTAACACCCATTGAAACCATTTTCCACCATCACCATTTCTGTTGAATCAAGTTTTTCAAACCCCAACGACAACTCATGGAATTTAGTTGATCAGTATAAATATTTGGGTATATTCGTCTCTTTTCTTTTTTTCATTTATTGTGTAATCCATTCTTATGGTTTAATGAAAATATTTATGAGTTTATTAGTAATCATCTTTGTTTATTTAAGTTTCATCCTTGTATGTTATATTAGGGTCATATTCCATATTATATATTGTGTTGTACATCATGTATTATGTATATATATATATATATATATATAATATTGCGTAGCCCCTATGTTATTATATGATATACAAGCAAAATAAATATGTCTAGTATTATACGTATATATGCATATATGTATTATCTTATTATTATTATCATTACTATCATTATTGCTATTATTTATACTATATTATCTAATATTATATGGATACTAATATCTAATACTAATATTTAATTTCATCTTTTAGTTTCTTGTACCTTATTTTATTTACGTTCGATCCGGTCCTTATTCCGGATAGTTTAGTTTTTGCCTCTAATTTCCCGCATTTATTTTACACTTTATTTTCGTTCGATCCGATCCTTTTTGGATATTTATTTTTCTTGCACTTTATTTTTATGTTCGATCCGGTCCTTTTCAGATATTTACTGCGTTTATCGTTTTACTCCTTTCTCGCTCAAATCTGGTCCCATGCCCGGTGCCTTTAAATTTCCGCATTTATCTATATGCTTGTTCTTTATTTCCGTATTTATGTTAACTCGCCTTCGTTTATGTTATATATAATATATAGTTTACATTTATATAATATATGTTATATAATATGTGGTTTTAAGTATATAATATATGGTTGTAAATATAATATATAGTGTGTATAATATATGCTTATAATACCTGTATAATATAGGGTTTATTATGTGCCACTATTTGTATATTTTACTATATGATGTTTTAGTATATGTTATGTATTATACATGTTAGATACATTTTCTACATCCTTTGTGTGTGGTTTAATTCCGTGTTTATTTGTTTTATTTTATTTTATATAGTTAGTCTTTAGAATGTAATTTAATTAATTTAAAATATACCCTTAGCTTAATGGGTGTATATTTATTTTAATTAAATTAAATTAGATCTAGAGCAAGTTTCTAGAGCCGTATTTAGATTTAAGGTTCGAATTAGTTTAATAAGTTTAAATTTATTTTGGCTTATTGGGATAAATGTTAAATTCATTAAACTAGTTGAACACCTCTTAATTACCCCTTAGGATAAGATTGACAATGGATTTAGATAGACAATAATTCAGATCACAATTAATTAATTTGGTTCATTTTAAATAGAATCCTTGGCTTGTTGGGATACTAGTTTAAAATTATTCAAATTAATTATCGTTCAAGATAATTTGTAGACTCTTGGTTTTTTCTTTTAAGGTTAATTAATTTAGGGTTAATGTTAGACTAACCTAGCTAATAATTAGACCACTAATTAAACCTTCATAATTTGGGCATTCTAGGTTAGAACTTTATTGAGCCTAGTTTTTTTAAAGCTCTTCCTTGTCATGCATTTTTAATTGCCATTCATATGACCTTTAATATTCTAATTGGACATGATAATTAATCAACCTTAAACCCTAAAAACAAGGTATTCATTAATGCCGATATTTGTGTCGCAACAGTCCTGACTCTAGGATGTTGACCAAATATTTGAATTAATTCTTACAGCCCGATGATAAACATTAATTCGAATTAAAAGTTGATAAATTGTACCATCATGTTTAAATGCTTGCATCATGCATAAAGGCGATGTACATAATTTGAACTATAAATTAACACACAGTAGTCGGCCTTATTCGATGCCGGTCTAATCTATGGTCCGTTGTATCGTCACCCTTATTAATTAAACTTCTAATTAATTCAAACCCACTAGTTTGACAAAGCCCGCTTAATTAGTGTTCATACTCAATTGAGAACACTCAATCGAAGATAATTTAAATTTCATCTATTTCCATCGATTAAATGCAAGGTATGGTTTGGTACCTATTTCAAGCGTAGTGGGGGTGCTAACCCTTCCCCACATGAACCAACTCCCGAACCCAATTTTACGAATCTCTGGTTTTTATAGTGTCCGATCTACCTTATCCAAGTGACTAGTGGCCACTCCCATGTCCTTTTATTTTATTTTTCCAAGAAAAGAAAAAATTCTTTTAGAAGTGAAAAAAGGTCGCTACAGCATGGCGACTCCGCTGGGGATCATTTTGTTTTTACCAAACAAAAAGAAAGTTAAGCTAAAAAAAATAAATGTTGCTTTTATCGATGGAAATTTTGAAATATAAATTGACCTTAATTAATTTGTTCTTTCTTAAGGATAACGCTTTCATTAAGTGGGCTTTGATAATTGGTATCTTTTGAATTAATTTCCCATTTAATTTATAAGGAATCACCGATATGTGTTGCATCATGATCATCAAGCTCTATAATCGAGCTCTGTCCATTGAGTGGGAGTGAAACGCCATATACCCACGTGAGTAGCCCTCCACGGGTCGGTAATTCACTTTCAGAATCCAATCATTTGACACGTGAGCAGCTCTCCATGTCACTAGATCGTGCTTTCCCTCAAACTGAATCCAATTCGCAAGCTTGTAATGGGCCAGAATTGGGGTTCTTGTTACCCTAGTAGGTGATAAGATAGGTTCGGGTACCCTTGTCTAGAATTGACCCACATGTGTGAGAATTTAGGAAGCCCACCCCAATTAGAGCCATACAGATAACCATAACAAATTAGAATACATGTTGTTAGGCCTTTTGGTTAATTTGTGTTAGTGTTGCTTATTCACTTTATATTAATTATATTTGTTACTAACTTTTTACTTTACTTTGTTCTATTATTTTTGCGCATATTCATAGTAATTTCATCATGAAGTGTTGATTTGAGAGCAGACCAAAAATTAAAGGTTTTCGTAATGGGAAAAAGAGTCCATAATAACGAGTTGAAGAATCCCGAAGTTCAAGAGTGATTAGGGAATAAACAAAAACAAGGGTGGCGACGTCTCACATGACTATGTGTTAGATTGAGCCCATTTATTCAATATTGGCCAAGTTGATGTGCTACCAATGATCGGAGGATCAAGTCGACCAAGTTTATTTCAAGCCCCTAAAAGTCGAGTTGTTGGACAGCCCAAAGCAATAAGTACCTCAATATATTTGAGCTTCAAGAATGTGTTGGGAAAGAAGATGAGCAAAGTTGTACCTTATGTGTAGTTATTTTCTTTTCTTGTTGTAATGAGACTGGATCTTCGTTATAGAAGATTGTTTAATGAGGATGCTCGTCGATCAACACTTCTTTGCATTCATGCATGCTTTCATAAGTAGCATTATTTCATGACATATTATTAGTTTTGTCCAATAAAGTATTTTTTTGGTACATGCACTACACCATATGCATCACTAATCAGGGAAAGTATTCGCCTCAGAAAGTAGAAGTGAAAAGAAAATGACTTCTAGCCAATACAACTTCAGAAGCATGAGTGACCTAGTGGTTAGGATGGATAAGCTCGAACAACTCCAAGAGCAGTTGGTCTAGAATCAAAGAGAAATGACAACACATGTGAAGAAGTTTTAGTATGAGACAATGTGGCAAATCCAGGAACTGAAGGGTATGATAGCTACCACAACCAAAGGAGAAGGTTGGTGGGAGACTTTTCGTGCAAGAAGAGATTGAAAAAACAAGTGAGAGTTACGACTTCATAGCGAAAAAGATTTTGTCTGATGAAGAACAAGCCATCATCAGCCAGTATGAGATAGCATGCATCACCTCCGAATGCCCTACCGAATTGGTGTTGGATAAGATCGAAAACTCTCTCTTGAAAATCTTGCCTTCGCCAGCTAATAAAGAGCCGAATAAGTCATAGCCACAAGATGGGGAAAGTGCGATGTGAAATAAGAGGATGAGGATGTCGATTACACTGTTATATAAATTGTCATCCCAACAAACACAAGATTAACCTCCTAATGCTCAAGAGAAGAAAGGGGAACCAATGGGCTTTCAATTCACCCATAGTCCTTTCACTTGCCAAGATTTATTTTCCAACTTGCTACACTCCCGATTGGTTGCACCATTCTTCGTCAAAGCCTAGTTGTCTCCATACCAAGTTGGTTCAAGAAGGAGGATCATTGTGATTACCATGCCGGAGTTCAAGGTCATTCCATTGAGAAGTGCATAAGTTTTAAGCGTAAAGTTTAACACCTTTTGGATCTCGGTGTATTAGAGTTTGAGCCGACAGTTCCCGGTTTGAAAATTAATCTTCTAGCCACAAACCAAACTGTGAAATCGGATAGAAATCAAGACAAAAAGGTTTATAAGGAGATGTGTTTGGGGCTCATACAACAATCAAGAGCATTTCAAAAGAAACCTTTACAGCAAGCAAGGATTCGAGGGAAGAAACCTCTTAAAGTCTGCCAAGTGGCCATCGCAGTCCTACTCCCTCACTTGATACGAGAGAAATTTCTTGTCACCAAGTTGATGGAAGGAGCGATAAATCCTCGCATTTTTGCTTACAATCCAAACAATGTCTGCGAATTCCATAAGGAGGCATCAGGGCACCCTACCAAAAGATGTTGGATTTTGAAGGAAGAGATTGAAAAACTGATTGGCGATGGGAAAATGACACGTAAAATGATAAAGCAATGGGGCAAGAAATCACTAGCATGCTGCCTTTTAGATTGGATGGAGTCTAGAGACGAGAAGAGTTAGCAAAAAGCAAAAGACAGTGAGAGAAAGATAGATAAAAAAATGAAAAGAGAGAGATAAAAAGAAAAAAAATGAAAAAAGAGAGGGAGAAGAACAAATAGGGAGTTTTTGTACGAGCATGTTTACTTGTTTCAATCCCAATGTAAGAAACCTTTATATGCATTTTATTTGGCAAATATTCTTTGACTTGTTTTAACGTTTTATTTATTCTTTAGTATGAGCTAAATTTTGTCTTCCAAAACATATGTATGTATATACATTTTCATGAATATTAATTGTAAGAATGCCCATAATGAATTTAAAAATTGAATGTTGTGAGGGTACTACAAATGTGAATACCCTCTATTCGACTTAGGCCAAGGGAGGAACAACAATGAGTGTTCAAGAATAATGGGTAGATCTCATTGAGTGAATTGTCCATCTCAGGTATTGGTTGTTTAAGATCTTTGAGTCGAGTATTGACCCTAAACCTTTACCCCCTGAAGACTTTCTCTTGATATCCATGAATGAGATGATGAATGACATTCTTTCACAAGAACCCGAAAGTCATCAAAAGGAAGCAATTGAAGGAAAATTTAGGCTCAAAAACCCATCCAAGCCAAAAGAAAAGATGTCAATCCTATAGACTAAGCAATTAAGAATGAGAGCACCGAGTTGAACCATACAATAAAGAGAAGGCGAGAGGTGCATAAGGGAAGCGACCGTTAAATAGGTCTGAATTTGATTGCAAGCAGAAGCGCACATCAATGTTAGTCAGGATACAATATAGCCTAAAGATATATATTCCTAAAAAAGGGAGAACAAATGGAATGAACCAGAAAATGGTAGCCGAAAACAAAGGGGAAAAAGAGAAAGAAAAAAACAAGAAAAAACAAAAAGAAAAAACAAAAAGAAAAAAAAAGAAAAAAGAAAAAAAAAAATGAAAGAAAAGATAAAGAAAAAGAAGGACAATGGGATAGAATATTTCATCTAGGCAAGAACAAAGCTTCGATCGAAAGAATTGATCCTAGAAAATTACATACAAATTAGTGTTGAAGAGGCCACGAAGGACTAGTCATGGATAGGATGCAAGTTAGTCCAAGGAAAAGGGAAATGAAGTCTAGGGTGATCCAAAAGAAAAAAAAGTATACTCGGGTCAAACAAGCACAAAATGTGGTTTTGTTTAGTCGCGACCTATGGCTTACACTACGAATCTACAAAGACCATTCTGATCACACATGGATGTCTAAGATGATTATGTCTTCAGATTACATTTCGCCAACAAGGTTTAACATTTCTTCAAAGGACGTCAAACTTCAAGTACCTGATCGACACCCAAATGAGGGAAGCTTGGGGCATGGTGAGCTAGTGAGATAAAGAGAGCCACCTTAAATTAGGTAGAAATTAGGTATGGGAGTTGTTCCTCTCAGAAGATAAATAGCCCAGTAAGGATTTCACATATGTATGTGTCACCATAATGTAATACCCGTATTTTGTTCGGGTATTTATGTATATATAGTTTCTCTATAAATAAAACCAAAATAATAAATAATAATAATAAATAAATAATACAAATAGTGGTCCACTAAATAAATAAATATTAAAAAATGTCCATTAGTACAATTTATATATCCATATGAGTCCATTTACATACAAAAAGAACTATAAGCCCAAAATACAAATATCTAGCCCATTTACAAAATTCATTCCCGCCCAAATATAAGCCTTTCCCACCAAATCTGTTTAAAGTTGGGTAAAGTGGCCCAAACAAACACTTGTTTGGCCCCCCAAAAATGCCATATAGCGTTACGAGATCCGTCCATTCCCTCTTCACTCGGATTAAAGACCTCGATGATGTCAGCACCTACACCAGCTATAAATAGCTTGGAAGAAAGAAAAAATGGCAATCATTAGGCAATTAAAATAACAATAAATGCACAATTATTACTGGGCATTAATTAAAGAAAGAGGAAAGGGGGTGAAGAGGTTACTAGAAGTTGGAGAGACGCTGAGAAGCTAAAGCGGTCACCAGAGAACATTGCCAGAGCTCGTATGCCGCCACCGTAAGGTATAACCCGACCTCCATTTCCATTTTTCCTGCACAAAACAAATAATAAATTAAATCTAAGCCTAAAAAACACAAAAACACAGTAGCCACAATGAGATCTAAATTTAAAACCTAGATCTAAAAAATAATCAAAATCACAGTAAAGATTGAGGCTTATCTTGTGATTGTCGGAGTAGTTTTAGGTCGCCGATGGGTTTAAAAGCAACGACGGAGTTGAAGAGGTAGATTTAGGTTTGGTTTGGGTAGTTAGGCCTTTGAACCGGGTGAAGAAGGGAGGATTCGATTAAATCCGAGCCTAGATCTAGTTTTAGGATGAAAATCGGGGAAAATGATGTTTTCTTAGGGTTTTGAATGGCGGCCGAAAATCGACTTATGATGGTGACCGTTCACCGGAGATGAACCAAACGGTGGCTGGGGATAAGGAGTGGTTGAAGAAAATGGCCGGAGACGACATCTAGTGGTGGCCGGCGAACAGGCCAGGGTTGATCGGTGATGGTGGTGGAAGATTGAAAAGGAAAATAATGAAGAAAGTGGTTTGAGTTTTGAATAAATTATGAAGTTTGATCTTCACAAACAAAGAAACATGAGTGTTTATGTGTTTGTTCAGATCAAAAACAAGAAAAAGGATGAATGTGAGATGAACTTCGGATGAACAATGGTTTTGCTCGAAAAAATGGGTGTTTTTTTAGGTTAAGGTTGTTTAGGTTGAGAGGATTTAGAGAGAAGGGATTGAAGAAAGAGAGGGAGAGTGAGTATAAATGGCCGAGTTGGCTCGGTTTGGGGCCTTTTATGCCCGAGCCAGCCCGATGTCATTTTGGGAGGTCGGGTCGAGAAGGGTCCGCGCGTTTTTATGCGGGTTTGGATACGGGTCCGCACTCTGACCCAGTTCATCTGATCTTGGGCTGCTGTAGGTTGGGCCTGGGCTGGTTTATTTGGGTTGGGTTCAATTTGTAACAGAATTTGACTTGGCTTTCAGATTGTCCCTTTTAAGTAGCTTAATTTGTTTAATTGCTTTAATTTAATTGTTTTGCTTAAATGCATGTGTGCATATTTTAAAATGGCATATAGTATATTTATTTAGGAGATTAATTCACATAGTTTTAAATAATTAAAGCCTTAGTATCTTAGTTTCTTTAATTAACTTGAATAGGGAGATAATTGTAGAAAATAAATGAATATTAAATGAAAGCTTTAATGTTCTAAGTTGATTAGTGTCTCATTGCAATAAGATGTTAATTAAGGGAGCATTTTAGTGAAAAATTTAATATTTCATTTGAACTTAGAAAATGGTATTCACTTGTAGTTAATTTAATTAATAGGAATAAGTTTAAATAGTTAGAATCATTAATGATTAGGAATATTATTGATTTAGGGCCTAATATGGATAATGCCCAAGAAATTGGGTGTTATCACATAAACCCCTAAATTTAGTAATATTCATAAATTCTTAATTAACTTAATTAATTGGAGACCTAATTAGGTTTAAACTTAAAATTGACAAGGAAATAAATAGACATGCATTAAAAACCTTTTGTGTTGAGATACATTTTTGAATATGAATTGAAGTATCCTAAAGCAACTGGATGTTTCAAAACTCCTATTCGTATAAGAGTGTATTTTCTTACAAAAGGATATCTCCATTTGAAATGAAATTTGTTTAACAATTAAGGATTTAATTAAATTCAAATTATTGCTCGAAATGCCAAAACGCCACATGAAATTTACAAGGTACCGATAATGGGCGTTTGTGGGGGTGCTAATCCTTCCCCACACGTAACCAAATCCCGAACCCTAATTTTAAAAGAAAAGAATCTCTGGTTGCTTTTATGGTGTCCGGTCTACCAAAGTGACCGACGGCGACTCCAAATTGATTACAAAATTAAATAAAGGAAAATCCGATTTAACATGAAAACCCTAATTAAATGGACAAAAACCTTATTTTCCAAAAGAATCAATCGTTAGGCTATTTTCACACTCGGTTAAAAAAATGGTCGCGACAGCTTGACAACTCCGCTGGGGACATAAAAAGAGAGTGAGGCCTAATTAATTAATTTCACGTGGCATTTTGAGCAATAATTTGAATTAATTTATTTTCAAGAATTGTTGGTTGAATTTTCAGGAAAAATGGAGGTACCTTTTGTGTATGAAATATCTGTCATTCATGCATAAGCCCTCGACCCAGGATTTTTACCCTTAAGTGGGAGAAAGAAATTATCCAACGTGAGGCTCTCTACCTCCGAGTTCGGAATTTTGTCTTCTTTCGGTATACTGACCTTGTGCATCATGGGGCCCACACCTCCGTTATAAGGAGCCTATACTACCGAATCGATGTCTTGCTGTCGCAGTAGGTAGTAACGATAGTTCGGGAACCCAGAGTCTTAAACACAACCCACATTTTGTTATCTAGAAAACCACCCCGCTAGAGCCAGACAGAGACCTAGGACAAATGCTACCAGTTTAAATACACTTCCTTGGTTATCTTCTTTGCTAAATATTACATGTTTTTCGGTATTAATGTTTTACTTATTTGCTTTTCATAGTAATGCACAATACTGACATGAGTTTTTTTTTTGTTTTCTTTGTGGTTGTTTATTATTAAATGAACCATGCCATTTTGCATTTGTTTTGCATCGGCTTGGGAATCAGTTGATTTGGAAGTATTCAGTACGGCCGAAAGGTCTTAGATAGGAGAAGACAATACCGTAGTCTGGACATGGTCAGAACACACCCAGCATGAGAAAGGAGACAATCTTCGTAGGGGTGATGTATCACAAATGAAGAGTCAGGCCAAGTTAAATACCAATAAGAATGTTTGCTTGCTAGAAGTTAAAGCGATATGGAAACAGTAGGGAAATGACATGAAAGAATCATTCGGGAAAGAATTCGGGGATATAGCTTTGTTGTTGAGTATACGGATAGATCAAGAATTGCTTAGGGTAATGACACAATTATGGAACCCTGCATATAATTGTTTTACCTTTGGCCGGGTAGACATGACACCTACGCTTGAAGAGTACGAGGCACTAATTAATTGTCCTAGAATTCAAAGTGATAAGATTTACACTAGACCTAACAATAACTCGAGCTTCAAGAAAAATTGATACCGATCACCAGAAAGAAAAAAGAATGGTTAGATGGGAGGATGGCCAATAGTGACAATACTTATCAAAATGAAGATAAACAACGTATAAACTGGAGAGTCCTTAAAGAGTTGATATTAACAAGTGATGAACCAACAAGGATGAGAAGCTTATATGCCCTGCACATATATGGATTAGTTTTGTTTCCAAGGACTCTGGTACACATAGATCCGTCAACAGTGGGGTTGTTTGAACGATTAGAGAAAGGTGTAAACCCAGTGCCTGCTATCTTAACTGAAACTTATAGATCATTGACTGCATGCAAGAAGTCAGGGGAAGAGAGACTTTGGGGATATGCACAGTTGGTCAAGATTTGGTTTAGAGGACATAGGTGGAATACTCCGTATAGAGGCATAAGGTATCTGGATATGTACTCACTAATAGAAGAACATCTAACTAGTTGCCGTTTAGATAAAAAGAACGAAGAAGCAAAGGGAAGAATATTTCAAGAACATGAAAGATGTCGATGTTGTGTGGAGGGCTCCCTGGTTAAACAAAGGGACAACCTTTTTGTATCGATGTGGAGACAAAGATTAGGTCCCGTTACCCGAGATTTGGGGATGAACAACCTATTGCCCTCTATTGATATCCAAACAGTTTTGCTTAAGGGAATTTGTACCAGCTACTGGGGCATGGCAAAATTTGAATACGTACACAAGATAAATGAATATAAAATGATGGTATCTCAGACTCTAAAAGCATGAGAAAGACCGATGAGGGTTCAATCGTATCAAGATTTGGAAGTGATGACAAGATATGAAGAATGGAGGACACAAATGGTTATTGATAATACATTTCAAGGAATTCAGGAGAATGTTGGACTGTCTGCTCAACTCGTTAAAGAAGCACCGTCTGCGCTAGAAAAGCTCAAACATGATTGAGAATTGGACTTGAAGAAATATGAAAAGGGAATCAGTGACCTTACTAAAGAATTAACTATGGAAAAGCTACAAGTGAGTATGCACGAAGGGAAGGAAAAAGAGTTGATAGAACAGAACAAAAGAATTAGTTGAGACTTGAAGGAGCTGCAAGAAATCCACAACAGTCACAAAGTAAAGAAAAAAAGGAGGAACGAGCAAGGTAGTGCAAAATTTGTTGGAGAAATTGGATTATATGACGAAAGAAAGGAATAACTATAAAAGGATGTATGAGAAGAAGTCCTGGGAAATCAAGGAATCAAGCAGCAAGGGCAAGAAGATGCTAGAAGAGGAACAAGCCCGAAATTTTGATTTAACAACCCAAGTGTCACAATTGGAGCAGATGGTCGTAAGATATCATAATGAAGACAAGGTCCAAATGGAACAAGAGAAGGAAGGGTTACAGAAAATGATATCAAAGTTGGAGAATGCAGTGCAAGGATTGAAGGAGAAGCTCACAAATTACGATGGAGCACTACATCAAGAAAGTGGAGCATGGAAAGGCAAGTATGAAGCAGCACAACGTACCATCCAAAGCCAAAATAATGAATTAGTAAACTTTAAGAAGTAAGTAAGGAGCATTGCTTCATATGTGCAGATATTGTCAAGGCAAGCTACGAGCCTGTTGGAGTAACCAGATATTGAGCTGGAGCACGGAGAAGTCATTACCCGCCTGCTACACGAATTAGTCAATATAGGAATTAGGGCTAGCTGTTTTCTATAAAAGAAATTGTCTTTTCCTTGTATTTGGACCTTCTAACAAATAAATGTTTCCAAAAGACTAGTTCTTGAATTCGATGCCTTTTTGCATCCATGTATTCATACATGCATCTATACATTTATGCACGCATGCACTTACATTATGTTTTATCTTGCAAAGTAGATGGTTTGACAAAGAATGATTTTATGACAGTTTATTTTTAAAATGCAATCATTCTGCATTCACACGGAACACATCTGCATTCTAAGACCCTGGCTATAGAGGACTGGATCACTAGCCTTGAAAATGATTGTGTGAAGTAAAAATAGATTTGACAGAATTGAGCAGTCTATGAAGGACCATTTTGCTCAGGCTCAAAGGGAGACAATTAACCAACTACGTACTCTATTGGCGCTAAAAGAGTCTGAAAAGCCCAAAATACTTGAAGGTGCTTCAAATTAAGTGAATGGTTAGGCAGAAACCACATCTCACATAAGGATACAACCCGAGGGACATCTTCTTGTGAAGAAGGTCTAAATTAATTTACTAGGAGCAACGCCTTGCCATCTGGTGCAAATTGAAGCAAATTTTGGAAGTGGTAAGGAGGTTCTCGATCTGAATACTTTGAATGAGATAGAGAAAATCCGTGCTAAGATTGAAAGAAAGTATGATGAGCGTTGTAAAGCTCTAGAGGATCATCTGTTGGAAATGCAGAAAGTGAATGAAAACAAGACTTGGTGCAGTTGAAATGAGCTTAGTGGCTGATCTGATTCTTCTCCCAAAATTTAAAGTTTCAAATTTTGTGAAGTACGATGAGACTACTTGACCAAGGGCCCACCTTATGATGTATTATCGAAATATGGTTGCACACTTGAAAGATGAAAAGCTGCTGATACATTGTTTTCAGGACAGCTTGGCTGGTTCAACAACATGATGGTACACACAGTTGAGTTTCATAAATATGTAGCCATAGAAAGATCTCTATGGAGCTTTTGTAGACATTTTTAGCATGTGACATAAATGGTCCCCAGTCGTGTCATGTTGTAGGGTATGGAACAGAGAAGTAATGAAACACTCTGTCAGTATGCCCAGAGATAGAGAGACATAGTGGCCCAAGTACAATCTCCGTTGATAAAAAGTGAGGTTGCTCATATGTTCGTGCAGACTTTAAAAGGTCTGCTATTTGAAAGATTGATCAGTAATGCTACATAAAATTTTGCCGATATAGTAATGACTGGGGAACTGATTGAACCAGTAATCAAAAGTGGTAGGATTGAGAGTGGGGAAAGCTCTCGTAAGAGCTACAAGAGAAATGATAGTGAGGTGAACAACACGAGTGCATATGAGGCTCCAAAGAATGTTACTATTACTCCACCCAGTGCGGTGTCGGGAAGTTTACAAGGTTCGAACAAGAAAGAGTCTTGTGGCCCAAGAAATGATAGAATAAATTTTACACCGATACCAATATCATATGCCGAATTGTACCCGTAGTTGTACAAGGCGGATCTGGTGAGGCCATATTATCTGACCCCTCTATAGCCTCCTTACCCCTCATGGTACAAACCTAATGCTCATTGTGAATTCCATGCTGGAATACTGGGGCATACGATTGAGACCTGTACGACATTTAAAAAGGTGGTTCAAAATCTAATTAACAATGGGATTTTGCAGTTTGACGAACCAGTATTGCAGTGAATCCATTGTTGAGCCATGGTGGGCGAGAAGTGAATGTCATAGAAGAGGATGATAAAGCAAAATGATTGAAGACAGATGTGTCAGAAGTCAGATCTCCGTTGAAGTGGGTATTTGAACAATTGTACAATGTCGGGATGATTGAAATAGGCATAAAAGTGGAGAAAGAAGTACAGTCTGATGTGTATTGTGAGTATCATCAAGAAAGTGATCATGAGATTCAACATTGTTCAGAGTTCAAAGATTTGATACAAAAGATGATGGATAATAAAAAGATAGAGTTCTTCGAAAAGACATGAGAGAGGAAGGAAGTGAATGTATGTACTTCTGAGTCTTCTAAAGTCAAATACGGGATACACAAGCCATTGGTTGTTTCTGTCAGACCTAAGGCTAGAAACCTGTCAGATGCAAAATCAACAATGACTCCCAAGATTGTGATTTCACCTCCTACGCCGTTTGCTTTCAAGAACACCTATAGAGTTCCGTGGAGCTATACATCCAACGTGACTATACCTGAAGAAGGCAAGTTACATGAAGAGGTAAAATCACTGGGTGAAATAAAAACGATGCCAGAAAAGAAGAATGATGAGCATTATGGTACAGAATCAGTGAATGAGGTGGGACACTATACCCGTAGTGGTAGATGTTATTCTCCTGAAGTGTCCAAAGAAGTGAAGAAGATAAAGGAAAAGGTTGTGGCAGTACCTGAGAAAATCTTTGGGGAAGAACCTTCCCCTAAAATAAACGAGCCAGTAACAGAGGAGTAAGCTCAAGAGTTTCTGAAATTTCTAAAACACATTAAGTACAATATAGTCGAGCAGTTGAAAAAGCAACATGCAAAATCTCTGTCCTAGAGCTACTGTTAAGTTCTGAGGGAAACCGTAATGCCCTAATGAAGGTGCTCAATCAAATATTCATGCCAAATTATATATCTGTGAATAAGTTGGACAGAATCATGAATCATATCACTGCTTATAATTATATTACATTAATGATGACGAGATCCTTGAAGGAGGAATGAGATCTGTAAAGGCCTTGAACATTACCACACACTACAAAGGTTATATACTACTAGGGGTACTAATTGACAAGCCAATGGTCATCTTACAAAGGTTGCCAATTGATGATTCACATACGAAGACATACAAAAACACAATAAGGGCCTTCGATGGTACGATATGGAATGTTCTTGGTAAGATTGAAGTACCATTGCTTATCGGGCCCACAGTTTACAATGTAGAGTTTGTGGTGATGGATATTAAGCCGACATAATTTTTTTTCTTGGAAGGCCTTAGATCTATTCGGCTGGGGCAGTACTGTCGTCTCTGCATCGAAAACTCAAGTTTGTAATAGAAGGGAAACTAGTCAGTGCCGGAGCTGAGGAAGACATTATTGCTTCTGTGACCACTGATGCACTGTACATTGAGACAAGTGAGAATGCTTTTGAATGTTCATTCAAAGCTTTGGAATTCATAAACGCAACGTTCATTGTTGAAGGGAGGCCAATACCGCGACCCAGATTATCAAATTTTACCAAAATGACAGTCTGAGAGACGCTTGGAAGGGGAGCGAGGATAGAAAAAGGGCTTGGTAAACGGCTCCAGGGATGTTTGCGACCAAAGCTTGTGATAATGAAGAATGGCCGTTTTGGGCTCGGATTTCAATCCAGTTTCCAACACTAACAAAAAGATTTGAAGAATAGAGAAAGCTAGAGGAGGGCCCACCTTTTGGGAAGTGAGATATTCTCTGAGCCAATAACTTTCCTAGATCTAACTGGTATCTTTAGGTCCCAAGGATTTGAAAATGTTGAAAAGCAATTTGAGGATGTCAACCATGAAACTGCAAGGCTGCATAAAGAGGAGATTTTTGGTAATGACCTAGAGGGACTTTTTGTTGGAGGAATTTTTGAAGGGGCTCAACTTGGAAGATTCCTGGAGAAGATCCGTCCATGCTTCCCTGGAGAAGTGCTCGACAATTGGACAGTTGAAGATTTTTCTTTAATGTCTAAGAATAAAGCAGAGTAAATACCATGAACCACCCTATATCTTTGCCTACGGGTATAGGGGATTATCTGTAAAGGGCCATCATACCAGTTCATTTTAATAAAGATGCTTTCATGCTGATTCACAAATGGCAAACATGTTTCTTGTTTTTTTCGTATCCTTTCCAAATGTATATTATTATTTTCTTTGCAGGTCTTCAACTATTAATTGCATGAATGATCTTGAACCTAATTCCGAATTAGATCTTGAGCGGCCAATGTGTCTAATGGAAGTTAACGAGGTCAAGGATGAAACAGAATGTGAAATCCCCGATGAATTACTGAGGTTGGTTAAAAAATAAGACAAGAAGATCTTACCTCACAAGGAAGAAATAGAGATCTTGAATTTGGGAACAAATGAGATCAAGAGAGAGGTTAAGATAGGGACTACTTTCTCGCCAAAAACTAAACAAGAGTTGATTGACTTGTTGCACGAGTTCAAAGATGTCTTCGCCTGGTCATATCAAGATATGCTAGGATTGGATACCGACATAGTGGTACACAAATTGCCCATAAGGCCAGAATGTAGACCGGTTCAACAGAAGCTCAGAAGGTTAAGGCCATAAATGGTACTAAAGATAAAAGAAGAAGTACAAAAACAGATTGATGCTAGCTTTCTTGAAGTATCTCGATATCCAGAATGGATGGCTAATATAGTCTCGGTACCAAAGAAAGACGAGAAAGTATGTATGTGCGTGGATTATAGAGATTTGAATAGAGCTAGCCCAAAGGATAATTTTCTTTTATCTCACATAGACATCCTGGTTGACAATACGTTGGGGCATTCGTGGTTCTCTTTCATGGATGGATTTTCAGGATACAACCAAATAAAAATGAGCCCATAAGACATGGACAAGATGACATTCATAACCCTATGGGGCACATATTGTTACAAAGTAATGCCTTTTGGACTGAAGAATGATGGGGCAACGTACCAGCGAGCCATGGTAACCCTGTTCCACGACATGATGCACAAAGAGATTGAAGTGTATGTGGATGATATGATTGCCAAATCCTAGACCGAGGAAGAGCATATCCAGAACCTGAGAAAGTTGTTATTAAGATTGAGGAAGTACCATTTGAAACTCAATCCCAATAAGTGTACTTTTAGAGTAACATCAGGAAAACTCATGGGATTTGTTGTCAGTAGAAGAGGAATTGAGATAGATCCAGATAAGGTGAAAGCAATTTAGAATTCACCACCACCTAGTTAGAAAAAAAAGTTTGAGGATTCCTCAGGAGGTTGAATTACGTTTCTCATTTTATCTCTTAGTTGACCGATAAATGTGATTCAATCTTCAAATTGCTTAAAAAGAATAATCCGAGAGAATGGGACGAACAATGCCAAGAAATGTTTGACAAGATTAAGAAATGCTTGACTAATGCTCTGATACTAGTTGCATCGTTTCCAGACAGACCACTCATTCTTTATTTGACGGTTTATGAACACGTAATGAGGTGTGTGTTGGGGCCACATGATGAAACATGGAAGAAAGAAAAGAGCCATTTATTATCTAGGCAAAAAGTTTACAGAGTGTGAAGAACAGTATTCACCAATTCAAAAATTGTGTTGTGCTTTGGTTTGGGTAACACGTAGACTCAGACAGTACATGTTATACCACACTACTTGGTTGATATCTCGGCTCGACCCATTGAAGTTTCTGATGGAAGCACCAACGTTGACTGAGAGATTGGCTATTTGGAAAATGTTGTTGTCAAAATTCGACGTTCTATATGTGATCCAGAAGGCAATAAAAGAAAGCGCCATAGCAGATTTCCTAGCAAGTCGTGCTTCGGATGATTATGAGCCTTTAAATTTTGATTTCCCAGATGAGGTCGTAATGAATGTCTCCATGGAAGAAAACATAATCTCAGATAAGGAAGCTTGAAAAACTGTATTTCGATGGAGCTGTTAATGCCCTAGGATGAGGAATTAGGGCAGTGTTGATCTCTCTGGACAATGTGCATTATCCTTTCACAAGCAAGTTAGAATTCCTTTACACTAACAACATGGCATAATATGAAGCTTGTGTTATGGGCTTGCAAGCTACTATTGAAAGAAGAATATAAAGTTTGAAACAAAAGATACCAAATTAATTGAGCATCGAAAGTTGATCCTTGAAATGATAAAAGAGTTCAAAGAAATTACCTTCATGTATATCCCAGGGAAGATAATCAAATGGCGGATGCTTTAGCTACACTGGCTTCAATATTCTTGGCCAACAAACCTGAGAATATGATGCCAATTCAGATGCAGAGCTATAATACTTATGCTCATTGTTATAGTATAGAGGAAGAAACATATGGAAATCCTTGGTATTTTGATATCTTGTAGTACATCAAATACCAAACTTATCCCAAGGAGGCAAATGATAATGATAAAATGACCATTAGAAGAATGGCCTCAGGTTACGTGCTTGATGGTGAAATTCTATACAAACGAGGCAAAGATTAGGTTTTGATGAGATGTGTCAATTCCTAAGAAGCTAGAGAAACTTTGACAGAAGTGCACGATAGAATTTGTGGAACACATGCTAATGGCTTTGCAATGGCCAGGAAAATAATGAGATATGGTTACTATTGGTCGACTATGGAGGGATATTACATTGAATATGCTAAGAAGTGTCACAAATGCCAGATATACGCTGACAGAATAAATGCTTTGCCCGTACCTTTACATACAATAAACTCGCCATGGCCTTTTGCAGTATGGGGCATAGATGTCATTGGTCAAATTCACCCCAAAGCCTCTAATGGAAATCGTTTCATCCTTGTGGTTATTGATTATTTTACTAAATGGGTGGAAGCAGCTTCATATGCCAATATCACTAGATCTATAGTCTGTAAATTATTGAAGAAAGTGATCATCTGTAGATACGGGTTACCAGAAAGAATCATTACCGATAATACCACCAACTTCAACAACAAAGTAATAGCAGAAGCGTGTGAGCAGTTCAAAATTATTCATCATAATTCTGTGACTTACCGCCCTGATATGAATGGGGCAGTGGGGGCGGCAAACAAAAATATTAAGAAGATTATATCCAAAATGACACACACATACAAAGATTGGCATGAGAAGTTGCCATTTGCCTTGTTCGTATATCGAAATTCTATACAAACTTCTACTGGGACAACACCTTATTCATTAGTCTACGGGACAGAGGCAGTACTCCCAATAGAGGTTGAAATTCCTTCTCTACGGGTTCTATCTAAAGTAAAGCTGGATGACGCAGAATGGGTGCAGGTTCAGTTTGACCAGTTAAACCTCATCGAGGAAAAGAGGCTGAAAGCTATCTGTCACAGCCAAATGTACTAGAAAATAATGATGTAGACTCGTGATAAGAAGGTTTGGCCTATAGAATTCTGAGAGGGCGAGTTAGTGCTGAAAACGATCTTACAAATACATCGAGATTTCTGTGGGAAATGGATGCCTAACTGGGAGGGGCCATATGTTGTCAAAAAGGCCTTCTTCGGAAGAGCATTGATCGTAACTGAAATTGATGGTGAAGAGTTGCACAAGCCAGTGAACTCGGATTCAGTTAAGAAATATTATGCTTGAAGAATTCAAAAAGAGATTAAAAAGGAGAAAAAAAAAGAAAAAGTGGAATGAAAAACCAAAAAGGGCGTTTTGCAAAATGAAATATCTATGGTGAAAACCCGTAAAGGGTGTCTTAGATATTAAAAAAGAAAAAAATGGGGTTTCAAGATGAAAATCCACAAAGGGCGTCTTGAAACCAAATGAGGATTTCAGTCGAAAACCCGTAAAGGGTGACTAAAAATGTGAGAATAGGCATCCAGCAATCAAAACCTCTCAGACACCTAGTATTTCGGAAAGGATTTCACACCTGTAAACATCCCGACAACGTTCGAGGTTTGTTGGACAAGGGTTCATGTTCAAGGCTATATCTGGTCGATGGGGTTGTTGTATCCTTCATGCTATGGATGCCCAAAGATCTGGTTTTGTTTATTGATTTTGTTGTTTCAGTTTTCCATGACTCTTTCCAAAAAATTCCATTGTATTTCTACTTATAAGCTTCAATAGAACTCATGAATTCTCTTCCGAGCTCTCTTAAATTCTAAAGCATCATGAAATGGTTGATATAATGAATAAAAACAAATAATTTCTTGGTATAGCTATGTTTTGAAAGATTGTAGGTGAACTTTAACACTCTAGGTTATTGAAGAAGAGTGTATAAATTGAAGATGGTATTGAGCCCCACACTGGTAGGAATCCAGATATAATAAGGCTTTAAAGATTTGCAATCCAAAGATCATGGTGGTTGTTAAGAAAAAATGACATGCTAGGCTTTAGCGGAGATCCCCAGATTAGCATGGAATTGTTATTGACAACAAAGGCTGTCAACTGAAGAACAATGATTTTTATCTTTGTCCTCATGTTGAGATAATTGGAACTACAAGGCTAACGCATTATGATGATCGAAACTTGTCCATTCTCTGTCCTATGTGTATCAAATGAGCACCATTACTACTTCTGTCATTTTTGCGGGTCGTGATCACCTGACAGCAACCTAGTTGGGATAGTTTATAAAGTTTGGAGATGATTCTGAAGCATTGCTGAGCCATGATAATGCTCTCATATGTGGAACTATTGTTGACAATTTCCCAGATTAAATAAGAATATATGCAGACTCATATTTCTCTATTAAGGAGGCAAACGTGAATTGATGATTGTTAAGTTATCAATATGATCACAGAAGAAAGAAATAAAAAAGAAAGAGAAAAAAAAGAAAAAAAGAAAAAAGAAAAAAAAAAAAAAAAAGAAAAAAAAGAAAACACCAAGGTGAAAACTTGAAAGGGCACCTTGAGAAAAAGAGAAAAAAAAGAGAAATAAAAACTGAAGTAAAAAACCGAAAGGGCACTCCGAGAAAAGCAACCTAAAGTGAAAACCCGAAAGTGCGCTTTAGAGCAAAGGGCTAGAAATACAGAAAGGAGATTCTGACGGCCAATCCTGAATGTTAGATGAGATATCAAAGAAATATAAAGAAGCATTAAAGGAAACACCCAAAATGAATTTTCAGAGAGCAGAAGTTGATTGATTAATCATGATGATATGGGGTTAATGCATCATATAGGAAATTAGGATCATACTAATCTTCATTCAAGCATTTTAGTTTGTTTTGATAGGAAATGAAGAAGAAGAAAGAAATCCTAATGTGAAGAGTTTGCTCAGCGAAGAAAGAAATCCTAATGTGAAGAGTTTGCTCAGCAAAGAAGGAACTCCTAATGTGAAGAGTTACCCCAGCAAAGAAAGAGCTCCTAATGGGAAAAGTTCATCCCCAGCAAAGAGAGAACTCCTAATGTGAAGAGTTCGCCCAACGAAGATAGAATTCCCAATGAGAAGAGTTCGCTCTGAGGTTCCTAATGAGAAGAGCCCATTATTTTGAAGAATGAGGAAGTCAGCAACAAGAAGAGCTTTCTTATTCGATGTCTTTACAGAAAGACGGATTAGCAAAAGAGAAGGTTGAAGCATTTCATAATCAAAGAACAGTTTCAAGCTGCAATGGTCAGAAAGTTTGAAAAAATCGTGTCTTTTCAATCCGGGTATTTATAAATAAATAAAACCAAAATAATACTTGTATTTCGTCCGGGTATTTATCTATATATATAGTTTCTCTATAAATAAAACCAAAATAATAAATAATAATAAATTAATAATAAAAATAATGGTCCATTAAATAAATAAATATTCACAAATTTCCATTAATACAATTTAAATATCCATATGAGTCCATTTACATACAAAAAGAACTATAAGCCCAAAATACAAATATCCAGCCCATTTACAAAATTCATTCCCGCTCAAATATAAGCATTTCCCACCAAATCTGTTTAAAGTAGCCCAAACAAACACATCTGTGTTTGGCCCACAAAAAACGCCATGTGGCATTACGAGATTCGTCTATTCCCTCTTCACTCGGATTAAGGACCTCGCTGATGTCAGCACCTACACTAGTTATAAATAGCCTAGAAAAGAGAGAAAGTGGCAATCATTAGGCAATTAAAACAACAATAATTATGCAATTATTACTGGGCATTAATTGAAGAAAGAGGAAATGGAGTGAAGAGGTGGCCAGAAGTTGGAGAGACGCCGAGAAGTTGAAGCGGTCACCAAAGAACGTTGCTGGAGCTTGTCTGGCACCGTCATAAGGTATAATCCGAACTTCTTTTCCATTTTTCTTGCACAAAACACAAAATAAATTAAATCTAAGCCTATAAACACAAAACACAATAGCCACAATGAGATCTAAATTTAAACCCTAGATCTAAAAATAATCAAAATCACAGTAAAGATTGAAGCTTATCTTGTGATTGTTGGAGTAGTTTTAGGTCGCTGGAGGGTTTAAAAGCAACGATAGAGTTGAAGAGGTAGATTTAGGTTTGGTTTGGGTAGTTAGGCCTAGGAACCTGGTGAAGAAGGGATGGTTTGATTGAATCTGGGCTTAGATCTAGTTTTAGGATGAAAATTAGGGAAAAATACTGTTTTTAGGGTTTTGAACAGTGGCAGATTATGGCTGGAAATCGCCTTACGGTGTTGACTGGTCGCTGGAGATAAAAGCATTTCATAATCAGAAAAATAGTTTAAAGCTGCGATGGTCAGACAGTTCGAAAAAAAATTGTGTCTTTTTAGTCTTTGTCCTATTCCTATTCCAAAGCAATGAGCAAAGAGGGGCAACTGTAATACCCGTATTTCGTCCGGGTACTTATGTATATATATAGTTTCTCTATAAATAAAACCAAAATAATAATAATAAATAAATAATACAAATAATGGTCCATTAAATAAATAAATATTCACAAATTTACATTAATACAATTTAAATATCTATATGAGTCCATTTACATACAAAAAGAACTATAAGCCCAAATTACAAATATCCAGCCCATTTACAAAATTCTTTCCTGCACAAATATAAGCCTTTCCCACCAAATCTATTTAAACTTGGGTAAAGTGATCCAAACAAACACATCTATGTTTGTTTGGCCCACCAAAAATGCCACATGACATTACGAGATTCGTCCATTCCTTCTTCACTCGGATTAATGACTTCGCTAATGTCAGCGCCTACACCAATTATAAATAGCCTGGAAGAAAGAGAAAGTGGCATCATTAGGCAATTAAAACAACAATACTGGGCATTAATTGAAGAAAGAGGAAAAGGAGTGAAGAGGTTACCAGAAGTTTGAGAGACGCCGAGAAGCTGAAGTGGTCACCAGAGAATGTTGCTGGAGCTCGTCTGTCGCCGTCGGAAGGTATAACCGACCTTCTTTTCAATTTTTCTTGCACAAAACACAAAATAAATTAAATCTAAGCCTAAAAACACAAAACACAATAGCCACAATGAGATCTAAATTTAAACCCTAGATTTAAAAATAATCAAAATCACAGTAATGATTGAAGCTTATCTTGTGATTGATGGAGTAGTTTTAGGTCGTCGGAGGGTTTAAAAGCAACGACGGGGTTGAAGAGGTAGATTTAGGTTTGGTTTGGGTCGTTAGGCCTAGGAACCGGTTGAAGAAGGAAGGATTCGATTGAATCTGGGC